>CM060914.1:81267500-82517500 GCA_030737875.1 Allium sativum
TATCCGCATATTTATCTTGTTTTCTCTTTAAAATAACTAATACTGTGTATTTATGGTTGTGTTTCCAGACTATTTATGATGAATGGATGAATGCACTTAATTGTTGAAAAGCTTGAACAATTGGTGCAAGAAGAGTGTTGATTTTTAGAGCTGGATTAAAGCTTGAAGACCAAAAGAAATGTTTTTGTTCAATCACCTTCTGTTGCATATTGTAATGTCAAGATTCAATGCTTTTCCATAATGAGCACTAGGAGTTCTTATTCATTCTCAAGGAAATTGGAGTTGAAGCCCGCAACCAATTTTCTTTGCATGTGTTCACATTAGCTCATTTACAAGGCCTCTCATTCTACAGTTGCATTCACACTGACTTAATTATGTGTTATTTAAGATAAATCTTTTGTCCCACATTGTGTAATGAGCCTCTTAGTCTTGGCCAATGCAAATATAAATACATTGTATCTCATTCACGTAAAAACACACTTATTTTTATTCTGTAATATTTCTCTTGGAATAAAACTCTTCTTTCCTATTCTCTTTAGTTGTAGTTTTTTTATTTACATGTTATTTTCTTTTCTGCAAGTAGATTAGATTTATTTTATGCAAATAGAATAGGTTGTCCTTAATTTTATTTTATTTTTTTCTCCGTCTCTTCTCTGTTGTTATTTTATTTTATTTATGTTCATGTTATTTATTTTCTTTTTCTCTTCTTCTTTAGCTATGTCTAGCTAATCCCCTTTGATTAGCGGGTGATGAAGCTTATAGATTTGATTCAATATGAATCACATAGCCAAAAGATAAGGACGTTATACATGTAGATCTGGATCTGAATCAAGGGTTAAATCTGAACCTTCATATCCTGCGTCGTTTAAGAGATATGCTCCTTCATAGGGTATATTCGTATTCGATCTAACAATTATCAGATTTAGTTCTAATATTCAGGGTTTTAGAAATAAATTAGTAAATCTATCCTGATAGCCTCTGGTTGTTTATGAGCTTAGCTTCTGCATAAGCTATACTTGTTGTTACTCACATATTTGTTTCTAGGAACCTAATTATCGTTGATTCATGTTAGTGACAGAAACATGAATTAGATCTATATTAATTCATTTGGCTATTGATGAATATTTATCTAATTTATGTCATTACTCCCTAATTTCTTTTTCTTATTATTAAAAACTCGTTTTTCATATATTTTCTGTGTTTTCAACCAAAAATTTCGGAATAACTTGATTGGATTTATTAGTAAAATAATTTTTGGTCCCAGAGTTCGACGCCCTCTACAGCAATCCTTATGGTTTAGGAAAGCCGGTCAGATTTTATGGTTGTTTACAATTGTTTAATTTGTTCGCAAACAAATATTATAAATATTGAGGAATTCAGCTAGATCCCTCTAACCTGTTTCTCTGCATCCACAAATGTTAATCAATGGAAACAGCACGAATATGAAATATTCTGATAAACAGAATCAACATTTAATTAATGATTTATATATATAACGATATCTATATTTTCAACCAATTAACTAGCAATTCGTCCAAACAACCATCACACAGAAATCAATCATCATTTATCAATACTAAATTACGTTTGTAAAATTATAAACTGGACTGATTTAGTGAATTTTACTCACTTTTTTCGTTTATCCTTTAATAACGAATAACGATCGAATTGTCCATTCTGGCGTTCTATTCCACCATAAATTGAGATGAGCTCCAAATCGCTCTAAATCAGTTCCGTTGTGTAGCTATATCCATACAATCCCAATGGATCCTGTTTCGTCAAATTCGGATTACATACAAGAAAGTTATAATTTTTAAAGGATAGGAATATATTTATTTCTGTACAAACATGATTAACATTAATTAAATAATTATTGATCACCTTAATCATTTTAAACTCTAACCACGTCAGCTAAAACTTTTCTTCCTACTCCTCATGTTTCTCTTCCCGGACAGTTCACTGTTACCTTCAAGCCATGTCGCTAACTTCATGCTCCATTTTCTTCTTTGTTTTGCCATAAAAATTCACAAACTCTTACCAATGAGCTCCCCTTCGAAATCTCAACATCCATATAACCTCCTCATGCAACTCAATGCAATCGCCCAAAATCCATTGAATAACTCCAAATCGTCATCTACAGGAACCCGCGAAATATTTTATCATGATATACCCTAAAATCTTGCACGCTAACTCTATTTTCCACCCTAAGGTCAAAAACAATCTCCAAATGATCATCGTTGCTTCAAGTTTCCAGGAAATACAACCGTAATTCATGCATCTTCTACGCTGCATAATTACAGCGAAAAGAAACTCCTTCGAACCGCTGGAAACTAGTGCTAAAATGATGAGAATTTCACTGGCAATCCAAATATATAAAACTTAATTTATAAGAATTGATTCTATTTGTTTTTGAATTTAGAATATTGTTTCCTCATGTTATTTTACTTGGAGGTGGCGGCTAACACTGCTTTGACCAGAAGAATGAAAATCCTTAGGGTTAGAAATGTTATGGTATATTTATAGGAGTAAGAAAATAATTTATTTTAAATTGATTATTTTATTCAATTATAATCAATTGCTATACATATTCGTTATTTAAAAACCTGTACGATCACATACAATACCCAATTTAGATGAAAATGGACATGTTGCTATAGTTCGACATTACGGACCCAATGAAACTTGTTTGGTTGAATTCCGAATTCATTTTCTCGCACAACGTATTTTTAAAGTCAAACTATTGACTGTTTTTCACATTAAAATCCCATATGGCCACATATTGACTCCAAAAATCACGAAATTGGAAATTCAACAATAATTTAATATTCCGGATCCAGCGAAATTAATTTCATCAAAAATGGAAGTCGTATGCAAAATGGCTATTTTTAAGGGCTTACATAATATTTAGATATTAAAAAACAATTAGATTAAATATTAATAAATTATTATTATTGTATATATTCACATAGTATCACATAATTCCAAAATAAACATATCTGGATTTATAACTTGATATTTCATATCCAGGTTAAATCGATATTAAATATATAATAAAAATTATTTTATTATGTAAAAATCGTTATAAATTATAAACGAATTCCATAGCGACTTTTTGGAAATTTGATTTGGACATAACTTACAATCTACAAGACAAAATCTCGATTTTTCTCCATTATTAGAAAAATATCGTTAAATGGATTCGAACGTTTCTTGTTTCACAGAAATTCGACTTAAAATGGATTATGTATATTCAATTGAAGTTCAAAACTCAATATTATGAACTACCACGACATTACGGGCTCGATTTAAATTATATTATAAATTATACGTTCTAACATCATTTATTAAATAGATTTGTTATTACAATTCAACTCTAATCTGAATTAAATCTCTTATATTATCCAACACACATAATATTGTGAATTCTGCTATTTCTGACCTATTTTGGAAATTAAATATATTATTTCATTATTTATATTAATTAAATATTCGGAATTATTTAATTTAAGCCATTTGAATTACCAAACCATAAATGCATTAATTATTCAACTGTTAAAAATACAGGACGTTACATTCTTCCCCCCTTAAAAGAATTTCGTCCCCGAAATTACTAAGGTGAAAAAATACTACCAACTCTACTAACTAGATATAAAAACCTTTTGTTTTATTTATTAATTTCAGTTTCAGCTAAACCAATTAATTTCAATTAAAATATTAATTCATTCTTATTAACGAAAATTTTCAAAAATTCTGAAAATTCTCCCAAACCTTAAATTTTCGAAAAATCTCGCTAGCATCTCCTTTGCACGACTCAATCGGTAGAACTACAACTCGCCTCTTTAGGCCTTCTCCAATCCAAAAGAGAATCAAACAGCCAAGCTGCTTGCCAAATAGGCTCATAAAATCTTGTACCGAATTAAAATTTAAACTTGTACCTTTTTGTCGGCCATATCATTCTATCTTTTCTATCTGTTGCCAATCTAACGTATACAATTGTTCTCCCAACCAACTTCCAATTAATTTATCCTCACACAGCTATTCGCTTACATCGAAAGAATAACCTCATTTCAAATTCGAGTTCCATTCTCGATCCCAAACACTTAACTCACTTATCCAATTCCATATCCACATAATTGACTTCAATTCTTATTTGGTTTCACAAATTTATGTTTAAATTTTTTTTTTAATTCAAACTGTCTCTTCCTGGGAGTTTTAAATAGCTTTGCTTTTCTCGAATCAAATATCCCTTTTCAATATTCAAAACGACTTGTTTTTCCTCAAAACAATTCAAAAACAAAATCTTTGGTAGTAACCCGTTACTTAGAAACGCGAAAATGAACGTCAATGATGTCCGGATCATCTTGGAATTATTCTCCAGCGACCGAAGTGAGTTCAGTACTATATCACTTTTCAAAACTCATATTCTTAACACCTCCATTTTGAAATCAATTTCAAAATACTATTCACAATGCTTGTAAACTAATTTAAAATCTCCCAAGATTTTAAAATTCTAGTATACCTAATCCAAACCCATTTACAAACACTTATTCAAATTTCCAGAGATTTAATTCCAATCCTGGTTTTAATATCGGATTTAATTCATTGCATAACACTTATACGAATTTTATTTGGTTATATATGCGCAAACAACTCAATTTTAATCTTATTCAATTAATATAACAACCAACACATACAATATTCTATAATATTTCCAATATCTATACTTTCTTTATATCAAAATATATTTTGGGTAAAATTATTTTATCTACCCTCCTTCAAACATACTATGTCGGTTCATCGTACACGCGTGTTTAGAAACCCCTACCAATACAATTGATCAAACTGATCGACCAAAACTCATAAAAAACTCAACCAACAAATTTCCGCAATATAAAACAATTTTTTATAAAATCTACAAATATGTTCTCTCGTACATATACACTCAAACACAATCTAGGGTATTACCAACCCCATCTATACTGAGTCATGCCACGGAAACAAGGTAACCACTTAACCTGGCTCTGATACCAATGTAATAGCCCGGGAGAATCCTAATTCTGATCATCGACACAAATAACGATATTGACTAACAAAGCACCAGAATTTACTGAATCATTAATAGAAAGAGGTTAGAGGGTAAGAAATAGAAAGAAAGAAAATTAGAATAGAAGAAGAAGAACATAAAACAACAGAATCAGAGTAATACTATAACGATACGGATTTCGCTCAGACCTAATCAATCACTAAATCAACCAAGACCGTTCGAAGCCCGGATACGCTAACTCTAGGCATACAACACATCAGAACAAATAACAAAAAACTTTTATAAACATCATAATAATGTTATATTAGAGTACAGAATATATCAGAGTACATCGAAAAATAATACTACAGTGGAAGATTAATTTACAATGAATTTAATACAATGCAGCGGGACCAATGAACTAACACAGCGGAACCCTATCAATGCTCTGGATGCAGCTTTAAGCTTCAATCGAGAATCCTGTCAATAAATAAATATCTACAAAACAAACCACTCGACTGCCCATGTGGAAATAAGGGCACACGAGTTTGCAAGTGAAACAAACTATGAATCGGTCAAGGGACTGGTATGAGAAATCTTATTTAACTTATTTAATAATAAAGCTAATCACAGGACCACGCCGCTAACGCGGAACGGGTTTACTCCATTGGATTGTTAGTGCACAAATTAAAGTAAAAATTTTAAACAACGCAATGCTTTTTAGAAAAATGAAACCATTATAAGACTCAAGTCCCATCACACAATGCAACACAAACTGGAGGATAGAGTTTTACCTTATAATGGTCAAATATGATTGATACGTATAAAACAAAATTCATTTGATATTATTATTAGTTCTAGTCAGTTTAAAACACATTTCAATATAAATGTATCAATCTTAGACGGCATAGTACCCCATCCTATTATGTCGCTATATATAGGTTTACAATCAAATCCGTAGTGTCGCATTGGAAATTAGGTTTCCATCATGAATCGATGCTAGGAATCATCCTCACCGATTTTGAGACACTCTTGCAAATGCCTCAGGACTCGGACGTTGGCGATCCCTGGTTAGCAGCATGGCCGATCCACACATACTTTAGTAGAATAATTATTCCTGAACAATACGTTTCTCGGTCCTATCAGACCTATCTTTTGGCTAGTAGCGACAAATATCCAAGGGCCCTCGCAATCTATCATTCACATAAGTAAAAATGTCTAGGCTCCATACCATGACACCACTTTTAGCTAGAAAGAAACGCATGCACTCTCTGCAGTCACGATCACGTTTTTGACTCATACCGGGATGTGAGGCTCGCGAAGTAACGTTATACAAAGAGCCATGCTAATTAAAGTTGTTCTTTGATCATCAATTACAAGGCTCTGATTTTCAACAAAAGCATTGATCATTTGCATCTTAGCATGCCACATTGACAATTCACACCATGTAACTGATGTCTATCAATATATAACCTCTAAGCTCATACGTCTCAGAGAAGGGTGTTAAGCAAGAGAATAAATTCTCTACCACAAAAAAAATATATATTTAATAGAAATCAATCATCACAGAACGAAATCTAATGTCAAACACACATCCATTTACAAGTCCGTTCTTGGTCTAAACGAAATCGGAGACACCTTATTCCTCGTTCCATTTGTCCAATACGGAAGAGAGTTCCTTGCATATTTGGACAATCAATAAGTATGTCCGGACAACTACCACTTTAACCCTTTCCTAGGAGCTAACCAATCCAGGGCATCAGTAGTCGTCCATTCGATGTGAAGATCGCCGGTCTTCAACCACCGTCTTCAATATCTTCAACTTTTAGTCGTCGTATAATTATTTGAAATGAGATTTAACTCGGCCTTTTCAAATAATTCTCGAATATTTATAATTCAAATCATTTCTTTCTTTGGTTAAATTTAATTCAATTCTATAGATTAATGTCAAATAAATCTAACCGTCCATATTGCTTTATAAACCAAAGGAAATGAATTTATTTTCATTCCATGTCGCTAATAATATTTTATGGCGATTTATCGCTATTTTTATTTATATAAAAGTACATTTAATTCGAACGACGTTTCAGGTCATTACGCGTCACTGACGCTGTTTTATTCAAATTTGAACTACACATTTCTCGAAATCTAACCGTTGGATTTTAACAAATTTAATATCGTTGGAAAAATCTTTCCAAAACGAACCCAACGATTCCAATTTTGGGAAAATCCGACGGTCGGATCTCTCGGTAAAATCGTTTAAAGTTACGATTCCAAATTGCGAACTATCATGCGCGATTCGTTTAATTTTAATATATATATATGTATATGTATATGTATATATATATATATATATATGTATATATATATATTTCGATGATTTCAACACCATTTATTCTATTATATGTAAATTTTATACAATTCATATTCATGTTAAAAATTATATTTTTAATGAACACACACTTATGTCAAGACATGTAAATTTTATACACTTCACATACACATGTTAAAAAGAATATTTTTAATGAATAAAAATATATTTCATTACATGTGAATTTTATACACTTCCTATAACATAAATTCTTTTATTCTTCATTACCATGTTAAAGATGACATTTTTGTCTAACATATTTTAACATATGTCTATTTTATAATTTCGCTAATATGTTAAAGACGACATTTTTATCTAACAATAACATACTTTAACATATGTCTATTTTATAACTTCCTTAACATGTAGAGATGACATTTTTATTTTATCTAACAAAAATGTAATCTAACACATGGTTCTTTTTATTGGTTTATACATATAATAAAAATGTGATTTTTATTATTAAACATTTTATTTCAAACTTGAATCTTTTTAATGACTTTGCTAACATGTTAATGACAATACTTTAATCTAACAAAACATATTTAACAAATGATTCTTTTTATATTAACATCATATTTTAATCTAACAAAACATATTTAACAAATGATTCTTTTTATATTAACATCGCTAACATGTTAACGACAATATTTTAATCTAACAAAACATATTTAACAAATGATTCTTTTTATATTAACATCGCTAACATGTTAATGACAATATTTTAATCTAACAAAACATATATAACAAGTGATTCTTTTTATATTAACATCGCTAACATGTTAATGACAATATTTTAATCTAACAAAACATATTTAACAAGTGATTCTATTTATATTAACATCGCTAACATGTTAATGGCAATAGTTTAATCTAACAAAACTTATTTAACAAATAATTCTTTTTATATTAACATCGCTAACATGTTAACGACAATATTTTAATCTAACAAAACATATTTAACAAGTTATTCTTTTTATATTAACATCGCTAACATGTTAATGACAATATTTTAATCTAACAAAACATATTTAACCATTGATTCTTTTTATATTAACATCGCTAACATATAATGACAATATTTTAATCTAACAAAACATATTTAACGAGTGATTCTTTTTATATTAACATCGCTAACATTTTAATGACAATATTTTGATCTAACAAAACATATTTAACAAGTGATTCTTTTTATATTAACATAGCTAACACGTTAACGACAATATTTTAATCTAACAAAACATATGTAACAAATGATTCTTTTATATTAACATCGCTAACATGTTAATGATAATATTTTAATCTAATAAAACATATTTAACAAATGATTCTTTTTATATTAACATTGCTAACATGTTAATTACAATATTTTGATCTAACAAAATGTAAATTAACATATAACTATTTTATACTTCACTAATATTTTAATGGCGGCATTTTTATCTAACAAAATCTAAATTAACATGTAACTATTTTATGGGTTTATACATGCAATAAAAATGTGACTTTTATTGTTAAAATATTTCATTCCAAACATGAATCTTTTTAATGATTCATTCCTACAATAAAAATGTAATTTTTATTGTATACACATTTTGTTTCAACAATGATTATTTTATTGACTCATACATACAATAAAAATGTGATTTTTATTGTATAAACATTTTATTTCAAACAATGAATATTTTATTGATTCATACATACAATAAAAATGTGATTTTTATTGTATAAACATTTTATTTCAAACAACGAATATTTTATTGATTCATACATACAATAAAAATGTGATTTTTATTGTATAAACATTTTATTTCAAAAATTGAATATTTTATTGATTCATACATACAATAAAAATGTGATTTTTTTATAAACCTTTTATTTCAAACAATAACACAATTCAAAAAATGATCATTTTGTTTTTTTACTACACAATCCAATCCAACAATTCATCGCAACCACAATCAATCAATTCTAATTTTATACAACACATACGTGTATTTTATACAGCGTATATATAAATTTAATATCACAATCAATTTTATTTTAAATTTAGAAATCTCACTTATGGTTTCCACTCCGCCAAAAATTTAGACGAGTTCCAAATCAATTATATTGCGAAGCGCTTATCGATACGGTTCCAACGGATCTTGTTTCGCTGAATTCCGAGTTTGTATGAGAAAGTTATGCTTTTTATAAGATTATGCTTTTTATAAGATTGCATACGTTAACGCTTGAGTTTTAAAATAATTAATTACCGCAACATGCTTCTAATCCTCTTCCTCATGATCCTCCTTCTCCAAAAGCACAACACGCTTCAGC
Source organism: Allium sativum (assembly GCA_030737875.1). NCBI lineage: Eukaryota > Viridiplantae > Streptophyta > Magnoliopsida > Asparagales > Amaryllidaceae > Allium > Allium sativum. Next base: position 81,277,214 of record CM060914.1, read on the forward strand.
CCATCCGAAGCTGCACGCTGCCCTACTTCCTCCTGACAATTTTCGGCTCCGAATCGCTTCAAAGTTCGCGTACAACCTTCTTTTGATGCTCTAAACTCAAATCTAACAACCAAAACACATACCGTTGCTTCGATTCTCCACAAATTCGAACCCTAATCCACTTTATCACATGGTGGAAAATTTTAGGCGCACCAAAACTCCTCCAAACTCGTATAGACGCGAAGAGAATCGCTCAAGCATTGCAAATATACTTGTATTGTGATTTATGAATTTTTGTATGAATTGTTTTTTATTTTAGAAGCTTGCAATTAGGGTTAGAGAAGTGGAAAAGGGGCTGCCGTGTTTTTGAGAAATGAAATGAGGTTTAGGGAGGTTGAGACAATTTATAGTGGAGCCTAATTATTTTTCTAATGATTTTATATTTTATTATACTCAAATATCGCTTATTTTCATCGTTTAAAAATCCATGTGGTCACCTACGGATCCCGTTTTCAATGAAAATTTACATGCAGCTACTCTCTGACATTACGGATCCAACGAATTTGGGTTCGTCGAATTTTGAGTTTGTATGCACAAACAGCAAATTTTTGAAGTCAAAATATTGTTTGTTTTTCACTTTAAAAATCATGTCCGGCCACATATTGATTCTAAAAATCATGTAACTTGGAATCTTACCATTATTCGACATTACGAATCCAAAAAAAAAGTAGAAATGAATTACGAGGTCGTCTGAATAATGTTCCTTTGTAAAATTGCTCAAATTAGCTACAAGAATGCGATTTTAGCGTACCTTTTCTTTTTGTACGCCCAAACACTAACTTCAAAAATTATGCCCTTTTGGATTTAACCATTATTTGACGATACGAATCCAGAAAAAAAGTGGAATCGAATTCCGAGGTCGTCTGAATATTGTTTCTTTGTAAAATGACTACCTGTTTTTGAACGAATGATTTTGCCTCTCACGGACACATACTGACTCCGTTCAACGTGCACTTTGGAACGCAACAATGATTTGTCATTATAATTCCAAAAAAAAACATTTCGTCGAATTCTGAGCTCATATACAAAATTTCACTTTTTAAGGGCTACACGATGATTTTCAAAATCTAATTTTCAAAATTTTTAAAAATAAAGCTTATAAATAAATTTAATAATTTTACTGAGTTTATTTTAAGTCAAATAAAATATAAAAACTAATTTTGAAATTATTCTCAAATTCCATTTAGCTAAAATAACCAATTTATATTCACAATTTACTTAAAATAGCTTAAATTAATATTTTAAATTGGTTCTGAAAATACGTGTTGTTACAAATACGAATCTCACAGTGGAACGAAGAAAATATATTATATAATATAACTTTGAAATACAAATCTTTCATTTGTACATACATATCATCATTAGAGTATAACACTTACATCATAGCGGAAATAAACAATAGCTATAAAATGCCGTTGAAGCCTCCAGCCCCAAGATCCAATTAGTGTAGCTGTAAATCCCGACTACTTGACTGCCCGTACAAATTTGTGCACCCAAGAGTTTAGCATAAAAAAAAACAAAATAAACTCTGGGTCAGTCATGGGACTGGTGTGAGTAAACTCCAACCACTTGATTTAACCTTTAAAATCCTTTTTAAAGAAAGGATAATCGTAAGTCCGATCCACACATAAACAAAGATGGTTTTTATGTTACGATAAACCAAAATATTATTTATATCGACACTCTTCTAATATTATAATAATGTCTAAATCAAGTCAATTGAAATCTAGCGGAACGCTTTCATCTCATGTTCCACATACATAATATATAATCAAAAACTGTGGCACTTATTGGGTAATGGATTCCAACTGACAAGGTATGAGACCACCTTCCGATAGTGCATCTCTAGAGAGGAATACACCGGATTCAACAAGAACGTCTTGCAATCCAGGCTAAACATGACCAGTCACTCATTTCGCTTGAGTGTACCGAATGTATTATTACCAACGGTTGAGATCAGTAATCGTTTCCCAAAAGGGATAGCATCGAAATAGATTATAGAAGCAAATAAATTTTCTCTAGATCAGATGACAATACACCTTGATTGGGAGCTACCCACTTAGCCATGCGACCTACTCAATTTTATACCACTTCTCGGTTGTGAGGCTAGAGGCTATAACGTATAGATCACACCTTTTTTCACTTTGAATGTCACATCGTCATACCGGCCAAATCACAAATTGATTTCTCCAAAAATACTACGGGTATAAAGCTAAGAGAAATGAATTCCTCCGCTACCAAACGTAAATATGTTTGAAGAGATCAACTTACGCGATCTATTAGGTATACTCCATCAGACATTCTTCCATATATGTTGTCTTGGGACTGGACAAACCAAAGGCACTATTATGTAAACCCATCTTAGGCAATTTCTACATAGGATATTGCCAGAACAGCCCTTGCATAAACTTCATCTTCAATTATCTTCATCATATTTGATTCGCAAGGCTAATTTCCACGCGGAGTGGTTATCAGATAATAAATCTGATCCCGTTCTCTTCGTATCGACAATGAAAAATGATCAAAATTTTGATAGTCGATTCTTCAACTATCAAAGGAAAACATGCATACACACAACGATTTTTTTTTCAAATGGAAATTTTATCGATGAATCATCTATCAACATTTTTCCCTTTTAAATTAATTTATCATTATTTTATTCATATCCCCATTCTTGTTTCCATATATTCATAATTCCTATTTTCTTAATTTAGAAAATTTACGATATTAATGTTGGAAAACATTTCCATTTCGTGTTCACGCATCACTATCCTCCCGCATCTATTAGTCTCTAACTGTAAACTAGTAAAAGAACAATTCCCTGAATATCAACCCTAAAGGCCGAAACCAGCATCAGATCGACACTCAGAAAACTATCCAACTTAACTAATCTCCATTCAGTTTCAAATTTTACTTAACTCCAATTAAATCGGCAAAACGTTTGCTTTTTATAAATCTGGGCTTGGTTTATCAAACCAAAATTTTAATTTATAAATATTATTACATGTACAAATTTCTGTTTATCGAGTCATTTTATAAATCTACAACTAATCATTTTTCCCAAAATAGAATTCACTATTTTATTTTAATGCAATTTCCTATCTTATTCAAGTTCCAATTTCAAAACCCAATTTCCTTTATAAATATTTCATATTAAAAAAATATTTTCTTTAATCCATTATTCACATGGAATGAGAATAATATTTCTTTTATATAATCAATTCAGTTTGATTTCGCTTTTAAAAATAATATCCCATTTCCAAATTCTATTTATACTTCTATTTATAGAATTATTCATATAAAAATCCTGTTTTATTTCCAACACTTATAATCTCATTGATAATTCCCTTTATAACAGTTAAATTTACATTTCATTTCAAATAACGGTGTTAAAACCGATTTTTACTTCTCTATATAAATTTAGCCTCATATTTTTATTTATCCAATGATAAATATTTTTCTTAATTTATAAACATCATTTATAAATTATTATTCTCAATTTATATGTCAAAACATATTTCTGTTTAATATTTACTTTAAATAAATCTTTTCGTAGTTCGTTTGTAACTCGAAATTCCCTTTTATAATTCTATTTATTTTCCCAAATATTTCCTTTTATAAAATCCATTGATTTTATAAAGGTCTAAAATTCAATATCCACTTCAAAAATTCCTTTTTATAAAATCCTTTGATTTTATATAAATATTTTATTTCAATATATACTTTGAAAATTCCCATTTTTTTTATTTTCCAGAATTACTTATGGTATTTAAAATACCAAATAACAAGACTGGTGTCATCATAATCAATCACGTATTATATATCACATCGTATATCCAATATATGAAGAAAAAAATATATAAATATTGAGGAATTCAGCTGGATCCCTCCAACCTGTTTCTCTGCATTCATAGATGTTAATCAACATAAACAACACGAATATGAAATACTCTGATAAACAAATCAATATTTAATTAACGATTTATATATATAACAATATCTATATTTTTAGCCAATTAACTAGCAATTTGTCCAAACAACCATCACATAGAAATCAATCAACATTTATCAATACTAAATTGAGTTTATAAAATTATAAACTGGATAGAGTTAGTGAGTTTTACTCACTTTTTTTGTTTATCATTTAATAACGAATAACAGTCGATTTGTCCATTCAGGCATTCTATTCCACCATAAATTGAGACGAGCTCCAAATTGCTCCAGATCAGTTCATTGTGTAGCTATCGTCCATACAGTCCCAACGGATCCTGTTTCATCAAATTCGGATTATATACGAAAAGTTACAATTTTTAAAGGACGGGTATATATTTATTTCTATATAAACATGATTAACATTAATTAAATAATTATTGATCACCTTAATCATTTTAACTCTAACCACGTCAGCTAAAACCTTTCTTCCTACTCCTCATCGTTTCTCTTCCCCGATAGTTCACTGTTACCCTTAAGCCATGCCGCTAACTTCATGCTCCATTTTCTTCTTCGGTTTGCCATAAAAATCCACAAACTCTTCACCAACGAGCTCCCCTTCGAAATCTCAACATCCCTATTACCTCCTCATGCAACTCGACGCAATCTCCCAAAATCCGTCGAACAATTCCAAATCGGCATCTACAGGAACTCGTGAAATATTTTATCACGATATACCCCAAAATCTTGCATGCTAACTCCATTTTCCACCCCAATAAATGGTCATCGTTGCTTCAAGTTTCCCGAAAATACAACCCTAACTCACGCATGTTCTACACCGCATAATTCCAGCGAAAAGAAACTCCTTCGAACTGCTGAAAATTGGTACTAAAATGATGAGAATTTCACTGGCAATCCATATATATATATATATATATATATAAAACTTGATGTGTAGGAATTAATCCTATTTGTTTTTGAATTAAGAAGATTGTTTCCTTACATTATTTTACTTGGAGGTGGCGGCTCACACTGCTTTGACCAGAAAAATGAAAATCCTTAGGGTTAGAAATGTTATGGCATATTTATTGGCATAAGAAAATATTTTATTTTATTTTTAGTTGATTACTTTTGCAATTATAATCAACCGCTATACATATTCGTTGTTTAAAAATTCGTATGATGACGTACATTATGCAATTTCGATGAAAATGGACATATAGGTATAGTTCAATATTCCGGACGCAACGAAATTTGTTTCGTCGAATTCCGAATTCGCTTGCGCACAGGCGGTATTTTTAAAGTTAAATTATTGACTGTTTTTACATTAAAATCCCGTACGGCCACGTACTGACTCCAAAATCATGAAATTGGAAATTTAACAATTAATTAATATTCCGGATCCAAAAAAATTAATTTCATCGAAAATAGAGGTCGTTTCTAAAAATGACTATTTTTTAGGGTATATATAATATTTAGAATATTAAAAAACAATTAAATTAAATATTAATAAACTATTATTATCGTATATATTCACATAGAGTATCACATAATTCCAAAATAAACATATCTGGATTTATAACTCGATATTTCAAATCCAGGTTAAATCGATAGTAAATATATAATACAAATCCTTTCATTATATAAATAAATCATTATAAATTATAAACGAATTCCATAGCGATTTTTTGGAAATTTGATTTGGACATAACTTACAATCTATAAGACGAAATCTCGATTTTTCTCTTTCGTTAGAAAAATATCATTAAATGGATTCAAACGTTTTTTTGTTTCATATAAATCCATCTTAAAAAAGGATTATGTATATTCAATTGAAGTACAAAACTTAATATTACGAACTAACGCGACATTATGGGCTCGATTTAAATTATATTATAAAATATACGTCCTAACGTCGTTTATTAAATAGATTCGTTATTATAATTCAACTATAATCTGAATTAAATCTCTTATATTACCCAATACACATAATATTGTGAATTCTACTATTTCCAACTATTTCAAAAACTAAATATATTATTTCATTATTTATATTAATTAAATATTCAGAATTATTTAATTTAAGCCATTTGAATTACCAAACCATTATTTAAATAATTAAATAAATAAATTATTCGACTGCTAAAAATACAGGATGATACAGAGCCCGCGGTTTTGATTGTATACTATATATAGAGAGCGTAAGATGCAAGCATTCTGCTAGATTCTTATTTACCTGTTTTAGACACTATTATAATATCAGAAAAGTATTGATTTTAAAGAATGATTTAGGTTACCGTAAGCATCCATGTTTATGTGTGGATCGGTCTTACGATTATCTCTTCTTTCGGAAAGAATTTTTAAGAGTAAAACCAATGATTGGAGTTTACTCACACCAGTCCCGTGGCTGACCCAGAGTTTATTTTGTTTTGTTTTACCCTAAACTCTTAGGTACCCAAAATTCTATGAGCAGTCTAGTAGTTTAGGTGTTTATAGATATACTTGGAGGAGCTTAGACCAGGAGGCTTCAGAGTTATATAATTGTTGTTATCTTCGTTGTGTTGTAAGTGTTGTACTCTGATAATTTTATGTTTATACAGTTAAAATTTTGTATTTCAAAAGCTGTTATATATATATATATATATTATATTTTTGTTCTACGACGATGTGAGATTCTGTGTTTTTATTTCTGCTCTTCTTCTTCTAGTCTAATATTCTTTTTCCTATTTCTCACCTTCTAATTTATTTCTATGAATGATCCAGTGATTTCTAGTGTTTGGTTAGTAGATATGGTATTTGTATCGATAATCAGGATCAGGAAAATGTCGGTTCGTTACAAAACCACTTTACTTTAATTGAATGAAATGGATAAAATAGAATGGTTACACCTCTCAAAAATGGTTTTAGATGTTTTAGAAATGAATTATAAACAAATCTAAGTTTTCACATGAAGTTTGAAAAGAATACAAATTTTGAAGAAATTTAAGTGTGTCGCGAATCGGTAACATGCAATTTCGCTACAAAAAACTGGATCTTTTATATGCAGAAAGATAAAAACCCAATTCTTTAAAGCAAGATTTTTCAACTCGTATGGATTTTGAATTATGACAATGACAAGTTTTGGAAAACATTGCATTTTTGTTGTTCAAAATCCGAAAAATGAGATTTTTTTTAAATGAAGTTTTAAATTATGGAATAAATCTTATAAATCAATTAAAATATTTTAAAAGATATTTATGTTGATTTTATGAATTTTACAATGATAGAAAAGTCATTTTATTGAAATAAGCCAAAATAGCACTTTCCGTAGCACTTTTACAACACTTTTCAATAAAAATTGAAGTTTAAACTTAATGAATCCCCTCCAATTCTTTAATGAATCCTTTTAAATGATTAATAAAGTAATTTGTAGATTGTTTTAACGATTGATAAATCATTTGATGATACTAACTAATTGAATTGAATTAAAAAAAACTATAATAAAAAATGATTTAATCTTGTCTCTAATAGACCAACGAGTAAACCTGATTTTTCTATTTTTAAGATTCAGATATGGATGTTTTACTAAGGAGAAGCTCAGGAGCAACTAGTGCCCTGGCTTACCTGGTCTTTTCTTGGGTAAGGACTAGATAAGGTTGGAATGTTAGAAATGAGCTAAGTATAAAAGATTAATTTTTCTAAAGATAAATAAATTAGATCTGTTGGAGCTCATCTTGTTATGTTTAGTATCAAATTCTGAGGAGGGAACCCTTGTTATCTGTAAGATTTTAAAAGGTGTTTGCACCGTTATTTGACAGATAGTCTTGTTTGAACACGGGAACTAATGTCGAGTAAGATAAGTGTGATTTCTTTGGATCCACTAAAATAAAATGGACTTACCATACAAATGACATAATGAATAAGGTTTAAGTTCCTATATATATTCCTGAAGAGTATTCAAACTCACACATTCTAAAAGGTTTTTTTATGAAGTAATGAATAAAGAAATGAAGAACTCCCAACGCGCAAAACCCAAAACTACATAAAGTATGTTTGCGAATGATTGATTCAAGGAGATCAAGATAGGATTTAAGTTATTCTTATCTGGAAACCATTTTGGGTTAGTTAAACGTTTCGATGTAATAAAGATTAAAGAATTATGGAGATTGAATGAAGAGTTGTTATCATTGATCCTCGGGGGATTTACCCATATTACAAACGACAACGATTTTTCATTTAGATCTTTGATCGGTTTGTCCAAACCCAAGATGACTCGTATAGATGAATGCCTGACGTTGCGTTTCTAATATGCGTTTGTTGATCTTTATAAATGTACATCTATTTGGTGGCGGAGAAGGAAACTTCCCTTAGCATAACACCCTTCATTGAGACCTACGTCCTGATGTTGTGCATTTGTGGTCAGTGGCGTGTATTGGACTTGGTAACGTGCCATTCGAAGTGAAGAACATGCTTGAAGAAAAGGTAATCGCAGACCTCTAAGTCTTAACAATCGGTATTGGCAAAAATAAGGCATGCAGTGAGATCAAGTTGGGTAGCGCATATTAGAAGATGATTATCACTCTTCTAGATTACCCATATATGTTAAGAGTGGTGTATGCTAAGAGACGTCTCGGGGATATATGTCAGTTACGACCGGGGTGATAACGTACTCGGTAGTGCACCACCCAACGTAGAGTTTTATGTAACTACTTCGGCCTTTCCAGTTCGAAGGAAGAGAGTACTCATTGTATTATTTTCCACCGTGAGATGATGTATTATTCTATGTTTGTGATTATGTGATTTAATTCTACTAAACCCCATAGCAATAACAATCAGCTGCTTCGAATGATTTGAATTGGTTTTATTATCGACTACAATGGTTAAAAATAACAGGTCTTTACACAGGTTGACTTTTTTTTTGGGATAAGCTTATGTTTTGTTGATGAGATTTGATTCTAGGATCATTAGATATATAGAAAATCTAGGGACATACCACTATGCCATATAGAGGACAGCTAAATGATTTTTTTTCTTCTAATATTCTAACTGCGCACTTTTTAATAGCGATTTTGAACAAGAAATTTTTAGCGTTTTGGTGTAGATTTTTCTTAGCCTTTACAAATTGTTCAATAATTCAATCTGTTGGAGAGGACTGTATTTTATCGTGAAAGATCATCTAGGATGTATTCCTATATTCCTTATGCGATTGCTCAGGTATACAGTTCTTATATCTTTTAAATGAAACAAATTGAAAGACCAGAATGGATGGGCCACAATAAAAACCTTTCGACCCTGCCTAAAAAAATTGAAAAATTAGTACACATTATCAAAAAGTAGATTACAAATGTAGGTATTAATCTTTTAATCAAGATAATAATAATTTACTTTCTTTTCTCTACTGAATGAGTTGAGTTGAGTCTAACCTTCTATCTATGGTCTATTGAAATATGTGAGGTTTTCCCTATATTTTTTAGTTTAGATTCTATTTTACCATCTAATTTAATCACATTATGAAAAATTGGCATGTTTCATTGTAAATGGTCATGGTAATTTATGAAATTTAGTCATCTTCACTTAAAGCTGACACATTGATTTTGGTTTGTTATCTGTTACTATTCATTTTAGTCATCTTGCATCTAATTTCACTATAAAAACAAGAATATAGAACACATCTAAAATTTTATATGACCTTCTTCAAGCTTGTACGAGTATGGGTAAAATTTGAGGTCTGATTGTAAGTAAAGTTTTGACCATAAACCTTTAAACATCAATTGGAACTGGGCCTGTCGATACCTGCAAATAATATAGCAACATATTCCCTCAATAGTTGCGCTAGGGTCTCATTGATTTGATATCTAGAATGGGGACACGTTGATTTGATATTCTATGGTCACTTTAGTGATAAGTTTTGTTTTATTCTGTATGAGGTGATCTTTTTCTTATTAGATATCAATCAGAAAATAACTTATACAAACCGAAAGAAATAAAAAAAAAGAATAAAAAAAATATTAGTATTGAGCAGTCATTGAATTATCCAAAATACATGTATGAACTTTTCAAAATATATATTTATAACATGCTTCAGTTTTGAATACGTAAATATTTCACTATAAACTACATATTAACTTTATAGAAAGTAATACGAAATAGAAGTTTAAATTATTGTATTGCAGGTTGTAATAATACAATGATTGATATTTATACATGCTGATTGTAATAGTTATAGAAAAAGTGATGAAAGGATTATAATGCCCCTAAAACCCTAGATAACTAATATATGGTAGTATACCGTAGTTCCTTAACTACCCCTGAAAAAATCAGCTAGGGTTACCTTTTCCTGCTCATAGCTTCCGCCGCTTTCTCCCAAATCATTTCCTATGTTACATATTTTCAGATCTAGCTTAAATCTTTCGAATTTCTTTCCTAAGAGGGGATTCTACCCTCTGAAAGGTTGCTGGAAGATGGTTGACTTTGAGTTCTCCTTTGATTACTCTTTCTCTTAAAAAATACAAGTCTAGTTCTTTGTGCTTCGTTCTGGAGTGGAGGATTGGATTCGCAGATAGGGATACAGTGCTAAGATTGTCGCACCATATGATGGGTTTCTTCGTTGCTTGACTCCAATTTCTTCAAGCAGTGATTCAATCCAACTGATTTCAGCTGTGGTGTTGGCGATGCATTTGTATTCGGATTTTGTTCTAGATCTAGACACTGTAGGATGTTTCTTTGAGCTCCAGGAAATGGGGTTTTCTCAAAGACAGATCACATAGCCTGATGTGGATCTTTGATCATCATGATCAGAGGCTCAAGAAGCATCAGAGTAACCTCTAATCTCAATATTCTTACCTCTTTTTAGTTGCACTCGTTGATTTAATATTCCGTTTAAATATCGTAGAATGCGCTGTACTGCTTTTTAGTATTCTTCACTTGGATTTTGCATGAATTATGACACCATATTTACGCAAAATTCTATATTTGGTCTTGTTGTTGTAGCGTACTATAAGGCTCCCACTATACTTATGTACATCTTTGCATCTGCTAGTGACTTCTAATTGTATTGGCATAGAAGTAGGTTGCTCATCATAGGTGTTGGTAATGATTTTTCTTGATTTATTTTTACTTTGATTAATATCTCTGTGTTATATTTATTTTGAGATAGTATCATTTTGACTCTGATTTTCTTATGACTTCAATGCCCAAGAAAAAGTTTAGTTCCCCCAGGTCTTTAATAGATAAGGTAGTGTCATGGTGTTTGATAGTGACTAATTTCATCACTGTTGTTTCTACTGATTATTAGGTCATCTACATATACAAGTATATATGTGATGCGCTTTCCTTCAATATTCATGCACAGTGAGCTATCTGATTTTGTTGCCTTATATCCCACAGTGGTTAGAGTGTGTTTTAGTTTTTCATACCAAACCACGGGGGCTTATTTGAGCCCATATATGGCCTTGTGAAGTTTGCACACTACATAATTGTCTTGTTGTCGATATCCCTGTGGTTGATCCACATACAATTTTTTAGTTGGTTCTCCATTTAGAAATGCATGGTTTACGTCTAATTGTCATGTTTTCTAGTTGAAGTGCAGGTGTAGACTTAGCACAATTCTTATGGTAGTAGGTAACCATAGGAGAGAATGTTTCCTTGAAGTCAAATCCATATTGTTGTGTGTAACCTTTGGCTACTAGTCATGCTTTGAATTTTGATATGGTTCCATCTGGATTCTTCTTTAGTCTATATGTCCATCTGCAACCAATGATTTTCTTGTTGTAATGTCTTGGAACTAAACTCCAGATTTTGTTTCTTTGTAATGATGCACACTCTTTATCTATAGCTAGTTTCCAATTTTTATTTTTGATGGCTTCACCAACGGTTGGATTCATCATGCTCACAGGTGATATTGTAGTTTTTGGCTTAAATATTCCTTTCTTAGATCTTGTTGTCATGTGATAACCTGTATTTGTTGGTGCTAGGTTTGTGCTAGTTCTATCTGTGCTTGAGTTTTGAGTTTGATTTTTAGATTATGTTGCATTATTGGTTGGATATGAGTTATCTTGACCTTCAGACAGATTGTGATTTGGATCATTTCTTACATTCTGACCTGACCTTGCATTGGATAATGTGTGTTGAAATGATTGTCCACTTAGACCTGATCCAATGTCTAGTACTATGAGTTGGACTGGGGTTGATTCACTTTCACTAACTGGTTGTTGGTAGATTGTTATAGGTGGGATAGATTCTTTATATTGTATACTTTTTCAGTGGTTTTAACTTCAGTATTAGCAAATGGGTAGATGTTCTCATTGAAGGAAACATGTCTTGATACAATTATCTTCCCTTTTCTGGTAAGATATTTATACCCTTTTTGACTTTGCGCATATCCTATGAAAGTGCATGGTTCTGATCTAAGGCTTAGTTCATGAGTATTGAATGGTCTCATATTTGGGAAACACAGGCACCCAAAGCTTCTGAGAAATTTGTAGTCTAGTTTTATATTGAACAATTTTTCCATTGTTGATATTCTTTAACACACTTGTAGGTAACCAGTTGATCAAGTAATGCACTGTCAAAGGAGTCTGGCCGAAATTTCATTGGTAGAGAGGCATGGGCTAGATATGTTAGACCAGTTTCAACAATGCTTATGTGCTTTCTTTATACCAATCCATTCTTCTCTGAGTTATGTGGGAAAGTTGTCCTATGCAGAATCCTTGTTTTGATAAAGTATTGTTTTAGTGGTTTGAACTTGGTTCCTTTATCAGTTTGAAGGATCTTTACTTGATGGTTTTTGTAACACCCCGTATTTTCTGTGATCGTATAAGTGAAAAACTAGAGAATAATTGATTTTTAAAATAAGAATCAAGGGAAACGGGTTGCGCCATTGTGTTCATCTCGAAATTCTTCTTGGAAACGAGTCCGAGTTTTCGAGAAACGGAGTCCGTATGAAGGAGATATGGCCCTTCGAAGTTTCAGAGAATTTCAGAATCGAAAACAGCTCGAAATTCGAATTCAAACCCAGAAGCGGGCTGGGCGGAAAATTTCCCGCCCAGAACCCAGGTCGACTGGGTGGTCGACTGGGTAGTCGACCTCCCCAGGGCCAGGTCGACCATAGTGTCGACCTGGAGGGACCAGGTCGACCATAGAGTCGACCTGGGGGTCGACCTGCCTCCCGAAACCCACTTTCTGAACCTGATGCATTCTGATGTATTTAGACTCGTTTTCTGTCTAGGTTCGTCCGCCTAATCCTATTTAAACACCCCCAGACCTCACTTTCTCTCCACACCATTTCATTCTACCTATGCTCTGCCTCTGTTCTAATTAAAATAAAAATGGCATCGCTACTCTGCTGAAATCTGAACTGGAACTAGGACTAAAGCATCTTCTTCCAAACTGATTAAAATTAAAAGAGAACAACTACAACTCTTCTTCTTCTTAATCCAATCAAGGAAAGTACAGTTATTTTCCGCTATAAACGTTAATTATGATTGTGACATGAACTGTAAATCTGAATTTGAGGTTATGTCTATTCTGTTCTGTTCTGATCTATTTTATTCTGCATCTCTTCTTCTTTCTGTTCTATAGCCAGGCTACCACGAGCCTGTGCCAAATCTCATAAGAAATTAACGCACGAACGTTAAACTTTGGGACAAATAATGAATGATGGCATAAATGGGATATGGCTAATCTGTGACTGATTTAAGAATAAGGACATAGGTTGTAAACTAGATTTAGATCTATGCATATTCTGTGAATTGGAAAAAAAAGAGGAATCATTGTATGATAACATATGACTTGAGACTTTGACATAACGCATATTTTGAATTAAGATCTGTTATAATTTAAAGTTCTAGATTGTTGGGCATATTTTTTATATAACAATTCATGATTTGGGATAAAAAGAGAATATGACTTAGGTGTGAAGGTTTATATTAAGATTTGATAACTATTAAATGTGAATAACACCTAAGTGGGAGATTTTTGAATATATGAAGTGCATTGAAATCGATGGCTATATTTGGTATAATTTATATGTGAATCTTTTGTACTAGGCAAGTTTAACTAAATTTGGGGACACGTGTTATATGGTAAATTATGACCATAATCTGTGCCATGTAAATTCAATGCAAGCTTGGGGTAAATGATCATATTGTGAATCATGACAACTATTTAGGCATGCAAACTTAGGCCAAATTTACAATTAGGCAAGATATGTTTATGAAACTTTAAGGAATGATTAAATCTGTTACATTGCCTAATCTACTAGTTCTGTTATATTGCCTAATTTGCTAGTTCTGCTATATTGCCTAATCTACTAGATCTGTTCATCTACTAAATCTGTCATCTGCTAAGTCTGCTGAAAATGCCTAATCTGTTATATATTAAATCTGCTAAATTGCTTAATCTGCTAAGTCGCCTAATCTGCAAAATCTGTTATCTCTATATCTGTTGAGTAGATATATTTAGTCTATTATTGACATAATCTGAATTGGCTATAGTTATGAATAATTGACATGTATATTAGGCGTGGGCAAAAATGGTAAATTATTAATTAATTGGCTGCAAAGATAAACATGGCTAACTCGAGGTTAGAATGAGTTTGCGGCATAATTCTGCCCGGAACCGCCTGGCACATCCAGTGGCCGCAAACAATAGGTTCTAATGTGAGAAGTTAGTCATAACGTGCTTGAAACCCGAGGTTAGACTCAGTTTGTGGCAGAAACCTGTCCGGAACCAACCGGTCTAACCAGTAGCCGCAAACTGTCAGTCTAATGTGAGAGGTCTGGGCATTAATATTTAATTAATGAAAATCTGGGATAAATATGATGTCTAAAACGTGTTGGGTGGATAGGGTTAAACCAACTAGACTGATTAAATTAATAAACCCGCCCAATACAAAGTTAGACAATCTATAAGTCTGTTAATTTGTAATCGGTTAATCTGTAAGTCTGTTAATCTATAACCGGTTAATCTGTAAGTCTGTTAAATCCGTATATCTGATCCGTTGGTCTGAAAACGTGTCTAATATGTGAACTGGTTGATCTGAATTCTTTATGTCTGAACTTGTAAACAAGTTAATCTGAAATCTGTTAGTCTGGGGACACAAGGTTAGGAGGGAAATTACTTATGTCATCTGTTGTTTGGGACCCATATTAGTCAGTAACCCTTTCTGGTATCAAAACTTTGACCCAACGGTATGTAGGGTCCGGGCACGCTTACTGAACTAATTATAAGTGGTTCGTTCCGAAAATGGCGAGGGATGTTGATGGTGCGTTCCAACCGGGTCATGTGCGTGCATGGATCTCGGCCTGCCTCTATGGATGTAAGACGTTGTGACATCTGTAAATAGGTCTGTGCCAATTGGTTGTCACTTTAGGGAGTGATACACCCTACTGTGGGGCCGACACAGGGTATTTATGTTTAGGGAGCCGATCGCTTGGGGTAGGGTTTTAGGGTACACTTAGTTCTGTCTGTTTCTGTTGGTACCGTCTGTTTCTGTTGGGTGGCAACACCTGTCTGTTTCTGCGTGGTACCGTCTGTTCGGGTGGTAAAGGCCCAATTACTAGTGTACACCTAATTCTACATTTTGTTTCCATAGGGATTAATCTGACTGTTTCTGTTTGGGTGGTAAAGGCCCATTATTAATATTCTGTTTCTGTCTGTTTCTGTTCGGGTGGTAAAGGCCCATTATCAGCATTCTGCTTCTGTCTGTTTTTGTTCGGGTGGTAAAGGCCCATTATTAGCTTTCTGTTTCTGTGGAAATTATTTTGTTCCTGTTTCTGCTTCAGTTTGGACATTAGGGTGACACCTAATCCTGTTATACTAGTATTAGTGCAGAGAAATGAAAAGTAATATTATTATGTTACTTCTGTTTAACCTAAGTACATCTGCTGCTCCTGTTACTGTTATCTCTCATCCAATTTTATTTGCATGCCATGATTATTATTATCTGTTCATATGCTGAAAGTCACTGGACTTGCCAGACTTTATGTCTGACCTTGCTTGTTTTCGCCCCTTTTTCTTCCGTTTCCCTCCCTAGGTTTTCCAAGGAAGGAATACTTTAGCCTGATCCAGATTTCTTCTGCTTGAAGTACTTAGAGTGCTTAAAGTATGGCTTGACTCCTTATGGCAGCTTCTGTGGGGATTATGATTTTAAAGTTTTGTACTCTGATGATTTTCTGAACAAGACTGATATTTATGTACTTGAGTTTTTGGTAAAGATGTAACCAAACTGATTTCTGTTTTCCGCTGTAATAAAGTTATAATTTCTCAAGTATTGTTTATCTGTCTTGTAAATTTCTGTTCTGTCTACTAAAACGCTCCACCAAAGTTAAGACATTCCTTCTGTGAGTGACCTTAACGGAGGTGGGGTGTTACAGTTTTTCTGCTTTTCAGCCAATGTTATAAACTAAATAAATGCATTACCTATCTCCGCTTTTGACTTAGGATAGTAGATACAAGTGAATGTTGAATATGAATCAAAAAATGATATATAGTAACTGAATTTGTAGTCAGAGTTGACTAGGGTAGGTCCCCATAGATCAACTACTACCATTTCTAGTGGCTCATTGTAAATAGTTTGAGAGTATGGGAAAGGTAGTTTATGACATTTAACTATTTGGCAAGCAGTGCATATGTATGAATCATAATAATGTTTTACAATGTTTAGACTTAGGTGTCCTAGTTTACAATGCCATAGATCTAGTACATTTGAGCAATCGTTACGAGTAGCATTAGAAAAATTACACAATGGTCTTCTGTCATGATTTGTGTTATTCTTCACCATGTTGAAGATATACAGACCATTGTGCATATCACCCTGTAATAAAATTTCTTTGTTGGTCAAGTCTTTTCCAAGACAACGATCAGGGAAGAATTCAAAGTAAACATGATTGTCTCTAGCAAACTGTGATACACTGATTAAGTTTTATTCTGGGAACCGTAAGTAAGTTGTTTAGATATAACTTTCTTTTGACATTTATAGTGCAAGTGCATGTTTGTGAGATATTATTAGATGTGCCATTACCTAAGTAAACCGATTGCGTACCTTTATACTCCCTATTTCCCAAGTTTAGATTATTTAGATTGTTAGTTATATGATTTGAAGCTCCAATGTTAGGGAACCATTCTTTGTTCAGCATCTATCCAGACCTGGTGAGTATATCTTCATCTTGACTCCTTGATATGTTTGTTTGACTCCTTGCATTAGGATTGGTGTGTGTGACATTGACACTTAGGCAATTGTTTCTTTTACTGTTGTTCCCTTATTGGATGGTAGACAAATTTTGGTCAAATCTAAAGTAGCATTTACTGGCAATATGACCAAATTTTTCATAGATTTGACATGTAATTCTATTGGAATTGTTCTATCCTCCTCCACCTCTGCCTCTATAGTTTGGAATGCCTCTTTGATTGCCTTGGTTATTTCTGAAGTTTTGTGACTTTTCCTTACTATATTGAGGCTTTTCTTGATATTTGTTTTTGGATGCAGTGGCATAGTTGATTGACATTTCTGCTCTGAGCTTTTTGGCATCGAATCTGCCCTCATATGCAATCAGTGTTCAGTGCACATGTTGCATTGTTGGTGTAGTGGCTTGGGAAGAACAAAGAGTGACAATAGACCCATATTCGTCATCTAGTCCATTCAGAATAGTTAAAGTTTGTTCAACATCAAATACTTTATGACCAGCTACCTCAAGTAAGTCGCTTACTGTTTTAATTTTGGTTAGATATTCCCTCATGGTCAACGAGTCTTTTGCTATAGTATTCAATTGCCTTTGTAATGCATGATACAAGCAGCTAATTGCCTATTAAAAACATGTTCCACTCTGTCCCATATTTCCTCGGCACTTTTACACCCAATGAGTTACGGTAACAATTTGGCATTGATTGATGAAAACAACCACGAGCACAATATACTGCCCTTTCTTTTGTAATGAGTATATTCTTTGTTGAGAGTCAAGTTTCCACTTGAATCAGTACACATCTTTGCTGGAATAGATAGTGTTCCATTGATGTATTCATCCAATCTATAATGCAGTATTAATTTGAAATTTCCATAGCTGGTAGTTCTCTTCATCTAGTTGTATTGAAGTCAAGTGACTTTTTGAATTAATTATGATTTTGGACTCTGGCCCATTGTTTTGAATATTGTCTGCAGAGTGGGATGCGTTATCTCCTGCTGGTGTGGTGATTGATAAGGTGGTATCATTATTGGTCATGATGTCAGAAAAGGAAAGACCAGATGGGGCTTATGCTGATGACCTGCCGGTGCGATGCAACCAGGTTGACCAGAGATGATCAGCCTAGGACGGCACAACCAATTTTGAAAAGAACAGATACCAAGGGTAAATCATGGCTCACTGTTGGTCTTCCTGAAGGGTTCCTCCTCGATGATGAATATAAAACTAAGAGGAGAAAACGAAAACCACCAACAAATTGGTGGGATCGACCTTGGGAGGAAGATGATGCCATTAGGCTTGATGAAACTCTGATACCATATAGAAAGTAATATGAAATAGAATTTTATTATATTGCAAGTTGTAATAATACAATGATCGATATTTATACATGCTGATTGTAACAACCACAACAAAAGTAACGGAAGGACAGTAATTCCCCGGGAACCCTAGATAATAAATATACGACAGTATACCGTAGTTTCCTTAATTAACTTTTTGCATGTCCATTGACTGGTCGACATAATGTAGATCATAGGAAAATGTAAACTTCATATATTCCTATGTATTTATTTAAATTATAATGGTTCAATTTGTGTTGTTCTAATTCCTAGGTTGTACTTGGATGTGGTTCAATTACATAATAGATGGATTCTTGATGAGATGGACTAATTTTTGGAATTCTATAATAGGTTCTTATCTTCATACCCTTGGTTGAGTTTGATTGTTTGTTTTTCCCCTCTGCCTCTTTTTATACCGTTTCCCATAAATAGAAAACAATACTTAAATTTGTAGTCAAACTTACATATGACAAAAGATGATACTATATTTGAATTTTCGGTTACAAAACAGAAAGTACTTTGTCGTATTAACTCTAGTTTTCATTTTCCGTAACAGTTTTCATTTTTTTCCTTGCATGAGCATGATTTACATTAGTCCCAGTGAAGATATTCTTCCCTTTCAAGCTATTTACATTAGTCTTTTCTTCTAGCAAGGACTGAAACACAAATGGTAAAAAATTTGTTCTGTTGGCTATGTAATCCACAAGTTTAGTTTATAAAGATTAACTAGTTTAGTTTATAAAAATTAACTTGGTATATAGAAAAATATAACTAAATCTTCTATAATAGTAAAACTAAGATTTATAAAAATAACAATAATAATAATAAGTTAATTAAAATTTATTAATAATAAATTTATAAAAATTAACTAAATATTTTAAAATTTTAAGTAAGTTAACTAAGTTTTATGAAAATTAACAAGTTTAGCTTTTAAAAATTAAGTAAGTATACTAAAATATAACTAAACCTTCTATAATAATAATAATAAATTAAGATTTATAATAATGGTAATATGTAAATAGAGATTTATAAATATTAAATAAGTTTACCAAACTTAATTAAGTATCATATAAATTTAACCAAGTCAACTAAGTTTTATAAAACTTAACAAGTTTAGTTTATAAAAGTTAACTTAGTATGTTTTATATTAAATAAAAATAAAAGTTTAGCTTATAAAAGATGATTTAAGTGGATTTACTGGTCTACATTTAATAATAATAATGGGCCATTATTACTTGTGGGAACATAATATTAGAAGAAGACCAATGTAATAACTTCTGTAATTCAAAATATTCTAGAGCTAAGATTTCATTTCTATGTTCATGGTTTATGACTAAATTTGTTTGTTTTCTGTTGAGAACTAGGTTTTTTTCCAACAAATAAAATCGCAACATTTTGTTTATTAAGGTTACTATGTTGGTCTGGGAGTTTTGAAGTTTGGGTTACTCTTTTTTGGGTACAAGCATGAATTGAAACCCACCTATAAGGAGGTTTATCGCTTTTGCAATGCTTTGTATTCGGAATACTTTATTGAGTTTCTTTTTGCACCATGCTATAACACCTCTGTTTTTTGTTTATTTGTTATTTTTATTTTTATGCATCTTAATACAAATTAAACAATGCTAATTAAATGTAAACATATTTAGTATGATTAGAGTTCCAGCATCCAACATCTCCTTGCATAAGTAATGTTTGATATTTTGTATGTAAATATAGTACACACACACACACACACACATATATATATATATATATGTGTGTGTGTATATATATATAACTAGTTAAAAAAATTGCTATATGCCAAAAAAAAATATAGTCTACAAATTGACACATATAATAAGTAAATACAGCACGTATATATAGTATGTGTACACTTAGTATGTGTTACATATCATGTCTTGTTGATGGATTAGTTAATATAGTCACTACAAACTGACATTAAATTCTTATGTTTGTTAAAACCAAAACTCTTGTTTATCTAAATTTGCATGGACAAGTGGCTTATATAAATACTGAAATGATAGAGCATTGTTTTTCCTTAAAGTGCCAAATGTACCACGTTGCATTCTTTTGGTTTTATAACCCTGTACATGTATGTTTAATTGTGCTGAAATACGTTAGTTTAACATGCTTGTGTATGTATTAGATGGGCTTGAGCGGAGCCTGCACATTAGTATTGATATGAATGAATACCGCTAAGTATTGTATATATTAGATTTATTATTTAAAAAGGAGAATTTTTTTATATAGTTGCTACCAGTAAGGATCTTTATTATATTGTTTCAAAACAAAGCAAAGCAGGTGTTTGTGGTTACCTTAAAAACTTGTCGGTTCTACCGAAAAAAAAAACCAAAGCAGAGCTGGTGCTTATTTTGAGTCAAAACTGGGCTAATGCTCAGTTTTGTATAAAAAACAGAGAGGTCTTGTTCAGTTTTGTATTTGTTTCAAAACGGAGAGTTAACGATTTTTAATAGCGATAAACAATGTAACACCCCACTCCCGCTATGATCACTCACTAAGGGAATGCCATAGCATCGGTGGAGTATTTTAGTGAATATAGAACAGAAAAATTACAACAAGACAGATATAAATAGTACTTGAAATTTTAAAACATCATCTCATAACAGCGGAAGTAAAACATGTCTGGTTACATCATAAAACCACAATAAAGGTCAAGTACAATATCCATCAAAATAAAGAAGTACATAATCCCACTCTTATACAATAGCCAAACAAAAGAAAAGATAACTGGATAACTGGAGCTTTACATCTATCCAAGCTCCTAAAGACTGGAACAGCAATCCGATCAAGCTCCACTACTGCTAGGATCCACCGTAGGACCTGAGGGTTGGGAAAAAGATAAAAACAACAGGGTCAGACATAAGTCTGAGCGAGTCCTATAACTTTAACAATACAATCGTTAAAGTAACCAGAGAAGACATAAACTGATATACGGTAACATATAGGGATGAATGGCTACCCTAAGCAGTCAACTAAACGAAGATAAAGGATAAAGACGCATCTACCCTCCCTAAGGTAAATTACTAAACTGCACCACACCAGTCGTTCCTAACTTAAAGGTTGATCCCACCCAAGGACTTATAAAATTTACTAATTAGTACCTGCGTACCCCTAGGTGACCAAGTAGGCGCCACGGGGCCCTACAATCCACTAGGTGTACACACTACTTCCCATTCGATCGGCTCCCTAACGTAGATACCCGTGCTGGCCCCACCGTGGGATGTATCATTCCCCAATGTGGCAACCTGATGGAACTAAAGGTGCACGGCTTATATCTACTCGATGCAACAACGGCTTACCTACCAGCCCGGGCCCACTCACGCATATGAAGCCCGTTGGACTTGCGTTGCCACCGCTAACCCGTTTGCCTCTTACAGTCAAGCCCAGTATGCGTGTCCCGTCCTCGACATGGGTCGAGCCCACAAAGATACGTATGGGTTACTGGTTGAAATGGGCCTCCACAAGCTACCCACCTAAGCTTGTCCCTTTTTCTAGTATATCCCACTTAACCCTTTAATCATGTTTTAATTACATGTTCCATTTTGGTTAAGTATTCTAATCGTATTTTCTATTGCCACCCAAGGCAACCACTAGATTTTCTCATGCCACCCGAGGCACCCACTTAACCCCTCATGTCCCTCTACATGCTAATATGGTTAAGTGTTTCTTAATTAATTAATTAAGAACGTAACCTTTGTAAAGACCTCTCACATTAGACTGTCTTTTATGACCGCTGGTTAAGCCGGTTGGGTCCGGGCAGCCTTATGTCATAACAGAGTCTAACCTCGTGTCTTTACATTAATTACGTATTTAGTTTGTGCCTAAGACCTCTCACATTGGGCTAACATTTGTAGCAACTGGTTAAGCCGGTTGGGTCCGGGCAGTTTTACGCTACAACTGAGTCCAACCTCGTGTCTTAGTCAATTAATTACACCTAATTAATCACCCTCATAATTTTATATTAATTATCCCTAATTAATCAAGTTTTCTTAACATGGGTAGACCTAACTTAATAGGTAAATTCCCATGGGGTAGACCTAACTCAATAGGTAAATTCCCAACACATAGTATGGGTACACCTAACCAAATAGGCAAATTCCCATACTATGTTTATTTATTTTGTGTTATGCATAATTATATTAATTTCACACAATCTTATTAACTTATGCATTTAATTACCCCATCGTTCCCACGTAATTTCGTTCATGATATAACACATATAAAAGGTGTCAACTTGCATATGAATGAACATGTTTCAAAGGTGCCATCTTGCATATTAACAAACACATAACTTGCATATGAACTTGCATAACATGTCACATAACTTGCATATAATATGTCACATAACTTACATATTCATTTTGCATAACAAACTTGCATATTAGCTTATAGACTTGCATAATGTGTCATCATGAACTTGCATATTAATAAACATGTAACTTGCATATTTACATACATGTAACTCGCATATTAACAAACATGTAACTTGCATATAAAGAAACATGTAACTTGCATATTTACATACATGTAACTTGCATATTAACAAACATGTAACTTGCATATTAACAAACATGTAACTTGCATATTTACATACATGTAACTTGCATATTAACAAACATGTAACTTGCATATTTACATACATGTAACTTGCATAGCATATTACCATGAACTTGCATAACATGCATATGATTACATAGCCCACAACTTGCATATTTAGCATCATGCAAACATAACATACATCATATTAAACTTGCATAAGCTTACATACTCAACATGCATAAACATAAGATTAATGCTAACATCATATCATATGATTCAAAGCTCATTAACCCACATACAAAACCATAAATCTCATCACATCTCATCTAATTAGTTTACCAAAAGATCATCAAAGTGATAGAAACTCACTACTAGCAACTTTGAACACCAAATGAAGAAGATTAAGATGCTAAGAAGGGATTAGAAGTTGATTAGAGAGTGATTAGTATGCAACCCTCTTCATAAAATTAGTGGAGGCCATGAGAGCTAGCATTTTGCCATAGTTTAGTCACTAGGTTTAATTATGAATGAATTAGGGTAGGTTAGGGTCTTATTTATAGATTAGGCAAGTGTTTTAGGCCATAGGATTAACCCTAGATTCAATCCAAGCCATCAAAGCATGTCTTGGGGAAGAAGTCAAGTGTAGGAACCATCTAGGGCCTTTAGATTAAAGATGGACCATGAGAACCATTCAAATGCAAAATCTGCACTTGAGCGAATCGGCCCACGGGTTGACAGCCAAACACCCTGGATTAACCCCTAGTCGACCCAGCGGGCTTGGGTCGACTTCAAAAATCGGCCGGTTCGGTTATTCCCCTCTCCCAATTCGCTGTTTTGAGCATTTTTGCATATTTATTTATTAAATTTTCAATTATATATATATATATATATATATATCAATATATATATATATATATATATATATATCTACACAACCCATTTCACTTAATTAAGTATACTTTAATTTGGGAATTTTCGTGAAACTTCGCGAGGCCATATCTTGGTCATACGGACTCCGATTTTCGAAAACTCGGACTCTATTTCGCGTATTTTTCCGAGACGAACACAATGGCATAGCCCGTTTCCCTTGATTCCCATTTTAGAATTAAATTCTGCCTCGATTTATGTTATTACAGGTTATTGAAAATACGGGTTGTTACATTCTCCCCTCCTTAAAGGATTTCGTCCCCGAAATCTTCAAGTTAGGAAGAACGTATCCTACCATCCAATCATCCATCTACTCAAAGCATCATCCACGAGCAATCATTGTCCTTACAAGATTCTAAATGCTGGATGGATATATGCAAAAGTGTGTGTATATGTACTTACCTAATGCGAAAATCAGGCGGTTACTGATACAGTAAACCTCCTTAATGCAAACCATGATAGTGCCATGCATCCAATATGTATGCGAAACCCTATTGACACATACAAATTTCTACATGCGTGCACAACCATACACAAAAATGCATCATCCATATGATAACACAGCCATGATACATCCATCAATCTAACTACCACATCCATTTATGCAATATGCAACATGAAGTGACTGAGCCGATCTAGTGCCTAATGTGTGTGTATATGCATCCATGAGCAACCACTAGCAAACAATTGCATCCATATGCATCCATCAACCATAACATGTTTCAAACACATGTCTCAACCATAGGTTTTACCCTATCTAAAGGTCATAGGTATTAGCGAGAGGATATACTAAAGATAAGATAAGTACTAGACAAGCAATAAAGGAGAAGTTAAAAGACATACTCTCAAAAAGAAATGGATACAAAGAACGCATCTTTGCTTCCGTCTCCCAAGTAGCATTGCTTTCGTCATCTCCCCATTGCACTTTAACTAACTGAACTTCTCTGTTCCTCAACTTCCTAGTTTCTGACCCAAGGATGCGAGTAGGAGCTCGTCGAATCGTCGCATCACGCTCTACCTCTACATCTCTAAGCAAGCTCGGCTCTACCACCTCCGCGGTCTCATGTAAGCACTTCCTCAAATGTGATACATGGAATACATCATGAACACCACTAAGTCTGTCGGGCAACTCCACCCTATATGCCATCCGTCCAATCCTTTCCTTAATAGGAAACGGCCCAACAAATCTCGGTGCTAACTTCCCTACGGACCCAAAGCGAACAACATTTCTCAATGGAGATACTTTGACAAAAACCATGTCCCCAACCTCAAACTCAAGATCCGTCCTTCTCCGATCCGCATAAGATTTCTGTCTATCTTGCGCTGCTTTCATCCTTTTTCGAATTAAATCAATCTTCTCTGAAGTCTCTCTAACCATATCCGGCCCAAGCAAGATCTTATCCGTAGATTCCCACCAACATGTAGGAGATCGACAAGGCCTTCCATAAAGAGCTTCGAAAGGAGCCATACCAATACTGGACTGAAAGCTGTTATTATATGCGAACTCCACCAAAGGAAGATGTTCTTCCCATGTACCTCCAAAATCCAAGATACAAAGCCTCAAAAGATCTTCTAAGATACGGTTCACCCTCTCGGTCTGACCGTCCGTCTGAGGATGATATGCGGTGCTCAAACACAACTGAGTCCCTACCGCCTCTTGCAAACTTCTCCAAAACTCACTAGTGAAAATAGGATCTCGATCACTCACAATGCTGGATGGTACGCCATGCAATCTAACAATCTCTCTAACATAGACTGAAGCAAGCCATGGAGCGGTCCTCTTACTCTTTACGGGTATAAAATGGGCACTCTTTGTAAGTCTGTCTACCACAACCCAAATTCCCGTATTGCCCTTCCTCGATCTCGGTAACCCGTCGATGAAATCCATCGAGACACTATCCCACTTCCACTGTGGAACTTCCAATGGGTGTAGCAACCCACCGGGTTTCCTTTGCTCCACTTTAACTTGTTGGCACACTAAGCATCTAGCCACATACTCGGCCACATCTTTCTTCATACCGGCCCAAAAGAAAACTCTCTTCATGTCTTGGTACATTTTGTCTCCACCGGGATGAATAGTCATTCTTGAACGATGTGCATCATCCAAAATAGCCTTCTTCAAACCCTCATCTTGCGGTACACAAAGTCTACCGTCTCTATGCAACCATCCCTTATCATCTATGGTGTATCTACCCAAATGGCTGGACGACTCCCCTCTTATAAGCTTCTCTACCAACACCACCAACTGTGGGTCGTCTCGCTGAGCCTCGCCAATCCGTCTCAAAAGAGTAGGTCTAACCTCCAAGGATGCCAACAAACCAGGTACAAAATCAACAGAAGGTCTGAAGTCAAACAAAGAAAGAAACTCCAAGCTTCGTCGTTCCACGAACAATGGACTCAAAGATAGCCTTTTTCTACTTAAGGCGTCTGCCACCACGTTACCCTTACCAGGGGTATACGCTATCTCGAAATCATAGGATGCTAAGAACTCCATCCACCTTTGCTGTCTTAAGTTTAAATCCTTCTGAGAGAATAAGTACTTCAATGATTTATGGTCGGTGAACAACTCGAATCTCTCACCAAGAAGATAATGGCGCCAAGACTTAAGTGCGAAAACAATCGCGGCCAACTCTAGATCATGGGTAGGGTAATTCTTCTCATGCACTCTCAATTGTCTCCCTCCATAGGCTATTACCCTTCCCTCCTGCATCAAGACTGCGCCTAATCCTGTTCCACAAGCATCGGTATAAACAACAAACGGCTTACTCCCATCCGGGAGCACTAAAACTGGAGCGGTGGTCAAAGCTCTCTTTAACCGTCGGAAAGCATCATCACAATCTACATCCCATGAGAAAACCAGATTCTTCTTCGTCAAGCGGGTTAATGGGGCTGATATCTTCGCGAAGTCTTTGATGAACTTCCTATAATATCCTGCCAACCCCAAGAAACTTCTTACCTCGGTAGCATTTCTAGGAACTTTCCAATCCTGGATAGATACTATCTTTGCGGGATCCACAGCTATCCCTTCCTTAGAGACCACATGCCCTAAGAATCGCACTTCTCTTCTCCAAAAATGGCATTTAGAGAATTTAGCTTTAAGACTATGCGCTCGAAGAGTCTCCAACACTTCCTTGAGATGTAAGGCATGCTCTTCTTCATTCCTGGAAAAGACCAAGATGTCATCCACAAAAACTACTACAAACTTATTCAGATACTCTCTGAACACTCTACTCATGAGATCAACAAAGTATGCGGGGGCGTTTGTCAACCCAAATGGCATCACTAGCCACTCATAAAAACCATCCGGAGTCCGGAAAGCAGTCTTCTCTATACTGTCCTCCGCCACTCTTAACTGATGAAACCCTGTAGCTAAGTCCATCTGCGAAAATACTGACGCGCCAACCAACTGATCAAAGAGATCATCTATCCTCGGTAATGGGTGTCTATTCTTCTTCGTGAGCTTATTAAGTTCCCTATAATCCACACAAAGTCTGAGGGACCCATCCGCCTTCGTGGCAAACACTACTGGAGCTCCCCACTCCGATATACTTCGCCTTATGAACCCCTTCTCAAGCAACTCCCCTACTTGCTTATGAAGTTCTCTTCTCTCACGAGGAGCCATGTGGCGTACTGGCAAAGACACTGGTTTGGCATTATCCACCAAATAAATTCGGAAATCTATCTCCCGCTTCGGAGGCAAACCCTTTACTTCTTCAAACACATCCGGATATTCCCGGACTACTCTGACAGAACACAAACTTTCGACCGAAGCATCGAGCGATTCAAGATAACTTAGCAAAACAGATTCCATGGGATTGCAAGAGATCTCGAGAGTGTTACCCAAGCGGGTCATGAGCCTGACAACTCTCCTTTCGCAATCAAGAACGGCACCATTACTGGATAACCAGTCCATGCCCAAGATCAACCCATAGCCCGTGAAGCCCAATACAAAAGCATCACATCTAAACTCAACGCTAAGTATAGAAATCTTCAAACCCAAACATATCATAGACAGATATATGGAGCCCCCAATTGGGTTTGAGACAACCAAGGGATCATCAACTAGACTGGTGTCTAAGTGCAGTGACTCAACTAACGATGATGAGATAAAAGAATGCGATGCGCCAGAGTCAAACAAAGTACGAACTGGATGATCAAACAGAAAAACCAGACTTTCAACGGAAATAGTTCTACCTCTCTGCTGAATCGGTGGAACTGAGAGAACCTGAACTTGCCCCCCTGACTGAGGTGGTGCTATAAGAGCTTGCACCTGGCCTCCTGAGGTAGACCCCGTCTTCTGCCCCTTCTTTGGGCAGTTTTTCACAAGATGCCCTGCTTCACCACAATGAAAGCAACCGGTCTTCTTCTTTTTGCGACAATCCTTACTAAGGTGTCCTGGTGTTCCACAATTGAAGCACTTCTTCTTCGTCTTCTTTTTGTCACCATTGCCTTTTCCGCCCTTGCCTTGTTGTTGCTGTTGCGGTTTCTTCTGATCCCCCTTTTTCTCTGGTGCCTTAGAATTCTTATCATCCTCATGCATAAGTGCCATGTAGACAAGCTTCTCAAAAGTGGCCCCCATAGGAATGTGAGTCATAGCTATTCCTTGCAATGGTTCGTTCAAGCCTCTAACGAACCTCAAAGCCTTCTTCTCCGGTGTATTCACCAACTCTATGCCAAACCTTGCTAATTGATTGAATTTGTTGACATATTCTTTCACCGTGAGATTCCCTTGCTTCAAATTCAAGAACTTCTCCATAAACAGATTCTCTTCCGCCCTTGAGAGAAACTTAGCCCCAAACCTTTGCTTAAAATCTGCCCAAGAGTCAACAGGGCGTTCTCCATTAGTGACCTCCCACCAGAATGAGGCCTCTCCCTTCATTAACCAAGCCGCCAACTTGACTTTCTTTCCCTCTTCCACTTCAAAGATATCTAGCAACTCTTCCACTTCCTTAAGCCAATCTCTAGCCTCTACGAAAGTCTCTGAACCAAGAAAAGGTTTTCCTCCTATAGCCTTGAACTCCTTGCAAACCTTAGCAAAATTATCCACTCTAGGCTGAGGAGGAGGAGCGGTTGTCTCTGGTGTAGTAGCATTGGCCGGACCCGCAGCCGCGGCCCTAGCCTCTTGCAACCTCCTATACCATAGTGGTATAACTAAACCCTCCGGGATGTTAAGATCTTCAGCCATGCTGAAACGAAAGAGGAAAGATTCAAAAAGGAGATTCCGAAAGATAAAGATATGGCTATTGGGGATTATGCTTTTCTTTTTCAAAAACTTTTTCTCTTAGAAGACATGCTTTTAAAAATACTTTCTTCGAAAATACTCTTAGAAAGTAGTTTTTCTCAAAAAATTTATCTGTTCTGGTAACCTGGCTCTGATACCACGTGTAACACCCCACTCCCGCTATGATCACTCACTAAGGGAATGCCATAGCATCGGTGGAGTATTTTAGTGAATATAGAACAGAAAAATTACAACAAGACAGATATAAATAGTACTTGAAATTTTAAAACATCATCTCATAACAGCGGAAGTAAAACATGTCTGGTTACATCATAAAACCACAATAAAGGTCAAGTACAATATCCATCAAAATAAAGAAGTACATAATCCCACTCTTATACAATAGCCAAACAAAAGAAAAGATAACTGGATAACTGGAGCTTTACATCTATCCAAGCTCCTAAAGACTGGAACAGCAATCCGATCAAGCTCCACTACTGCTAGGATCCACCGTAGGACCTGAGGGTTGGGAAAAAGATAAAAACAACAGGGTCAGACATAAGTCTGAGCGAGTCCTATAACTTTAACAATACAATCGTTAAAGTAACCAGAGAAGACATAAACTGATATACGGTAACATATAGGGATGAATGGCTACCCTAAGCAGTCAACTAAACGAAGATAAAGGATAAAGACGCATCTACCCTCCCTAAGGTAAATTACTAAACTGCACCACACCAGTCGTTCCTAACTTAAAGGTTGATCCCACCCAAGGACTTATAAAATTTACTAATTAGTACCTGCGTACCCCTAGGTGACCAAGTAGGCGCCACGGGGCCCTACAATCCACTAGGTGTACACACTACTTCCCATTCGATCGGCTCCCTAACGTAGATACCCGTGCTGGCCCCACCGTGGGATGTATCATTCCCCAATGTGGCAACCTGATGGAACTAAAGGTGCACGGCTTATATCTACTCGATGCAACAACGGCTTACCTACCAGCCCGGGCCCACTCACGCATATGAAGCCCGTTGGACTTGCGTTGCCACCGCTAACCCGTTTGCCTCTTACAGTCAAGCCCAGTATGCGTGTCCCGTCCTCGACATGGGTCGAGCCCACAAAGATACGTATGGGTTACTGGTTGAAATGGGCCTCCACAAGCTACCCACCTAAGCTTGTCCCTTTTTCTAGTATATCCCACTTAACCCTTTAATCATGTTTTAATTACATGTTCCATTTTGGTTAAGTATTCTAATCGTATTTTCTATTGCCACCCAAGGCAACCACTAGATTTTCTCATGCCACCCGAGGCACCCACTTAACCCCTCATGTCCCTCTACATGCTAATATGGTTAAGTGTTTCTTAATTAATTAATTAAGAACGTAACCTTTGTAAAGACCTCTCACATTAGACTGTCTTTTATGACCGCTGGTTAAGCCGGTTGGGTCCGGGCAGCCTTATGTCATAACAGAGTCTAACCTCGTGTCTTTACATTAATTACGTATTTAGTTTGTGCCTAAGACCTCTCACATTGGGCTAACATTTGTAGCAACTGGTTAAGCCGGTTGGGTCCGGGCAGTTTTACGCTACAACTGAGTCCAACCTCGTGTCTTAGTCAATTAATTACACCTAATTAATCACCCTCATAATTTTATATTAATTATCCCTAATTAATCAAGTTTTCTTAACATGGGTAGACCTAACTTAATAGGTAAATTCCCATGGGGTAGACCTAACTCAATAGGTAAATTCCCAACACATAGTATGGGTACACCTAACCAAATAGGCAAATTCCCATACTATGTTTATTTATTTTGTGTTATGCATAATTATATTAATTTCACACAATCTTATTAACTTATGCATTTAATTACCCCATCGTTCCCACGTAATTTCGTTCATGATATAACACATATAAAAGGTGTCAACTTGCATATGAATGAACATGTTTCAAAGGTGCCATCTTGCATATTAACAAACACATAACTTGCATATGAACTTGCATAACATGTCACATAACTTGCATATAATATGTCACATAACTTACATATTCATTTTGCATAACAAACTTGCATATTAGCTTATAGACTTGCATAATGTGTCATCATGAACTTGCATATTAATAAACATGTAACTTGCATATTTACATACATGTAACTCGCATATTAACAAACATGTAACTTGCATATAAAGAAACATGTAACTTGCATATTTACATACATGTAACTTGCATATTAACAAACATGTAACTTGCATATTAACAAACATGTAACTTGCATATTTACATACATGTAACTTGCATATTAACAAACATGTAACTTGCATATTTACATACATGTAACTTGCATAGCATATTACCATGAACTTGCATAACATGCATATGATTACATAGCCCACAACTTGCATATTTAGCATCATGCAAACATAACATACATCATATTAAACTTGCATAAGCTTACATACTCAACATGCATAAACATAAGATTAATGCTAACATCATATCATATGATTCAAAGCTCATTAACCCACATACAAAACCATAAATCTCATCACATCTCATCTAATTAGTTTACCAAAAGATCATCAAAGTGATAGAAACTCACTACTAGCAACTTTGAACACCAAATGAAGAAGATTAAGATGCTAAGAAGGGATTAGAAGTTGATTAGAGAGTGATTAGTATGCAACCCTCTTCATAAAATTAGTGGAGGCCATGAGAGCTAGCATTTTGCCATAGTTTAGTCACTAGGTTTAATTATGAATGAATTAGGGTAGGTTAGGGTCTTATTTATAGATTAGGCAAGTGTTTTAGGCCATAGGATTAACCCTAGATTCAATCCAAGCCATCAAAGCATGTCTTGGGGAAGAAGTCAAGTGTAGGAACCATCTAGGGCCTTTAGATTAAAGATGGACCATGAGAACCATTCAAATGCAAAATCTGCACTTGAGCGAATCGGCCCACGGGTTGACAGCCAAACACCCTGGATTAACCCCTAGTCGACCCAGCGGGCTCGGGTCGACTTCAAAAATCGGCCGGTTCGGTTATTCCCCTCTCCCAATTCGCTGTTTTGAGCATTTTTGCATATTTATTTATTAAATTTTCAATTATATATATATATATATATATATATATATATCAATATATATATATATATATATCTACACAACCCATTTCACTTAATTAAGTATACTTTAATTTGGGAATTTTCGTGAAACTTCGCGAGGCCATATCTTGGTCATACGGACTCCGATTTTCGAAAACTCGGACTCTATTTCGCGTATTTTTCCGAGACGAACACAATGGCATAGCCCGTTTCCCTTGATTCCCATTTTAGAATTAAATTCTGCCTCGATTTATGTTATTACAGGTTATTGAAAATACGGGTTGTTACAAACAATGTTTTATTTTGGCATTCAAAACTAAGTTGATGCTAGTGTAAGTCTATGTTGCAATTTATTAGTAGTTGCAAATTAAATATGTTATTTAAATGTGTTTTTTCATCATCGACTTTTAAATTTCATTGTTGTAGGTAGGTGGAAGTCTTTAGATGCAAAAAATGTACAGGATACTATTTTGATTTTTGGAGATTCGGCCTAGTTAGCATATGAAAAGTTTTTGTTTGCATGTTTTGTCATTAATATTTGATGCAAACTTTATACATGTTATGTCTTTGTCTAAAGTTGTATGAAGATGATTTATAAATTTCATCATTGTTTATGAGTAAACTTGATAAATGGATATTATGTTCAACTTATTTTATGAAAATGGTTAATAGTTATCGTCTTATTTTATTGTCTTTAGATTGATTTCTATATTAGTCAATTGAAATATAATTAGATACAATTAAATTAATGATATGCGAATATTGCAATGACACAATATGTCGTAAACGATTGTGTTTATGCGTTTCTTCCTTGCTGTGAGTTTTTCGAAAAGATTAAGAAAATAGATATGACAATGTTAGATTAGGAACTGCTGATGAAACAAGTAGTAACATCGTCTATAAGTTGTTGTTGAAAACTTATGTAAAAACTATATACAACGTATAATAAAAGTTTTCATAACTTCTTAAAAAAATGCCCTAAACATTTTTTTCATAGCAACTTATAAACGTTGTTTTAAGTTTAAATCAACAAAATATAAACGCTGTGTAAGCCAAATTTACAGCAAAAGAACGACGTTGTATAATACTATCATTGACAGCGTTTTTATTTTTCTGTTAGAAATTATGGATCAATATTAGCATGTCGTTATATAGCGTTTCTAAAAACGCTGCTATAGTTTATTACAATGTTCTTTGAATGTTGTGAAAAACTGTTTTTGGTGTAGTTACCTTGCCATCGTATGAAATCTATTTCTCTAAGAGGTTGTAAAATCTATTGTAGAGCCCCATTAATGGTGCGAAGTTTAATTAAAATCACAATTTCACTATTTTTATATTTTATTATAATAGGTTTTATCCCTTACATCATTAGAAATTATAATTTCAACGTATGATGATTTAGCTGTCATAATGTAAAAATCTGTGTTATGTTTATTTGTGGTTGTGGTCTTATGGTATACCTTTTATTTTCAAATGGTAAATTTGAGTTTCTCACACCAATCATGACCGACTCGGATTTATTTTTTCCTTAAACTTTGAACGCCGTTATTTTCGTTGGAAGCCTAGAGATTTACATGGTTACATTGTTTTAGAGTATGAAGCCAGGAAACATTTGAAGGCTATTGGAGCATGGAGCTTTTGTGTTCTACCCTCTGGTTTACGTATCATTCTGTAGTATTTATGTTTTACAGAACTTGTACGAATGAGTTGTATAACCATACTCGCTAGTTTAATATGTACCAGACTACTTGATTGTATTTTTTGATGTAAATTATTGAAGTTTAATACGATATGAGATTTTGTTCATTCTTTTTTTTTATTTATACATTCATCTTATCCCAATTATCAGA
Organism: Allium sativum; assembly: GCA_030737875.1. NCBI lineage: Eukaryota > Viridiplantae > Streptophyta > Magnoliopsida > Asparagales > Amaryllidaceae > Allium > Allium sativum. The sequence goes on from CM060914.1 coordinate 81,311,343, forward strand.
CTCTCCGACGTCAGATCTATTGCATGCATATACCAAGTATGTATTAGTTAGTTTTAATTTCTGAAGTTGAGGAGTTAGGTTGTTTTAATAGATTAACGGGAGGGTATGGAAAAGGAAAATTGCATGAGAAAGAAGACAAAAAAGGGCAAAAAGATACATTAAGTTAGAAGGTAGGTTTGCAAAGAATATAAAAATGGACATATTTATGTCAATTTATTACAATAGCAGAAATTTGTAAAAATGGAGATTTTTATGTTAGCTAAATGCACCTTGAACTGTCGGGGACGAACTATTATAGCAGAGATGGAAAAAAAGTAAGGTCTGCTTTAAATATAATAAAATGGATTAGTCGCAGTAGTTATTCCAGATCAATACGCTGCTACTGAAGCTAAAAACACAGCTAAGTCAGAAAGGTTAACACGGGCTAAAAGCTAAGAGTTGTAGACGTTATATGCATAAATTTACTAACATTTCGATCAGATAGTATCGAGCAAAATCTAAAATAGTGGATCTGAGTTTGAAAGCTTAATAATGTGATTAGTGAAATGTTGAAGATTTCTTTTGCTTTTCTTCCTCATAAAAAAAGGAAAAAAATAAAAAAACTTTTAATTATGCTGGCGTGGCTTGTAGAAAAAGAAGAACAAAATTATGTTCAGGTATATATATAGCTGCAAGTTAAAAGGTAAACCTACACCCTCTTTAACCTCGGTTTGGTTGATATTCCATTCCCACCAACATTAGCAAAAGATAAATTAAGCAATCAATGGACAAAAAAGTGCTAAAAGAGGAATCCTTGAAGAAAACCATGATAAGAAGACTATTTTCACCACCGTAGAAAAAATATAAATCAAAAATTTCAATTAGCAAAGAAAACAAATCAAAACTGAAACCCACATAACATAGATCTGATATAGGCATAAAACTGATACCTACTTATATAAAACCGATATACAAAAACTGCTATAATATTAAAAAAACAAAATCAATACAAAAATTGTTTATATCACAGTTCAATTGATTAAAGTAGAAGAAGTTCGATACAACATTTCTTTTATCGAAAGCAATAATACAACTACACAATAAATACAGTACTAAAAACACAAAAACAAGTATGTTAAAGTGTTATTGCACCAAAACTGATACCTAGAAAAATAAAAAATCGATACCCAATTACCGAATAAAGCAAACTTAAATCAAACCTTAACACCTTAATCACTGATTGAAACAAAAATACTTGATTGCACTATTTAAGATTAAATTACAATGATTATGATGGGAAAAACAAAATTTAATTGATGCAAAATGAGAAAAAAAAAGCTAATTTTTGAAGATGATTTTGCAATCTGATATGCACAAGATCGATTTTGCAATCCGAAATGCAGGATTAATATTAATCTTTGAAGACGATTGTTTGAGATCAAGATATACATGAAAACAAAATCAAGTTCGAGATCGAGATACGACCGAAAAGATTGAGGAAGAAAAAGAAAACCACGTATGATGAGAGTTACGCTTTTTAAAATAAATAGTGTAATGTCCTTATGATTAAACTTTTTAATGGGTTGTTCTTAGACATAAAAAAGCCTTAATTTTCGACGTTATCAATATTTTCTTGTCTAGTTATTATATCAAGAAACGAAACATGAGTATATTAACAAAGGGTATGTTCGTTGGTCCAAAACGGACGAACTGACAAACAGATGCGTCCGTTTATCACTGGTCCATTTTGGACCGATGACCCAATGGCTGGAAATGGAGATGTCGGGCTCCATTTCCAGTCGCTGGGCTCAAACAGCTCCCTCCTCCCACTTTCCCTATAAATTACCTCCTTCTTCCCCTTCTCCTTTTGCCACAAATCCATCTTCTACCTTTCTAACCACTCTCTAATCTGCACTCAAAAATGGCTAACCGACAACAGAAACACCATTGAAATAGCGAATCAACCCAATTTTTGCTGAAATGCGTCGTTGCTGCGTATGGTAAATGTGGTAATAACAAGAAGGGGGTTACCAAAGCCATAGCGGAAAGATTTAATGCTGCAGCGGTCGAAATCCGTATCAAAAGCAGATGGATTTCTAGAATTGATCGACGAAAACAAAGTTAGGCACAAACACGATAGTCTCCGAAGGGAATGGGTTAAATGAGAAAGCTTGAACAACAAAAATAGAGCTGGTTGGGATCCGAATCGTCAGACTGCTTCAGGCTCTGATGAATGGCGGGATGATCGTTTAAAGGTATTTTTCTTAAATTTCTTTTTTGTTTTTTTAATAAAACCGTTAGTAATCATTGTTTTTTATATTAGGAATTCGGCCCTTGTATTTTGTAATTTAGAAAGTCACCGCTTGAGCATTTGGAGCTACAACAACAACCGTTTCAAGGAACACATGCAACCAGACAGACGACGTTTACTCTAGCATATACGCCTGCTATTACTCAAGACGAGCAACAACAAAAATTTACTCCCTCTTTGCTTGGACATTTCGCAAATCCATGGAGCTTTGATGGATTCCACAGTCATCTCAATGAAACAGAAGATCCAGGGAAAAATAGTATTCCAAATTTGAATTCACCAACAAATCGTTCTTGGGTTCATGAACTGTCCACTCAACCCCTTGTTCAGTAAACTCTCATGCAACGAACTCGACATGTTGGTTCATCTTCTGGTAAGAAGGGAGGTTTCAGAAAACGTCATGGTGACATCGACAATAAGATGGCTGATATCGTCGATTACATCCATGCTCAAAAAGTGGAAAAATCTACAAGTACGGAAAGTCCGAGCCCAAACACTCGGAGAACAAACAGTGTACGGTCAACAGGGAATTCTTTAAGTCACGCTGATATGATAACACGCGTTAAACATTTGAGTGAAGGAGCGAATTTTAGTTTCAGCGAAGCTTTACGCATAGTTACAGATCCTAATAAGGCAGATATATTCAACCACTTAAACGATGATGATGCAATACCATGGATGGCGCTTGAGACAAAGCGCGATCAACTTTCTACTGAATGCAAGTATTATCTGATCAAGCACGGACCAGGAAACATATATGATTTCTACTATTATTTCACTCTTTGTTGTATTTCTGCATATTTATGTTCTGTTTGGTTTACTGTATTATTTTGTTGTAATGATAATGTTCTGTTTTAAACATAAATTAATTAAAATTTAACAAACAAAAATAAAAATGGTCAGTTTAAAGCGCCAAACGCATTCTCCGCTATAATACTTCGCTCAAATTCTCAGCTTCCGCTTTCGCCAAACACACCCAAAGATTTTAGAACGTCCAGAAGTGGATTAGGAGTCCTTTAAGAGAATACATATTTTTACGGTCAAACTTATTTTGCAAAGATTTGTTATGTAAATATGAGTACGGAGCAAGTATACTCAACGACGAAACTAGGATTTTAGTTTGGGGTGGGCAAAAAAAATGTTCAAGTATTTTGTAAACAATCAAATTAATGAAAATGCATCAAAATAGGTAAATACTATATATGCACAAGAGTAAAAAAACTTACAAATTTGCATCCGTTTAGCTGTCTTAACCAGTTTGCTTATAGAAAGCATCAATTACTAAATAATCCATTTAAGACGTGCTTTGTGAACTTCACGGAAACCATATTCAAGATAAGCAATTTTTTATAAAATTTCACATACTTCAAGCAAGGTCATGAAAGCAACCTCAAAAAATTTATGGACACAGAAGGTAAAAAAATATTGATTAAAGTTAATTTGCATAACTAAGGTTCATGATTTTCACTTTTAGGCTTCACTGGAAAATAAGAGACTCAGAATAACTTCATAATTTGGAAGCAACTTAAAAGGAGAACAAAATTACATCTTATTTTGCTTCAGCTTCAAAATTCGTACACTTCGAGGCAAGCAGTATTGACTAATACTTTACTAGTCTATTATTACAAGACGATTTGAGATTCAGTTTCAAACATTAAATAAAATAAAATTACCTCAAAACTTCTACAAAATAGCCACTAACAATTGATTGGAAATGGAAGCAAGGAGGCAAGAGTTGCCTGAGGACCTACGGTCTGGAGAAGTAGTGGAGCTAAGGGGAGAGGAGGCGCGGCCTTGATTTTTGTCAATTTGACGGAATTTTTGGTCCTTGCCTTAGGGTTATCTTTTTGGTTATTTCCTCAACAGTGTTTCCTCTTTTTGTTCAACGCCGATAGCAATTTATTTTGCGGATCTTGAGTAAAGCAATTGCCCAGTCGGCCCACTATGCTTGCTTCGTCACTAAGTATACTTGTAACGACCTGAACTTCCCCGGTCTCCGAAGAGAAGAGAAAGAACAGATTTTCTGAGGACAAGACGAATCAGAACACAAACAAAAGAACATTTCATTGCTTATTACAAAAATTTACATCAGAGCACAAGAATCTACAGAGTATGAACAAATAAATCAAAGATTTACAATTTAAAATGCAGTGGAAAATAATACAAAACACAACTGAAAGAGATCCATGAATATAGAGCTTTTTGAATATCATTCCATCTGTAAACCAGGATCCTGTGAATATAAATCTGCAAAACCAAAACTATTAGCTGTCGTGTAGAAAATAGGGGAACCCAGAGTTTAGGTTAAAACAATAAACTCCAGGTCAGTCATGGGACTGGTGTGAGAACTAAAACGGTTATTTAAAACTTTACTTTAAAATAAAGTAAATCAAGGGACCACGCCGTATAACACGGAATGAGTTTCTTCCCAAGAATACCAGTGCATAGAATAAACAGCACAATGCTTTTTGGAAAAATGAAGCTACTATAAGACCCAGGTCCCATCACACAATGCAACGCAAGCCGGAGGATAGGGTTTCCCCTTATAATAGCCAAACTGCTTGGTACGTTAAAACAAATCATTTGATACTATTATAAGTGCATAGTGTATAAAACAACTTCAAATATAAATGTATCAATCATAGGCGGCATGGGTACCATATATCATGTCACCAATACTAGGCTCTACAATCAAAACCTAAATGTCACATATTGGAAGTTGGATTTCCATCTGCGAACCAAGGTAAAGGGATCATCCTGTGCTAATTCGAGATAATCTAGCTTACCATGTCTCGGGTCTTTGCCACAACTGCACCCAGATCGTCAGGGTCGGTCCACATTTTAAGTGCATTAAAAATCCCTGAACATGCGTCTCCCCGCCCTATGGGGCGTAAATCCAGTCAGTGTGTCGACCAGAATATCCATCGACCCTGTAGTGACCGATATAGCTGAGGCGCCTCGCTATCCATCATCCACATAAGTAAAACGTCCAGGCTTGCAAAACCCCGACACCACTTCTAGCTAGAAAGAAACGCATGTCCATCCTGAGGTCCTTCCCGTTTATGGTTCACACCGAGGTGTAAGCCTCGCGAATTAACGCTATACACAAAACTATGCTACATTAAAGCCGTGCTTCGATCATCAAACACAAGACTTTGCTTTTCAACAGAAGCCTTGATCCTTTGCATCTCTGCATGCCACACTAGCAATTCACGCTATGCGACTGATGTCTATCGATATATAACCTCTGAGCTCGTACGTCTTAGAGAAGGGCGTTAAGCAAGAGAATAAATTCTCCGTCGCCAAACAAATATATATTTAATAGAAATCAATAAACACAAAATAAATTCCAATTCAGACACACATTCATTTACTAGTTCGTTCTGGGTCTGAACGAAACCGGAGGCACCTTATTCCTCATCCCATATGTCCAATATAGGAGAGAGGTCCTCGCATATCTGGTCGATCTCCAAGTACGTCAGGACGATCACCACCTATTACCTCGTCTTGGGTGTACAGCCCAATCAAGACATTAGTAATCATCCAAACAATGTGAAGACCTCCGGTCTTGTAAAGACCCGTAACTTCCCCGTGAAGGAAAGCGCGGATAGTTCGAGAACAAGCAACAACAGAACGCAGATGGAAGAACATTTCATTGTATATTACAACAATTCATCAGAATACAAGAATATACAGAGTATAAATGAATAAATATTACACAGAAATATCAGAGATTTAAATTATATTTAAATACATCGCAGCGGAAAATAATACAATACACAACTAAAAGAGATATACGGATACAAAGCTTTCCGGATATCATTCCAGCTGTAAACCAGGATCCTGTGAATATAAATCTGCAAAATCAAAACTACAAGCTGCCCGTGTCGAAAGTAAGGGCACCCAGAGTTTAGGTTAAAACAATAAACTCCAGGTCAGTCATGGGACTGGTGTGAGAACTAAAACAGTTATTAATCTTTATTTTGAAGTTAGGTAAATCAAGGGACCACGCCGCTAATGCGGAACGGGTTTCCTTCCAAGAACACCAGTGCATAAAACTACAGCGCAATGCTAAATAAAGAACAATGAAGCTATTATAAGACCCAGTTCCCATCACACAACGCAACGCAAGCCGGAGGATAGGGTTTTTACCTTATAATAGCCAAGAATGCTTGATATGTTTTAAAACAAATCAATTATTATTACTATAAGTGCATAGTGTATAAAACAACTTCACAACATAAGTATCAATCATAGACGGCATAAGTGCCCCATCCCACTATGTCGCCATACTAGGATCTACAAATAAAACCGCAGAATCACGTATTTGGAAATTGGATTTCCATCTATGAACCGATGCCAGGGATCGTCCTCCACCGAATTCGAGACGCTCTAGCCCGTGTCTCAGGATCAGAACGCATCAACCCTTTGGATCGTCAGGGCCGGTCCACCGGTGTGGATTATTATGCCTGAACACTACGTTTCCCCACACTATGGGGTGTCAATGAGCCAACGAATGACTCCATCGGTCCCGGATCGACCGATATAACTGAGGCGCCTCGCAACAGCAACAACCACATAAGTCAAACTCGCCAGGGCGTGTAAAACCACTGACGCCACTCCTAGCTAGAAAGAAACGCATGTCCTCCCTGAGGTCCTTCTCCCGTTTTTGGTTCATACCTAGTGTGAAACTCGCGAAGTAAACGTTACACAAAGCTACGCCACAAAGGCCGTGCTTCGATCATCAACCACAAAATTTTGCTTTTCAACAGAAGCCTTGATCGTTTGCCACTTAGGCATGACACACAGGCAACTCACTCCATGCGTTTGATATCCATCAGTATATAACCCCTGAGCTCGTACGTCTCAGAGAAGGGCGTTAAGCAAGTGAATAAATTCTCCGCCGCCAAACAGATATATATTTAATAGAAATCAATCACACAGACTGAAATCCAATGTCAGACACACAGTCCATTTACAAGTCCGTTCTGGGTCTGAACGAAACCGGAGGCACCGAGTACCCCGCATATCCATCGATCTCCAAGTACGTCTGGACGATCACCAACTGTTTCCATCTTCTTGGGTGTACATCCCAATCAAGATCATCAGTAATCACCCAAACGACGTGAAGACCTCCGGTTTTCGACCACCGTCTTCATCTTCGACTTATCGTCGTATCAGTTATTCAGAATGGGATAAACCCGGTCTTTCCGAATAACTCGCGTATATAATAAACAAGTGTTACACAAACACAACATACGCCTCATTCCAATTCATCAGTTACTAACCATAAATTAATCAAGAGAAAAATCCCCCAAATATTAACCCCGAAGGCCAAAACCAACATCAGATCAATACCCAGGAAATCACTCTGCTTAGCCAACCTACAGTTAGTTTCTAAATTTCACATTCTTAGGGAAAGGTTCCTACTAATTTTATCAAAGATAAATTCTTTCAAATTTATTCTTTAATCTACTTTTGAATATCAATTCAAACTAGTCGGTATTAACGAACCTTACTGAAGTAATCATTTGTTTTAATTTTCCCAATCCCAACCTATTCATCCCATGAACTAAAACTAGTAATACTTCATATCTAACACCACGGTGTTGTCGGTAAATTCAATTACCATTTTACGTTCAAATTTAATTAAAGATTTAACTTTCGCCTGGAGCAAAACTGGTGATACTCCATTCTCGATCCTTTCAATCTAGTTAAAGATTCATTAAAACTCCACTTAGTTTTAATCTATGACTGCGTTAAAGAATCAGTGTCATTTAAAACACGGTTCGCGATAAACCCAAAATCACATCACATTTCAATCTGTCCCTAACCGTAAATTAGCAAGTGAGCAATTCCCTAAGTATTGACCTCGAAGGCCAAAACCAACATCAGATCAATACCCCAGAAACCATTCAACTTAACTAATCTCCAGTTAGTTTCTGATTTTCTTAACTCCTTTGGGTCTAAGAACAGTATTATTGAAGATACCGTTCACGACGACTCAAAATCACATTTTATTAATTATCGGGTTAAAGAACAAGTGTTATTTAAAACACTGTTCACGATAAACCCAAAAATCAATATCAATTCAATTCCAATTAAATATTATTTAATTGGTACACTTCATTAAATCTAAATAAAAAGATTTAATCTTTTCTCAACTGGGTTCAAGAACAGTGTTAATAAAGACACCATTCACGACAAACCTAAATCACATTTGATATTAAATACAAGGCTATGAATAGAAAATATATCGGCTTATATTCAATATCAAATTCTACGACCAACAAATATCGTATCGGAAATAACGATATATATATATATATCTTTCAAATTCCCATAACAATATCTATATCATCACGAAATCCAACATCGAAATATTCCGAAGACAATTTTGATTCAAATCCATTCCAATGCAATTATTGGAAATTCTGGTTACTTTTAAAACCCTTTTCAAATTCAATTTATTTATTTAAAAATAAATAGAATTATAATTCTAGTTCAAAACTAGTTCATTTCGATAAAAATCTATTTTTATCTTTTCAAATATGGAGTTTTTCATCCCAATTCTTCCCAAATCATTTCTTATGATTTTACACAAATTATTACTATTTTTAATAATTTTATCAAGGCCCGTACAGTCGATTTCCATCAACGGCCATCGAACTGCACATACAGCGACCTTTTCCAAATTTGTTTTGGACATAATTCCGAATCCAACCATTAGATTTCTAATTTCTAATATTCGTTAAAAAGCTCTTTTCGATACGAATCCAACGGTTCCGGTTTTAGGAGAATCCGACGGTCGGGTCTCCCGTAATATCCGTTCGAAGTCAATGGTCGAAATTCGCGAACTACCGCGGCGCAGCGCGTTCTATTCAGGCCATTATATTATATATATAATATATATAATATATATTTCATCGATTTCCCTTTAAAACGTATTTTATAAATCGTTTTAAATTCGTTTTCGAAACGATTTCTACTTCATTTCAAACACAAATCAAAATTGAATTTTCCAATATAAATTCGTTTTAAATTCATTTCAAATTGATTTCAATTCAAATCGATTTTAATTTGATTTGAATTCATTTTCTTTTCAATTCAATTCAATTCGAATTTGTTTTATATTCAATTCAACTCGAATTCGTTTTACATTCAATTCAATTCGAATTCGTTTTATACTCAATTCAATTCAAATTCGTTTTATATTCAATTCAATCTAATTCGAATTTCAATTCTTTTCAATATAATTTGAATTTCAATTCTTTTCAATATAATTCGAATTTCAAATCTTTTCAATATTCATTGAAAAATGAATAAAATCGATATAAATCTCGTTCGCGTCAAAATGGCGTCAATCTAATCAACACGGCTTCATATATTTCTATTTTCAAATATTCTATTTCAGATATTTCTATTTAAATAAATCTATTTCAAATATTCTATTTCAAACATTTCTTTTTCAAAACTGGAATGAGGCCCAAACAATTACTATATAATGTTAATTATATGGATTTTCTACAACACTTGTATACAATAACAACGATGAATAATCAACCATCACCCAAAGTGCATTCTACATTGTATCAGCATCGAATATAAATATTTAACGCTTATAACAGTCTGTCAATCAATCGATCGACATACAACTAACTATTGGGGTTAGTGTATGTCATATATCACCCCAATACCCGTGTGGGGTTTTCAAACAATCAACCACATATTTTATTTGTGCAGTTGGGCGATGTGTAAAATTTATCATCCCAATCAATATCAGTCAAATGTGTGTATATAAACAACTCGTCGATTTGTTTATAAATATTCATTTCATATACACATTAAAATTTATATTTTTAACTATAAAATATTTTCCACTATAAAATATTTTATTTCATTATATAAATATTTTATTTCATTTCACATAACATCACACAATCAACTACACATCAAAATCAAACAAACAAGCATACAAGCCGTCCATGGTCTGTGAACGACAGGTGTCGGGTGCTACTAAACACCGTCTGCATCCTAGTATATATTTATAACTAGAAAAATAGAATTGAAGGTGAGAAGTTCTCACAGAGGGTTCCACTCCGTCATGCTTTGCTTTTGAACTGCTGAACATCTGGATTTGTTTGCAATTCCAATGTAGCTCTTTTCACGCTGTTCAAATAAAAATTATATTTTTATCGTTTCATTTCAATAACTAAAAATCATATTTTTATTTCTACTTCATACATTTTTACAACGCTTATTCTATATAAAAATTACATTTTTATATTTTTACTTCATATATAAAAGATCGAATTTTCATTTCAACATATATATAATAAAAATCAGATTTTTATTTCGCTATAAATATAAAGATAATATTTTCATTTTCTCTATTATATAAAAATCACATTTTCAATACTTCTACAATATAAAAGATTATATTTTTATACTTCTACAATATAAAAGATTATATTTTTATACTTCTACAATATAAAAGATTATATTTTTATACTTCTACAATATAAAAGATTATATTTTTATACTTTCTATAATATAAAAATCATATTTTTATACTTTTGAAAATATCATCTTTATAGACTAGTTTTCTATATAAAAATCTTAACTTTATATATTAAAACCATATTTCTACTTATATAGCTGAATAATAAAAATAAAAACAACTCACAGGTGGTTTGAAAAGGGGCGTAGGGGTTGCTGGTCTTCGTCGTCGAGTGCTGCTTCGATTTGGGTGCGGGTTTGGCGGGTTTTGGCCGGAGTTAGAAGGGGATAGGGAGTGAAAGAACGGAGAGGGCCGAAGTTAGTGGTTGTGGGTGGTGGAGCGACAGTCTGGGGTTTTGTGCGTTGTACGGGGCTGGGTGCGAGCGCGTCTTTGATTGGGGGGAGGGGGCGATGAAGCAGGTGGAGGAGAGAGGGGAAGGCTGCGGCGGTTCAGAGGGGAGGGCGACGGGTCTTCGCGGAGAGGGGGAAAGCTGCGTCGAGGTGAGAAGGAGGGGGATCCGGCGGGTGGTGGGGCTTCCATCGAGGTGGGGCGGTGGAGGGAGGGTGGCGGCTGAGCAGATCGGCGGCGCTCTTTTTTCCTCTTTTTTTTCGATCGTTCGATTGAAATGATACGGGGGGGGGGGGGGGGGTCTGATGGTATAGAGAGAGAGGAAGTTTTAATTTTTATATTATTTTATTTCCAATTTATGTTGACTTTTTATTTTGACCTCGAAATGAGGCCCACCGCCTGTCGTCCATAGCTAATTACCCCCATTCCGAACACAATGGGATATGTATCGTAAGCTGATTCGATCGTTTTGATCAGTTTTCGTCAAAATCAACATATAACTCTATATATTGAATTTGAACGCGCATTTCAATTTACTGGGGTCACATACTAACTCGAAAAATTCCAGAAAAATATTTTTTAGATTCGTATTGACGATACGGTCCTAACAAAACTAATTTCGTCAAATTCCGAGATCGTTTGAAAAATGACCAATTTCCAGTCGATTAAAATCAACTGAAGCTGGTCAAACGCGTTTTCCTTTGCCACGCTCACCTATCAATTCGAAAAATTATGAAATTTGGAATCTAGCAATAGCTTGACATCTTGAATCCAACAAAAGTGGTTTCGTCGAAAACCGAGGTCGTTTGCAAAATGGCTATTTTCAGGGGCCGAAATTCCATAGCGACTATTCTGAAATTTCAACTGGACATAACTTTTTATCCCCGCTATGAAATTTCAATTTTTCGGATTCGTTGGAAAGATATTCTCGAATAGATCCAAATATTTTTGGTTTCACTAAAATCCAGTTTATTTTGAATCCTGTACATTCATTTGAAATTTGAAATCGAATTATCGAACTACCACGCCATTTTCAATTCCTTTTATAGTTATAAATATTTATATTTCAACGTCGAGCTATATAAATATATACGTTCGAATTCTATTCAAAATAAATTTCTCGTCGATATTATTTAAAATAATTCATTTTAAATAATCAAAATTCGATAAATTCACCAATTTAAATTTTTTAAATTGGCTCGCATTTCTGGGTTGTTACAGGTCTTCAACCACCATCTTCATCGTCGACTTATCGTCGAATCAGTTATTTAGTATGGGTATAAACCCGGCCTTCCCGAATAACTCGCGTATATAATAAATAAGTGTTATAAAAACACAATATACGCCTCATTCCAATTCAGAATATTCTTTTATCCAAATATTCACATCCTTAGGGGTATATCCCATTAATTTTATCAAAGATAAATACTTTAAAATTTATTCTTTAATCTTCCATTGGATATCATTCAAACCAAATTAAGGTTTATCCGAACTAGTCAGGATTAGCGATCCTTACCGAAGTAATCATTTATTTTATTTCCAAATCTGACCTATTCATCTCATGGAGCAAAACTGGTAATACTCCATATCTAACACCACGGTGTTTCGGTAAAATCATTTACCATTTCATGTTCAAATATAATTAAAAATTTAACTATCGCTAGGAGCAAAACTGGTGATACTTCATTCTCGATCATTTCATGAATTCAATAAATTCAATTATCTTATTCACCTTACAATCTAATTAAAGATTCATTAAAACTCTAATTCAGTTTTAATCTCAAAAATCATTGCTTAATGATTATTCAAAGTTAGGAAATTAATCTTATCTTTAACTGGGTTAAAAAACTAATGTCATTTAAAACACAGTTCACGATAAACCCAAAATCACATTACATTAATTATGGAATCTTCACGGAAAGCAGATTGATATATATATAATCGATATAAACTTCCATATCCAACCAATAATAGAAATGGGAGGCAAAGCCTTTTAAATTCCATATATAGTAACGGTCTTCCTCTACAGAAGTTCACATTAATTATTACCAAATTGAATTCCGTTCCATTCCAATTTGTTTTATTAAATTGGAAAGTTCTTCTTTGGAAATTTCCATTAAATTTTAATAAAAAGATTTATAAATTCCATATCACATTTCATTGTAAATGGGGTTAAAGAATGAATGTCATTAAAAACACAGTTCACAATAAACCGAATTCACATTCCATTTTATTCCAGTTACTAAATATAACTGGATACTCCAGTAATCTTATTTAAAAGATTTATTCTTTTCTCAACTGAGTTTAAGAACAATGTAATTTAAGGCATCATTCACGACAAACCCCAAATCCAATTTGATATTAAATACAAGGCTCTGAATAGAAAATATATCGGCTTATATTCAATATCAAATTCTGAAACCAACAAATATCGTATTGGAAATAACGATATAAATATATCTTTCAAATTTCCATAACAATGTCTATATAGTCACGAAATCCAACATCAAAATCTTCCAAAGATGATTTCCATTCAAATTCACTCCAATTTATATATTGGATATTCTGGTTATATTAAAACCAATTCTCAATTCAATTTATTTATTTAAAAATAATTGGATTTTAATTCTAGTTAATAACTAGTTCATTTTGATAAAAATATATTTTTATCTTTTCAAATATGGAATTTTCTTATCCCAATTCTTTCCAAATCATTTATTATGATTTTACACAAATTATTAATATTTTTAATAATTTTATCAAGGCCCGTACAGTCGATTTCCATAAACGGTCACCGAACTGCACTTACAACGACCTTTTCCAAATTTGATTTGGACGTAATTCCAAATCCAACCATTAGATTTCAAATCTCTTATATTCGTTAGAAAGAACTTTTCGATACGAACCCAACGATTCCAGTTTTAGGAGAATCCGACGGTCGGATCTCCCGTAATATTAATTCGAAGTCAATGGTCAAAATTCGCGAATGGCTGCGGCGCGGCGCGTTCTATTCAGGCCATCAAATATATATAATATATATTATATATATTTCATCGATTTCTATTTAAATCGTATTTTATAAATTCATTTTAAAATGATTCTAACTTCATTTCAAATTTCAAATAAAATTTGAATATTCCTTAATAAATACGTTTTACATTCATTTTAAAACGATTTCAATTCCATTTCAAATTTCAAATCAAATGTGATTATTCGTTATCATTATTTCATTAAAATGATAATATTTTTAAAATATCTGATTTTGATTATACATTAAATATTATCTAAAAATATTCGTTTATTCTGAATTGGAATCAGACTCAATCAATTACCATATAATGTTATTTATATGGATTTCATACACACATGTACACAACAATAACTATACACAGTCAACCATCGTCCAGAGTGCATTACACAACTGCATAAGCATTAAATATAAATAATTAACGCTTACAACAGTCTGTCAACCCATCGATTGACATACAACTAAACAATTCGGATTAGTGTACGTCAAAAATTATCCCAATACCCGTGTAGGGTTTCAGTCAACAAACACAGATTTATTTATGCAATTGGGCTATGTATAAAATATATCATCCTAATCAATATCAGATGAATGGGTGTACATAAACAAATCATCTAATTTGTTTATAAATATTTATTTCAACACATGACTATGTTATACAGTCCAAATATACAATAAAATGATATTTTTATTGTTCAGATATTTTATTCCATACACATGAATATTTTATATATTTTATACATACAATAAAAATGATATTTTTATTATTCAAATATTTTATTCCATACACATGAATATTTTATATATTCCATTTCACATCACAACAATCAAATTCCACAACACAATACAATCAAACAAGTCGTCCATGGTCTGTGGACGACAGGGAGCAGTTCATATATGTAGTTATAAAATAAATAACTGTACAAAAATAATTTTAGAGAGAAGTTCTCACATTAGGATCCAATACGTCACTTTTTATCTGAATTTCTGTTTTAATATTGTTCGCGTTCAAATTTGCTTGAAATTCTTAAGTGCTCCGTTTCCATTCTGGTCAGTTCTGTGTTGTAGTGCTCGTCTTCGCGAGTCCAACAGTTCTGATTTTGTTGAATTCTGACCTCATATCAAAAAGTTATGAGGGTTTAACCCTTTAATCACATAATTAAAATTAACTAAGACAATTAATTAACCTTAATTAATTAATTAAGCTTTTACCCTTCGTGAATCCGTCTTCCCCATCGTCCCCTGTAACGCACGCACGAACCCAAAACCATCGACCCCTTTGCATCAAACCACACACCACCATGATGATCTAGACCCTCATCCAATTATGTCACGTCAACCGCCATGAAGTCGCCGTCCATCACCGTGAGTTGGGGCCGACTCGGTAGGCCCACACACGCCAGAAATGGCTTCAAAGTCGGTGCCTTTGAGCGTGAAATCCGACCAACCCAGTTCAACTTTTTCAATCATAGCCGTTCAGATCTTAGAGCACGTTGAGCTCTTCGTGTTTGCTGTTGGAAATTTTCCATTTTGGTTTATGGATGGAGAGAAATCGGAATGGGAAAGATGGAGCAAATCGGCCCTTGAAACCTTGAATTGGTGGCGGCTACGTCTGTAACTAATGAGGGCTAGGGTTTTGTTTTATAGGATTTTATATTATATTTTATTATTTATTTAATTCCAAAAATAGAGATTTTGCATTCTAATTCCAAATTGAACCCAATGACTATCGCCTCTAGCGTAATACCCCCATTCGGGACACAATGGAATATGTTTTGTAAGCCAATTCTGCTGTTTCGAACCGTTTTTATCAAAATTAAAATATAAACCACTATATATACAATTCAAACGTACATTTTAATTTATCGGGGCCACATACTGACTCCAAAAATAACAGAAAAATAAATCTAGCTATGTTTTGACGATATGGTCCTAGCAAAACTAATTTCATCGAATTTGGAGACTATTTGAAAAACGATCATTTTCCAGTCGATTAAATTCAAACTGAATTTACCAAACGCGTTTAAATTCACCACGCTCACATATTGATTCCAAAAATTCTAAAAATTGGAATCCAGCAATAATTTGACATTTCGGATCCAAGAAAAGTGATCTCGTCGAAAACGGAGGTTGTTTGCAGAATCTTCACTTTTAAGGGTTATATTTTATATAAAATTCCATAGCGACTATTCTGAATTTTCAGCTGGACATAATTTTTTATTCCCGCTATGAAATTTGGATTTTTCAGATTCGTTGGAAAGATATTTTCAAACAGATTCAAATATTTCTGGGTTTACCAAAATCCGGTTTATTTTGAACCCTGAACATTCAATTAAAATTTGAAATCGAATTTTCAAACTACCGCGCGATTTTCAATTCCTTTTATAATTAAAATAAATATTTATATTCTAACTACAATTTAAATAAATATTTACATTTTAATTCTATTCAAAATAAATTTCTAGTCGTTATTATTTAAAATAAATCATTTTAAATATTCAAAATTCATTAAAATTGCCAAAATAAAAATTTTAAATTGGTTTCGATTTTCGGAGTTGTTACAATACTAGATGAGCGTTATAACGAACTGCCCTTTACTGTGTCATACATCTATGCCAAATGATAAAGCTGACTCTAAATACAGTAAACGATAGACCGTAAGGGAAAAATTAAAAAAAATAAACAAAACATAAGCAAAAATTTAGTCAAAACTATAATCCACACAATGTAAATTAATGGAATAGTATGACCAATTTATAAATGAGAGACCACATTAACAGAAGCAACAAAAAAAGACATGTCAATACAACGAGTCTGAATACACCAATTCCATTTAAATCGAGTTCTTAAGAAAATATCTGGTATAACAAGTCTCATACGTGAAAGATAAGTAAATGTGTACATATATTATAATGGTTTCATGCCTTCAAAAGTTTTCAACTATCTTACAATCTATTCCTAGTACATCTGACCATCAAAATACCTAATCGAGTACCCGAGAGTTGTCAAGAAGATTAAAATAAAGCGCGGGTCATACATGTAGTCTGATGTGAGGGAAATCTATCTCAAATAACGTAGATGAGGAGCAATCGGGGGCACCCTTGTTTGTGACCACCCATGTTGCACCCCCTAACATTCGGGAGCTACGGCGATCGAACGAGAATTTGTAGATGTTTAATCCACACATATATAATGATTTATCCAAAATTTGAGCTCGTTCCGACATTCGTAATATTTTCAAAATCATAGCTCAATTACTCACCGTTCATTCAAACCGTTAAATTTAAACATTAAATATATTATTATACGAATGTCGGAACGAACTCTAATTTTGGATAGATCATTATATATGTGTGGATTGAATATCTACAAATTCTCGTTTGATTTGTCTCGTCGTAGCTCACAAACGATAGGGGCGCAACAGGGGTGCTCACAAATAGGGGTACCCTCGATCGCTCCTCATTATAGATATATACATAAAACTAGAAACCGCAAGACATATCAGGTCCTCCACACAAACATGGCTTAAGGATAACCCGAACAACCCCATGACAAGTAATGTTATTGTATCACAAAAGACAGGAAGACATGTTATAACCAGATCTTCCCTTAGGTCGGCATAAGCACTAAAGTGTGATTGACATGTAACACTATACCATGATATAAGAAACCCCATATAAAAGGGAAAACATGACATAAATAACATCCAGGCCCGGCCCTGGCCTAAGGCAAACTAGGCGGCCGACTAGGGCCTTGGGCTGGGGAAAGACCTCTAAATTTTTCTGTATGTAATATGTTAGTATATCAATATTACTGTGTTTGCATGGCTCTTCTAAATGGTACAGCTGGCGAGTGGTTATGTGATGTGGCCTCCTTGTAGGAGACCTTGGTTCGAGTCTTGGAAGTTTCATATTTCTATAGTTTAAATTTTTGTTTTCCTCCACACACTGCCTCATTTTGGCCTAGGGCCTCGGGAAGCTCAGGGTCGGCCCTGATCACATCGTATAAGTATGACACACAACAAGCAATACTAACAAACAAACCAATGCCCGCTAGGAATTAAAGGCAATAAGGGAATACAAATTAACACTAACCCAAAGGAAAAAAGAATACAATTATGGTGTTGTATGTAGTTATAATGCTTCCTTACTCTATGCTTATACTAGAAATTACTAGAACTCACCAGATATAAGTCTGACATAGTTTGTTTTCTCCTTCTTTCTTCCCTTATCCCCCCTCCCGTTTCGCAGGGTGGAGGGTCTCAATAGTGATTTTTGACTTTTCAGTTCAACTTGAATTCAGACTCATGTATTAGTTCATTTTTCATTTTTTGGTTATTGTATATTGACGTTTTAGAGAGATGGTTTTACTTATATACTCCGATATTATGGTTTTCCACGAGACAACATATTTGGTTTTATGTTGATAACTATTTGGTATTTATGAAATGTAATAAGCACCGTGATTTGACTTGCTATACTAAATGATGTTTTAAAGTTTTTCGCTGTGTTCTGTCTTGTGAGTTTAGTTTCTGTGTTGTTACTTTATACCTAAATACTTCACAAACCTTAACGGATCCTCATATGAATGATTGTTAAGGGTTGTGTGGTGTTTCAAGATACCATTTTTTTCAAATGGCGAATTTGAGTTTCTCACACTAGTTCCATGACTAATTCGGATTTGTTTTTTTCCTTAAACTTTGGACGCCTCTATTTTCGGCGGGAAACCTAGAGATTTACATGGATAACATCGTTTCGCATCATGAAGCCATAAGCATTTTGAATGTTATTGGAACATGGAGCTTTTGGGTTCTACCTTTTTTGTTTACGTATCATTTCGCTATATTTATGTTTTCCAACACTAGCATGAATGGGTTGCATAACCATTCTCGCTGGTTTAGTATGTAACATACAACTTGCTCGTATTTTCAGATATAAATTATTGATGTTTAATACGATGTGAGATTCGATTTATTCTATTTTTCATCTATGCTTTCGTTTTACTTCAAAATATCTGACTCTTTGGCATTAGATATAAGACACATGAATATCGAGTATATATTAAAGTCGATTTTTGAGGTTAGGGATCTGGGTCGTTTAAGCATAGCGAGAGTGGATGAAAAAGGAAAATTGTACTGAGGAAGAAGAAATAAATGATAAAAGAAGGGCAAAAGGACACATTAATTTTGAAGGTTGGTGTGAAAAGAATGTGATGGGATATAACCTTATATTTTAAAATGGACATATTTATGTCAATTTAGCTAGAAGGTTGAAATTTTATTTTAAAATGAATATATTTATGTCAATTTAGCTCGAAGGTTGAAATTTGCGGAAATGGAGATTTTTATGCTAGCTGAAAGGCACAAAGTACCTCAAATAGCCGAGGATGATGTATATATTATAGCCGAAATTAATGAGAATAAAGAAAGAAAAGAAAAAAAAAGTAGGATCTGCATTATATATCATTGAATAAATCAGTCGCAGTTGCTATTCCAGGTCAATACACTTCTGTCGAAGCTAAAAAATACACCGGTAAGCCGGGTGAGGTAAACATGGGCTAAAAGCCGAGACTTGTGGACGTTATATGCATAAATTTACTAACATTCCATATGTTATCGATAGGGTTGTATATCGGACAGAACAATCCGTTGTTCGGTTCGGTCCGAAGCTATAAGGTGTCTGGTTCATGTCCGTCCGATTCTCTTGTAGGACAGACACAACAACGTTTAGTTCGATCCAAAATATTCGATGTTTTTCTATTTTTCCAACGTTGTCCGGCTCACACGAATCGTGTTCGAAGCTAATGCTTGTCCAGTCCGTGTCCGTCCGAAACTCTTATAGAACAGAGCTTGGACATACCTCTGTTCGGTCCAGTCCGATCCGCAGTGGATCTGAGTTAGAAAGCTTAATAATGTGATTGGTGAAATATGTTGAAGATAGCTTTGTTTTTTTTTTGTTTTTCCGTATAAAAAGAAAAGGAAGAAAACAAAAACACTTTCAATTATGCTGGCGTAGCATTGCAGAAAAAGAAGAACAAAGTTATATTCAGGTATATATAGCGCTGCAAGTTAAAAGGTAAACCCTACGCCCTTTTTAACCTCGGTAGGGTTGACATTCCACCAACATTAGCAAAAGGTAATGAAATATTTGGTGGATGAATAAATTCCTCTATGTTTCAACTCTCATGCGCCAACAAGTATATGACATTTTCTTATGGCATCATTAATCATAGAATCTAAACCATGAGACAACAAACATAATATGTTGCGTACACTTTACTTGCTTATGTATATGTGAAGACCAACCGAACATTAAATTATATGAGGACGCAATAAAACATATGAGTATGTGTAGTATAAACCATAACGTGTTTCTTGATGGCTATATTTTTGGATACTTGCTGCAAATAATACGTACAAATAGTATATGGGCATCTTTCTCTCTCCATATCATAATCATAACAGTATCGTTGACGCAAGCATTGTAAATTAGAGAAAAATAGTGTTAAAAGTTATTGGTTTTTTCAATCATAAAAACTACGTGTTAAAATTTTATTTTAAATGGTAAAACAACAGATTTTAATAATTAGTTCTACAATGTGTGCATGATATCAAAATTTGGAGTAATTCATAGACACGCCTTTGCATTAGGGATTTTGTTGTGGATTAAATGATTTTGCTATTCACATGGGGTTGAACATCACTGCGTCACACCACATGCTTTAATAGTTTTACGGTTGTCAACTTACTATTTGGTTTCACTGTTCAACTCAATTTGGCAACACGCTTTCGACATAAAAGGGACCATAAGAGTGTAGAATATAACAATGAGAGACTTAAGTCACTTTGACTGAAGTCACCGACTAGTTTCAAATTACACCAAACATCCTTTGTAAAACAAAATATATAAATTAAGTCTCTAAAATCAAATTATCAAATAAGTACATAAATTGTAATGTATACGATGGACAAATTTTTTTTTCTTCTTTTTTTCTAATTCACCCTCTAAATACCCCGTTTATTTAATGGTGTTTATTATAATCATAATTGTTACCAAATTTTAAAAAATCTTTAAATGTATTACACAACAAAACAAAAAAAATTCAATTAAATTAAAACAACAAACTAAAATGTTCCACTTAAACATCCCATTTAAAGTCACAAACAAATACGTCGTTTAACTTCTTCGATATACTATACCTCGCAAATATGACTTGTTACAATTACGCATAAACACATCCTTAGTCTTTTTGTTTATTCTGAATTTCTTTCTTCTTCTTAGATTAACGTTAGCTTGGTCTGGGAAAATAGAAATAAAAAACAATAAATGTACAAAGAATATTATGCTAAACATGAAAGTCTATTTTATTGAATTAAACTATTTTGTTTTTGAGAAGAAGTGCAAGAATATATAGTAAAAGAGAAACAGTCTTTCTTTGATAGCTCACAAAAACAGTTCATCAGTGTTAAACGCAACTCTGACTATAGAACAAAACTAAGTATGGCACAAAAATCGCCAAGACCGCAAAAAGGCCGAAACTAAATATTTTAGCATATAATATCTTAACATGTACCATATATATTACAAGTTTTTGAAATAAAAAGATGACTTATTTTTATCATGTTGCCCCTTTTTAACCCACACTTTTCAACCTCATTATTATTTTTGCCGTTGACATTCCACAAACATTAGCAAAAGATAACGAAATATTTGGTGTATGAATAAATTCTTGTAATGACTAAAGTTTCCAACTCCCGTAAGGGAACATATGAAATATTATCTCACCTTTAAAAGGCCATCACTATAGAATCTAAACTGAAGCTATCCACCATGATTTATTAGAATAATGCTAGACAAGATTGACATGCAGGTAGATTTTAACTAGATTTTCCAAACTAATCAAATTTTAACACGCATTATTACACTAACATGCATTATTACACTAACACATCCAAAAGTTAGGTACATTCAACAACGTCATTACTATCCAAGTAATAGTTTGCTAGTTGTGTTAGTGCATTAAAATGTATTAATCTTTATCAGTATTTAGTAGCTTTTTGTGATTGAAGGATGATAATACAAAGATTATTGATAATAATTAATGATATATATATATATATATATATATATATATATATATATATATATATATATATATATATATATATATATATATATATATGGCCGGCACTGAAATCCTCAAAATAATCGAAGTTCTCTTGACTGTAAAAACATGTTTAAATACATACAATATGAGGTAGAAGACTCTAAATGGCTGCCTGAGGTGGAAGACTCTAGACGGTTGCCTTGGTGGCCTTACATCAGGGCAACACCTGTATATATAATATATATGAACCTTTGAGGTTTCTTAGTTTAATGTAAGTGGGAACTTTAAAACTACTACGTACGCACATGGGAAACTAAACCATTGAACTATGATGCAACAAAAGATATTCGTAATTAGTGCATGCCTCCCATTAAGTCATGGAGCGAAAGCTTTACAATCTAGGAACTAAATGACGACCACTAAGTTGATTAAGAAAATAATTTCATGGTAACACTTTGAATAAAAGCTTAATTAAATATGGTCGTTAATGACATTATAATAGCAACAAATCATTCCTAGAATGGTGGTCCTATGTAGGACTCTAATAATGCAAATAATTATTAAACGACAGCGGATAAGAACTTTAATTTTAGTAGCATGAGATAACAACTTTAGAAGATGGGTTACTTTTATGTATGCTTTCTCTTTCTAGCTCTTTTTCATGCTTTTGGTAACAAAGAGGTATTGTCTTCTTTATGGGATTTTACCTTCATTATTGTTCTTTGCTTTCATATAAGATTAGTGGACCACATCCCACATTTTTGTGAAGATTATTTAAGCACCCACTGCAAGAAAATCTTTGATTTTAGAAGTAAATATCTGGTCTCAAATCAAGGTTTTAAGTTCTTAAAAGTAATAACCAAAAAGAAAAAAGAAAAAAAAAGAAAAAAAAAAAGTTCGTGAATATTGTCTCACTGGTTAGATGCTTCAGTTTTGTTGTGAAAGGTTAAAACTTTAGAACTCGCATAACGTGGGTCGAACATATATTGAAATATAGCATGTTATATACTACCAAAAACTTATAGTATCAATGTGTACCCAATTAAAAAAAAAAATCTTAAATTTATGTTCTTTGTTTCTTAGGATCAATTTTAATTATCTAAGATCAATTTGGCCTCAAAATAAAACTAACTAATTGTTTTATCTTTTAACTGTTTCGATTTAAAAATCGAATATCTATAAGATCTAAACCTCAATGTAAAATATGGATTTCTCGGCAACCAACCTAAGATGTTTTTCAACATTTCTGCCGTTCTTCTTTTCTTTGAACCACTATAAAAATAAGTCATTCTGACAATGCCATATGGAAAAATATAACATCGAACTAACAAAATACTAACATGGAAAAATATAACATCGAAATGTTACATAAGACTTGTAGTATTAATATGTAACTACCGCATATGTATCTAATTTAAAAAATATCATATATATATATATATATATATATATATATATATATATATATATATATATATATATATATATGTGTGTGTGTGTGTGTGTGTGTGTGTATGTGTGTGCGCGCGCGCGCGTGTGTGTGCGCGCGCGCGTGTGTGTGAGGAGCATTCCTGGGCACCCTTGTTGCACCCCTACCGATCTGTGAACTGCGGTAATCCAAATCCAACGAGATTTTGTAAATGTTCAATCCACACATATATTATTATCTATCTAAAATTTGAGTTTGTTCCGACATTTATAACATTTTTAAAATCTTAGCTCTATTATTTACCGTTCAGACATTTATTTGAATCGTTAAATTTAAATATCAGATATATTATTCTAGAATGTTGGAACGAGCTCAAATATTGAATATATGATAATATGTATGTGGATCGAACATCTACAAAACCTCTTGGATTTGGATTACCGTTGTTCATGGATCGGTAAGGGATGCAACAGGTGTGCTGCAAAACAGGGGTGCCCTGGAATGCTCCTCTATACATACATGTGTGTGTAATGTATGTGTGTATGTACATGTATATGTAAAATGTGTTGCTGAGGGCACTCAAGTTTTCACTTCCTAATACTATAGATAAATATAATAAATGCAATATAATTTCTAATATCAAAATATTTCACGTCGTACTCAACCACCGTGTAATATCAGTTTTCACGACGAGCAACCGTCGATTAACAATGTTTTCCACGGCGATCAACCATTGAACTACTGTTATCCAATTATTGATCATCGTGTAAAATCGTGTTGATTAAACGGTTGCTGGCCATGTGATTTTTTTGAAAATAATGTATTGATAACTCCTTAAAAGGTTTTGTATCAGGAAGTGTGGGGCCTAATATTTTTGTTTTTTAAGTAATGATATTGATAAGAAGAAATTAAAGTGTCCCAGTAATACACTATATAAGATAACAAAAATTAATTGAAAAAAGTAAAACAACATCATAAAAATTCGATAAAAATGATACGTACATATCTATACGTAACATCATGTTCATATCATAACATGTCCATATAAAACATTATGTACCAAACAATGTTAGGGATTGCAGACACCACAGAAACAATCACAGACACAGAATCAAACACAAACACAAAGTTAAATAAAAAATAAAATGCAGAAAAGGAAAGAACACACCGAATTTTATACTGGTTCAGAATCGCTCCTACGTCCAGTCCCACGCAACGCTAGATTGCACAGAGTTTTATTACTATATCAATATTCAAGTAAAATCTCCTTGATTTCACGGCTACAAGGGTAACACCGCGATTCCACACACTTGATTAAGTATACTCTCCTTGATTTCATGGCTACAGGGGTAACACCGCTCCCGTTCCTTGATTTCACGGCTACAAGGAAAACATCGATTACCCAAACACATCCCAAATGATTACAATAGCCTTATAACTCTTCAATAACACTTCGATTCAGATAGTAATGAGTAGAGAGTGAGAAGAGAAGAAGTTTTATGTAAATAGAATTAAATTTGGCATAGTATATGTGTAGAAATCATAAAAATGAGGAATATAATGGTGTAAAGAAAGGGAATGAAGACGGAGAAGAAGAGCGATGAAAAAAAATTCGAAATCAGCCCCTATTTATATGATTTGAAAGGTTGCAACGCTTCTGGAATGTTATAAATAGTGAAAAGACACTTTCTTTCAATTTTGAAAAAATGACAGTTATATGTCGACATAGACATATATGTATGTCGACATAACCTAGTTCAAAATTGATTTTTGAGTGTTTTTCAAGTGTTTTGATATATATATATATATATATATATATATATATATATATATAATTCTAGAAATTCTTGAATTTAAACATAGTATTGTAAATGAATATTATAAAGTAGAAAACCATATAAAAACATAAATATAAACTATATAAACATATTTATAAAATTATAGAGTTTAAAACTATATAAATATAAAGTATATAAAAGTATAAATATATAAAACTTATAAAACTTGACTTTGAAATCAAAAGTAAAGCAAAGAAGGTAAAATAAAGTAGATAGAGATTGAAGATAGAATTTGAAAATATAATTTGAAATTAGAAATTGAAAAACAGAATTTGAATATGGAGTGCTATTCAGAGTCTTACATAAACTAGACTGTATTACTATATTTATCTTGAACTCTTGAGTACTCATGAGTCTTGAATTATCTCTGAAATCTGAATCTCTAATATCTTTAAACTGTACAGTCTTTATTAAGATGTCCTATATATAAATCCTGCATATGTGTGTATATATATATATATATATATTCTTGATATAAGTGTTAATATATATTTTATAATCAATTAATATTGAAATAAGGTTGTTGTCATCAAAACTCCATTCTCCAACAATCTCCCTCTTTTTTATGGCGACAACCTTATTTTATAAATATATATTCATACATGTTGATGATGATCCTTCTAATACTCACCTAGGCTATATGAATTCTATAAACTAATTCTATATTTTATAATTTCTCCCCCTTTGGCATTATCAAAAAGAAATTTTGAAACTACTCCCCCTAAATCCTATAATTATCAAAATAGTTCCTATACTAATGTAAATTACTCCCCCTTAATTCTAAATATATCTATATAATCTTATGGCACTTCCTAAATTCATGATTATCAATCATCAGTACAAATCAATCCAATAATTACATATGTTTGATGTGATATATACAAACCAAATCAACAAATCAGAGCACACCACACCATATGTTTAATATATACAAGTTTTTAATCTAAATTAAACAAATTTAAATAAATCAATCAAATCAACCATACCAAACAATTAAACGTTTCTTGGGACTTCTACCCAACCATCTTCTCCAAAGATTGGATCCTTCTTGATGACTTCGCAATCTTTATCTTCTTTAATTGGTGGTGCCTTAGCGAGATTTTTATCTTTATCTCTAAAAATTGAGAAGAGAGTAGCCACCAAATTGCATCAAAATATTTCTCTTGTTGTTCAAACATCTTTATTTGGCTTAATTCGAGATGACGCTGGTTTTGTAGAATTCTAGAGAGAATATTCTTGAAGGAATTCATTGTTTCTTCAAGCTTTTCACTTAAGTTATGGATTGGATTTGCCATGGATTTGATAAGAAATGAATAAGGAAGAAGGAGAAATGTAATAATGAATTTTTCTCGAAGAAATAGGCTTAAATAGGGTCTAGAATTCGTTGGATTTTGAATGGATATGAGTTAGTTGTTTAATTTTAAAATTTGAAAATATTTGAAAATCTGGCTGTTATATGTCCACATATACAATTATGTATGTCGAATATCCCATTAAAAAATTTGGAAAATTTCAAATTTTGAACCTTTTCATCTTATATTAAACTATAATTAATTCTATAATTTTTATAGTAACTTAAAGATGATTTTGACATAAATAAAACTCCATTCATTACTTCATAGAAAGCAAATGCATCCAACTAATTAAGACACACTAAATACGAGATTCGAAAGCAAATACAAGTAAATATAAGTGAATACATAAAGATAAACTAAACTAGATAGACTAGTTTTTAGATGATGATGAGGAAGGTGAGATTCCAAGCTTTCTTCCAATCTTGACCATGAACTTCGTCATTTTTGAAAAGTTCTACTTAAGCTTCTTTTGAATGTTAACAATTTTTACTTGATTTTGAACAATCATCTCTTTGGAAATGTGTCTAGTATTGGTTAGTTACTCAACACTTTCTAAAGAAGTTTCTTCTTCTTCGACTTCCATTGGCGCTTGTTCTTATTGCAATCGAGCTTGTTTGACTTTAAATGACTCATATGGTTGGAAAGTGAGAGGAATTTGCATGAGATATATGTTTGATGAGTCAAATACTTTTCTACGAACAAATTCTTCTCCGTAAAGATCAAGTCCAAAGTATTTGAAAATGCGGGTGAGATAAACACCGAAGTAGAGAGTGTTTTCTTTTTATGACAATTCTATGGTTTTGATCTCTTTTAAGATCATATCGGCCCAATTTATGTTATAGCCACCCATAATAGCAAAGAGGACTTTTTGGACCTTGAGAATTGGATTATTAAAATTTCCGAAACGAGGAGTGATGGTATGTTGGAGGAGAAGATTGACAATTCTTATTTTTGGATGAAAAAAACGATTTTTGAAATCCATTTGAGCATCACTTTCAAATATTTCGTGATAGGTCTATAAATTGGTTTCATCGATAACGAAATCCGAAAAATCCAAGCCTATGCTTCTACAATTTAAGATATTCCTCAAGACTTCGGCATCGAGGACAATTTGCGTGCCTTTGACGCTAGTCCAAATTTGGTCTTCGTTGCCTTCGTAAAATCCGCGATTAAGATTTGCATAGAACATCTTGACAAGCTTAAGATAATAAACTTCGTCATTATCCCGTGAGTCAATTAGACTCAAGACTTCATTGTGTTGAAAGAGAGAGATGAGATCATAAGAAGGAAAATCACTTAAGACGGCGAAAGCATCTGTATTAACTTTAGCATTTGCTACATAGTTAACATTGGTTTTGACAGCTTCTCTGTCATTATGAAGATATCTTTTAATGGTTTTGGTTAATTTCAATTTCTGAGTTGAACTTTACTAAGCCATTGAATTGATAGTTTTGAAGAGAATAGATATGAAAAATATTTTTTTGAATTGTGAATGAAAGGTAGAGATAATAGGTGTATATATAGAAATTGAATGGATTTGAATTAAATAGGCACAACTTTTCAGAAGTCAATGACACATTTTCAGACCTTGGGAGTTAGTGAAAAGTTGGAGGGAAGTTTGAAAGTTTAAACCTTTGAAATTCAAATTTCAAATTTCAAATTCTTGGTCATATATGTTGACATATAGACATATGTACCTATTTTCAAAGGAATTTTGAATTTTGTGAAATGTGTTTTAAATTATCGATTTATATTTTAGGTTTAACGATTTCCTAAAATAATTCTAATCCTAACAAAAATCCAAAAAAATTATTTTATTATTTTATTTATTATTATATTATTCTTTTAAATTTTAAAATTCAAATTTCAAATTTGAATTTCAAATTCCAAGTGTTAATTTTAAAGTTTTAATTTTTTTAAATTAAAAAACAATGCAAACAAAGAAAGCAACCATTCAATTAATGAAAATTTAAAAATTAACTAAGGTGTACCCGGTTTTTAGATCCTTTTCTTCGAAATTTTATGAATTCTGAATTGTCGTGAAGCACATATTTGAATTTTCGGTTCCTGGCACTTCATCACTTGATGATGAACCTGAATCATTTAATGTTGCTGCATATGCTTTCTTTCTCTTCCTTGACGAATTATTGTTGTCTGATTGTTGAGCCGATTTATCCGGATATGGACACATTTTCCTTATATGGCCTGGTTTGTTGCAGTTATAACATGGACCATATTTCTTCTTGAATTTCCTTGGTTATCATTTTGAAAATAATTTTTCCTTCTATATTTCAGAAATTTTCTAAAATGTCTTGTCATAAGGGTTGTTTCTTCATCATCTTCACTACTTTAGTAAGGATCATTTGTTGTTGCTTTAAATGCAATGAATTTCTTCTCAGTTTGTCCGTTTTCTTTTCTTTTATGTAATTGGACTTCAAAAGACATCAGATTTCGATTAACTCCCTAATCTTCATTTCATTGACATTATTGGCTGCTTCAATTGCCA
Organism: Allium sativum; assembly: GCA_030737875.1. Classification (NCBI taxonomy): domain Eukaryota; kingdom Viridiplantae; phylum Streptophyta; class Magnoliopsida; order Asparagales; family Amaryllidaceae; genus Allium; species Allium sativum. Next base: position 81,340,743 of record CM060914.1, read on the forward strand.
GAGTTTTCTGATCCCATTCTGGAGTCAATGAACTCAATATTTTTCTGACTTGATCTTCTTTAGAATAAGTTTTTCCAAGTGATGTTTAAGAATGCGGTATCTCTTGAAATCTGCAATATATATCGGAGATAGACTCATTCTCATTCATTTTGATCAACTCAAACAGATTAACTAACATTAATATCTTAGTTTGTTTAACTTTACTAGTTCCTTCATGAGTAACTTGTAAAGTTATCCAAATTTCATAAGCAGTTTTACATACTAACACTCTATTAAACTCCTTCCTATCTAATGAAAAAAATAACATATTCGTGGCTTTAGAATTTCTTTGTGCAGCAGTCTTTTGTTCATTTGTCCATTGTGCAAAAGCAGTTGTGGGTTCAACAAACTCATTTTGTATACTATTCCTTGTGTCCAATATTATTGATTGTAGATATATATTTTCATTCTACATGCCCAATATGAATAATTACTACCATTAAACAGTGGTGGTCTAATAGTGGACTGACCCTCTATAAAAGAACTATTATTGCTACTAGTGTTGGTTGTCATTATTACTATTTTCAAAAATCAGATTATGAACTTTTTGGAAGGCCTTGCTCTGATACCAATTATTAGGGATTGCAGAATGGATCGTAATGGCAAAACTAACTCTAAAGGGGGTGAATAGTGTTTTTGAGGATCTAAACAAAATCTAAAACTTGTATGATCTACTATATGAATCAAACACCACAAAAACAATCACAGACACAAAATCAAACACAAACACAAACACAAAGATAAACAAAAAATAAAATGCAGAAAAGGAAAGAACACATCGGATTTTATACTGGTTTGGAATTGCTCCTACGTCCAGTCCCACGCAATGCTGGAGTGCGCAAAGTTTTATTACTATATCAATATCCAAGTTCAATCTCCTTTATTTCAGGGCTACAAGAGTAACACCAATTCCACTCACTTAATCAAGTATACTCTCCTTGATTTCATGGCTACAAGGGTAACACCACTCCCATTCCACGATTTCACGGCTATAAGGAAAATACCGATTGCCCAAACACTTCCCAAATGATTACAATAGCTCTATAACTCTTAAATAGCACTTCTATTCAGAGTATAATGAGTAAAGAGTGAGAAGAGAAGAAGTTTTATGTAAATAGAATTGAATTCGTCAGAGTATAAGTGTAGAAATCATAAAAATGAGAAAATATAATGGCGTAAAGAAAGGGAATGAAGTTGGAGAAGAAGAATGATGAAAAAATTCAGAATAAGCCCCGATTTATAAGATTTGAAAGGTTGCAACACTTCTGGAACGTTACAAATAGTGAAAAGACACTTCCTTTCAATTTTGAAAAAATGACAGTTATATGTCGACATAGACATATATATATATATATGTCGACATAACCTAGTTCAAAATTGATTCTTAAGCATTTTCAAGTGTTTTGAACATATATATATAATTCTGGAAATTCTTGAATTAAAACATAGTATTGTAAATGAATATTATAAAGTAGAAAACCATATAAAAATGTAAATATAAACTATATAAATATATTTATAAAATTATAGAGCATAAAACTATATAAATATAAAGTATATAAAAGTATAAATATATAAAACTTATAAAACTTGAGTTTGAAATCACAAGTAAGGTAAAGAAGGTAAAATAAAGTAGATAGAAACTGAAGATAGAATTTGAAAATAGAATTTGAAATTACAAACTGAAAAATAGAATTTGAATTTGAATTTGAACTTGGAGTGCTATTCAGAGTCGTACATAAACTAGACTTTATTACTATATTTATCTTGAACTCCGGAACACTTGAAATCTTGATTACTCATGAGTCTTGAATCATCTCTGAAATCTGAATCTCTAGTATCTTTAATTGTACAGTCTTCAAATAATAATTCCTATATATAAATCCTGCATATGTATATATATGTTCTAGATAAAAGTGTTAGTATATATTTTATAATCTATTAATATTGAAATAAGGTTGTTGTCATCGAAACTCCATTCTCCTACACGACATGCCCATATAATGAATTGTATCATAAATATATGCATTAAACATCATCTTCATAATGTAGCATTTTGGCGACATGGTGACGGCAGCAAATACGCCTTATTTCAAATTGTTGGTTAAATATTTGGTATGAGGTTTTGAGTTACCTCCTCTTCTCAGCTATCTCTTCCTCAAGCCTCCACCATCAAGTCTGAAGTTAGTTGCATGGCATGACAATATGTGCTGACTAGACTTTTTGGCAAGACCGTCAAGGTAGCAAAAATGCCAGAGGTCTTGGCCGATCTATCATAAAGACTAGCCCAAGCCGACCCAAGTGGATGCCACACGAGTTCATGGAACCCAACCTAATTTTATGATCATTTGGATTGACCTACATGCAGGTCGACCCAAATTTGAAGCTTTTTCCAGGGACGGAGGCCCTATATGTGAGCGGTCTCGATCAAATAGCGTTTGGTTCGAACAAGTCGAACCAGATCTATTTCTATTCAAGAGATCTACCTGAAGACTTTCTCCTGCCCCATGTTTGACTGCTTCCGACTCTCAAGTAACATCGTATCAACTGCCACTTGTCATAATATGATTGGATCATATCTTGTCACATGAAAAGAATGTTCCTTCTTATCTTCCTATGATCCTGGTATGAGCAACACGTGTCCTCGTTGATCCAGACACTATAGCATCTATAAATAGCCCCTCCAGGAACACTAAGAGGGGCCTTTTTTAGATAATCTCTTGCCATTTCTTCATTGTAACAGTGCTATAGCCAGTTGTACTTGAACTTTTCATATAAATAAGAAATTATGAAGTGGACGTAGGCTCATTAACGCCGAACCACTATAAACTTTTGTGTGATTGCAATTCTCTTCATTTTAAATTTACTTATCTTCGTTATTATTCTCTACATTCTTCTTTCTTGGGTGTTGTACCATTTTATGGTATCAACACTTTGGTGCTTTCACTGAGAAGTTTGATATTCTCAGCATCTAAAGGATTTTGCTCAACTTTTGGATCATCAAGTTCGAGACGAAATAAGTTGTAGATTTCTTCTGATTTTTATTTTACCTTTCTATCAATAATCTATGTAATATAATTATTGTTCCATCCTTTCTTCTTTCTGATTCAGTAATCTATTCTGTTACTATTTTTATTCAATCCATTTATACTCTTGTTCTTCGTTTGTAATTTCATTACAATTTAGTTTTAACCTTATTCTATTTTAGATTTGTTCTGGTCTATGTAAGCCTAGGCCATTGTCCTTTTATTTTAATTCCAAATGTAGCCTTTTGAGCCTAAACCTTATATTCTTTCTTTCTTCTACGCATATTGATTTAAAAATATGAAATTGACAATAAAAACGCAAATTGGGGAAAAAAAATAAGAAACATGTATAAAAATGATAAATTGGGTTAATTTGAAATTGTGCAATAAAGAATAGTTGAACTTCAACTTTGATAAACTGAATAATGACATTTGGATAGACGCAAATGACGAATGCTGGGTTGTAGAATAAAATTAAACAAAAGTGATATTTATAGACAACCTTAAATTAATGTTTATATGCAACTTATGAAATGATAGAAAGTTATGTGAATGAAAACATGCTTACTAATAAACATAAGGGTCGACATAAAGTCTAAAATAAATAAATTAACTAGCAAGTGTAGTAGGACTTCGTTCCGACAACGACGACTGATTAGGGAAAGTAAGAGGCTTGTAGTATTGGTATGTTCCTACAGTGAGAGTAGACTGGTTAGGGAAAATAATAGGCTAATTAAAATAATTAAATTTTAGTGACCTAGGTGTTTATTGACAATACACTGGGGGTCTAGGGTAGCTAGACGGTCAACAATAATTCTACGGGGCTTTGGCGCTAGTAAATTAAATTGGAGATTGGGTCTAGGGGTGACTTATGTCGAATTGCATTTTAGGCTGGGATCCATATTAGTCACTATTTCTTATCATTACTACATCGAGGTCTAACAAGGAGGCAAAGGCACACTTATACTATACTAGGTAGCAAGTGGTCCAAACGAGAAGGTGAGTACGGACGCATTCTGGTGGGGCGGTGAGCGTGCATCATTGAAAATAATACGTTGTAACTCTTATGATTAACGCTATATCCTTTGGAGCTGATGGGTCGGGCCTAATAAATCCAGGGCAATAGTCGACATAGGTTATCACGTTGGGGTATTCAAACCGATCGATGGGTAGTACTAGCTCTGATACCAACTGTAACAACCCACTATTTTGGACTATTCAAATCGACAATAATCCACACCTATCAGATTTGAATGGTTTAAAAAAATAGTTCATTAATAAAAATTGGAGTAAATACAAATCAAATTTGTGAAAGTACCAAATCTTATTACTTTAAAATACATTGAAAAATAAATAAATTGTTTTAAGGCAAAACTGTAGATTTGAATAAAACTGTCTTGATGACTTCGTAAAAATACATATACATATTTGTAGCTTTTAATAACCAAAGCATAATGAAATCTTACTCCAAAATAATTTATAAGTTGAAATATTTTATAATTTTTTGAAAATTTCAAAAATTGTCCAGCGGTGTCTATATATTAATTTTCTACCTAGGTCAAATAGTACGGATGTATATCCTTTCAATCCGTCAAGTTTCAAATCTCGGGTGTGTATCATTTCAACCCGCATCCCAAATCGATTCAGTTTTGTCCCTAAATCAATACATCCCAAATCTCGGATGTACATCTTTTAGGTCCTGACGTCCCGTATCTATATGTTAAACTTTACTAAATTTATTTGAAATGTCACAGAAATGCACCAGTAACTTAAAGAATGTTTGGGATTCATTCTCTAAGGATCCGTTAAAATAGATATCATATAATATAATGCATTATTACAATAGTGTCTACTCGGTAAAGTAAAATATCAAAATAGTGTAAGCGGGATTACCATTATTACCCTTACACCGTTTATAATATCATAGTCTATACAGATACCGTAAAGTCCACAGTAACATAGTGGCTATCAGAGGGCACTCCATAGGTACGATACAAATCAAAATCGTAATAGGCTCGATCAGGATAATATAACAAGGCACACGAGGGATACCCACGGTAGGATTCTACCGGATTGCGGACCCAGGCTGGTGGTAATGCATAGCCGTGACTACCGCCCACCTCAAACAATACTCCAAATTCAAGGGTGTGCACCAATCAAATCACAAGGTAATAGATATTGTTTTGAAGAAGCATGTCCAATAAGAGTAGCTAACTCAATTGGCCTGGGTATGATACCTGTTTTAGTAAATTCCTTTTTAATTATTTATTTAGGTTTGCATTGTAGAAGTGCAAAACCTTCATAGCTAATATTTTCATCAGTAAGATCATTATTATCATCACTATCATTAAATGAGAACATCCAATCCTTTATATCATTTCTATCAGTAGTTGTTCACTTTTAGGTGTCCATGGAAACTTACCCTTTTATGACATTAGAACTATTGTTTGTATATTTTCCTTAACTTAACAGTCGTGCTAGTAGTCATAGCAAGTCACCAGACTTTGTGTCTTACCTATTTTCCTTTCTTCTTTCCTCATTTCTTCTGTCCAAGCTTACAAGGAGAAAGTGCATAGTTTAGATTTATTTGTTGATTTCATCATGAAGGATTCATAGAAAAGATGGATTATTTCTTTTTATTGACTATTTGGGGGATAATATTATTTTGTACTCGTATATTGTTTTGACTGAGATTATGAGAGATGATGTTTTGTAACAATTTGGTTAACTTGTAATAAATATGCTTTTTGTCATTTTAAAATAAATTGTTTTCTTCTTCTGCTATAAAATTATTTGTTTGTGTCTTGTGAAAGGTACCTACGATAATGTCAGTTATAGATAGCTACTCTTCCGACAAATTCTAATTAGTACCAAATAAGAATATGAAATGCCAAGATTTAATCAAAAGAGATCTATTGAAGGAATAAACCCTATTATAAATAGCAGAAGCCCTATAAGAAGCACTAATCTACATGGACATTCATCCAAATGAAATGAAGGCCTCTACGTAGAAATTTTAAAGGGGTTCATATTAGTATTAAACCTCGTAATGGTCACTTGACTAAGGATAAGGTGATTCTGTGGAAACAAAGGGTTTTTATTATCAGAACCATCAGAACTAAACTGATAATATCTAAACCATATAAACTTTTAGATAAAGGTCTACAATATAAAAGGAGATTTTAATGCAAAGTTTCACGCATCTAGCTACGTGTCTTTTTGTTTCAACAGAGTTACGCTTATGGAAAGTATCTTAAAGCAGACGACAGGATAAACAGAGGTCATTGACATTGAAATATCATCCTAAAATTACGAAATAGTATCACTTTCCTTTGAATGGATAATCAATTTTGTCTTAGCTCAAAGGGTATAATTCAAAAAAAATCCCACTTAGCTAGGGTTCTATAAGGTATTCACTACTTTGGGTGTTAAACATTTTTATGGCTAACAAATTGTAGTCTATCATTTTTTTGCGGAGTCTATAAAGATTTTTTTTTAATCAAACCCACTTGTCGAAAATGTGCTAACAAAATACTGCTACATGTATATATTTTACTAGATAACAAAATAGTACTACATATTAAGAGAGAAGAGGCAATGTTTGATTGATAATGATGTATTTAACTTTTACCCAACCCATAGGAAGATATGTCTATGGTCGTAGCCTTATTCGTAAGAAACTGTTGTAAAAGAACCAGAAATTTCATATGAAAGAATGAATTATGGAGACTGATGGGAAACCTGTACAAGCGTCAAACAACCACCAATAGATCTAATCCCCAATAGAGTGTCTAGAAATTTCACATAAGTGTAACATAATGAAACACTACCTAAACAAATATTCCACACTTACTTAAATCAGCTAGGAATGATAACCACTTGAGGTCCACCCCGTTCTTCAAAATAATAGCTCTTGTACCCTGCTAAATCTGTGCATCTGTAGCATTACAAGGTTAATCGTGTGATAAAAAAATTATATCACTTTACCTCCACTATTTCATCCTACCTCGTTTGTTCAGAAGGAGGGGCAAAAACTAGTAATTCTTCATGAACTCATGCACTAGCACAACTACATCTTCTAATATGATAGTTTGTTTTTTGACATTGAAATAGAAAGTAGTCATCTCTATCCTCTAACTAACTGCTAGTGCAATGAGATGGGATTCTAGCTTTATATAACCTAACCTTATTATAAGAAAAAATTGTTGTCTTAATCTCATTCAAAATTCCAAGGTGTTGGGACCTAATTTTTTTAAAGAAGTTGGGTGCGATTGAAAAATAATAACTTTAATTTGCACGGTTTAGGATAATAATAACAATTATACATAACAATTAATAGATGTGATAAACATCAAATTAAAAACTTAATTTTAATATAGTTTATCATTATCAAGCTTTTGTTCGAAGAGTGATATGGTGCTTGAAGGTACAACACACGTCTACTAGACCAGGATCCAGCTCAACATACTCTACAACAAAACAAGATTTTACTAAAGCAATTAGATAATACTAGTTTATTCTGAATTGCACATACATATACTGAATTCGAAACAAAATCATACTTGTTAGTAACCAAACTATGCTACTTTGATACATAAACTAACCATTGATTGTATTTATTAAAAAAAATCGTACATCACGAAACCTTTATTTGGAAAATAATTCCATATGAGATAGTAAAACGATGTTTATATACACTTCAATGTCGAATATGCTAACCATGTTTCAAATAGAGGTCAAATTGACAAACAGTAAAGAAAATGCTGAATTTTCAAGTTTTGGAAAATTAGGCATTTAGGATTTGCTTTTCGGGGTTGGTGAAGATGCTGAAAGTATATGGTGATAGGATATGGCTTTTTTGTATATGGTTAAGTACTAGAAGTGATTTTTGAAAATTAACCTAATAGATAATTTCTCAAAATTTGCTCGTAGGAAAATTTTCAAAATTCGCCTTCTTTACTATCCTAACTAATATCTGTACCAAGCATTACATGTCTATGGACACTGTAAAAACTCAAATTTTGATTACCTTAATTAAGGGTATTTGAACTATATTAAAAATCTGGATATGAATAAATTATAACTTATAATCAAGTTAAAAGCAATTAATAATAAAAACAAAATGATTTAGGAGGATTATTCCAAAGAATAGCCCCTTAAGGGAAAATGTTTACAAATTTGACAAAACAATTTCGTTAATTAAGTTGCCAATTATTTATAATTATCTCAGACGACACTGGATACATACATTTGTTTTCATAATTGAACAAGAATAGTAAACGAAATACTATATGTTATTTTGGAGAGACTAATGAATGTTTAAAAAAAAAATCAATAATGGCATTATACTCAAAGAAAGGGAGGTAGAAGAAGAGGAGCGACTGATTTATATAGGCTCGAGATGGCTCTTTGTATTCCCAGCCCTTTAATTCCACTCGGACCGGCGTGCAAGCCCATCTATACAGTAGGGCCATTGAACCAGTGTTAGGGGGACGGAAAAGAGGCTATTCGGATCGGTGACCAAACCCGGAGGGAATCATACACATTGACATAGTATACGAATTGAATTCAAAGAAAAAAAAAGAAAAAACTCACCTAGAGGAATTGCTGGACATCAAAAAGAGTTCACAGAATTGTTTAAAAATAAATAAGGTATTTCATACGTTTTATGGTGTATATATAAGCAACGAGAGACACGACTTTATGAGGCGGCACGTCCCTACAAACGAATGGAAGCGACTGTTCAACAGTTCAAGTTTAGAAACCGATGGACAGATAACATCAAAGCACGCTCCATCTTCAATAGAAGCATCCTTTGAGGGGGCAAAATGTTAGCCTACTTTGTGAACTAGGCTACACAAAGCTAGATGATCAGGTAATGAAGAACATTCACTCCAAGGACCGGATCAGATCGGGAAACGTTAGATCGGAGAACGTTGGTCAGAGCAAGTTAGCGTAAAGCAGAGAAAGAAGGGGCTTGGGTCAAACTGTATTGGATAAGACAAATCCGATCTGTCCCTTCAACTGAAGGACTCCGATTCGAACCTATGTACTCAGAACTGCAACTATCACACCAGCATTCCCTTAAAATTCGGAGCGGTTAGAAGGCCACGTTCCCACGTCCATCCACTAACTCAATGTATGGCACCATCTTGTGATATCCGAAACCGCAAGTGATGGAATGGAGGCCACGTGGATCCGAACCGGAGCCATCCCAGGAGCATTTCTTACCTATAAATACACCATCAAGAGGCATTCGTAAGGATCTTTTGGCATTTTCAGAACTTAAATTCCTTTGCAATCCAAGTTTCATCAACTTATTCAGCTTACAATCATCTTTTGAATCATATTATAAAGGAAATTGAGTGAATCAATATATGAGATAAGTGAGAATTGAGTGAAAATCATTGTTGTACTCGCATTTAAGGCATCAATCAAAAAAGAAGAAAGTGGACGTAGGCTATTTAACGCCAAACCACTTTAAATTTTGTGTTTTCGTCGTTTTTGATTTCATTTCAGTAGAATTGTTATTAATTTGGGTGTTAGAGCCAATTTTGGATCTAACATTTTGGTGCTTTCATTGAGAGATCTTCGAATTCTTCGCTTTTTGGGACTATCATTCTACTATTTGGACCTTCAAAGTTCAAAGAAGTTAATCCTCCGTTTTTTGACATATTTAAGTACCTTCTAGTGAACCATTGAAGAATTGAACACTATGGCCAAAACGAAAGGAAAAGAAGTGCAAGGCGCTAGGGAGAACGATGCTAGAGAGAATCAACAAGCCATGGTATTGACGAGGTCGCGTAGACAAGACTCTGGAGCAGGCCGCTCAGGTTAGGAAGGTCTGATCCGAGCAGGTGACTCCAATCCGAGCCGATTAGAAGACGTTGAGGTCACTCGCTCCCCCCGTCCGAACCGGTCCGGTCCTAGTACCTTGCTCCAATTCGATCCGAACCAGATTGAAGCTGGAACTTCTACTCGAGCTCCCTCCAATGCTCCGATTCCAGTCGCTATGACCAATGATCAGCTTGATCTGTAACACCCCACCTCCACTAGGGTCACTCACAAAGGGAATGCACTAGCTTTGGTGGAGCATTATCTAGGTAAGCATACACAGAAATATAACAAGACAGAACATATAAAACAGCGGAAGAAGAACCAAATTTCATTGCTTTAAAATCTAGAAAGGTCTAAAGCCTTTTACATCAAAATGCCATTAAATCCATTACATCGAAATCTGTCTTGCAATAGTAAAGAAGCATAAAACCATAGTCATAAATCATTCTCCAAGTAAAACAGTAAACCAGCCATAGCCAAGAAAGGTCCAAGCCATATATGATGATCTTGAAGCAGAAATAAGTCCAAACTAAGTAGTAGTGTTTTCCTCCCTGAGAACCTGGGAGAGGGGAGGGAACGGAAGAAAAAGAGGCGAAAGAAAACGGGTCGGTCATAAAGACTGGTAAGTCCTAGTGACTTTCAGCATAGGAACAAGTAAAGATAACATGACGTGTACAAACTGGAAGTAAACATAAGGATGATGACAAGATAGGCAAGTTAAACTAAGATGTCAAGATAAACTATACTAACCAGATAAACTACAGTAACAAGATAAACTACGATAACCAGGTAAACTACGGTAATAAGATAAACTATGAAAACTAGATAAACAACATATAACATCGCATGTTTAACATTTTCTGCACCAACTGTACTAGTACCCCAACCCGTATCATCCTTTCCATGTATATGTACAGTCCCTTGCCGTATATCGTACGGGTTTCATCACATGTTTCAATACTACTTCAACGTAGTGCCACCATTCTTGAAATTGTTTGGACTGCCACCCTTGTTCTGGCTAGGTTTCCTTATCATGAACTATCGCGTGTTCAACTAGGATTTATGCCACCTAGGACCACTAGGGATTATGCTACCTAATGAACAACACCCTTTTTCCACGTACGATCTATTAATCGATCGGCTCCCTACAAGTCCTAGCTCGTTCATGTGTCTGTGTCATACGACCCAATCACGAAATGTAGTCACCTGTGCTAGGTCCACCATAGGGTGTATCAAGCCCTAGGGTGCCAACCACCGACACGAATCGAGCACGCACAGTGTAAACCTAGCGGTGCCCAATGCCTGCTTTTTCAACTCCGGACTACGTGCACGACCATAGTCCGCCTGAACCTACAATGGCGCACCAACTCAGCCGTCGTTCTGGTCGCTTACAATCAGCCCAGTAACCGTGCCCCACCCTGCTTAGTTCCAGGGTACCGTGATACATCTAGTGGGTTACTGCTGAAAAGGACCGCGTAACTAGGGTTTCCGTCCAGTAGGTTGAGTGTTGTCATTTAAATTCGAGACTTAACCCCATCAGTCTAGCATGTCAAGTTGGTTAAGTGTTGTCATTCAAGTTCGAGACTTAACCCGCCTACGTGTCATGTCAAATTCGCTAAGTGTTGTCGTTCAAGTTCATGACTTAGCCCTATGAATCATGTGTCAAGTTGGTTAAGTATATTCAAGCGGTTCATGACTTAACCCTATCAAATCATCGTGTCAAACTGGTTAAGTATATTTAAGCGGTTCATGACTTAACCCTATCAAATCATCGTGTCAAACTGGTTAAGTATATTTAAGCGGTTCATGACTTAACCCTATCAAATCATCGTGTCAAATTGATTAAGTATATTCAAGGGGTTCATGACTTAACCCTATCATGTGGCATTAATTCATTAATGCACCCCAACCTCTCACATCAGACCTGTTGTTGTGGTCACTGGATATGCCGGGCAGTTCCGGGCAGAATTACACCACAACTCAGTCTGACCTCGGGTTTTCAAGTGTGATATGACCAACTACCCACATTGGATCCTATTGTTTGCAGTAACTGGATTTGCCGGGCGGTTCTGGGCAGAATTACACTGCAAACTCAACCCAACCTCGAGTTGGCCATTTTCAAGTTCATTCTAAGTGTCATGTCCATGTTCAAGTTTCATGTTAAGTTCGTGTCAAGTTTCATGGCGAGTTTCATGTCCATATCTAGGTTCAGGTTATAACAACGTTCATGTTTCAAGTTTTGCCTTTTATCAAGTTCATAATTCATGTTCATAACCAATTCATGTTTTGCCTATTCTACCAAATCGTGTTCCCATCGCATGTAAACGTGATCAATCCATACTACAAATAAATCCAAATCTCAGAATAACATCAAAACTATGATAGGCAAGAGGGACGAGCATAAAACAATAAAAGGGGTTACAAGACTAGCATGACATAACTTGAGATAATTGGTTACCACATCACTGGCATATAGGATTTCAAATCTAGCAAGATAAGGCGATAGTCATGGTAAACGATGACATAAAAGAATAGGCATGCAAAAGCAAGCCAAATACAAGGATAATGGATCCAATGGTTTTGGTGTACATAATAGCGAATAAACTAAGCAAGTCACACCCTAGGTATACGATCCAACAAGATGCTAATTCGGTGCACAACATGGTTTTCAAATATAGTGTTATGGGCATGAACAATCAACTATAATAGTCTTAGGCAATTAACCCCAATAGTCATAGGTAGAAATCTTATATTTATGAATCATAAGCGACTCATCACAATAATCATGGATAATTATCAAAAATAGTTCTAGCCAAATAGTCATAGGCAATCAACGGCAATAGTTTCAAAGTCATGGTCATAGATAATGGCCTTATGTTCATAATCATAGGTAATAATTCTCATAGTCAAGAGTCATAGGTGATTAGCCACAATTGTCCTCGTCATAGTCATAGGCATAGTCTTATGTTCACAGTCATAGGCATAGGCATAGTCTTATGTTCACAGTCATGGGCATAGTCTTATGTTCTTAGTCATAGACATAGGCATAGTCTTATGTTCATCGCCATAGTCATAGGCATAGGCAAAACCTTATGTCCACAGTCATAGGCATATTAAAGTTATAGACATGAAAGAATTTGATTTACAACATGAATAGGCCCCAAATAGAAATATTCCCACAGGTCAAGATCCAAGAATTTATGTTACAATCTAGCATTTGAATAATAAACTAGGTCCAACAACATGAATGGGCATGATTCAGTCGATAAGAAATAACCCAAAATCATAGATTCAAGAAGAGACAAGAACAGATCCAAATAGATAATCAAGCTTAGGTCCAATTTCATTTTATTCCATGTCCATGTCAAATTTAACAAGTTTCAATCTCAAAGTAACTAGAACTTACAGAGCGCGGATCGAGAATTAGAGTGCAGAGATTTGATTCTAGAAACGGTTGTTGCAGTTGTTGAATCTCTATTTGTTTAGTCTTGTTCTAGTTGAAAACCACCAATTTGCAATTCCTAGATGTTGTCTTGACGAAGAAGAAGTAGCCATTCTCTCTTTAATTTAATTATTTCAGAAGCAGCATAAGGACAAAATGAAATGGTGTGGAGAGAACGAGGCTAGGAGTGAGTTTATATAGGATTAGAGTCATGAATCTGGTCAGAAAATAGGTCTAGATTCAGAAAAATACAAAAAGACTCGGATCTGGAAAAAGGGGACAGGTCGACTTCCCAGTCGACCTGGTCATGGGGAGGTCGACACCCCAGTTGACTCCCCAGTCGACCTGGTTAGGGGGAGGTCGACTCCCCAGTCGACCTGGGTATATGTGCGGGAATTTTCCTGCCAGCCTTCTCTGGGTTTGAATTTCGAATTTTCTGGCTTTATTTTCGAGCTATTTTATTTTATTCAAATTCCTGAAACTTCTGAGGGTCATAACTTGGTCATACGAACCCCGATTTTCGAAAACTCGGACTCGATTTCATGCAAAATTTCAAGTTGAACGCAATGGCGCAACCCGTTTCCCTTGGTTCTTATTTTAAAATTTAATTCCGCCTTGATTTATGGTTATAACATATTATTAAAATACGGGTTGTTACATTCTCCCCTCCTTAAAGGATTTCGTCCCCGAAATCTCTAAGTTAGGAAGAATGTATCCTACCATCCATCATCCATCTACTCAAAACTTCATCCACAAGCAATCATTGTCCTTAAAAGATTCCTAATGATATATGTATATATGCGGAAAGTGTGTGTATATGTACTTATCTAATGCAAAAGATCTGGCGGTTACTGATTCAGTAAACCTCCTTAATGCAAAGTATGCTAGTGCGATGAGTCCAACATGTATGCAAATTCCTATTACATTTCACAATTTCTACATGAGTGCTCAAACATTCATTCATATGCAACATCCAAATGATAGCCTATCAAGTTTCCATCCATGTACAAGTATAGACATTCATGCATATGCAATATGAGATGTGACTGAGCCGATCTAGTGCCTAATGTGTGTTCATGCATCCATGAGCAACAACTAGCAACCACTTGCAACCATCAACCATAACATGTCTCAAACACATGTTTACATCCATTAGTTCCTACGTAAAGGTATAGCCGAATGATAGAAGCAAGTAAAGGAAAACTTTGTACCCATTAGGCAATGTCTAAACTGGAAATCTTCCTCACATATATGCTGATTAGGAAAAAAAACTCCCATAAACACCAGCCCAAAACCAATATATATGATTCTAGGAAACCCAACGGACACCCTCAAACCCCAATATATATCACAACCAGATGAGTCATACTCCTTATGGGGTTTGCAACGGAAATAAGATTGAGAATAGGACCGAGAGGATATACATAAAAGATAGCATGCAAATAAGCTCTACAGGAAAAGAGGGATCAAGTATATACTCTTAAAAAGAGATATGATGCGCGTATCTAGTCTTCAATCTTCTAAGTCGCATTTCCTTGAGCTTAACTCCATTGTGTTTTGTCCGCCTTTCACTTCATAATTTCGTAGCTTCTTAATTCTTGTTTCCAAAATATGAGTTGGAACTCATTTCACTGTTGCCTCTCCTCCCACTTTCCCTTATCCTCCTTCTAGTATACTCGGCTCAAACATAACTGCGTACTCATGGTTTCATGCAAGCTCTCCAAAATTCACTAGTCAATCCTGGATCTCGTTTACTCACTATAGGGTATTCCACGCAGAAGAACTATCTCTTGAAAATAAACAGACGTCAACCATGTTGCCAAATGTACTTACTAAGGTGATTTCCTATAACTCCTGCATAAGCGAAATGAACCATCTGCCTTAGTGGCGAACACTACTCGAGCGGATCAAGAGATTCTAGATAACTAAGAATGGCAGAACCCTAAGGGTTACTCTAGACTTCGAGGGCATTACCAAGGCAAGTCAAGAGTCTAACTACCATGGAACTAGTACAAACATGTCATGAATATACACTTAGCATAGACATTCTCAAATCCAAACAAGTCATGAATAAATGAGCCGATTCCCTAACAGGATTTGAGACACAAAAAAATGGGATCCTTTACTACGCTAGTACTAAGGTGCAGAGACTCAACTATCGAAGTAGAAATAAAAAGGATGCGATGTACCATAATCAAAAAGGGTATGGATAGGATAGAAAGATAAACTAGGCTTTCCTACAGAAACATTTCTACCTTCTTGTTCTGAGCCTCATTCGCCTTAACCACCCTTATCCCCTCTTATTTAACGTGTTAATAGGTCTCTCAAGAACTACCTCCATCGCACGGCAACCCTTCAAAGCTTGAAATAAGGTTAGTCGCAGATGGAACTAATGTGACTACAGATGGAGGAAAGAAAGGAAAAGGGATTCAAACAAGGAAACAAAGGATAATGCTAATGGCCTTTGGGGAATAGCCTTTAAAAATAAAACTTTTCTTGAAAAATGCTTCTTTGTAAATGGTTTTGAAAATGATTTCAAAATGTTTTAAAAACTTTTGCCCAGCCTGGTAACCTTCTTCTCTGATACCAAATGTAACACCCCACCTCCGCTAGGGTCACTCAAAAAGGGAATGCACTAGCTTTGGTGGAGCATTATCTAGGTAAGCATACACAGAAATATTACAAGACAGAACATATAAAATAGCGGAAGAAGAACCAAATTTCATTGCTTTAAAATCTAGAAAGGTCTAAAGCCTTTTACATCAAAATGCCATTAAATCCATTACATCGAAATCTGCCTTGCAATAGTAAAGAAGCATAAAACCATAGTCATAAATCATTCCCCAAGTAAAACAGTAAAGCAGCCATAGCCAAGAAACGTCCAAGCCATTAATGATGATCTTGAAGCAGAAAGAAGTCCAAACTAAGTAGTAGTGTTTTCCTCCCTGAGAACTTGGGGGGGGGGAACGGAAGAAAAAGAGGCGAAAGAAAATGGGTCAGTCATAAAGACTGGTAAGTCCTAGTGACTTTCAGCATAGGAACAAGTAAAGATAACATGACATGTACAAACTGGAAGTAAACATAAGGATGATGACAAGATAGGAAAGTTAAACTAAGATGTCAAGATAAACTATACTAACCAGATAAACTACGGTAACAAGATAAACTATGCTAACTAGATAAACTATGGTAACAAGATAAAATATGCAAACCAGAAAAACTACGTATAGCATCACATGTTTAACATTTTCTGCACCAACTGTACTAGTACCCCAAACCGTATCATCCTTTCCATGTATACGTACAGTCCCTTGCCGTATATCGTACGGGTTTCATCACGTGTTTCTATACTACTTCAACATAGTGCCACCATTCTTGAAATCGTTTGGACTGCCACCCTTGTTCTGGCTAGGTTTCCTTATCATGAACTATCGCGTGTTCAACTAGGATTTATGCCACCTAGGACCACTACGGATTATGCTACCTATTGAACGTTTTCTAGATTCGATTAGGGTTTATGCCACCTAGGACCACTAGGGATTATGCTACCTAACGAACAACACCCTTTTTCCACGTACGATCTATTAATCGATCGGCTCCCTATAAGTCCTAGCTCGTTCATGTGTCTGTGTCATACGGCCCAATCACGAAATGTAGTCACCTGTGCTAGGTCCACCATAGGGTGTATCAAGCCATAGGGTGCCAACCACCGACACGAATCAAGCAGGCACAGTGTAAACCTACCGGTGCCCAATGCCTGCTTTTTCAACTCCGGACTACGTGCACGACCATAGTCCGCCTGAACCTACAATAGTGCACCAACTCAGCCGTCGTTCTGGTCGCTTACAATCAGCCCTGTAATCGTGCCCTACCCTGCCTAGTTCCAGGGTACCGTGATACATCTAGTGGGTTACTGCTGAAAAGGACCGCGTAACTAGGGTTTCTGTCCAGTAGGTTAAGTGTTGTCATTTAAATTCGAGACTTAACCCCATCAGTCTAGCATGTCAAGTTGGTTAAGTGTTGTCATTCATGTTCGTGACTTAACCCGCCTACGTGTCATGTCAAATTGGCTAAGTGTTGTCGTTCAAGTTCATTACTTAGCCCTACAAATCATATGTCCAGTTGGTTAAGTATATTCAAGCGGTTCATGACTTAACCCTGTCAAATCATCGTGTCAAACTGGTTAAGTATATTTAAGCGGTTCATGATTTAACCCTATCAAATCATCGTGTCAAACTGGTTAAGTATATTTAAGCGGTTCATGACTTAACCCTATCAAATCATCATGTCAAATTAGTTAAGTATATTCAAGCGGTTCATGACTTAACCCTATCATGTGGCATTAATTCATTAATGCACCCCAACCTCTCACATCAGACCTGTTGTTGTGGTCACTGGATATGCCGGGCGGTTCCGGGCAGAATTACACCACAACTCAGTCTAACCTCGGGTTTTCAAGTGCGATATGATCAACTACCCACATTGGATCCTTTTGTTTGCAGTAACTGGATTTGCCAGGCTGTTCCGGGCAGAATTACACTGCAAACTCAACCCAACCTCGAGTTGGCCATTTTCAAGTTCATTCTAAGTGTCATGTCCATGTTCAAGTTTCATGTCAAGTTCGTGTCAAGTTTCATGGCGAGTTTCATGTCCATATCCAGGTTCAGGTTATAACACCGTTCATGTTTCAAGTTTTGCCTTTTATCAAGTTCATAACCAAGTCATGTTTTTCCTATTCTACCCAAATCGTGTTCCCATCGCATGTAAACGTGATCAATCCATACTACAAATAAATCCAAATCTCAAAATAATATCAAAACTATGATAGGCAAGAGGGACGAGCATAAAGCGATAAAAGGGGTTACAAGACTAGCATGACATAACTTGAGATAATTGGTTACACCATCACTGGCATATAGGATTTCAAATCTAGCAAGATAAGGCGATAGTCATGGTAAACGCTGACATAAAAGAATAGGCATGCAAAAGCAAGCCAAATACAAGGATAATGGATCCAATGGTTTTGGTGTACATAATAGCGAATAAACTAAGCAAGTCACACCCTAGGTATACGATCCAACAAGATGCCAATTCGGTGCACAACATTGTTTCTAACTATAGTGTTATGGGCATGAACAATCAACTATAATAGTCTTAGGTAATTAACCCCAATAGTCATAGGTAGAAATCTCATAGTTATGAATCATAAGCGACTCATCACAATAATCATGGATAATTATCAAAAATAGTTCTAGGCAAATAGTCATAGGCAATTAACAGTAATAGTTTCAAAGTCATGGTCATAGATAATAGCCTTAATGTTCATAATCATAGGTAATAATTCTCATAGTAGGGAGTCATAGGTGATTAGCCACAATTGTCCTCGTCATAGTCATAGGCATGGTCTTATGTTCACAGTCATAGGCATAGGCATAGTCTTATGTTCACAGTCATGGGCATAGTCTTATGTTCTTAGTCATAGGCATAGGCATAGTCTTATGTTCATCGTCATAGTCATAGGCATAGGCAAAACCTTACGTCCATAGTCATGGGCATATTATGGTTATAGACATGAAAGAATTTGATTTACAACATGAATAGGACCCAAATAGAAATATTCCCACAGGTCAAGATCCAAGAATTTATGTTACAATCTAGCGTTTGAATAATAAACGAGGTCCAATAACATGAATGGGCATGATTTAGTTGATAAGAAATAACCCAAAATCATATATTCAAGAAGAGACAAGAATAGATCCAAATAGATAATCAAGCTTAGGTCCAATACCATTTTATTCCATGTCCATATCAAATTTAACAAGTTTCAATCTCAAAGTAACTAGAACTTACAGAGCGCGGATCGAGAATTAGAGTGCAGAGATTTGATTCTAGAAACCTTTGTTGCAGTTGTTGAATCTCTATTTGTTTAGTCTTGTTCTAGTTGAAAACCCCCAATTTGCAATTCCTAGATGTTGTCTTGACGAAGAAGAAGTGGCCATTCTCTTTTTAATTTAATTATTTCAGAAGCAGCATAAGGACAGAATGAAATGGTGTGGAGAGAACGAGGCTAGGGGTGAGTTTATATAGGATTAGAGTCATGAATCTGGTCAGAAAATAGGTCTAGATTCAGAAAAATACAAAAAGACTTGGATCTGAAAAAGGGGCCAGGTCGACCCTTAGGTCGACTCCCCAGTCGACCTGGTCATGTGGAGGTCGACACCCCAGTCGACCTGGTTGGGGGGAGGTCGACTCCCCAGTCGACCTGGGTATATGGGCGGGAATTTTCCCGCCAGCCTTCTCTGGGTTTGAATTTCGAATTTTCTGGCTTTATTTTCGAGCTGTTTTATTTTATTCAAATTCCTGAAACTTCTGAGGGTCATAACTTGGTCATACGAACCCCGATTTTTGAAAACTCGGACTCGATTTCATACAGAATTTAGAGACGAACGCAATGGCGCCACACGTTTCCCTTGGTTCTTATTTTAAAATTTTATTCTGCCTTGATTTATGGTTATAACATGTTATTAAAATGCTGGTTGTTACATGATCCGTCTACGCCCGTCACCCAGGGAGATTTTTCACGCTTCCTTGACATGCTCCAGAGTACTAAGGAGGCATTGGAAGCCCATAGGCGTGACAGTCTTCACATGCAAGAAAACATGATCACTATGAGTAGAGAACTCCAAGAGCTCTGGAGGCAAAAGACACCTTCCCCAACACGCCGCCTTGTTGTAGACGATTCATCTTCTTCAAATGAGGGACGTCCTCGTGAAAGAAGACCGCTAGAGTGACCTCAGAACCTTGATCAGCTAACTTTTGGATCTGTAGGATCCCACGAAGACTGTGCTCGTGTGCTAGGGCCTGATGACCCAAACTTGAAAGAGCCTATGTTGTTGCCCATGCGTGGATCCCATGTTCTACCCAGGGATCCTAACATTACTAATCCTATGCAACAGCAACTTCTTCAGCCCCTCCCTCCTGAGATCGACCGGGAGCATAGGGAGCAATGTAGAGCAGCCGCCGCTAGAAACAGGAGGTTATCCCCTATTCAGGAGCCTAAGGGTAATCCCAATATTAGACTTAGAGAGCCGGTGCAGACATTAACAAATGCCGATGTATGGGCGATGGTTCGTCCGATTATGTCCGAAAGCCGATGGTACACTAATGAGGAATGTGGTATTAAGCGAAGTAATACCCCTTCATAGATGATATATTGGATTTCCAGTTCCCTCGGCATTTCAACTTGCCTCATATGGATCACTATACAGGAAGAACGGACCCAGGGCAGCATCTGATGAGGTATGCATGGTTCATGAATGTCACAGTAGCTCCAGATGCTGTAAAATGCTAAGCCTTTCCAATTTATCTTGAAGACGTGGCGTTAATGTGGTTCACCCGACTCCCTCCCCGGTCGATATCAAATTTCACAGAATTGAGTGAGCGCTTTATGAACCAGTTTCGACTTCATTCCCGAAAGTCCAAGAGCGTCATAGAGTTGTCACGGATTAAGCAGGCCCTAGGAGAATCTTTGAAGTCGTATTTAGACCGCTTCAACCTAGCCGTCACCAAAGTTAGTGACCCTCATGAGCCCACTATTCTGATGGCCTTGATAGAAGGGGTTGACCCTGACATAGAATTCGGGGATAACTTGTCTGGGAAACCGCCTCCTACTAGAGAATTGTTCTATGAGAAAGCTAATATTCGCTTAAGGCGAGAGGAAGCTCATGCAAATAGGAAGAGAAAGTCCGAAGGGGCCTCGAGGCAAGGTGTCCAAAGTAATGTTGCTGTGAAATAATCTGGTGACAGCTCAGGGAAGGTTGAAGTAAACGTTGGCAACCAGAGCGGAGGTAATAGCAATAGGAATGGGAACGGCAATAGAAGGAACAGGAACCGAGGGAATAACTCTAGTAAAAGACCCAGATTCTAGACTTTTGAAAACTATACGCCATTAAATGACACATTGGAGAATATTTACTTGGATACATATAGCATATTGCAGTACAAAAAACCACCACCCAGAGACTCCACTGAAAAAGAGATCGCAACGGGAAAGTTTTGTTTGTTCCATGGAACCCATGGTCATTTCACCAACGAATGCCGTCATTTGAGAGATATAGTTGAAAGATTGCTGCGGGAAGGGAAGTTAGACGAGTACAAGGTTGCCCCAAGGGACAGGGGGCAAAGGGGACAAGCCCCGAACCAAAACCAGCCTACTTCAAAACCCACAGCCCAGTAGAAAGGTAAGGGGATTGTTATCAATACCATTATAGGCGCACCCCACCTAACTAGTCGTAGTTTCAAAGCGATGGATTAGTACGTCAACGCCGCTAAGCATTTAAAGGTAGGAGAATGCAGTAACCTCAAAGACATCACTCCAGTAAAACAACAAAAGACGATGTCAGACGACGTCATATTCTGTAGTAGAGATGATTCCGGAGTTCAATCCCCAACTGAAGATCCACTGGTAATTACCACGACCATCGGCCCTGCTTTAGTCCATAAAGTGTTGGTGGACAATGGGAGCTCGGTCAATATCCTCTTCAAGAAATCTTTCGAACAAATGAGACTTGAAGCAAAAGATCTAAATCCCTGCGAAGGATGGATACGTGGCTTCAACTGGGCGTCGACGGCTCCGATGGGCTACGTAGAATTACCGGTGACATTAGAGCAGGGAGATCGCCAGAGAGTAAGGATCCTGCCGTTTGTAGTTTTAGATGTAGAGTCGCCCTACAATGCCTTTCTAGGCCGACCGACCCTTGTCGAGTTTAGGGCATGTATTGCACCTTGGTGCTTGCTGCTTAAATTCCCGACTTACGCAGGAATTGGGGTGATGAGAGGCGACCAAGCTACGGGACGAGCTTGTTACATGACGGAATTGAAGATGCTAATGAAGGGGTTGAATATAGAAACTAAGGATGATTCTGCCCCTCAGAAGGAGAACTCAGCATAGCAATTAAGGGGTCCAGCCCCAAGAGAGTCGCCCTCAGATGTGCTCGAGGATATAGATCCCAGAGAGGATAAAGAACCCAAGGATAGGAAGGCGGCTCCCAACGAGATAATAGTAGATGTACCTATTGATGAGACAGATTCGACAAAAGTACTAAAGATCGGCTCGCAACTAGATCCAGTTCGAGCGAAAGAGTTGGCTGATTTTTTAAGGGAAAATCTGGATGTGTTTGCCTAGACTCACGCTGACATGTATGGAATTTCGCCTGCCATTATGAGCCACTCTTTATGTATTAATCCAAAGCACCCACCAGTCAAATAGAAAAGACGGATGTTAGGCCCAGAGCAGTCAGCAGCTTTGAAAGAAGAGGTAGAGAAATTAAAAGATAATAGATTCATTAAGGATTCGAAATATCCTGACTGGATATCAAATCCTGTCTTGGTCAAAAAATCTAACGAGAAGTGGCGTACATGTATCGACTTTTCTGATTTGAACAAGGCCTTCCCGAAGGATAGCTTTCCTCTCCCCAGAATTGATCAACTAGTAAATTCGACAGCTGGGCACGAGCTTTTATCCTTTATGGATGCCTATTCTGAGTACAATCAAATTCCCATGCACATACCAGATCAGGAGCATACAAGTTTCATCACAGACTTGGGGTTATATTGTTATATGGTAATGCCATTTGGGTTAAAGAATGCAGGAGCCACATACCAGCGCTTGGTCAACCGCATGTTCTATAATCAAATCAGGAAAACCATGGAGGTTTACGTGGATGACATGCTTGTGAAATCTAAGCAATCTTCCGATCATACAAGGGACTTAGCTTAAATGTTTGATATTCTTCGAAGGTATGGAATGAAGTTAAACCCCCTAAAATGCTCTTTTGGGGTCGCATCTGGAAAATTCCTTGGGTTTATCATGAGTTCTCGAGGAATTGAGATAAATCCTAGCCAAATAGCAGCAATAAGGGATATTGAAGAACCACGAAAGATCAAAGATGTTCAAAGCTTGGCCGGAAAAGTTGCTGCATTGAGCAGGTTTATCTCCAAAGCTACAGATAGGTATGTACCTTTCTTCGATCTAATAAAACGAGGAAAGCGAAATTTTGAGTGGACCCCCGACTGTGTGGAGGCATTCCAGAATTTATTAGACTTATTAGAAAAGCCTCCAATATTATCAAAACTCATGGAACATGAGGATTTGTTTGTCTACCTAGCGGTATCATCTCACGCTGTCAGTACAGCATTGGTACGTGAAGGGGATAAAGTCCAGAGGCCTGTATACTATGTGAGAAAAAAGCTAGCTGCTGCAGAACGTAATTATCCGAAGATAGAAAAGCTTGCTTATAGCCTCCTGATTGCTTCCCGCAAGCTTCGTCATTACTTTCAGGCTCACCCAATAGTTGTATACACCGATCAACCTTTAAGACAAGTGTTGCAAAAGCCCAAAGCATCGGGGCAGTTACTTAGATAGAACATCGAGCTGAGTTAATTTGATTTAAATCTTCAACCGCGGAAATCAATAAGAGGGAAGGCATTGGTCGACTTTATAGCTGAATTCACAATTCCCGAAGAGGAAACGGTGGGTGACAAGGTAGTTACTTTGGACCAAGAGTTAGAGCTTAGTCTGTTGAAGCTATATATGGATGTAGCCAAAAAAGATCAAAGGTCCGACGGCGGAGTTGTTTTAATAACTCCTGAAGGATGATCTATTTACTATGCATTGCGATTGTAGTTTGCTGCTACCAATAATGATTTCGAGTATGAAGCCATGATTGCCGGGTTGAAACTCGCCAAAGAACTGGGAGTGAAGACACTAGATATATATTGCGATTCCAAGATAGTTGTATGCCAGGTCCGGGAGGAATTTATTGCTAAAGGTCCTCGAGTCGTCACTTATCTCAAAAAGGTAAAGGAGTTGCTGGGAAGTTTGGAGCATTACAGCATAACGCACATTCCAAGAATTGAAAATCAGAAAGCAGGTTGCCTGGCAAAGCTAGCAAGTTCTGACAATCCCAAAGAAACTGAAATGGTTCCGATAGAGGTTTTGAAATCACCGAGTTTCGACCTGATGGAAGTAGAACTAGCCTTGAAAGTCGACCCAGAGAGAGAATCATGGATGACACCGGTCAAGAATTTTCTCAAGAATGGAACCCTCCTGTTGAAAAAGAGCGAAAGACAAGCTGTAAGACGCAAGGCTGCAAGATACATTTTACAGGACGACGTCCTTTATCGCTAAGGGTTTTCAATGACCCTATTACGGTGTATCGCACACGACGACATCAAACGTGTACTGCAAGAAGTACATGAAGGTGAGCGTGGGGACCACACCGGGGGCCAAACCGTAGCAAAGAAAGTATTACGGTATGGATATTTCTGGCCTACCGTGAATAAAGACGCGGCTGATTATTCACGACGCTGCGATAGATGTCAAAGATTTTCCAAAATTCCCAGAGCGCCTCCGACTCAGCTCAAGTCGATGGTAAGCCCATGGTCGCTTGCCATGTGGGGGATTGACATTATTGGAGTGTTACCTATTGCCAGAGGAGGAGCTAAGTACGCGATCGTTGTTGTGGACCATTTCACGAAATGGGTGGAAGCTAAACCTTTAACAACGATCACGACAAGAAAGGTGATCGGTTTTGTGGTCAAAAATATTATCTGTCGATTTGGGATACCCGAAGACCATCATAACTAATAATGGGACATAGTTTGACAGCATCGAATTCAGAAACTTCTGCTAGAAGTACAAGATTGATAAACGGTACACTACTGTAGCTCACCCGCAGTCAAATGGCCAGGTCGAAGCAATAAACAAGGTCATTAAATCTATTCTTAAGAAGCGGTTGGAGCGGGGCAAAGCCAAATGGATAAATGAGTTGCCACTAGCTTTATGGGCCTACAGGACAACCTTTAAGATGACCACCGACCATACACCCTATTCAATTTCCTTTGGGTCAGAAGCAATAATCCAGGTAGAATTGAAAGTCCCTTCTCATTGAGTCGCGTACTATGACCCGATGAAAAATAGAACACTCCTCTTAGAGTCTCTTTATATGGTTGAAGAAAAAAGAGATGAAGCAGACTTTCGTGCCTCAAGACATTGATATCAAGTAGCACGTTATTATAACCGGAAAGTCCGCTTCAAAACCTTTGAACCAGGAGACCTAGTACTGAAGCGAGTCTTCCCGCCATCGACCCAATTGGGTCCAAAATGGGAAGGGCCATACACCATCCAACGGAAGCTTGATACAGGAGCATTCAAGCTAACAACCATATTGGAAGACCAAAAAGATTCTTCCAATGTCTCATTTCTGGGTCCAATGGAATTCATAGGTATAGGAAGAAGCTCCATCAAATAGAGATTTTTTCTTTCGACCATCTTTCGATTGGTAATACGAGATATAAGGACCACTACTACAAGCAGTACTACACCTTTGATTGTGAAATATCGATTGCTTGTTGAACCCTGTGAATCACGTGAAAGTAGGATACTCCAAATTCGGGGGTCAGAGAGTTTCATAAAACGTTCTTGGTGGAAAAAATGTGAGTGAAAGATCCCACTGAATCGAATTTGATCCATGAATCTAAGAAATAGTGAGAATTCTTGATCTCACTCAATATCTCTCTTAATTCGAAGATCCATTCAAGCTAACAACCGTGGACGGTGAAGAGATTCCCAGAGCTTGGAATGCTCAACACTTACGATGATATCTGAGCTATATATGAAATGACTTCCTTTTTATTTTTATAAACTATGTAAAAAGGCACGACTTGCCTTAAAAAGTTTGTTTATATGAACAAAGGATTATGAAGTGGATGTAGGCTACGATTTAGCTAAACCACTATAAAAATATCATGCGTCATTTATTTTCCAGCATTATTTATATCCTTAACCATTATTCTGTCATGATAAAAAAACACAAAATTAAATTTCAAAAATTGTAGACAACCCATGTGCAGGAGCAAACAAAATGACCGTTTGCATGATAAGATACAAAGATTGGGAAGACGACGTTCCTAACTCTAACTCTCATAAAACGAGAGAGAGTATAAAGGACGGGAAGACGACGTCCCTTGAGGCGTGAACGTGCACCCCGATAAGAGACCGCCTCAGTAATACTCTAACCTGGTTATGAGACATGAGAGTATAAAGATGCTAAAAAGAATAGGCTTCAATGACGAAAGGAATACGACCCTGTCAGAGGACCGAGGAGAGCTGAATTTTAAATTTAATCGATCTTGAATAAGTCTTAATCAGTTATCCAAGATTGATTGGGGGCATATATATGTACACATGTTCCCCTTAATAACGACTTTAATATACGGCTGTGATTTGACATGCAGTTTGTGTGCATCTTTACCTAAATGTTAAAATTTACAGATATCAGACACTGCAGGGAACAAGCAATTTTATTCACAAATATGTGAGTTTATACAAGAAGACTAAGCAAAAGACGCGAGGGCCGCGCTCACTACAACAACAGCGGACCAGTGGAATATCAAAATAAAATAAAACAAAGCACATCGTCACTTGGGCTTTGGAGAAGACTTGGATTTTTTGGCAGCTTAAGAGCATTTCTAGCCTCTTTTTCAGCATTAGACATGAGACGCGTTGGCCTTTTCTTCTCTGTAGTTGAAGTACCATAATCGGTGGATTTCTTCCCAGGAGTCGGAACACTGGAATCAAGAGAAGATTTTTTAGCAAGCTCTTCTGTAATAGACCTAGTTGAAAGCTTAACAACTAACCTCAATCCAGGATCCACCACTGCAAGGGGCTTAAGGCTTTCGGGGTTCAAGCCTTCAACTTTCAGCTGCATGAGCTTGTCTTGTTCGGCTTTCATTTCAGCCAAAGTCATGTCATCGGCACTTTTTGAATCCCTAATTATAGCCACATCAGGATATTTTTCATGCCCCTCATTACCACCGCGTCTTTCAAGGCATCTATCATTTTGTCATCATGAGAAGTGTCGGCCTTGGACGATTCAGCTCCCCCTCCGGATTCGACGATGGTAGCCTTATCCTATCCTCCTTTAGCCTTTTTTGCGGATTCTTCTCTAATAGAGGCTCCCCGAGGCTCATCAATCTTCTCGGCTGGTCCAGCACCTACAAAATGAGAAGAAACAGTTATCAACTCAGGAGAAAATAAAGGATCCTCGGTCGATTGCCCAATGATGTGATGAAAAGTGGTGACAGCCTTGACAAATTGAGGTGAAAAGGTAGAAATACCTTCTGATGATTTCTCAATTGGGGCGGCTACCGTCTCTGACGCTGATTCGGATATAGGAGATAAAAGAGACGCTTTAGGAATTCAAGGATTCTCGGGATCATATCCCTCAACTTCATTAGTTTCGGCAGTAGCAGAAGAAGAACCAACTTCAAGGATATTCTTTTGTTTGGCCGGGCATTTCTCCTCCTCCATAGCAGCAGCGATGAGAACACGCCCCTCGGCCAGGCATGCTGGTTCATCATCTCTCCGATACTTCTCTATAAGTTAGTCTTCGTCAACGAAGTCTACCTTAAGTTCCTCCTTCTCACATTCGATGATTTGACTCCATACGTGAACTAAGGTAGTCGGGTAGTCTTCGATCCAAGAGATGTTTTGGCAACGAATTATGTGTGCAAAGAATTCAATCAATAGCTCGCCAAAACCGTGCAATTCTTCCTGAGCCTCTGATAGCTGTTTATGAGTTTCTTCAGCAGACTTAATGGCGTTATCCACATTCCCCTCAGCTAGGGCAGCCCTATTCTCGGCTTCCATTAACTTGGACTCCAAGTCAGCATTTCGTTTCTCCAGTTCAGCATTTTTTCTCGCTAACTCGGCCTTTTCTTGCTCAAGAGTATTGTAAGCCAGTTGCATTTTGACACTGTATGAATTAGCGTCTTCCGCTTGTTTCTTCAACTCCAAACGTTCTTGACTATGAGATACCATCAAGTCATGATAGCGCTTCTGTAATTCCTCAAATTGCTATTTGAAGTTGTTGGCATCTCGTTGAGCAATGACGAGTTGAGCCTGTGTTGTCTTCTAGGTCCTTTTCCAAATTTTTCAAAGCATTCTCATCGGAATCCGCAGCCTTTTTCATTGAATCAACGTCTGTAATTAAGGCCCGAATAATTCTGGCGAGATTGCGTGAATATTTGTATATCTCCGAGTATTGTTTCTCAACTGCGTCAATCTTTGCTTTAGCCTCATCTGCCCACTTTAAAGAAATAGGCTCAAGTGCGGGTAAAAAAGTTAGATTCTCAAAGTAGTGATCTGGGAACTGCTTCTCCAGATACGCCAGCTTAATTTTGGAATCAGCATCCAGTGGTGGAGGCTTGCAGTATGATAGTTCAACGTGTTTTCGCTTAGCCGGGACGATGGCTGCGTCACCTTTTCCATATCGCTTCTCAGAAACTTTGTGTTTGTCTCGTGAATCGGTATGTTTCGGTGGACTTATTTCCCGACTATATTTGTCTTAAGGAGAAGTTCGATCTTTGGATTGTTACGTGTCTTCTCCTCGATGACTCTGGTAGCTCTTATACCTGTCTGGATCCGACCGGACATGGGAACGAGAGCGCGAGGTGTGTGGTCGATGAGAATCATGAGGCCTTCTGTCATCTCTCCCCCGGCTCTCACGGTGATCATTCTCGATATCAGAAGGAGGTCTAGACATGCTACGGCGCATTTTTCTGACGTCGTAGTAAGGGCGAGACATTGTACCTGCGCAACAATATAAGTGGAATTCAGAATCAATGTTCACATAGGACATGAGTGCTGTGACGTGTGGTGCTAATGTGTTATGTGCATCCTAAGTGGTGTTCCCCCCAACAAACCCGATTC
Source organism: Allium sativum (assembly GCA_030737875.1). Taxonomy (NCBI): domain Eukaryota; kingdom Viridiplantae; phylum Streptophyta; class Magnoliopsida; order Asparagales; family Amaryllidaceae; genus Allium; species Allium sativum. Next base: position 81,369,859 of record CM060914.1, read on the forward strand.
TGAAGCCAGACTAGCATGAGCGGGCTCTTTGGTCTTCACGGGAGTAGTTTCCTCTGAAGAAGTGAAAGTCAAAGGATTCGTGCCAAAGTCCTCTGAAGTATAGATGGTTTTAGGCAGGGGAAGATTTCCTAAACCCTTAAATGTGGAATCATCGGTAGTAGGAGCATCTCCTTGAAAAGCATCTGTTGGCAGCTCTTTAGGGGATGTTGACTTCTCAGGAGAAATAGCGTCGTCAGGGACGGTATATCCTTCTCTGAGCTTTTCAGCTATGTTGGCTAACTCATCGTCCTAAGTTGAAGATGGAGAAGGCGAAGTCCGAAGAGGTATGGTTGGACCTTTCGAGCCCTCGCCTATCTCAGGAATAATGTCTACTGGGGGTATTTACACATATGGACCTGTCCCATGACCTATACTACGGGTAATAGATTGTAACCCGTGATGATGGAGATACTCATCCTTAAGAACTTCGTCGATGGTTAGGAATTTTTGATCGCCATTGAGAAGCTGATGCAAACAATCAAAGTATAATTGATCCGATATTTGCTTTTGGTTATCAACTGCGAATGAAAAAGAACGCAAGTTAATGTGTTGGCTTGAGCATTTATAATTGAGATCTAGAAAGTCGTTGCTTTACTTGATTTGGTCCATATTCTTGCACACCCCGACTGCTATCTGATATAAAACCATTCAAGCTTAGAATCGCCAGCCTTGCTGCTAAATGGAACATTAATAATTTTCCTTTTCGGGACTGATTCAAAATATGAGAAGGAAGGAGTCTCTTGAGTCCGATGCTTGAAATTATAAAAAAAAGTGGACGTCATCAAAGGTAGGCTCTATACCTAAAACTTCTTTGTATGCTATATACAAGGTGTATAAATAAGCATAAGAGTTGGGATGTAATTGCATGGGGGCATTCCGCATCTGCCTCAGAAAATCAACGACAAAAGGCGGAAACGGTATAATAGCCCCAACCAGGCACATCAACCGGGTAATTGCCATGAATCCTTCCGGTGGATTATGGGGGCGATCTGTTTTCGATGGCATCAGGGTATCTCTTTTTAGTATTCCATGCTTTAGACATATTCGAACGAGTATGTCATCATCGATCGTCGATTCAACAGAATCTTTGGGTAACTCCAATATAGTGGCAGATTCAAACTCATCAGGAGCATGTCATCTCCTATCCCTTCTTCCTCTTCATCAGCAAGAGAAACTTCACTATCAGAAGGTATTTCACTATTGTGTGCTTCAACTTCATAATCTGGGCCCTCATTGTCCCATTCAGGGTCTGAGGGAGAGGATATGTCATCAAGAGTGAATCTCTCGGAAGTTTTGCAACTTCTCTCTTTTCTGCTAACCTAGATTAATGTCTCTCTGCCATGATCGCTAAACTACTGAAGAAGCAATAACATAAGTTAGAGTAAGATAGCCCGTATCCCCCTGTGTACGTGTGTGAACTAAAGTGTGTGCCATGTGCGCAAAGGATGCAAAGTAAACACGTGAAAGCATGACGCAAAAGTTTGACGAAGTAGTAATATATTCACAATAGTCTTAAATGTTCACTCATGTTTATAAGGCGATATCCTAACTGTTCATTAAGTTGTAGATCACAACAAGCATTGACAGAGCTAGTTGAACAGATTTTTGTGCATTAAGTCAGATGAGTTCGGTTCGGTTCGGATGTGTATTTTAGGATCGGATCGGGGGCAAAACCACGATTCGGTTTTAAGCAGAAGTAAACACCCTATATGCAAATCGGATCGGTTCGGGAATGGATATTCTGAGTGGTCTGGATCAGATTGGGAATCCATGCTTTTCTCTCTTTGCTTTTAATTCCGACCTGACCCGGTTGAGTAAGCCTTGTTGTCCTTTTACCCTTTACTTTTCAATCCGATCCAGTTAGATGAAGCCCTTATCCTCTTCACTCTTATGTCTCTCCACCCGAACCAATCCCAAATCCTCCTCCTTTCTTCTTCTTCTTCTCCATCCTTCCTCTTCTTTAGCTAACACTAAAACCAACTTTGTGCTAAGAACCAAGTCGAAACCGAATGTTCACACATTGGCATGGCCAGTATTAGGCTCTAGTCTCCTCTGTGACTACCTCGAGATGGTGACAAGGCCAACGACGACGATGGCGATGGGAGGAAGTCGTGATGCCAAGGTCAAACAGAAACCGTACCCAAATCGTTCAAATTAACCACAAATCCTAACTGAAAACTGCTATTACGAAGTTAATTGAGGTTATAAACCTACCTATTTGTTTGATTCGAAGATTAGTGTGAAAATTCTTTATGTTCTTGGGAACTAGGGTTTCAGTGTAAAGCTTAGAAGGCGAGAATGATAAAAGAAAGGGAGGTAGAAGAAGAGGACCGACTGATCTATATAGGCTCGAGATGGCTCTTTGTATTCCCAGCCCTTTAATTCCGCTCGGATCGGTGTGCAATCCCATCTATACAGTGGGCCCATTGAACTAGTGTTAGGGGGACAGAAAAGGGGCTATTCGGATCGGTGACCAAGCCCGGAGGGAATCATACACATTGACATAGTATACGAATTGAATTCAAAGAAAAACAAAGAAAAAACTCACTTGGAGGAGTTGCTGGACATCAAAAAGAGTTCACAGAATTGTTTAAAAATAAAGAAGGTATTTCATACGTTTTATGGTGTGTATATATAAGCAACGAGTGACATGACTTTATGAGGCGGCACGTCCTTACAAACGAATGGAAGCGACTGTTCAACAGTTCAAGTTTAGAAACCGATGGACAGATAACATCAAAGCACGCTCCATCTTCAATAGAAGCGTCCTTTGAGGGGGCAAAATGTTAGCCTACTTTGTGAACTAGGCTACACAAAGCTAGATGACCAGGTAATGAAGAACATTCACTCCAAGGACCGGATCGGATAGGGAAACGTCGGAACGGATCGGAGAATGTTGGTCAGAGCAAGTCAGCGTAAAGAAGAGAAAGAAGGGGCTTGGGTCAAACCGGATCGGATAAGACAAATCCGATCCGTCCCTTCGACTGAAGGACTCCGATCCGAACCCATGTACTCAGAACTGCAACTATCACATCCACGTTCCCTTAAAATTCGGAGCGGTTAGAAGGCCACGTTCCCACGTCATCCACTAAATCAATGTGCTGGCACCATCTTGTGATATCTGAACCCGCAAGTGATGGAATGGAGGCCACGTGGATCCGAACCGGAGCCATCCCAGGAGCATTTCTCACATATAAATACACCATCAAGAGGCATTTGGAAGGATCTTTTGGCATTTTCAGAACTTAAACTCCTTTGCAGTCCAAGTTTCATCTACTTATTCAGCTTATAATCATCTTTTGAATCATATTGTGAAGGAAATTGAGTGAATCAATATATGAGATAAGTGAGAATTGAGTGAAAATCATTGTTGTATTCACATTTAAGGCATCAATCAAAAAAGAAGAAAGTGGACGTAGGCTATTTAATGCCGAACCACTATAAATTGTGTGTTTTCGTCGTTTTTGATTTCATTTCAGTAGAATTGTTATTAGTTTGGGTGTTAGAGCCAATTTTGGGTCTAACAACTCAGTAAGTGACTTATGGATTCAAATAAAGATTTAAAGGTTTAATAATTCATATACTTATTCAATTAACTATTCTAAACAGTAAAGATTCATTAAATAGGTTATAAAGTGATAAAAAATCATATATAATAAATTTTTTAAAGGAGTATAGTTAACTTAAAAATATAAGGAAAATCGATATAACTTTATCGGTATAATTCCTAAAATTTGAAAACAACTATTTGAGATTATTCCCTGTGGTTTTTAAACTTAAATAATCATATTTTAATTACTTAAAAGTGATAATAAATTTATTTACAAAGTTTATTTACTTAAGTAAAGAGTTTAATCGAAAATTAAAAATTTGACCGACGAATGGATTCTAGAATCTCATCCGTTTATAAGATGGAAGTTGTACAATGTTGTAGTCCACACATGGCATACATAAGCATATGTAAGTGATACACAAACACACACATGGAAGGATAATGAATTAGTTAACTAAGCTAAGAAATATTAAAGAAAAGTAGGTATAAAAAGACAAAAAGAATTCACTTTCATTATTTATTTTTCTTACCTCTTACATTATCTTGCACTTACATAATGATACAAGTCGAGGGAGTGGGCGGGTTCATCCGAATCCAAGGGAAGAGAGGAGGATTTGATTATTTTTCTTGTCCATATTTTAATCTTCTTCTTTTTCTGTAAATTAACCCACCTTTCTCTTATTTGTTCATATGTAAACCACCCTCCTCTCCCCTCTCTTCAACTCGTGTAATGTCTATAAAACTCTCCTAAAATAATAAGAAAAAGGAGAAATTTACAAGAATAAATAGAAAAGGAATACTCTCGGAATCACTTCAAAGATCATCTTTCTCCTGGCCTCCTTTACTATCACCTCCATCATAAACAACCAAGGCCCAACCCTTTCATCAAGATTAAGTTGAACAGAAAAGGAATACGAGGGAAGGGTTCGAACACTCTTGGGAAGAAATATGAAAGTTCAAGCTACTCCCATGTGATCATAGAGGAGCTATAGCAATTTTTAAGAGCTAATATAACCAATGAATGTGATAAACTTAACTTTATGATGACCATGACTATCCATGTTGGCCTACCTTTTTACAAATCTTTCGCGTTTCAATTTCAAACTAGTGGATCACTTGGGACTCAAGCACGGATGAACATATGAACTCATTCAACTCTAATATGCTTGGACTGAGCATGGAATTAGAACAAACTTGGACTTTGGAAACAACTTAAAGTCGGATTCGTTAAGTGTATTGGCATTAGATCAGCTAACACACATTGCCTGTAATAGGCGTGATTTTAATCCTCGAATTGGACGAGGAATTATCCTTAACACTTAGTTTCAAATCAGCTTCAACAATGTATATATTCAGTAGAACGACTATCAAATTTGAGAATAGCATGGTGTTAGCACTTGATCTTGCATGGATTTGGGTTTAATTTACATTGTATCAAAGTAACAAAACAAGGACTCAAAAAACATGACAAGACTTTGAATGCTTTCGCACTGGTCCAATTAGATCGGTATCGATCCAAAGTTCGGATCGGTACTAAATTGAAGCTTCCTTGGGCCCCAATCAGACTAATTTGGTCAACTTATGGATCATAATTTTACTCCTGGATTTCAGGCCTATTCGATCTCCTTTCCAACTATAAAAATATGGATCACTAGAAGGTTCCTTTTCACATCTTTTGGTTCTACTGCATAGAGATTCTGCCACTGTCAAACTTCAACTACTTCTTCTATAACGACCCGAAATTTTGGAACCAATTTTTTTTTCTTCGAAATTTCGAGTTTCTAAGAAATTAAAATAATCGCGCATAGTTGTCTAATTGTGCGTTTATATTGTTAGAACATAAATTTATTTCTGTAAGCAGTGATATATCGTTATACAACATTAAGTAGTATAATAATCTATATAAGGATTAATAATCAATTAGAACTTGTTTTAATTAATAAAGATAATAAATAAAATATATTTTAAATTTTGGTTACATATTATCAAAGGCTATGAAAAATTGATTAAGATGACCGTAAATTATATTCAATATTGTATGTGTAGTTATGTCAAAAAGTTGTACGAACGTTGTAAGCTAGTTAACGTATTTATCTACATTAGCCAACACTATTCATCTAGGAAGGAAAAATGTGCTAGTTTTGAGGTGTCACCTTCCTAAGACACAATGGTGTGCTTGTTTGAGTTGTCACTCCATCTTCATGGATGAGCAACACCTCATCAATCCAAACCTACATCTAAAATCCTATAAAAGGAGGTGTCTCCTTCTCATTTTTATTCCATATTTATTCACTTCCTTCTTCCTCCATCCCTCCCGCATCCTCCCCATACCATGCCGCCCCTACCCCAGCCACCGCTGGTAGCAGCACTCCCTCCACGTCAGGTGCAGTAGGCCTTCTCTCTTTAGCCCCATTTCATCCAAAAATATCTCCTTCCTCCTTAAAACACTAAAAAAACCACAATTTTCTACCTCCTACTCCCCTTTTCCACCCCTCCTTCAACCTATTTCCAGCTCACACCACTCCGCCCTGGGCCTATCCAACACGTAACCAGCCCCCACCTAGCCGCATGAATCCCACTCCCTAATATCCAAGCTCCGTTTGCCTAAAACACTTCTCCTTTTCCTCCTTGAACCAAAAATATACATCCTTATTTCGCCGTTAATTTTATAAACCAATGCGCATCGAACCCCTGCCCGTTTTATTCCCTAAATACACCGCTGACGTGGTAAGGTTGGAGAAAATTTCCACGATCAGTTAGAAGTAAAAATCTAGCCTTTTTAAAAGATTGATGGGGTGGAAATCGATGGTGAGTAATATATACTCACTTTGAATTATTTATCGTGTTTGTGGTAGTTGATGTCATATTTAATTATATCCAAGCAAAATATATGTTATGTTGTTAGTGATGATGTTTGGGAATGATTTTTTGACATCCGTTGGTGATTTACATGTTAACACAAGTGATTTAGTAATTGAAACCATAAACAAAACGTTTGATTGTAGTGGACAATTATTTGGTTGATTGTTACATGTATATTGACATGAAAAATTAAATATTTGCAAATTAGCATTAGGTTGATAAAATATTAAATAGTTAACAATGAGATTTGGATAGTTTACCGTATCCAAAATAACATGTATATGTGACGTATGAGGTAGTGGAAAACAATTACTTGAATAAACAAGTTTATGGATGAATAGTGAATAACCTTTTTTTTATGCAACTTTTGTCTAAATAAGTAGTATATGTGTATGAATCCCTATTTGATATTTGAATGTGTATTGTAGTTGATGGTAGAATATTGCGGTTAATCTGTTGATTAATAAAAGCATATGAGCGTTAAATGTTTAACGCTTACATGTTGTGTACAGTGTCACGGTATGTAAGCACTAAATGTTCAAATGATTGATAAATGTTGTTTGGGTATAAACAACATACTGAATCCATATAAGTTGAATTATATGGTTTTTATTTGATTTTTAATCCAATTTGGGAAATCAATGAATATTTTAATGATAATGGTGAAAAATAAAATTCAAAATTTTACGTCCGATTTTGGATGGACGTAAAGTATAATTTTATTACGATGAACATTTCCAAAAGAAAGAAATTGATTTGAAATAATTTTCAAGTAGTTATGGCATGTCAAACTTTTTTATTTTAAAATGAGTAGTAACAAGGAAAAGTGAAGTTTGATTAGGGTATCCGGGAAACGTTTTGAAAATAATTTCTTCTCAAAACTTTCTTATTTATTTTTATAATGGATGTCAGGAAAATTTGGTTTTAAAATATTGAATTTTGAAAAATAATATTATAATAGTAATTAAACAAATATTTGGATTTTGAGTTGGAAATAGAAAATTATATTTTCTAAAGGTTATTATAAACTATTTAAAAAGGAAATATATTCGATTTTAATATATAAATACGAAGTCGGGTTAGAATAGAACTCATCACGCAGCGGTAGTTCACGAATTTCAACCACTGATTTCAAATTGAAATACCGAGAGATCCGGCCATCGGATTCTCTCAAAATAAAACACCATTAGGTCTGAAATGAAAAGGGCTTTCAAATGAGTATAAGAAGTTTAAATTCTAATGGTTATATCTTGAGATAGGTCCAAATCAATTTTGAATAAAAACAGCATCAGTTTCGTTAATAACTCGAAATCGGTTTTTAACGAAATGGCCTACTTTTAAGTTAGTGAAAATAAGGGACAATTCCCTAGAATCTTTGGTAATGTAAACGACATTCTCCCCAAAGATTTAATATAAAGAGGGTCCTTATTTTGGGACTTACGTGTTTTCAACAACAAAAATGCGCTACAACATAATTTTATTTTTTTGAAAAAATCGCAAATATTCCTGAAGCTACATAAAAAATGTTGCATACATCTCTGCATTGATACTCAATATATGCATGACGTATGCATATATTCATCCAGGGTTTATATTGAAAATCTATATGAATATATGCATACATATATGCATATATTGACAATAGTTGCAAAGATGTATGCATATAAAGATGAACTAATCTGCATGGGCTAACAAATTGTTGTAGAAATGTATGCATTTATTCCGTATAAATGCAAAAATGTATGCAACAAAGTTAAAATGGATGAAGGCTTATCAATATGTGCAGAAATGTATGCATTTATTACTTATAAATGCAGAAATGTATGCAACAATGTTAAAAAACCGTGTATGCTTGAAAAACATGCCAGGTTCGAATTAATCCATCAAACAATGCATTTATTGTAGTATTAATAATGCATACATTTCTGCATTTATACTGAAGTTTGATGCATAACTGAAATATATGCAGAAATGTATGCAACTATTACAACATCGTTTGATGCATAATACTGGTGATTTGCTATTATTTTTTTTCAAGTTGTTTTTTGGTAGTTTTAACACCTGAATTTGATGATGATTAGTTGTTGTATTTAATATGAATTTGCGTAATTTTTTTTTGCTGATTTTTCATGATTTTTCAAAAAATAGGGACCTAATTTATACAAATTTAAGGGAGGGATGTGAGCCTAATTTCGAAACCTATTAGGGACCTGAGACAAAACGACCCATTAAATTCTTAAAAATAGAGAAAAATTATGATAAATTATAATAAATGATTTCAAAGTGATTTGAAAATGAAATGTGGAGTTTCAAACTATATTTTGAGATATTTGCATTTGCAGCCTAACTGACTTAAAACGGTAACATAACATTTTGAAAATTTAAGTTAATTAAGCTTAAATTGTTTAGTTCATTTAATATAACTAAGTTTTGAAAAGTGTTAGATAAATCTTTTGATCTAAAAGGAATTTTCGATTCAAATAAAAGTCGGATTAGGATAGAAGTATTCTCCGGATATTAGGTATTGGTTACCGTTGTGCAGATGTTTTACTATGTGCGGAATTGAAAGATATTTATATCGTTCTTCCATATATAGTATTCGTTGATTTCGAAAATTGGTATTGAATATAAGTTGATATAACTATGTTTGAATTCTTATATTTAATATCAAATTGGTTTGAGGTTTGTTGTGAATAGTGTCTTCAATAACACTGTTCTTTAACGCAGTTAAATGAGCAGATGATTTCTCAAGATTAGTTGAAAAGAAATCCCTATTTAAATTTGATTACAAATATTTGAGTAAAATAATATTCCCAAAATGGAATAAGGCTTAGGACATCTTTTGTAACTTAATTGATTTGAAAAGATGTGATAGTTATTCGAAATGACTGGGTTTCAACCCATTGTGAGTAACTGAAATGACATAATAAAAATGGCGTTGACTATGATAGCAGACCGAAGACCTTCATATCGGAAGTATTTCTCGTCGATTACTTGGGTTGATCCCTTATTATGAGATTATGTTGTGACGGTTATCCAACTGTACTTGAAGTGATTTTGGTTGCAAAGGCTTTCGCACCCAAGCGGGGTCATGGAATAAAGCGCATTCGGTTTCGTTTAAAACCAAGAATGGACTTGTAAATAGATCTATGTCTAACGTTGTATTAGACAACATAAACGATTGGTTTCTGTTAATGTTATATCAGTTGGTAGTGGAGATTTTTTTTTCTTAACACCCACATCTGAGACTTCGGTATTTCGAGGCTTATATATTAATAGACACTGATTATATGTTGTGAACTGACAATGTGCTTGCTAAGTGATAAGCAGATCAAAGTTTTTTTTAAAACCAGAATTTCGTGGATGATGATCAAAGCATGGCTGATATAGCGTAGCTTTGCGTTAAAACATGGCCTTAAAACCTCACGACCTATGAATGGTCAAAAACAGGATGTTGGACCGCAGAGATATGGCCAACCTTCCCTTCTAGCTGAAAAGTGATGCCATGGTATGGAGCCCAGTCAAGTTTACTTATATGGATGTTAGAGAGGCGCTTCGTGTGACGACCAAATACCACCGGGGGAACACTATCTTCTAGAAAGATTCCAATCAGACGTTTAGAGCCGCCCAGCTCTGCCGATCCGAAGAACTCAATATTTGTCTGTTGGAACATTTGCTAAAGTGTTCCGAATGCGGTTAAGGAAGATCCTTTGCCTTGGTCATCATTGGAATCCAATTTCCAATACGAGACTTTATGTTTTTGTTGTATACTATATTGCCAATATAATAGGATGGCGCATTATGCGAGCTAAAATTAATACATTTAATTTCGAAATAGTTTTCCACACCTAGACATTAATAATAATATCAAGTGATTTGTTTTTAAGAATATCAAGCATGTTTTTTTATTATTAGGTAAAACTTTTTACTCCAGTTTGCGTTATATTGTGTGATCGGACTTGAGTCTCATAATAGCTTCATTTTTCAAAAGCATGAATTTCGAAATCTTTGAATCTTGGTGGATGTTTTTATGATTTGGGTTATGGTTTTGTTATCTAGTTTTTAGTTTTAAACTGGTTAATCCAATCCTGACTCGAGTGTTTGACGCTCAGGTCAGATCCAAGTGTGTATTTCAGGCAAAACAGGCTGATAAGTAGTTTCAGTTGATTTCAAGAAGCTGAAGTTCTTTGTCAGATGGCAAAACGTGCTGTACTATCTATACTTGGATGAATATGGATTGAGAATGTAAGAATGTGTTTTGGATAATGTAAAAGTTTCCGCTATAAAGTTATATATTGAAATATTATATTTTGTTTTCTTCGGCTGTGTTTCGCTCTGATAAAATCCCAGTGAATCGAGTTTGCGACACTTGATTTTGCGGTACATGGACGTGTTAAGTATTGACTATCAAAGGTCGGAGATTTTGTTTATCGTAGTTGCTTCTGTGGATGTTTGCCTTTCAAGCCGGACTCGTGTGGCTTATGGTCGTTTCATTGGGAGAGGATCTTTGGGTCGTCTCACTTGGTATTAGAGCTTTGGTTTAGCCATAAACCTCGACTCTGCAGAGTAGAATACTCATCAAAGATAGGATCAGCAGTATCCTAAGATGAATAACTTGTCAGAGATAGGATTAGTAGTATCCTACGACGAGTGACTCTTTAAAGATATGGTTAGTTATACCCTAAAAATGGGTTGAGTGAGCTTTATATATGTATATATATATATGAGAGACATATTTATAGTTTTGATTTTTCAAACTAATAAGTATTTTGAAAAATAAGGTTATATTTGAAAAGTTAATTAACAAGTTGATTATTGGATGTGATGTATGATAGTTAACTTAACTAGTCAAAGGATAATTATAAGTTGATTAGGTTATGGTAAGAAAACAAAATTTTCGACAACTTTGGACAGTCGATAAATTCTGGCACATATTAAGTTTGAGATTATAAAAGAGTTATTTCCATGATTTTGGACAGTGGATGTAGATTAAACTCGTTGTTACTTGTTAACGATATTTTTTGTCAACACCGGAATTTGGTCTACGGAAGTGACTTAGGGCAACAAAAAATATTATTTAGTTCCTAGAGCTTGAGTTAGTTCACCGTTTCCTAGATATCAAGGTCTTAATCCCTAAGATTAATTACTCTTCCTTCAAAGAGGCGAGTATTACACTTGCAAGACTCAAGAACCAACAGTTACCTTAGGATAAGGGTTCCATACGCGCAATGAAAGTTAGAAAGCTTAACGGCTTAGAGAAGGGTATTTTGGGTAAATTGGCTTACGCATGGAGTCTTGCGCGAAGAAGTATTAAGAAATTAGCACCATAAGAGATAATGGAATTCATGATATAAATCTCAAATATGGATTCCCTCTTTATTGATCAATTTCGTAGAGTACATAGAAATGTATAAGTAAAATCCCCAAATCTAATTAAAAATTAGGGTTTATTCTATAAGAAAAGTTTACAAGAATGGAGAATGAGAAAAGTCTCTCAAAATGAGACCCTTGGGGTCTTATTTATAGGAATATTGGGCCTCCATTTGGTAATAGTTTAGCAGATGTCTCTTTCGGATGCCGCAATAGGGTTTCGGCCGCTTTTCGGCTCCGACAACATGGTTTCAGCCACTTTTTTCCCCTTCCAAGCATTTTTACTGGGTCTATCTTGCTTCTGAAGTATCGGTTTCGGGCTCTAGGAGTTTAACTTTGATGCTGCTTTTTCATAATGTATCGGTAACAAATCTATTGGTATTGATAACGTCGAGAGCTGCTTTCGGTTTTGGTGATAAGCATTAGTTTCGGTATTAAGTCTTCAGAATATTACCTTCATGCTTCTGTTCCTTTTGTCATCTTCATCTATTTTGGTATCGACACTAAGTAAATTAGCCTAGATAGTCCCTCTTCTTACGCTTTCGGGTAACTTTGCTGAATTTTTGGCTTCAGCTCAGGCTTTGCGATAACATGCTTTCAGTGTGTCTTCCGACGATTTTGGAGTTACTTCTTGGTGTCATTATCGATACCAAATACCAATAACCCTTTGCTTCCTCCTAGCTTGAATTTATGCCTTTCTTTTGTGGTTCTGAGTTTCAAAACATATTGTTGGCTAGTTTTGTGACTAAGCCACCAAGAAAGTAAATACCCGTATGTGAATGAAGAAAGGCTCATGTACAAAAAGTTCAAGACAGATCTACCCTGCTTTCAAGCCTGCTCGTGATTAGCATTTCTCCCGGCTCGTGCATAAGCATGGCAACCGGCTCCAGGAAGAATCAAGACCGGCTCATGATAAGCCATCATGACCCGCTCGAGGTAAGCTGTCACGAACCGCTCGTGATTGGTCATCACGACCCGTCTACAAGTTTAAGAGATAGTGGCCGTGACCAAGTCATTCACGATTCGCAAGTTCAGTATCTGATGACACCTGTCCATAACTATCATATTGACTATTTCTCCATCAAGCCACGAACCATTCTGAGATCCTCGGGATCCGTGCCACGTGTCTTCATGAACCGCCTGCAGATATCACCTATAAATAGCCCTATACTTGACATTTTAGAGGATCTTTTGGCAGTTCTGAGTATTATTTCCACTATTACTGTCTCTCCATTATTTATAATTAGTATTATCCTAAAATTATTGAGTGCATGACTGTTGTAAAAGTGATATTGAGAGAAATCATTGATTGTACTTGTATTCAACGTATAATCAAAGATATACAAAGTGGGCGTAGGCTCGTTAACGCCGAACCACTATAAATCCTGTGTGTTCATTGCATTTTCTTTCGTTTTTAGTCAATATTCTCTGCAATTCTAGACAATTTGGGTGTTAGAGCCATAATTTGGTCTAATATTTTGGTGCTTTCACTGAGAATTGAAATCTCAGTGTATCAGATTATTGCTCTACTATTTGGATATTCAAGTCCGAAGAAAGTAGTCCGAACTTCCACAGTTCTAGTTTCTAAAGATTTTAGCAAAGTCAAGACGTCATGAATGGAAAGAAATTCAAGGATTTGCGAACTGCGCAAGCAAATAAAGCTGGAAACGAAGCTATTGAAAAAAGTGTTCAGCAGCAGCCCGAGATGGACTCCCAGGCTCATGGGTCGCAGGAGGCGAACCGACTCAAGAAGGGGGTCATGACCCGGTCATAGAGGATCTCCACGATCCGCCCTGTTGATGACACCACGAGCCACCCAGTTGAGGCCATCACGAACCATCCCACTGAGATCACCACGAGCCGTCATGCAGAAGGCATCATGAGTCGTCAACAAGAGGGGTCACGAATCGCCCTAACCATAGGACCATAACTCGACCTGGAAAGGAAATTATGGATCAATCTGCTCATGCTAGCACATCTGCTCGACCTGATTGGGTTATTTACGAATAAGAGAGAATGTTGATGATCAGTTACATGCCTCTTCTCCATCAACTGAAGGATATCTCTCTCATATCCTCGATATGTTAGATAGGACGAACACCGAGTTGGCAGCTCAAAGACGAGAGAGTTCCTTGCTATGACAGAACCTTACTGCATTAGGCAGATGAATCGATGATCTCCAAAGGTAGAGGAAACCTCTCCAGCCCATCCTTTTACTCAAGAGTACTCATCCTCGTCGAAAGAGCCTCCAAGGCCTCCACGACGACCATTAGAGAGGCCTGAAAATGTAGAGCAGCTTCGATTTGGATCGCTTCCTTCTCGGGAAGAGGCAACCCTCAATTTGGAACCTGACCATCGCAACTTGAATGATCCCACTATGCTACCTAGGAATGGAGGCATTGTTGACCCTGTCCGAAATCAACCCTTACCACCCCCTCGCTGCGTGATTGACTGTAGCAATAGGGGATAGGGAAGTTCCGTTCAGGCCCTAGACTTCGCAGTAGCACGTTGAAGAGACGTTAGAGGACCCCGTAGGGCATGGAGTACTGATCCTGAATCTACATTGACTCATGCTGATGTTGAAGCAATGATTAGGAAAATCATGGTGGATAGTCATGGACAGAGGAACGAGGATTGGGGTATAGACCGCAATCATATGCCCTTTACAGATGACATGTTGGACGTCCGTTTTCCTAGGAAATTCAACATGCCTTCTATGAATCGCTATATGGGTAGGACGGATCCAGTTCAGCATCTGATGAGGTATTCATGGTACATGAACGCCGTTGCTTCTCCTGACGCAGTAAAATGTAAAGCATTCCCAATATTCCTGGTGGATGTGGCACTAATGTGGTTTACCCGCTTGTCGGCACGATCGATCTCCAGTTTTAGGGAATTGAGTGAACAATTCGTAAATCAATTCCGACTTTATGCTCAGAGGTCTAAGAATGTCATCGAGTTATCCCTTATTAAACAATGCCCTGATGAATATTTGAGGTCCTATGTAGATTGTTTTAACTTAGCAGTCACAGAGGTGAGAGATCCTCACGAACAAACTGTTTTGATGGACCTAATTGACGAAGTAGACAAGGATACTAAGTTTGGAAGATACTTAGCCGACAAGTCGCCGTTGACTAGAGTCTATGAAAAAGCTAACATCCGCTTATGTCAGGAAGAGATATATGCCAATCAGAAGAGGAAGGCTGCCGATAAAGAGGATATACAGAGTAATGTGTCCATCAAACAATCTGGGGACAGTTCTGGAAAGGTAAAGGTCAATGTTGGGAATAAAAACCAGGGGAATGGTCGTCAGTCCGGGAACGACAACAAGAGAAGAAATCGAGGAAACGACTGACAGAAGAGGCCTCGATTCAAACCATTCGAAAACTTTACGAAATTGAATGATACATTAGAAAACATTTTCCTGGATACTTATAACGTCCTTCAGTATAAGAGGCCTCCACCGAGAGATTCAACGGAAAAAGAATGTAAGACAGGAAAGTTTTGCCTTTTTCATCAGACCCATGGTCATTCCACCAATGAATGCCGTCATTTGAGAGATGTCGTCAAAAAGCTACTCCGTGAAGGAAAATTGGATGAATACAAGGTTGCTCCCAAAGACAGGGGCAAGCTGGGGAGGTCTCGAACCTAAACCAACCCGCTGCTAGGCCGACCGCTCAGCAGAAAGTTAAGAACATAGTCATCAATACCATAGTAGGAGGACCTCATCCTGTTGTACATAGCTTTAGGGCAATGGATCATTATGTGAATGCGGCCAAACGCCTTGAAGTAGGAGAATGCAACAATCCTGAAATTGCAGCCCCGATAAAGAAGCATAAAACGATGTTTAACAATATCATCTTTCGTGATAGAGATTGTATTTGAGCTCACGCCCCCATTGAAGATCCTTTAGTGATCACGGAAACTATTTGTCCCGCTTTGGTCCACAAGGTTTTGGTGGATAATGGAAGTTCAATAAACATCCTGTTTAAGAAAGCTTTTGATTAGATTAAGCTTGAGGAAAAAGATTTGAAGCCCTGTGAGAGATGGATACGTGGCTTCAATGGACCCTCAACATCCCCGACCGGATATGCGGAATTGTCAGTAACTTTGGGAGAAGGAGATCGCCAGAGAGTGAGAATTCTTCCATTTGTGGTATTGGATATTGAGTCATCTTATAATGCCTTCTTGGGTCGACCATCCCTAGCAGAATTTAGAGCTTGTATTGCACCTTGGTGCTTATTATTAAAGTTCCTGACAGATGCAAGAGTGGGAGTAGTTAGAGGTGACCAGGTCGTAGGACGAGCTTGCTACATAGCAGAGTTGAAGTTGTTGCTCAAAGGATTAAATATAGAACCAAAGGGTACTCCTCCACCCGCAAAGGAGGACACAACAAAGCAATTAAAGATGGCCCCGAAGGAGCCGCCTAGAGAACTGCCCGAGGATATAGATCCTAGAGAGGACAAGGAACCCGGGGGCTGAGTGGCGACTCCAAACGAAACAACTGTGGATGTTCCAATTGATGATAATGACCCAACGAAGGTCTTAAAAATTGGATCTCAGTTAGATTCCCTTCGTGCAAAAGAATTGATCGACTTCCTAAAGGCCAACCTAGATGTGTTTGCCTGGACCCATGCTGACATATGCGGAATATCCCCATCAATTATGCACCACTCGTTGAGTATCAACCCGAAGCATCCACGTATTAAGCAGAAAAGGTAGATGCTTGGCCCGGAGAGGTCAGCTGTCTTGAAGGAAGAAGTTGAGGAGCAATTGATTCATTAGAGATTCAGTTTACCCGGAATGGATTTCAAACCCGCTTTTGGTGAAGAAGGCTAATGGAAAATGGCGCACTTGCATCGATTTTTCAGATTTGAACAAGGCATGTTCGAAAGACAGTTTCCCACTTCCTAGAATTGATTAATTAATGGATTCGACGGCGGGTCACGAACTCCTCTCCTTCATGGATGCATATTCCGGATATAACCAGATTCCCATAAATGTCCCGGACCAGGAACATACCAGCTTCATCATAGATTTGGGATTGTATTGCTATGTAGTGATGCCTTTCGGCTTAAAGAACACTGGAGCTACATATCAACGACTAGTAAATCAGATGTTCTATCGTCAGATTGGGAAAACAATGGAAGTGTACGTTGATGATATGCTTGTGAAATCCAGACAATCCTCCAACCATACCACCGATTTAGAAGAAATGTTTGATATCCTAAGGTGATACGGGATGAAGCTCAACCCTCTAAAGTGTTCATTTGGAGTAGCCTCTAGGAAATTTTTGGGTTTTATCATTAGCATGCATGGAATTGAAATCAATCCAGATCAGATTGCAGTAATCAGGAATGTTTAAGAACCAAGGCAAATAAAAGATGTGCAAAGCCTCGCTGGGAAAGTAGTCGCATTAAGTAAATTCATCTCCGAAGCTACAGATAAGTGCATTCCATTTTTCGATTTAATAAAGCGAGGGAAGCACAATTTCAAATGGACTCCTAATTGCGTAGAAGCATTCCGGAACCTCCTGAATCATCTAGAAAAACCCCTGATATTGTCCAAGCCAGTAGATCACAAGGACTTGTTCGTGTACTTGGCAGTATCATCCCACGTAATAAGCTCAGCCCTGGTGAGGGAAGAAGATAAAGTCCTGAGACCAGTGTACTATGTAAGTAAAAAATTAGCGGCGGTAGAGCGGAATTACCCAAAGATAGAAAAGCTTGCGTACAGTTTGTTGATCGCATCTAGAAAGCTTCACCGCTATTTTCAAGTTCACCCCATCACTGTATACACTGATCATCCGCTCCGACAAGTATTACAAAAACCAGAGGCATCAGGAAGGCTACTCAAGTGGAATATCGAGTTGAGTCAGTTCGACCCGAACTTTCAGCCCCCATGATCGATAAGGGGGCAAGTATTGGCAGATTTTATAGCAGAATTTACTATCCCAGAGGATGACGTAATGAATGAAGAAGCCGATGCCCCAAAATAGCTAGTTGAACTCAACGCCTGGAAACTGTATACTGACGGAGCCAGGAATGACAAACGATCCAGTGCTGGAGTGGTACTTGTAACTCCCAAAAAACGATCGATATACTATGCTTTGAGATTAGAGTTCCACGCCACCAACAACGACTCGGAGTATGACACCCTGATTGCCGGGCTTAAGCTTGCGAGGGAGCTAGGAATAGCGAAGCTAGATATCTTTTGTGATTCAAAGATAGTTGTGAACCAGGTTAATAAAGAGTTTCAGGCCAAAGGGCCAAAGCTTATATCGTACTTGAAGGAAGTAAGATAGTTGCTGGGTGGCTTGGAATACTACAACATAACACACATCCCCCGATCAGAGAACCAGAGGGCGGATAAGTTGGCCAAGATGGCTAATTCCGATAACCCTATGGACACAGAGATGGTCCTGATAGAGGTACTGCAGTCTCCGAGTATCGATCAGATGGAAATTGATCCTGTACTGGAGACTGAGCCAGAAAGGGAGTCATGGATGACTCCCATAAAAAATTTCCTGATAAATGGAATACTTCCCACCAAAAAGAGCGAAAGGCATGCTGTAATTCGCAAGGCTTCCTGATATGTCATGCAAGGAGAAATTTTATACCGATAAGGGTTCTCGATGCCGCTCCTCTGGTGTATCGCCCACGACGACATAGAAAGAGTGTTGAGGGAAGTTCACGAGGGCGAGTGTGGCGACCACATTATAGGACAAACACTGGCAAAAAGATACTTCGATATGGCTATTTCTTGCCTATTGTGAACAAAGATGTGGCTAAGTATGCACGGCATTGTAATGCATGCCAAAAGTTCTCAAAGATTCCCAGGGCGCCTCCTGGCCAGTTGAAGACGATGATGAGTCCATGGCCCTTCGTTGTTTGGGGAATTGACATTATTGGAAGCCTCCCCATACCGAAGGGCGGAGCAAAGTTTGCCATTGTAGCCGTGGATTACTTCACGAAATGGATTGAAGCGGAATCGTTGACCACAATCACAACCAAGAGGGTAATCAATTTCGTCGTGAGATCTGTCAATTTGGAATTTTGAAAGCTATCATAACAGATGATGGGACTTAATTTGACAGCACCGAGTTTCGAGATTTCTGCCAGAGATATCATATCGAAAAGTGATTCACAGCCGTGGCACATCCACAGTCAAATGGATAGGTAGAAACGACCAACTAAGTAATTAAGTCCATTTTGTAGAATCGACTGAAACGGGCCAAAGCCATGTGGGTCGATGAACTACCTATGGCATTATGGGCCTACAGAACAACCTTTAAATCATCCACTGGACATACCCCCTTTTCTCTTGCTTTTAGATCCAAAGCAGTCATTCCGGTTGAGTTAAAGGTGCCATCTCATAGGGTCGGTTACCATGACCCAATGACTAACAATGAACTGCTCCTTGAATCCCTGGATGTGATAGAAGAAAAAAGGGACGATGCGGATTTACGTTCCTTGAGGCACAAACAACAAGTCGCTCGGTATTACAACAGAAGGGTACGAGATCGAACCTTTGAACCCAGAGACTTGGTTCTAAAACGCGTCTTTCCACCCCTAGTACATTTGGGCTCGAAATGGGAAGGACCTTATACCATCCTATGGAAGCTTGATAATGGAGCCTTCAAGCTAGCGACCGTGGATGGAGATGAAATCACCAGAGTGTGGAATGCCCAACATTTGCGGCATTACTTGACATGAAATTGTCAATCTTATTCTTTTGTTTTTAGAACCATGTAAAAGGCACGACTTGCCTAGAATAGTCCAATTATATAAACAAAAGATTATAAAGTGGACGTAGGTCATGATTCGACCAAACCGCTATAAAATATCTTGTGCCATTTACTTTTATCGCAACATTTATTATTTACTCTGTCATTCCTTACTCATGTGAATTATTGTAATCTTTAAAATTTGCTATGGGCCTTGCAGTAATCTTGAAACACGCAATTCAAAGTGTCTTCTATCAAGATCATAAGGTCAATAGTATGCAAAGCACCGAGGGTGCAATGGAAAAAATGACACAATTATCAACACTCTAGTTCTCATGATTTGAGAAAGAATATGAAGGGAAAAGAAATAAATTGTCCACGAGACGTGAAGGTGCACCATGATTTAAAAAACTGTCTCGATAACACTCTACCCTTGGCATCCGATGGGAAAGTATAAAGGCGCTAGAGACTGAGCGCCGCAAAAGAACTCCTACCCCGCTAAAGGATCGAGGGGCAAACTGAAAGCTGAGTTCGAACTCTATTCTAGGCATACGACAGGAGAGTATAAAAGCGTTTCGATCAAATGCCATTAAAGGGCTCCTTTCCCGTTACACAACTGGAAACAAGGATGAAAGCTAAGCCCGAACCCCTCAATTCCGGGTTCGGGGGGCAGCTCACATATGACTCTAATCAATCCTCAATAAGCCCTGGCCAGGCATCATACTAATGATTGATTGGGGGCATACTTATACACATGTATATACACTGAAATATACTGCAGGAAATTTAAAGTTTTATTGCTAAAATGATTCATGATTTGATTTCTACTTAGTTATGATTTGACTATTTATGTTCGTGACTAAGTATGATAAACTTGTAGGAACACCGCAGTGCAAAAAGAAATAGAATTTCATTCACTAAGTGCAGATTCACAAGACAAAACTAAACTAAATACGAGGGCCATACTCGCGACTACATCGTAAGGCTAGTGGAAAGTCTAAAAAAAATTATGGACTAACAAGCAAACTCTACTTGGGCTTGGGAGATGACTTGGGCTTCTTCTCCTTCTTTTGCTTCTCCGGCTCCTCCTTGTCGGCATCAGATTTTTCCAGATTTTTCCACTTCTTCTTGTCTTAAGGAGGATCTGGTAGAGGATTAGAAGATTGGGATGCAAGCTGCGTAGTTATCGACTTACTGGCTGACTTTATAATTAACCCAGACTTGGGATCTGCTGCAGAGATAGGTTGCACATTTAGGGGCTCTTGCTCCTCTATTTTTAAGGCCAGCTGCTTATCCTTTTTAACCTTCATTTCAACTAAGGTGGTATTATCATCGTTTCTGATCTCTCCTGTGATAGCAAGCTCTTCCTCATCTCCCCGTGATCGCCATCTATGTCATCCAAGGCTCCGATAACTTCGGCATCCTTAGGAACATCAATGCCTGATGATGCGATGGCTTTCTCGGGTGCCTTGACCTCAGTCTGCTCAGGAGTTTCATGGATAACCTCGTTGTTCAGTGGCACATTGATCTTCTCAGCCTCTGTTTGCTTTTTTGCATCCTTCTCCGTCAGCTTGGCACCTATATTATGAGAAGCAACTGTTATTAGCTTTGGAGAAAATGTGGTCTTCTCAATTGTTTGCTCCACAATGCGATGACAAGTCACAATAGCTTTAACAAATTGTGGAGAGAATATAGAGATACCATCTGAAAGCTCCAAAGGTTGGAGGAACTAGAACTATAGGGATCAATGGGTCATCTAGGTTGTACTCCTCAACCTCAGAAGTCTTGGGATCCGTTGCCAAGCTTGAACCTTCATCAATCTTGTTCTTACCCTTGAGATCAAGTCTCTCTTTCTCCATGGCCTCTTGGATCTGATGCCTTCCCTGTGCTAATGCCTCAGGCTCTCCACCTCTGAGAAAAGTCTGCATGATTTGATCCTCACCGACTTCTCCTACCTTTAAGCGTCACTTTTTGCTCTCAACAATCTGATCTCATACAATAACCAAGGTGGTGGGATAGTTTCTAATCCAAGAATGTCTTGAGTCCGGATGATTTGAACAAAGAAATCCAGCAGTAGTTCATCGAACTCCCCCATCTCTTTCTCGGCAGCAGCAAGTTTGGCAGTAGCAGCGGAGGCCGACTCGAGAGTCGCATTTGCATTACTTTCGGCAAGGGATGCCTGTTCCTTAGCATGAGCAAGTTTGTCGTTTAAGTTCTCATTCTCCTTCTCTATACAAGCAAGACTGTCCTTTAAACTTGTTTTCTCCTTTTCCCAAGCAGCCCTCTCTGTGGCAAGACGATCCTCCAACGCATTTAGCTCAGTGTTAGCCATCCTGAGATCCTCTATCTCTTTCGTAAAAGCCACGCGTTCTTGGCTATGTGAATCGGGCTCGAGGTGGAAGCGTTTCTTGGCGTTGTCTAATTCGGTTTTGTAATTTTCAACATCCCGCCGAGTTAAGGCAAGCTGGGCTTGCGCATCCTCAAGATCTTTCTCCACCTTACTCCTGGCCTTAGCATCGTGATCGATCTTCACCCTGGCCCTGGCAGCATCTACTTCTAGACGGCATATAACATTTGATAAATTCTTGGTGTGATTTTTCATTTCTCTATATTGTTTAGCCATGTGGCCGATCTGACACACAACCTCTACATCTCATTCATCGGAAACTAGTTCGAGATCCGGGACAAAATGAATCCTCTCAAAATAGATATCGGGGAATTCCTTCCGTAAATGCTCCAACTTTGCCTGGTTAACAGAAGTAACGACACCCTCCTGTACCCTGTTAGTGTCTAAGCTATGCTGACCAGAAGGAACCAAAGCTGCCTTCCCTTTTTCCAAACTTTTGCTTGGATCTTCGTCCTTGTCTTTGGTTTCACGATGCTTCTTGGAAGATTTGCCCTGAGACGGTGTACTCTTCGGAGGAGTTAGATCTTTGGGAAGTTGCTCCCTTCCAGCCTGTAGCACTTGACGACTATGGTATTTCCCAGGGTCCTGCTTCGAAGGAGAGCGAGACCGTGTAGAGTGAGGCTGATAAGAATCACGGGGTCATTGGCTATATCTTCCCCGACTGTCACTGCGATCACGCTCAGATATGGGATTGAGTCAGAGAGTGCAGTACGAAGTTCGCGATGAGAATATGAAAGGTGGCGAGACATATTTCCTGCAAAGAACGACAAACAAATATGATACCGATGAATACACATTGCACATGAGTGGTGTAGCAAGTGGTGCATGTGATTTGTGTATCCCGTGTAATCCCCCTTAACAGACCAGGGCCCGAAGCTAGGCTCGTCTGTGTAGTATCTTTCTCTTTGGTGGGAATGTTCTCTTCTTCAGAGATAAGGAAGTGTGGTTCCCCTCCAAAGTCTTCAGGTGTGTAGATGTTATCTGGCAGAGGGATTTTCTCTAACTCCCTTAATATATGATCGTCTGTTAACGTATCATGAGTGATAGGCCCCACTGGTGGTGGAGTCCTCGAGGGAGACTGCCTCTTGGACACTGAAGCCTCCTTTAGCTCACCATCTCGGATTTCATCTCCTTTATATACATTCAAATCCTCGTCATCCTGGTTAATAAATTGGTGAAGGGCTCTTAAGAATCTCTATCACCTTAATGGCTTATGTAGTCACTTCTCCCTCGGTAGGGAGCACGTATTTGTAGGGCTTGCCACCTGAACCGAGACCAAATATCACATCCAAAAGCCGGTGTCTGTGAAGGCTCTCGTCGGTTAAAGACTTCCTGATTTTGCAGAAGTCGGATTTGCCTACTATAAGGCGAGATAATCGATCTTCATATATCAAACCTTCTGTTTTTTCAAAATTGTGAGCTGTGCATAAAAAAGAACACATCAGCACTTCAATTATGCAATTGGAATATGCATTGAAGGATTTGAAACTCACTTGATTGTAGCCACCTACTTGCACATCTAGCTTGATGTTTTATGTAAAACCAGTCAGATATGGCATCCCCTAAGTTGCTATGGCCATCTGATAAGACCTTCCTGCTAGGAATCGACTCAAAGAAGGAAAAGTTCGGGGTCCCTGTGGAACGATGCTTGAAACGATAGTAGAATTTCAAATCTTTGAAGGTGAGCTCGACCTTTAAAATCTCGATATATAAGGTGTACAGAGCTGGATAAGCGTTGGAATGAACTTGCATGGGGGCAATATGTAGTCGTCTCAGGAGATCAACGACGATCGGAGGAAACGGAGGGATAGCGCCTACCCAACACATGAGCCTACTGATGACCATGTATCCTTCCGGAGCAGAATGGGGTCTGTCTCCTTCCTTTGGAGTTTTTACATCGTCCCAAGGAATCTCGTGCCTTAGACAGATTTTTTCTAACTTCAACTTGTCCAATTTGGAGGCTGTAGAATCGCTCAGTTTCTCATTCTCTACTTCATTAACACCTGGGATCTCATCAGGAGCGCGGTCATCTTCTTCTTCCTCGAGTGATGTGCTATCGGAAGATGTCGATCCACTATCATTATCTATCTCATAATCAGATCCAAAATTTTCCCACTTCAAGGAAGCACATCAGGATTGTGATAACTTGACGACTCTGGATCTTCCCTCTTTTCTGATATTCTTGTTGAACGTCTATCAGACGTGGCTGTGTTGGTGATTAAACATAAGTCATTAAAGCATAAACACCCGTGAACCCTGTATGTGTGCATATGCAAGTGTGCAGGTGTGTGCATTGTTGAACAGGAAAGCATAAACATAAGCAGCTAAACATGAATGTGGTCATTGTATGTTGCTGAGTTATACTATTGTCCAGTCCAAAAACTTCATCTAGAAGGCTCTAGCTTAAATGTCCATTGATTCGTTCAAGTTATGGTTGATTTTCAGTTGAAGTATTCGTTAACATATTCAGTTAACTAATGTGAGTCAATCGGTATAGACATAAGATAGGGATTGGTTCGGAGATAGGCTAATTCATGTAATTCTAAGGTTCGGCTCGTGGTGTGGGTTCAGCGCAAGAATTTGTTGCATCTCGTGGAAGGGTTCTGCCTCGTGAGGTTGGTCCGGTTGGTAAGATCAGTTCGACTCGTGAGAAGGATTCTGATTGAGATGGAGATCTGGCCTGTGATGCAGTTCGGGTTCATGGGTCTGTACTGGTCCGTGTTCTTAACCGACTCGTGAGTTATCATCACGACCCGACTCCATCCCCATCTCTCGATCCGATTCGTTCGTATACCCCACGATCCGCTTCGTCACTGTATCTCACGATCCAAGGTATGTTGGAGCAGAATTATCTTCCAACCAACTCCTTCCCCCACTCACAAGACTGTCACCACGAGCGGGTCCCCAACTGGCCAGTTGCTTCGTTCAGGCATTTTCCTCCTTAATTCTCTGCCTTCCATCCCCACGAACGCACCTTCTACAGCAAAACCATCCTGGAATCTCTCCTTTAACTAGTGACATCTCAGACCTTCCTCCTCCTCGTCAACTTTTAACTCACCAGAGCTCCGCCGCCATTATCTCCAACCCTAGCGGCGATGCCCAAAACTCACGAAGGAGGAAAACCCATCAAAACGAAACCAAATTTAAATTGATGCCTAAAAGGATAAGAGAAATTGCATTCGAATTTCTACCTATTTGGATTGGTTGAACGATCTTGAAGATTTGTGGGAAGTGGCGATTTAGGGTTTGAGATGGAGAGGCTAAGGCGGCAGCAGTAAAAAGAGAGAAGAAAGGGTAAGAAAGGAGAAGGGTTCGAGTTATATAGCTAATTTGAAGGCCTTTGGCCTTCCCGGTTTTGTCTCATTCGGGTCCACGTAATCCCATGGGCCACGAGCAGTCAGGAGAGCCTATCGTGGTCTGCGTGAAGGCCTGCCCATCTACAGGTCCGTGAAACACGCCCAGTTACACGACTGTACTATGTTCTAATGACCCGGACTCGAGAACGGTTACTTAATAAGAGGCATAGAACCTTTTTTTACATACATGAGTGAGGAGCTTCTTTAAAATACCGATGGAATTTAAAGCTTACCTGACAAGTCAATCGCGATATGTTCCAAAACCTAAAAGATGAAAATTGACCAACGAATAAAGAAATAATTGGGAACCAGGCAGTATATTTATACCCGTCAAGGGAAGTGATCTTGTGAAGCAATGAGACGTTACAAACAAACATGACTATTGATCTGCATCGTTTCATGAAAGGATAGTTCAGCTGTTTCGAAGCATGTTCCATCTTTGATAAAATAGACTTCGAGGGGGGAAAATGTTGGCTAGGTGACTAAGCCACTAAGAAAGTAAATACTTGTATGTGAATGAAGAAAGGCTCATGTACAAAACGTTCAAGACAGATCTACCCTGCTTTCAAGCCCACTCGTGATTAGCATTTCTCCTGGCTCGTGTATAAGCATGGCGACCAGCTCCAGGAAGAAGCATCACGACCCGCTAGTGATAAGCCATCACGACCCGCTCGAGGTAAGCTGTCACGACCCGCTCATGATTGGTCATCACGACCCGTCTACAAGTTTAAGATATAGTGGCCGTGACCAAGTCACTCACAATCCGCAAGTTCAAGATCTAATGACACCTGTCCATAACCGTCATATTGACCATTTCTCCATCAAGCCACGAACCAGTCCGAAATCCTTCGGACCCGTGCCACGTGTCTTCACGAGCCTCTTGTAGATATCACTTATAAATAGCCCCATACTTGACATTTTAGAGGATCTTTTGGCAGTTCTAAGTATTATTTCCACTATTATCGTTTCTCCATTATTTCTAATCGGTATTATCCTGAAATTATTGAGTGAACTACTGTTGTAAGTGAGATTGAGAGAAATCATTGATTGTACTTATATTCAACGTATAATCAAAGAAATATAAAGTGGACGTAGGCTCGTTAACGCCGAACCACTATAAATCTGGTGTGTTCATTGCATTTTCTTTCGTTTCTAGTCATTATTCTCCGCAATTCTAGACAATTTGGGTGTTAGAGCCATAATTTGGTCTAACACATATGCTTTCGGTCAACCCTTTTATCTGCTTCCGTTTCAAGTGGTATGCTTTCAGAACTGAACCCATGCTTATTACTTTTGATGTCGACGCTGCTTTGCCGCTCTCTCCTTCCGTATTGGTACCAATCTTTAGCCTCTTGTGTTGGTACCGATAGCACATTGACTAAAGCTTCCACCTTTTTTCTTTCAGTATCGGTTGCTTCTGTAGCCTGATGTAGGTTATCTACTTTCGAAACTCTCTCTTGTTGCCGGTAGTGCTCTGATACCCTTCATCAATATCTAGTTTCGGCGCCGATTTTAGTGGTAACATTTACAACACTAATGAAGGGGTATTTTCAACTTTTCAAGTCAAACTTTTGTCTTTTGTACTGTTCTATAACTTCCAGCCTTTTGGTATTCCTGAATTGATTTGGCCTATTGGTTTGATTTGATTTGCACGACCAAGATTTTAAGAAGTATTTCAGTATAAAGTTCTTTTTTTTTCTCCTCGCTTCTTTATTTGCAAATTACAGTATGCAAATGAAATCACTATTCATCGAGTTTTTAGCAAGTTTTCCGGGATTTCAAACCCCAATTTTCACTGTAAGTATTTTATTCCTATTAAAACTAGAACTCGAAAACATTCCCCTAACTTGATTTGGAAATCAGTCAAAATTTTCCCATTTTAAGTGCGAGTTTAAATTGTGAGAGCAACTTAAATGATGATTAATGGTGAATAACATAGGTTGTCTATTTCCCTAGCACATCTTGGTGTTTAAAATGAAATTTTTTTACTTATAGGATATTAATTTCTAGTATAAAAATGATGTTCTTTTACTAACACGAATGGATTCAATACTAACTGCTGTCAATTCACTTTAGTCTCGGTTTTGCCGACATACATTTCTGTGTCTATTTTGCTTTCGATTTGGTGGGTATCGACATAGTGTAGAAGTGTAGTCGATAGTATTGTTTCCCTTTTGTTTTCAGTGTCGACAAAACTTGAGATTTGAAATATTTTGACTTTGATCACATCGGTTTTGGTTTTTAGCATGAATTAGACTTTTGGTGATGATACCCAAATATTTGGCTATGGTTAGATCGTCACCAAGCACTATCTATACTTTGACCCCCCTCGTCAGCCGAACCTTTTGTTATTTTAGTTTTGGTGTCGAAGTAGTCAGTTGGATCATCACTAAATGTCTAACTGTCTCTAAGCATACGTGAATTATGCTTATATATAAGTTTTGTTAAAAATTGGATTCTAATGGTCCATGTTGTGTTTCGATGTTAAAATTCCTCATGTTAACAAGTTTTCATGTTGATTGCAAACTTATGAATAACGCATGGTAGTTTTGTAAAGATGTAGTACTAATATGTGTTTGTGGAATACATCACCTGGCAGCATTATGTTTGATAAGAAAGGTTCAACAAAGTCAAAATATGGTGGTTTTGGCACTCCTTGGGCAAAGAAGGCGTTTGTTCTGAAGAAGTCTCTCGTTGCTTCTCAAGATGAGGTGAATACCATTCTTAAGAAATTTGGGATACCCGGCATAGATGCCATTCCTGCCACTGCTCAAGACACCATCCAGAAACTGGCAGAAGGATATTTTTCATATTCTGCCATTCATATTTGGCACAGAGGCATTTTCCCTTCCCGACCATTATCTACAGACTTTTGCATGACTTTAAGGTTGCCTCCATCCAGCTTTCTGCAAACACTTATACTCTCCTCCTATTTTTTGAGGTCATAGCGCTTGAATCAGGTCAAGAATCACTCAGTTCCAGTCTTATACGTCACTTGCTACGTTTTTTCATAGGAGCAAATTCGCCCATATTGCGTGCAAATCCAATAAAGAAGCTGATTATTGACAGTATTGGCAAGTCTAAACCTTGGGAAAACCAATTCTTTTTTATCCAATTCCCTTCGGGTATTTCTAGCAATTTTGCTAATATTTATGAGCCTCCCTGTTCTTGTAGGATGATTATGCCATTTTCAGGTTTGTTTGACTTTGATTCTATTTTAGATCCTGCTTCCAAGAAAATAATTTTAACCGAGGGAGAGACCCATGCTGTTGAAATCATTTTCAAGACACCTGAAAATCCAGGGCGCCAATCATTTTTGCTAACTTTAAATAAAATTCGCCATTATTTCCTTCTTCCTTTTGGGCAGGAGATTCTAGAGCAGCCACAAATTCACTTTCCTGGTGCTAATCAATTGGCTTTTGATTTTGATTTATTCAATGCATCATCTCCCTTGTTTCCAAGTACTTAGGATAAGATCAATTTTCTTTTCTAGAGCGACTTAAATTTTGTTTGCTCTTAGATTACTTATCCCCACTTCTCCATTGTTACCATGTTTGACAGGTGCCTCAACTCCTGAAGACATATCTCATATGGATGCTCTAGCCCAATCTGATGCTGATGCAAGAAAAAGATTTTCTGAATCCACTACCGATCCTCCATCCAAAAGACACAAGTATGACATTTCCGCCTCTTCCTTCAAAGATTTTATTGTTATGACTGTTATGAGGAGACTTCAGGCCCTATAGTTTCTGCTGTTGAAACTGTTCTCGATATTACTTCTTCTCCTAAAGATACTTTTGGAAGCCAGTTGATAGGCCATGCTTTGTTGCTAATTCTCCCGAATGCACCATATACGAGAGAACATGGTGCAACCCCACCTTTACCATATTCACAAGTTAGTCCACCACTGGTGCCCTTATATTTTGATGAGCTTGTAAGGCTTTCTCTCTCCTCTCCTGATTTTGCCAACACTCCATTTCCTTCCACATCTGCAGATTTAGAGATTACCAACATGTTGTTAAGCAACAACTTTTGGTATAACTTATTCTTATTGGCTTCTCTTTTATGTTTGATTTTGTATAGAGGCGGATTTGAATTTCCCCTTTTCATATAACCAAAATACGACTTTTATCTAGGGGAACAACTTCTTCATCTTCCACTGGAATCATACAACTTAGGGGGAAGAACGCTTCTTTGAGAGCTAAAGTTAATAATTTGTCTACGGAAAAGGAACAAAGTGATGATGAGTGTGCAATATTGTAGGCTTCTTTTGAGAAGGCTTAGGAAGATCTCAACAAGGAGAGGCAAACCAAAAATATTTTATCCAACCAAATTTCAACTCTTAAGGGTCAACAAGCAGAAATGGTGGTTGTTCATGCTGATGAGCCGAGATAGAGAGATGGCAAGCTTTCCAATGCGGAGCGAATAATTCATAAAGCTAGGAATAGGATTCTTGAATTCCTAAATGATCATCTCCCAATGGTTGTCATGGAGTATTATGAAGATGCTCTCTTTATTGTTTTCTCTAACAACTTCCGAAAGTTTCCTGAGATGGAATTCACTTCTATCAACCCTTCCATTCGAAGTAGAGTTATGGAAAGGATCGGGTTGGCCAAACAGGGAGTTGAAGTGCCGAAGAAAGATATGTCCGAGCTTGAAGGTCTTTTATATATTGAGGATTTGCCTAATGACTCCAGTGACGTGGAGGAAGACATAACATATGTCGATGATGAAGAAAGGGATGACGATGATGGTCCTGGTGATGAAAACCATCCAGATGATTTTGACTAAGATGGTGGTAATCCACCCCCCGTTGTAGGTGGTGCACATGGTTCAAAAGGGGTTAACCTTGATTTTGTGGGAACTCCTGCTGCTCAAGACCAAAAAGAACTCTCTCCCAACGATGGAGGCACTTCTAAATCAAAAGGAGAGGACCATCTCGTCCAACCTGATGTTTCTGTTTCTCTGGTATGGCTTTCACTTTTGAGATGCTTTCTTTTCTCTTGAGTCTATATTGGTAACTAGTTTCCCATCATCATATTATAGTCCAAAAGAAACACTGTTTCACATCTTAAAGTAGAGTTAGATAAGAAACAGAGAAAAATAACCCGATCTCATATAGACCAGGAAAGATTGTTGAAAGGTTATAATGCTTTATCATGAAAATATCATGATTTTGAAAAAAGCGCTTCTAAACTTATGTTTTACAAAGTGCATGAAGCTGCGCCAAGACTGAGAAATGCTTGAGTTCGATGGGAGGCGATTCTAGAGGAAAACAAGTAGTTGATGACATTATTTTGGATGTTAATAGAGGACGAAGATATCTTAATAATCCTTTTATATGAGATTTACAAGTGATATAAGGCAGTAGACTTTTCTTTTCTGGGGAGTCTTAGTGGTGGTTTACTACATCGCCTCACAGACGATACTTAGACGAATACGAAGCTGACCCTCACCCTAGGGCATGTTGGAACCTACCTAGATTTCTTTCAATTTCTAGGGATTTTCCCCTAGAAAAGCTTAAATATAACAAGAACAGATTTGTTACCGAATAATTTAAAAGGTCAATCTTGTATGAACAGGAGGAGTATTTGTAAGCTTGATGTTGTGAATGTGTGCTTATGTTGGTAGTTTCTCTTGTTTATGATTGTTGATTTTCTTTTTGTATTATGGCAGAACCTTGTTTCTTACGAAAATTTGATTTTAGAAGATGCATTTCATTTAATATCTAGACTGAAATGGAATTTTCAATGAAATCTGCTTATAAATTAGGAAGGAATCTTCTTCTAGGAGAGCTTAGGCGTATTTACATGAAATACCCTCAACTTCCTTCTAACTTTCTAGGCAAAGACCGAGAGATGATTTTTTAAAAAGACTTACGGCTAAGCTTGCTGAATTGACATGTAATATTGGCGATAGGTGTATTGATAAGCAAGATCGAAATTTGCAACATTAGA
Source organism: Allium sativum (assembly GCA_030737875.1). Classification (NCBI taxonomy): domain Eukaryota; kingdom Viridiplantae; phylum Streptophyta; class Magnoliopsida; order Asparagales; family Amaryllidaceae; genus Allium; species Allium sativum. Next base: position 81,401,129 of record CM060914.1, read on the forward strand.
CATGTGTGATTTAAACATAGCTTAAAGCTTGCTTGAGTAATGTTTGTGTAAAATATCCTCCCTGAAAAATATGATGACTCAATGTTATTCTTCTAAAAGCAAGATTTTATAGATAATTTCCTCTCATTTTGTAAATAGGGAGATCAATCAAGATTCCATCTCCTCAATCTAGGAAAAAATCATTAGTAATTGTAGAACAGAAGGATATTTTTTAATGGGTTCCTATTTCGAGGAGAGAAAGGGCATACTGCCTTCAAAAGATAGCCAATAGGAATTTGAACGAACAAGTATCCATTTTAGAAGGTCAACTTAAAGAGAAGGATAAAGATATGCTTGAATTGCAAAGACAGTCAAGGGAGAATTCTTCTACCAATTCAGATGAAGAGATAAATAGATTACCCCTATAAATTAATGAGTTAGAGGTTAAATTAGAAGACACTAAAGCAAATTATAAATATTTAGTATATGCTTTAAAGCATCCCGACTCGGATTAAAGGGCCTAGTTATTGCAAAACTTTTCTATTTGATAAATATGGAACAGTACTACAGTAATATAAATGTCAAGTACTTGATGTGATGATATTTTGTACGTGGCAACTTATGGAATGATTTTGTAAATAATTTCATATGGATATCACCTGACATCTAATCTTGTGCTTTTGTTGAAAATACTCTTTTATTGCACCATCCTGTGCAAACTTTACGCACATTATTTGATGTTAACCTTGTTAAATGTATATGATAACTTTCCTATCCTCTGTGAACCAATATTGGTATTGCAATCAAACAACAAATGAATGTACGGTTAGATAATATGCTCATTTGTATTTCATATTTTGGGAATAGCAATTCTATTTAATAGGTGTTCTCAAAGAACCTCTATGTGTGAGGTGTTAAGGGAAAGCTAACATTTTGTAAAAGGCATTATTATATAGATTCTACGATTCCAGCTCAGGTATTGCTCGACTAACGATAGGAGATCAGAATCTTGCTTTTGCCATTATTCAGAGGTCCCGAACCATAACCCAAATTCATGTATTTAATAGTAGGCCAGAAATCCACTTCTATGATAATAGAAATCCCGAACCAACCCAGATTTAGGTACTTGATAGAAGGCCTGATATCCACATCTGACATTAAAAGAAGTCCCGAACCATAACCCAGATTCAGTTATTTGATAGTAGGCTAGAAATCCACTTCTGACGATAGTAGTAATCCCGAATCAACCCAGATTCAGGTATTTGATAGAAGGCCTGATATCCACAGCTGGCATTAATAGAAGTCCCAAACCATAACCCAAATTCGGGTATTTGGTAGAAGACCAGATATCCACATATGGCATTAATAGAAGTCCCGAACCATAACCCAGATTCATGTATTTATCTTAATAGAGGCAATTATGTGCTTAGAAAGCTCCTCTAGAACTTTCGTTCCCTTTCATCATGATTAGATGTAAGCAGAGGGTGTACGTGCTTACTTAGCTACTCTCTAGGGTTTTGTTTAGCAAAGAAAAAGATGTACGTGTTTTGTTGGCCACTCTTTGGGCCTATGCATTCGGCGTGCTTGGCTAGCTTATTCTCAAGCAGGTCCCAAGGGCTTACCCAACCTCCCTTAGGAGGTGCCTTAGCCTGGCCATCGTAGGTGTTGATAAGGGTTTATATGCTTTAACCTGGCCATCGTAGGTGCAACTTAAGGGCTTACTCTTTTGATGCTCTATCCTGGCCATCATAGGCGGTGATAGAGTCTTACACTCCACCCCCTCTAAAGGGTGCCTTACTTTGGCCATCATAGGCTGTGATAAGTGTTTTCCATTCCCTTCTCTGGGATACGAGGAACATAAGAAGAGGTAGGAAGTGCTCTTCTATGAGCAGAGGTAGGACTTTATTAGTTCATAGCAGAGGCATGGCGTACTCTTCTACGAGCAGAGGAAATGCATGCTAACTTAGATGTTTCGTCTCGACCATTTCTGGCGTGGATCGGAGGCTTACACTTTTGATGCTTTAACCCGGTTCTTTCTGATTTGGACGATGTTAAAGGCTTATACACCACCACCCTTCCGAGAGATGACTTGCCCTAGCCATCTTGGCAGTGACAAGGGTTTTTAACCATTGTAGTTTGACTGATTTTGTGTTATTACGAATTTTGAGAGGGTTTCCATACCCTTTGCTATGTTGACAATCCTTCTTCGAGAAAACTTTTGCTGGACTTAGTTTGATTATTTTACCAAGTCTTGAAATTGGCCTAGATTAAAGAAATTGTTAATTATTCCTTTAAGAACTCTACATTGGTTTGTTTTATGTCCATTCATCATATTATAGTGGCAGTAAGGGCCCCCCAATCTCTTTCCGTTTCTAGGCTTCTTCTTTTCAAATGGCCTGAAATTAAGCTCATGTTTTGTTAGGAAGTAGATATTTTCCATTGAAGTGGTAAGGTGACATTCTTTTGGTAATCTTGAAACAAAGTTCTCTCTTTACCTTTGGAACTTAGCCTTGTTACTTCATTCATATCTTCGATCCCTCTTTCCAAAGTGTCCTGAGGCTGAAATGCTATTCTTTTAGTCCATTTGGAAGTAAAACGGTTGAAGTCCCTTATTATTCTTTATTTGAATAATTTTCTCATAGTTTGTTCATGAATGAATTTTCTTATGTGAGAAAATAGGTTATACTCCTTTGATGTTGAATCACTTAGAGCAAAGGTTGAGATTTGTCCTATGTGGAAAGGATTGCTGCTCCAGCAATCAAGATTGTATTGTTCCATTTCCCTTTTCCAATTGATGATTCGCAAGGCATACACTCTTAATATTTGTTCTTCTATCACTCTTGTGTCAGTAATATCTGACATAGCCATTTGAGAATCAGAAGATCCTTGTTAGGACTCTTTGCCTGTGCTTTTGCTTCTTCAAAGCCTAATCCAATCCCGGGCGGAACAGCTTTGCTAGGAATGTAGTATGGTTATCCAAAGGTTAAGAGGTTCAAGCCCTCCTTCTAGCACCAAAATGTTAACAATATTTTTCGTCAACACCAGAATTTGGTCTACGAAAGTGGACATAAGGGAACTAAAACAATTAGTTAGTTCCAAAGAGCTTGAGTTAGTTCACCATTTCCTAGATATCAAGGTCTTAAGCCCGAAGATTAGTTATTGTTCCTTCAAAGAGGTGAGTGTTATGCTTGCAAGACTCAAGAACCAACAGTTACTATGAGATAAGGGTTCCCTAAGCGCAATGCAAGTTAGAAAGTTAAACGCTTGTAGAAGGGTATTTTGGGTAATTTGGCTTATGCATGGAGTCTTGTCGTGAAGAAATATTAAGAAATTAGCATTATAAGAGACAATGGAATTCATGATATAAATCTCTAGTATGGATTCTCTCTTTATTGATCACTTTCGTAAGGTACATAGAAATGTATAAGTAAAATCCCAAATCAATTTAGAAATTAGGCTTTGCTCTATAAGAAAATTTTACAAGAATGGGGAATGAGTAAAGTCCCCCAAAACAAGACCCCTTGGGTCTTATTTATAGGCATATTGAGCCTCCTTTTGGTAATACTTTAGCAGAAGTCTCTTTCACATGCGACAACATGGTTTCAGCTGCTTTTCGGCTCTAGCAACATGGTTTCGATGGCCTTTTTCTCTTCCAAGCATTGTTACCGGGTCTATCTTTCTTCTAGAGTATAGGTTTCGGGCTCTAGGATATTAACTTTGATGATGCTTTTTCATAATGTATCGATACCAAGTCCATTGGTATTGATAGCTTCGAGAGTTGCTTTCGGTTTTGGCGATAAGCTTAAGTCTTCGTAGCAAGTCTTCAAAATATTACCTTCATGCTTCCGTTCCTTTTGTCAACTTCATTTGTTTCAGTATTGACATTGAGTAAATTAGCGTGGATAGTCCCTCTTCTTATGCCTTCGAGTTACTTCAGTGAATTATTGGATTTAGCTTAGGCTTTACGATAGTGTGCTTTCGATGTGCCTTCCGATGGTTTTGGAGTTGCTTCTTGGTGTCATTATCGATGCCAGATATCGATAGCCCTTTGCTTCCTCCAAGCTTGACTTTATGCATTTCTTTCGTAGTTCCGGGTTTCGGAACATATGCTTTCGGTCAACCCTTTTATCTGCTTTTGGTTTCAAGTAGTATTCTTTCGGAGCTGAACCCATGCTTGTTGCTTTTGGTGCCGACACTGCTTTGCCTCTCTCTCCTTTCGTATTGGTACTAAGCTTAAGCTTCTTGTGTTTGTACCGATAACACATTGACTAAATCTTCCACATTTTTCTTTCGGTGTCGGTTGCTTCAATAGTCTGATGTAGGTTATCTGCTTTCAAAACTCTCTCCTGGTGCTGGTAGTGCTCCGATACCCCTTAACCTATCTTTGGTTTCGTTGTTGATTTTAGTGGTAACATTACTTTGGTTAGAAAAGTTTAGAAGTCCGAGTTTGTAAACAAACTAGAAACTCTTTGATTATTTTGAAGATAGGTAAGGTTAGATTGAGGATGGGAGGTGTGGGAAATTGACTGTCCGTCAATAATTGGCACATCTCCGTAAGATAGTTCCCTCCTCTAATTCTTCTTCGGAAGACATACTAAGTAGTGATTCATCCAACTCTTTGGGCCATGACAGCGCCGATGAGTGCTTATCCTACGCTACATCAACTTTCCAACCGATAGAGATCCTTGATTCTGAGTCTGGTTCCTCACCAACACCTGTAATGTCCGACTCTATACATCCTAAGGAATCAAGTATCTATGCTGACTGGATGTTTAGTTATGGTGATGCATTAGAGGAGATTCATCCTCTTGCCTTACAGATTATACCATATTTCTTCCAAGAGCCTATCCACAAGGAGCCGGCACTTCCTAAGGTACCACCTACACAGATAGAAGAGTTCGAGATAGACTTGACACCTGAGTTCGACAAGGAATTCGAGGAAATAGAGCTTAATGGCGAAGTTAAGGAGATGATGGAGCTGGCAGAGGAAGGTGATGATGAGTTTGACGAGGGCGGTTATAAGGCTGACGACGATGAAGAAGAATTTATGGAAAACGACCCAGATGCTTTTGACCAGGATCAGATTATGATTACTGGATGGGATGGATGGAATGACCCATCTGTTAATCCCTAAAAAATCCATACGCATATTGGGTAAAGGATACAAGGCAGATATCACCAGGATTGGTCGTGCACGATGCAATCGCACATATCGAACCCAAGGCAGGTCAAGTCAACTAGTGTGACCGAAGACAACGACATAACATATTATGAGAAGTGCGACCCGATAAAGATAAAGGTCGCAGATACTGAGAACTGCTCAAACACCGAAGTAAAGCAAGTCGCCCATTCAACATAAGCGGGAGCGACTTCATAACATAGCCATAAAGCCTAACAGCGCCATACAAAGGCAGCAAGAAGACGAGCGCCCTTGGACCAAGAAGGATGGTCGCGCAAGGAACAAAGGAGAATCAACTCCAGACCCGCATTATGCCCTCACAAGATCTTCCAAAGCGCTCACATGACGCTTGCTTACATTGTACCCGCTCAACTATTCAAGATACTCGTTCCAACGAGCTGTCCACACTTGATAACTGGATACAACCACGGACATCTGGCTACAGCTAGCCAGTGGAATGGTTGTAATTAACAGAAGGAACGATCCACGGCCTGGATAAATGGATTCCAGATCACTTACGAAGGAAAGTTCACCTATAAATACACCATGGCTACCAACATAATGGGGGGCTGGGGAAAAACCACGAGGTGCGGCTGAATTTCATTCTCAACCAAAGATTCAGCCATGGCGTCAAGGACAATCTTACAGTGATGGAAAACGAAGACACCCTTCTTCTTAATCATTCATCCATCCTTCTTCTCCTCAAATTCTACTACTCTCTTGTATAATTCCTTAGATTCAAATATATAAACGAGGGTATATTGAGTGGATACAGAAATGTATGAAAAGAGAGAGTGGATGTACTTTGTAATTCTCATTATAAGGCAGGAAATCACCTTCATAGTGGGCATAGGCCTTGTTAACGGCTGAACCACTCTAAATCTCATCTCTACTTTACTTTTCTTGCATTTTTCACTTTTTATTGTTGATTAAATATGGCTCCATTTATTTCTTACCAAATTGGTGAACTACAGTTTAGTACCTTGGGTGTTTAGACCATTTTTATGTAAACATTTTGGCACCCACCGTGGGGCCGTGTCCATTTCTCTTCCTATTCAGATCTGACGAGATTTTCTGGGAAATGTTGTACCTAAGATCATGAGCATGCTGAGAGATATTGCTGGGGAAAAATTGGTGACGTCTCCGGCGCTGATACATCGCATACCGTCGTTCCGGAGAAAAGGAACCGTTACAAGTCGAGGTGGCCATAATCAGAAGGGAGATGGAAGAAGCAATGACAGGGATAACGAGTCAAATAACTATTGCAAACAACGCGTTGATAAAGAAGATCGAGTCAATGTTCGTTATCCAGACCCCTGCCATAAAAGCCGCAGCAGGTGTCACTGATGATCCGTGCGCTCAAATAAGTCGTGCAAGCGAAATGAAATACTCCACTGAGCAAGAAAGTTCCATTCCGGAAGCTGCATGTCATAATTATGGATCCTGGCAAAGATCTGACAAGGAGAAAAACGCTCGTTCCATGGAACAAGATGAAAAGTGAAAGAATATCCTAGGTGCAAGAGGCGAAGCCAAGCAGCGCAGAAGGAGACTGCGTTTTTTTTCAAAAGTTTCGAGTTCACCCCCCTCAATGACACCATAGAGAATATCTTCAGGGAAACGAAGGACACTATAAAATATCCAATCCCAGAACGGATGCAAGTCAAAAATGCTACCATGAAATCAGGAAGGTTCTGTCAATTCCATGACCAACCAGGACACAATACAAATGAATGCAAACATTTGAAGTCGCTAATCGAGAGGCTGGTCAGAAAGAACCATTTACAACAATACGTGCGAGGCCACTGTCCCATTTCTCTGCAAACAAGGGGCAGCAAACCCTCCGTGGAAAGGGCTTAAAATAGCCCGGAACTGATGCGTGACTAAGGATCAGCGATTAGTGTCCTAATCATGGAATTTTGAACTAAAATTCTCGTGATTCCGCCTTATTACTCAGTTTTTCTTTTGTATTCTGTTTGCTTAAGAAGTAGCAGTCGTTCTACTTTGTTTTACCACTTGCTATATTCATGTGTGGCGATGAATCACTTACAAATGCCATATGCAGAGAAAGTTATCTTGTGCTTACTTGAGTACCATAATCATCACTGTACACTGAAAACTGATTTTTCAAATGTAGGCATGATAGGAGTAGCTAATCGTACCCATCTTAATTGCAACGGGAAGGTTCTTAAAGCATATCTCGAGCAAGATGATTCGAAAGCATCGCGAGAGACATGCAAACCAAATCAGATGTATAGGCACGTCATCTCAACCGGGTGTGCTGTCTAAAGACAAACAACAAGCCAAAAGGTGGAACTTCCTTAAGCAAGCATTTGCTGGAAGGGAGATGGTAAAAATGTCCCATGGATAAAATTGCTAAGGCCACCGAAGAAGCACCTTCTTAGGTGACCTTCCTAGGTGTTGGACACAAGTTTTCCAACTTGAGAAAAAAACTCAATGAGGTAAACCAATGTCTATGTCCTAAGGTAAGGCAAAAAGTCGGAAAAACTGACAAGTCCCACGGAAAAAGTCCCATGGTTAAAATTGCTAAGCCCACCGAAGAAGCACCTTCTTAGGTGACCTTCCTAGGTGCTGGACACAAGTTTTCCAACTTGAGAAGAAAAACTCAATGAGGTAAACCAATGTCTGTGTCCTTAGGTAAGCCAAAAAGTCGGAAAAACCGACACGTCCCGAAACGGAAAAAATTGCCAATCACAGGGGGCGCCTTGTTAGGTGAAGGGCACGAAGTTTAACTCCTTGAGTCAAGGCTCATTCAGATAAATTAGTGTCTGCTCCTCGGGATGAAGCATAAAATGGGGAAGGATTAAACATGCTGGAAGGACCAGCACAAAATAGAAACCCTAACCAAAAGGGGGTGTCCATTCTTGTTCTTTGTTGTTAACCAAGTCAAACAAAGCCAAGGTTGGATTACAAAGCAGAAATCCTAGCCGAAAGGGGGTACCAAAAATCCTAGCCATATGGGGGTATCCAACAAGGTCTTTCAGTCCTACAAAAATCAGGACTAACAAGGCTGAACTTGGGTCGAAATTGAAACCCAAGACCTCCCACGGGGGCACCCAAAATAAAACACATAATAACCACGCGTTGCTTTTAAGAAATCATGAATTGACCAAATTAAAATGCGAAATCAACAAAATATGTGAAATTAAAAAGATCTTTAGTATGGGGACATCACCATTGTGTAAAAAATCACCAATGCCCACTCAAAACATACCACGACCTAGTTATAACTTCGTTACTAGAACTATTCGAACGATAAGATTTGCGTGAACAACAAACTAAAAGTACGACAACTCATAAGAATGAAAGTAATAAAACTATGATAGCCCCTAAGCGATACAAACGTAAGTCCGCAAATATAAAATATTAAGTGAGGGTCGGCACTCGCACAAACAACCGCTCTAAGTGCGTGACAAGTAAAATAAAATACACTGGAATCAGAACATAAAGGTCAAAAGCGCTATTTTTATATAGGGAAGGATGGACAATTGTTCAGGCTTTTGCTGATCCAGCTGCACAAAAGAGTTATCAAAAGGAAAAAGACGTGTGATCTTCAATTATTAACCAGTTAGCTTTCTTTTGCGTTTCAGGGTGGACACAGCCTTAGTATTCCAAATCTCGTCCTCATCTTCCAAATAGGACGCATCTGGTAAAAGTGGGTCATCTGATGAAGGTATGGTTGGAGGATTAATACTGGTGGAGATCAAAATAGAGTTGACGGTGGCAGGCTGGGCAGCAGCGCCGCAAGCAGCTAAAGGAGAGGGCAAAAGCACACCTGATGCAACAAGGTAACAAGCACTAAACTCAGCAATCCCAAGTGAAGAAATAAGAAAATCCAGATCCGGGGCAGATTGATAGATGTCTATTTTACCTGAAGCTGCTGGATATACGAAGTCAGCTCCACGATCGTCCGTATTTAAAGAAGTGTAGCCATAACTCGCGCACAGTGCCACAACATTTTCTTGATATGAACACTCAATAACAGGTTGAGCTCTAGTGACATCCAAGGTAGAGTGATCCGTTGGGGGAATAAGGGGGCTCAAAGTATTAACCCCAACAGAGTCGGGTGGGGCACAAGGAATCATAGAGTCCGAACGTTCCTTCCTAAGCGATTGAACTCGCTCGTTCATCAAAATCCTCCAACCCTTAACTAGAGCCTCACGATCTTTCTCTTCTGAAGGTTGTTCTTGAAGGAACTCATCATCAACGTCGTTGGAATACGAAAGTATTCTCTCCCAAACAAGGGCCAGAGTCCACGGAAAATCCTTATCCAAGTAACTTAAGCTTCCACGACTCATGACACTACAAGCATAGAATTGAAACAGAGTATTGTCAATTCCATTTCTAGATTCATCAAGATCTTTTTGCTACTTAATCTTATCCTTTTCAAAGGTTCTGAGGGTTTCACTCTGAGAAGCAAGTTGGCCTTCGAGATCCATGTTTTCCTGTTCTAAAGAAATCAAAGCCTGTTTTTCTAAGGCCATATGGCGCTCAGCAAGTTCTCGAGTAGATCGAGCCTCTAAAAGCTGCGCTCGTACACCCTCCAATTCCTTCTTGAGTTCGACATTTCTGGCCTCTAAGCTGTCCACTTTAGCACGACCGCTCCTTAAAGAAGTCATCTCAGATTCTTGGGATTTAATCAAGTGGATCAGGCCAACTTTGTCGGTTTCCAAGGTTTCGATATGGTCAAGGTATCGAGCATTCAATCTCTGAAACTCATAACCGAATTTGGCCCAATGCTCCAGTTTCTTATCAACATCTTTCATGACCATATTCAACTGTGTCTCGAATTGATACTTAACAACACCAAGTTGATTGCTCATACCACTTTTTATGGCATCCAAATTCTCCGCAACATTTCGCCTATCGTGAGGGTGTAAATCCAGATCGAAATGCATTCCCCTCAAGTCCCAAACACTAAAGCGCTCCTTGAGCATTGGATTTCTAGGAGGAACCTTATAAGGTGGACGATCACGTATTATTTTAATTTGAGTAGGAGTCGGGACAATGGATCTCATAGAAGACTCAGTCGGTGCAAGCATCTTAGCCTGGTCAAGTCCCTCGCTCCTTAAAGAATCAACCATTGAAAGTTCATAAGTATGTCGGACCTGAAAACTTGAAGATACTTGAGGGTGCTTTGAATAACAGGAAAGACAAAACTATAGGAGGCTTCGTGGATCAGTAAGATCAGCTTGTTGGGAGAAACTATCTGACAACGTGCAGTCTGCATTTACACGTGAGAAATAAACAAAGTATGAATTCAGCAAGCATTCAGAGATTGTCAAACCAACGGGAAATTAATTGGTATGAAAACAGAGGCTTTCTCAGGACGCTGAGCAGGCCCTCACATTCCTCCCATATCAGATACAATGGGTCAGGCATTACCACATCACCTTGGCTCAAATATTCGGCAGAGTCCAAATCCCCTAGGTCTCCAAATGTCCATGAGGAACCTTCCGCCTTAAAAACAGGAGAAGCAGAACTCCCGGCGGTTGTTCCAGAAGTTACATCGACCCTCAAACCATATGCGTTCTCGTCAACTCTCTTATCACCCCCTTCGGTAATCAACAACGAAGGTCGATCGCTCATATCAAGGATTAAACGTTTCACTTTAAGAGGCTTACCGGAAGGACTTTGGGAGTGAACAAAAGCTTTTCCAAGAGATCGTTTAGGGCAAATTAATTGGTACTTATGGAGGTTTTACTCTAAAAGCAACACCTCTCTTTTGTCAATAGAAATTAAAGAATTAAGGAGGCCTTGATCCAAAGTAAGTCCCGCAATAGAAGGAATCACTACAAAAGTCAGAAAGAAAACCGGATGAGAAAGAGAAAAGGAGTAGGAACTCCAGGAGCAAAGGTATAATTACCTCCTTCGACCCATTGTCCATGAAATCTACCAGGACACCGGACAAAGAAATATTGACCCAGAAACCCCTTAGCTCCATCTGTCAAAGCAGTGATAATTCTATCATGCATACTCTCCATAAAAAAGAAAGAGGGACCGTCTACCTCCCTCCTCTTAAAAATATATAAAGAGCAAATATCCGCAAATGTGGGTTCCCGCTGTCGGACCTTCATGAAAAGTATGTATAGCCCAAGCAAGATTTTATACCCACTAGGATGCAGCTGATACGGGGCAATGGCCAGTTGTCGTAAAATGGACTCTAGGTAAGGATTGAAGTGGGGAATCGCCCCGCTGGATAGCATGTGATAGTTGACCGCTACATACCCGGAGGGCGGAAAATCTGCCAACTCTCCCTTTCTGGGAAATATGGTTTCATCTTGTGAAAACCCAAAGCGATTGCACATTTGTAAAAATTGATCAAAAGGAAGCATCAATTTACGGCAGCCGGCCGCCACCCCGTCACAAAAGTGAGGTTGGGGATGAATCTGACTAACATCAAAACCAGAACCAGTAGCTGGGGCAACCTCACCTGCCCGATCCAAACCCTCTCGTTCCCCAGACATAATGAGTTAACTAGGATTGAGATGAACAGGCGGTTAGTCACATGAAAGCATAGACAAGTATGCTTAAAAAGAAATTACAAACTGGATAGTTAAGGGTCAAAGGAAAAGCAAAAGTATCGCCACGATATAAGTTTTCCATTGAACAGCCAGTTAAGGCATGGCGAATTAGGGGATATCGTCTCTTAGTCATTCGGTAAATGACTTGCCAGCGTAAAAAGGGCTAAGGTTTATCACCAAAGGATTCTGACTGAAGTCCAAGCACATACCAAGTCAAGTCAACGCTTCTCAAATATCGCAACCATGTGTCCTAGCAACTTGGTGTTTCCAATTGAGAATCCTCATTTACAAAGCTAAAAGAGTTAACCCAAAATCATAGATAAAAAGAAGAAAATTCACTTGCAAGTGAAATTCAACTCGAAGAAAGGAGCGTTGTAACCGGAAACAAAGTTGAGAGAAACTGTCGACCAGAGGAGGACGGGCAGGACGATCGATCATGTAAAGAGAATCGAAGCCTCAAGAAGCAACAATGAGGTCTTCTACGATGACATCGTCATTAAAATGAGCTTATTGAAGAAATATGAAAGCGGGAAAATGAAGAGACAATACTTAAGAGGACTAAAATCCACTTTTTGTGATATGACAGCTCAATTAAGATCTGGTGATCCGGTTTAACGTACCCGGAAAATATCCCACCAAATGCCCAAAGACAGGCAATTGTCAAAATATCCAAAATTTGAAAATATAAGCTATCTGTGAGGGTGTAGAACGTTGAACCTAATCCATCCAGTACATTCTCACCACATCAGCTTAGTGCTCAATTACGCAAGAAGTGTCTCATCAAGTCCCAACTGGCATCCCGAAATTCAGCTATTCGCACGGTAATCAAAAAGATACATTGAGCCTCTCGTTTGCAGGAAAAGACAATACCAATCAGCGACGATGAAGTAATCTTAATATTTGGCACGACCGGGCCCTCAATAAGTCAGGACAAACCAGTAACCAATGTGTGATTAAATATGTCGAAGCCAGTGATTCTGTACAAAAAGAAATCATGAACTTCGAGGGGCAAGTGTTAATCCCTAAAAATCCATACGCACATTGCGTAAAGGATACAAGGCGGATATCACCAGGATCCATCGTGCACGATGCAACCGCACATATCGAACCCAAGGCAGGTCAAGTCAACTAGTGTGACCGAAGACAAAGACATAACATATTATGAGAAGTGCGACCAGATAAAGATAAAGGTCGCAGATCCTGAGAACCGCTCAAACACCGAAGTAAAGCAAGTCGCCCATTCAACATAAGCGGGAGCGACCTCATAACATAGCCATAAAGCCTAACAGCGCCATACAAAGGCAGCAAGAAGACGAGCGCCCTTGGACCAAGAAGGGCGGTCGCACAAGGAACAAAAGAGAATCAACTCTAGACCCGCATTCCGCTCTCACAAGATCTCCCAAAGAGCTCACAGGATGATCGCTTACAATGTACCCGCTCAGCTATTCAAGATACTCGTTCCAACAAGCCGTCCGCACATGATAACTGGATACAGCCACGAACAGCTGGCTACAGCTAGCCAGTGGCATTGTTGTAATTAACAGAAGGAATGATCCACGGCCTAGATAAACGGATTCCAGATCGCTTACCAAGGAAAGTTCACCTATAAATACACCATGGCTACCAACATAAAGGGGGGATGGGAAAAAACCACGAGGTGCGGCTGAATTTCATCCTCAACCATAGATTCAACCATGGCGTCAAGGACAATCTTACGGTGAAGGAAAACGAAGACATCCTTCTTCTTAATCATTCATCCATCCTTCTTCTCCTCAAATTCTACTAATCTCTTGTAAAATTCCTTAGATTGAAATATATAAATCAGGGTATATTGAGTGGATATAGAAATGTATGAAAAGAGAGAGTGGATGTACTTTGTAATTCACGTTATAAGGCAGGAAATCACCTTCATAGTGGATGTAGGCCTTGTTAATGGCTGAACCACTCTAAATCTTGTCTCTACTTTACTTTTCTCGCATTTTTTTTTACTTTTTTTGCTGATTAAACACGGTTCCATTTATTTCTTACCAAATTGGTGAAGTACAGTTTAGTACCTTGGGTGTTTAGACCATTTTTGGTGCAAAAATCATCGGACATGAGTTTGATCAGGAGCCCGAGAAGATTTCAGTCTCAAGACCCTCGGAGGATGGCTCCGCCAACCATTAGACAATCGGATAGTATATAGTCTCATTTTGGGATATATGTAGTAGTACGTATACGTAGATATTAGCTTCGTTTTGGTGCAGTACAAGAACTTACTGTATATTTTAGAGCATGATACCGTTTTTTAGGGCAACCTTAGGAACGTAGTACATGCTCAGGTTGGTTAGTATAAATGCATATACATCTCTTATACCTTTAGTGTCACTATGCACTAGGGTATATGTTATGTTTATAATTTAGTTGATATTTTGGTTATATAATGTAGAAATAGATGTATGAAATGAAATGACGTCTTTAGTTTTATATACTGTCTTTATACTTTGTTCTTTGCTTCCATCTTCTTTCCTTTTCTTAAATGAAAATTTCTAAGTAGGAGAGAGTGTAATGACCCGAAATTTTGGAACCAATTTTTTTTTTTATTTTTTTTGAAAATTCGTATTTTTAAGAAATTAAAATAAGCGTGCATGGTTCTGGATACATACACTCATTTTTAAATACGATTTCAAAAAGTATAATGGTCAGTTAAGTTATTTAAATCAAGTTTTAGCAACTTATCAGTTCAAACAATTTTCTGTAGAAATGAGATTTTGATCACTATTCATCGAAATTGTAAATTTTGAGAATAGTATTTGAATACGACTTATACTGGAAGTTAGAATAAGGTTATTGGAGTTTTAAAATGATAATTAGTAAGGTTATTTTAAAAATCGACAATTCAGTACTTGTTTAAAATGTTAGGGAAAATAGAAATTTTGTATATGATCTCGGAATTCAACGAAACTTTTTTATCGTATCCGTAATAATAAATAAATGTTAGATTCCAAATTTCAAGTTAATTGAAGTAAATATGTAAGTATGCGTGATATAAACACCGGCTAGAAAATTTAATTAAATTGAATAATAAGATTAACAATGGCCATTTTTCTAGCGGTCTAAGAATTCGACGAGACCAGGACTATTAGGACTGTGTCTAAAAAATATTGCAAATTTTCAAATTTCATAATTTTTGGGATTAGTATGTAGCTATACAATAAAAACATTGGTCCATTTCAAAGAAAATTGATTTTTAAATGATTTAATTAATTAGTTTTGAGCCAATAAATAATATTTAAAAATATAATAAATTAAAATATAGTCGTCTAGTGGTGTGTTAATATTTTTAGAACATAAATTTATTTTCGTAAGCAGTGATATATTGTTATAAAACCTTAAGTATTGTAATAATCTATATAAGGATTAATAATCAATTAGAGCATGTTATAATTAATAAAGATAATAAATAGAATATATTTTAATTTTTGTTCACATATGACCGGAGAGTACGGAAAACCGATTAAGATGACTGGAAAATATATCTGATATTGTATGCGTAGTTATATCAACAAGTTGTATGAACGTTGTAAGCTAGTTAATGTATTTATCTACATTAGCCAGCACTATTCATTTAGAAGGAAAAGTCTGCTAGTTTTTAGGTGTCACCTTCCTAAGACACCATGGTGTGCTTGTTCTGCGTTGTTACTCCATCTTCAAAGAAGAGAAACACCTCATCAATCTAAACCAACATCCAAAATCCTATAAAAGCAGGCGACTCCTTCTCATTTTCTTTCATTTTTCTTCACTTCCTTCTTCCTCCATCGCTTCTCCTCCTCCCTATACCACATCGCCCCCCGACCCCAGCCACCGCCGGCACCCTCCTCCCCTTCGCTTCGGGCGCAACAATTCCCTTTCTCCCGTAGGCTCCACTTCATCCAAAAACACCTCCTTCCTCCTTAAAACACTAAAAAAACCACAATTTTCTACCACCCACACCCCTTTTCCACCCTCCTTTAACTATTTCCAGCCCACACCAGTCCACCCCGAGCCCACCCAACACGTAACCAGCCCCCACCCAGCCCCGTGGACCCCACTTCTCAAAATCATTGCTTCGTTTTCCTAAAACTGTTCTCCGTTTGCTCCTTGAACCTGTGATCACCCCCAAATCTTCCATGAATTTTTAAATTCATTTTACATATAATTTACATAAACTTTGGTCACTTCTCAAGGGTCACCCTCCTTGATTCCATGAATTCCAGAATCCTTTCTTTAACCAATATAAAAATATCAATAGAGTGAATCAAAACTCAACTTATGTATATGAAGATACATAAGTCTCTTTTACTTAATTAATCAGAGTATTATTTGAAAGTAAAAGTATATTGACTAGTTTAAGATTAACTAAAAAACTACACATCTCAAAAAAGGTTTAAAACACATGTTCTTCTTATACAATTAACCCATACAAAGAAATAAACATTAAACACATTCTTATGTATCTTGAGAATTCATATTACTGTGCATAGCCTACTCATCATATATATTTTATCTTATTTTGTTTGCCCAAACACTGATTACAAAACAATATTCTTCATTCAACTAAATGCATCATGCCTATACCTCAATCATGGCAACACTTTTTTATTTATCACATTGCCATGCTGAGTTTCAACTATTTATACAGTAATCATACTTTAATGAGACATCAACTTGTGCATTCATTATTTGAATGCCATGTATACTTCAGCACTAATCCTTATAGGTAATGAATGAGCACGAGCATACATTAATTTCCATGTTATGCGTACTTCAATTGACACAGAATACAACAACTTGGTTAAACATTGTGGACTATATTATTCGTGTATAAATGAATACATTCCACCCACATTCAACAATTAACCATACGCGTTTCGGACTTCAAAAGTGGTACAATACTTAATGTAGTAAGCTACGTTCATCCACATTCCTCAGTTTTAGGAAAGTAATTACTAACTATGACCATTTAAGCTTTTCAGCAAATCGCATTTATAAAACAATCAATACGTTTCTGGCTTTCCATAACCATATATTAATTATATAGCATGACACTCTCTTCAGCACTAAAACACAGCCACTCTCAGATTAATTATAAAACAATAGAATACATATAGATTACGTACTGTTTATAATTGACCATACAAACTTAAACCTTTTTAAACTAGTTTACAATAACTTAATAGCACACATTTTCACAGTATATAAAATGCAGTTTCCAGATACATTTCACACAACAATACCAAATCAATACAAAACCTCAAATACATAAAACACTACAACTTATTTAGCAACTAATAAGCTATTACTACCGAATATCAATAGCGAAGTGAGCTGGCAGTGACGGGGTGTCGGAAGACCAAAAGCTCGTGGGAGGCTCAATAGAAAGTGGGGCCAAATACTAAGAAGGGCTAGAGAAGGAAGGAATAATCCGAAAAGCCGCATCAACCGAAACCCTTTCCCTCCCCTTAAGGGAAGAGATCGTATGGTACTATGGGATGTAACCGACAGGATCTCTCCGCCAAGGTCAATCCAACAAGATCGTTTCGACAGTATCAGCTCGACGAAAGACTCTGTGTAAGGAGTCACCCTAATCCAAAACCAAGAAAGCCGAATGCAATAAACTCGTCGGACGAAGCTCAAAAGAATCTTCGGAAATGATTCGCTTAAATACCGGAACACCGAAGGCGAGAACATCGACAGTACTAAACCAAGGGAATGTGAGTACCCCCTTGAACCTACTAACGGTGCATCTGCTACACAAATACCGAAAGGACATATTCATGAATAAACGAAAGTGGCACCAGAAACCACCCTCCAAGAATACAGGCTACAACAAAGGCCCCACCGGAGGGCTAACCGAGACCCGAGCAGGGATACAGGCTACCCGTACTAGACTACCTAGTACTAAAACCCATGGCGGTTACAAACCGGCAGATATCAGCATACACCATGAGGTCAAACCCCTCTAAGTATTCACAATAAAGCCGAAAGCCTACATCCGAAAGCTTATTTCCGGAAGCCTACATTCTGAAGCTTCTTTTAAGAATTCGAGTATTATCTAAAAGACCATAACCAATGCACCGAAGGCGGCCGAAGGTCAAGCACCCGAAACCAAGAATAAAGCTACCTGCAAAGACCCCCATAGGCCCAATAGCCCATCAACAGAAGGAGCCCTGAACCACTATAAATAAGGCCCCAGGGGTCACATTTTGGGAGATTGGTTTCTTTTCTCCTTAACACTTGTACTCTTAAAATTGGCTTAGTAATTAGATCAATGGAGGGATCCTCCCTATGACATTCGTGCACTATCAGTGAAAATTGAATAAAAAGGATTCCATTATAAGAAAATTGCTCTATAAGTGTGTATTGTCATTTTTGATCATCACTATTGTGGTTTACTACTCCTTTTTTAGCTAAAGCCCAGTTTTCCAACTCGACACATCTTTGAATAGTAAAAACATGCTTCACCCCCTAAGTTCAAATCCATTCTGATCGACCTTGGCAAACTCATACCTCTCTGACTCAACATCTACAGAGATAACCCAATTTAACCCATAATGTAACCAATTTACCATTTCCTCCTTTAGATCCACCCTATTCGACCCATCTCCGTTGTTGACGAGAAATATCGTTAACATTTTGGAACTAGAAGGAGGGCTTGAACCTCCGATCCCTTTGGTCAACCCCATCACATCACATATCAACCTTAGTTGTTCTGTCCCGGATTGGACTAAACCTTGAAGAGGCGAACATTATGGATAAAAAACCTCCACTAGTTGCTGGCATATTTCCCATGACCGGGGCAAGTATTGACGAGCCATGGGCGATCGAAAGGTTCAAATTAGACACCCTCCATATCCAAGAGAAAGAGAAGGACGTAGAACCTTATGACCGTGATCCATGGAGCATTAACGCCTTCCACATTGGACGAACTCTGATTTTTGCCTTTTACCAGACGAAGAGATACAACTCCTTTCTCCTCGTCAAAAAAGCCATCCTCACTAAGGCTAGAGAGACCATATTCGAACAAAGCATTGGAAAAACTCCCATCCCTCTGGCCGATAAAAAGTCTGAAAGAGATATACCCCCATGTCGAAAGGCAGCAAAAAGGAAGTGTAGAGATAAGGAAGAAATGACATGATTGAGTAGCAAAAAGGCCAAGATGCAACAGCGGAAGAAGTATTTCGAGTCAAGGTTACCAAAGGGTTATAAGCTCACTATATCGATTGAGGGTATATATTTCCTAACCAGGCATGAGTTAAACTTTTGGTCGTCGCCGAAGAAGAAACCCAAGAATGAAGCTAAGAGAGAAGGATTGTATTGCTACTACCATATGGTAAACGGACACGAAACAAACCACTGTAGAGTTCTGGAGGGGATGATCATCGAAATCTTAAACCGAGGAAAGTTACAAAGTTATGTAAAGAAAGCGTAGGAGATTATGTCGTTGAGACCCTCTTGATACAGTAAGAAAAGGATTACCCCCTCTGTTGCAAAGGAGAGAAACTATGCAAACAAAATGACCAAGAAAGGTCAAGCCACAAATGGATAAAGAGAAGAAAACCCTTGCCAACACTAAATTAGACCGGGTAAGGCATCCTCTAGAGGGGGATGGTGTGTTAGTCTTTCTCCATGCCCAAACTAGAGGAGGCAGGGTTAAACCATCGAAAGTGTAAACCGCCGTTTCACGCTAGAAATGGTTGTGGCGGTGCATCTAAAATTAGCAAGCCCTGCCTCTACTCATAGAAGAGTATGCCCTGTCTCTGTAGAACTAAGCACGTCCTACCTCTGCTCGTAGAAGAGCACACCCTACCTCTACTTATGTTTTGCGTTACCCACTGAAGGGAACGCAAACCCCTGTCATCACCTACGATGGTCAGGATAGGGCACCTCTTGGAAGGGGTGGCGTATAAGCCTCTATCAGTGCCTACGATGGCCCCTATAGAGCGTTAAAAGAGTAAACCTTAGTTTTGTGCCTACGAGGGCCCTGTCTAAGTTTTTAAGCCTTTATCATCGCCTACGATGGTCAGGGTAAGGCATCTCCTAGAGGGAGGTCGGGTAAGTCCTTGGGCCCTGCTTGTGGATAAGCTAGCCCAACGCTCTAAACGCACAGGCTCAGAGAGTGGCCAACAAAGCACGTACATCCTCTACTTTGACATCAAAATCCTAAGGGGAGGCTCAAGAAGCACGTACAACCTCTGCTTTCCAAATGAAATCTGAAGGGGATACTTACTTCATTAATACCAAAAGGGTTCCGGTCCACTATTATTAACACCTGAATCTAGGTCGATTCGGCATTTCTCAAATACCGGAAAAGGTTGTAGTCCACTATTATTAACAAGCGAATCTGGGTCGATTAAGCGTTTCTCAAATACTGGAGGAGGTTCCAGTCCACAATTATTAACACCCGAATCTGGGTCAATTCGGCGTTTCTCAAATACCGGAGGAGGTTCCGGTCTACTATTATTAGCACCCGAATCTGGGTCAATTCGGCGTTTCTCAAATACCAGAGGAGGTTCTGGTCAATTATCATTAACACCCGAATCTAGGTTGATTCGGCGTTTCTCAAATACCGGAGGAGGTTCCGGTCTACTGTTATTAACACCCGAATCTGGTTCAATTCGGCGCTTCACAGTTGCCGGAGGAGGTCCCGGTCTACTACTATCGATACCCAAATTCGTATCGATTCGGCTCTACGTAAGTGCCAGAGGGTATGCAAGCCTTCTACATATTGACATCTGAATCTAGGTTGAAGAAACCCATTGTAAGTATTGGAAGAAGATTCTGTTTGTCAGTATAGATGGCCCGTAGACCTCCAAGGTAATTGTCTCAAATCGAAACAACCATAGGTCCGTCCATGAAAGAGGATCCACAAAATTCAAAAGTTGACAAAAAGCTCATTGTTAGAAATAAGGCCAAATAATTTTTTTTGTATTTTCCCGTACTTTAAGAAAACCTCTTAGATCATTCATCATACAAACAATTTTCACTAATGTTTCGGACCAACAGTTATTTACATACTAAACATTGTCAATACACAAATTTATTCACCAAAAGATTACATTCTCAATACCCTTATTATAAGCAAAATTATGTGTCACTGTTACAAAATATCACTGAATATCTGGGCCCTCTCCATCCTCAGGTAAAGGAGGGTCGATTACATGACGAAGTGCAACGCCTAGTAGCTTGTTAAGTCTTTGAACTTTCCTGCTTGTCTCTCCTAAGTGATTGGAAGATTTAATCTGAAGCTTCAAAGCTCTGCTGTAAGCCCTACACATTGCCCTGAGAGACTTATTTTCCTTTTCCAGTTCAAAATTTCTAATACGCAAATCATGGTTTTCTTCTTGCAAATGTCAGATTTGGTCAACATATCTGTGAGAATCCTTGATTAACTTAGTATCATAGATTCCTTTCATCTCAGCCACCACTCTTTTACACCACTCAGAAATAATTGTTTCCTTTAACCCTGGAGGAGGGTTATTCAAGTAATAACACTTTTGGAGAGCGGAAGCTTTACGAGCTATCGCGACGCTAGGGGCTGAAAACCCCGTCATTATAGGGATATTCTCAAAACAATGTTCCCACATCTCGCACTTTGTAATATCATTGTTTAAATATATTTCCAAGTTGACGACACATTGACGAAGACTCCTTAGCTCATCCTCGAACTCGATAGAGGGTTTAGCCTTTATATATGTGCTCAATCCCAGAATAGTCCTCTCCCTCTCTTCTAGTTGTCCTTTCAAAATATTCATCCTCTCAATTAAGTGTTTGATGGATAAATTCTGATGTAAGATTTTCCTTTCATGAGACATGGAAGAAAACTCTCCCGTCCGCGATGTTCTGTCTCGGGAGGAAGGGATCTCGCGTTGATCAACCTGCCCATAGAAATACAGGAAAGTGTTTATGATTTTATTTACTTTTCAAGTTTTCGAAGATCATACTTTCCTTTCTTTCTTTTATATATACACAACTCTACACGGGTTAAACTCGGAGCCTACCAACTATGACATATAGGCAGAAAAGTGAGTTTATACAAATATCACTTCTTCATACATTTATAGTTTACACAATGCCTCAGCATGTTTCATCCTAAAACTCTTTAACATTGCTTCACGATCCCTACTCCAAAAATTAAAGGAGAGCTGAGGAAATGCGATATAAACACAGTCGTGTCCCTCGAGGAGACGCGTTTCCCTGAAAGCATGAATAGGCATCGTACGAAACTCTTTTCTCAGCCTACAAATCATGCTTAATGTCTCCTCATAGTAAATCAAACTCTGTCATAATACAAACAATCCTGTTAGCCCTTGCGGATAACGAAAGGGAACCCCATACAAATGTTGCATAAGTTGCGGAATTAAGTATACAAGTGTACCACCTGCCCAACATAAAAATGGTTGGAACTTTTTGTTACTTAACTCTGCTTAAGGCAGGAAAACGGTTTTTCTCCTATCTATTATAATGACTATTTGAAGCCAAGCATACAGGAAAAGAGAAAAACACGTCCAGAGTAAGAATTATACCCGAGGGGAGGGAACTTAACGACCGACAGCTTTCTTCCCTCCTAGAAAACCAGAGGGGCCACTTTTTCAGGGCGATGATGATTCAGAATTGTGGACAATATGCTCGCCTAAGCAGTCGCCATCCCTGGGACTGATACCCCCTTTCTCCCTATTGTTACTAGCGGGGGCAGGAGCCTCCCTCTCCTTGCCTAAATCATCTGAAAGACAATCAATGTATAAAAATTCCTCAATTGTAGGATCACCCCTTCGTGACACCTCAATTCCTTACCCAACTTAATCCTCTCCATGACCCGATCCCAGATGAAGGAAGGAATGCAAGTAGTTCGGAGTTCAAAAAGATTTTGAAGGTTGTCAGAAAGGAGATGAAATAGGGCATCTTCATAGCAATCGGATTTAATCTATGGAAGGTGCACTTGCAAGAAATTAGAAATTCTGTCTTGGTTGGCATAAACTATCTGGGCGGCACGAGAAAGCTTTTCATCCTTCTTCCGAAGCTCATCAACATGGGTAACCACATCCTCCACCATCTGGTGCTCCAAGGACGACACCTTGTCTGGAGTTACGTCCCTAGCCTTATCTCCTTCTCCAAGGCTAACTCAGCCTGTTCCAAGGAAGCTTTCAACCTCTCACACTCATTGCCTAAAATTGTGTTAGCCTCCCGGAGCCGAGTAATTTCAATAACAGAAGAAGAAGGGATGAGTTTAGACAAATTCCATTTCTTAATCGTTTGGGAAATTGGAAGCATTCACCATATAGTTGCGATAAGTGGAAAGCCCAGAGTAAAAAAGAAAGTGTTGTACCTTATGCTGTCGAGCAATCAAATGCCAATAAAAATCCCTCGTGTCGGAAGAAGTGGGAGGCAAAGAAATATCAGAAAATTCGGGTCCCGAAATAATAAGTTTCACAAGATCAGTAAAATCTGATGGAAGATCAAGGGGCCTCGAAGAACCGACAATCTAAGAAGCAGAAGTATACGGAGTGCCAATTACACCCTCTCCGAATATGCTTGGAAGAAGTGGTGAGAAGACACCACTTCTCATTTCCCTACCGAAGACACCCCCGGAAATCGCGAAGGTAGAAGTATTGAGCCTTAATCTCTTAGATGACAGACCAACAGGAAATTCGGCTAGCCTCTTAAGAGCATCCGCGTTAGTCCGGTTCAAAGCATCAGCAAGAATAGGGGCTTCCGAAACCCAAACTCCTAGTCAAACGAAAGGTCGGGAAAAAGTTGAGAGCATGAAAGTTGGTATCAAAAGGATTTCCACAAAGAAACTGTCGAATCAACAAAACATACCTAGAAATATAGGAGCCGAAGGAGCGAACACCCCTAAACATGCCAATAGACATTTAGTACCGGGAAGGCGGACAGGGGGACGCCCCAATATCTTATGTCTATGAGGAATAAGGTTATAAAGATGTACCTTGTCCTTAGTTAGTAGAGTGGACCGACTTGGCAACTTTTCAAGTAATTTCAAAATAAGCTTAGACACGCAAGATTCGCTCTCGGTTAGGGACACCCCCTCAGAAGCAAAATCTGAAAGAAGGGAATTAAAGATACATTACAAATGGAAAAATAACCACCTATAAAGGGTTAATAGGGCTTACCACGATCAACAAATTGGCCAGAAATACTGGCAGTACATTTAATAAAGAAGAATTGATCTTCCAAAGACATAACCTTGCCCGCACCATCGCTGACAATCTTTTGCAAAGGGGTAGCATGGAATAAGGAAAGCCCGCACCCTTTGAAAAGCGCATCAGATAACGAGCGAGGTTCGAAGTAAGAGAAACCTGACCCGATTCCAGAACAAGTACTTCCAAACATATGAGTAATGTGTAAGTGCTTGGTAGAAATGGAATGGGCGCGACTCCCGAATCCTGCAGAAGTCGAAGCACAAAAGGAGGAAAAGGAAAGAAGCCCCCATGCCAGATATGCACAGCTGAGTAGGTAAAGTATCCTTCAGGAGGATGCATGAGGTCATCACGGTAAGAAGCAGGAATGGCCTCTACATTGTCCGTTCCAAAGCTGTCAAGAATTGAGTTTACGTCATCTTGAGAAGTGATCAACGATTTCTTCACGAGAAGAGACTTTCCCCTTGGTGAAAGATCACAAGCATCAATGGACGATAAAATGGAACTCCTCTTATCAGACATAACGCTGCCAGGTGATATAATTTCATGAACATATAAAATTTATATCCCACTCATTAGAACATTTGGAAGTGATTACGCCAAAGCCTATTAGTAATGAGTAGTAGGAATAATGGGTGTTGTGATAAATCCTACAAACCATTCCAGTCATTAATTGAAAAAATGCTTTGATACAGTTGCATGTCCTAAACCCTAGAGTTGATATTTGGGGGAAAAGGCGTATAGATTGATTGCCATGAATTGCCTCTCAGGTTATTATGATACGAACTATTTGTATATGATATGCAAAACCCTAAGCTAACTTGAGCAAAACAATTCAGCCCCCCGATTAAAAAGTTAAAATAGGAATACATACCAAGGAATTAAGCAGTGAGTTTCCTACGATAAACTTCAGATCTTCAGTGAACAAATATTCTGGTTCGAGAAATTAATGTTGCAGGTAAAAAGTGAAGAAGAAGCAGTGGTAATTGTGTTTGCCCAAATCCACACCGCACAAACAAGGACCAATCAATATTCCCCTTCCAAGGAAGATCAAAAGACTCTGAAAAGATACTTCGATAAGGACAAGGAGTTTGACTTGAAAAGTCGAAAACACCCCATCACGAAGGGGGGAGGGCAAATGTTACTACCAAATATCAACTGCGAAGTGAGCTGGCAGTAAAGGGGTGTCAGAAGACCGAAAGCTCGCAGGAGGCTCAATAGAAGGTGAGGCCAAATACTAAGAAGGGAAAGAGCAGGAAGGAATAATCCGAAAAGCCGCATCAACCAAAACCCTTTCCCTTCCCCTAAGGGAAGAGATCGTAAGGTACTATGGGACGTAATCGAGAGGATCTCTCCACCAGGGTCAATCCAACAAGATCCTTCCGACAGTATTAGCTCAATGAAAGACTCCATGTAAGGAGTCACCCTAATCCAAAACCAAGAATGCCAAAAGCAGTAAACTCGTCGAATGAAGCTCAAAAGAATCTTCGGAAATGATTCGCTTAAATACCGAAATATTTGAAGGTGAGAACATCGATGGTACTAAACCAAGGGAACGTAAGGACCCCCCCTCAAACCTACTTCCGGAGCATCTGCTACACAAATATCGAAAGGCCACATCCGCGAATAAATGAAAGCTGCACCACAAACCACCCTCCAAGAATACAGGCTACAATAAAGGACCCACCGGAGGCCTAACCGAGACCCGAGTAAGGATACAGGCTATCCGTGCTCGACTACCTAATAACGAAACCCGCGACGGTTTGAAACAGGCAGTTATCAACATACACCATGAGGTCAAGCCTCTCTAAGTATTCACAATAAATCTGAAAGCCTACATCCGAAAGCTTATGTCCACAAGCCTATATTCAGAAGCTGCTTTCAAGAAGTCGAGTGTTATCTAAAAGACCATAACCGATGCACCAAAGGCGGTCGAAGGTCAAGCACCCGAAACCAAGAATAAAGCTACCTGTAAATACCCTTACGGGCCTAATAGCCCATCAACGGAAGGAGCCCTGAACCACTATAAATATGTCCCTAGGGGTCACATTTAGGGGATCAATTTCTTTTCTTCTTAATACTTGTACTCTTAAAATTAGCTTAGCAATAAGATAAATGAAGAGATCCTCCCTATCACATTCGTGTACTCTCAGTGAAAATTGAATAAAAAGGAGTCTATTACAAGAAAATTGCTATGTAAGTGTGTATTGTCATTTTCCGATCATCACTATTGCAGTTTACTGTTCCTTTTTAGATAAAGCCTAGATTTCCACCTCGACACATCTTCGAATAGTAAAAACATGCTTCACCCCCTAAGTTCAAATCCATTCTGATCGACCTTAGCAAACTCATACCTCTCTGACTCAACATCTAGGGCGATAACCGGATTTAACCCATAAAGTAACCAATATACCATTTCCTCCTTTAGATCCACCCCAGTCGACCCATCTCCGGTGTTGACGAGAAATATCGTTAACATAAGCATTTAAACTGCCAATCTTTAATTCCTTTTATCTCCACTGAAAGTGCATCCTCACCTATAGTACAATTTCCCGAGCTGCCTTGTTTGAATGAGACACCTTAAAAGATTGCATGAGCAACCAAGTGGGTTAGACTTAACATGTCTGGTGTGAGTGTATTTCATATATTATATGGAAAGTAATAATACCGATTTATATTTATAATGTGTAAAGTTCAGTGTATAATTTTACTCTGTCTTTTTTAGTTTTATTCAAATTATTCCATAAACATATTAAAATTTTCTAAACAAATATATACAAATGGTAATGTGTTCACCAAGCAATACATATATCACTTTTACCATTTATAGAGAATTAATGGTAGTTATTCTCATCAACCCTGACAGGTGTGTATATATATACACACACGCATACATATATATATATATATATATATATATATATATATATGGATCAAATATATATGTTCATGTCATTAAGTCAATCATAACTGGTTGTTACTTCCTGATATATACGTGTACATGCATTCTCATGCTTGCATGCATGCATGTATGTATATATATATATCCACTAAATTCTAGATTCACCTAAGTATTTATGTAAACTAATGTTGATATATTCAAACATTTACTTCTATTTACAATATTTAGTCAACAACATCATTAACTGGCATTTTATTCTCTGGTTTTACACACATATATAAGCCTACATTCTCATGCATGTGTGTGTGTATATAAATATACTAGTTTCAGGATCTCCTGTGTATTTGTCTCAGTTAATATAAGCGCACCTCAAAGTTAGTTACCAATACAACGTACATCCAGAAATGCTTTCATATTACGTCCACAATTCCCATTTCTGAGAATAAGTCAATTCATTCAGTCATGAATAAAAGAATACATTAAAATATTAAATATATTTTCTAGTTTTCTTTTTGTTGATCAAACCTGTATTCATACTTGTCTGTCTTTCTTTTCAAGTGTCAGCGACTGGACTTTTTACTTCAGATTTATAAGTGAGTAAACAAGCAAAATATACATAATTTGAAGTCATTCAAATATATACACCAAATCATACATAAAGTAGCCAAGCCATATAATCATTCTGCAACACATCCATAACACACATGCATATGAACCTCAGTCCCTTTATTGCTATGTTGCCTAATTATTTGGTGTAACTTTAACATGATTCCTGGACTGATCTACAATATTTTAGTGGGTCACAAACCTAATTAACCATGCACTGAACAATAATGCACCTTATTTGGGTCATCACTCAGTTATCCCATCACATAAAGGTCTTTAGGGCTTGCATTAAATCATGTACATACCTAACAACCTAACTTAATGTTAAATTTATCAACGCAATAAGTGACAAGCACCACAGCCAGACCCACTATCTCGTTTCTAGTTAGGAATTAGACTATGTTAAACTAACTTCCCCATACACCCAACCTGATGCATGAAAACCCCATCATAAATGACGAACAAACTTGCATATATATATATATATATATATATACACATACACACACACATACATACATACATACATACATACATTTCCAGTGTAAACTGATACAAACAATCATTTAACAACACATCATTCACAATCATAACAAACATCCACAATTTATATAAGCAGATGGTATTGGTACTTTTAAACTTGTCTTAACATCAGGTGTCTAGATTAAGTTAATCATAATAATTTTCCTATTGCCATGTGCAAGATAGAGATAATGAGGATATCTCCCATCTATTGTCCAGTTTTTTGGCAAAAACCCGTTCCAAACCAAAGTAAAAGCTTGTAACCAGAAATTCGCACATTATAGGCTTTAAGGGATAATTTTCACTTTAGATTGACCGACCCTGGGTCGACCTAAAACTATGCCACAACAAGTAAAGACAGAATCCTCTTAAAGAAAAGATCAATCCAATCAGTCGAGTCATCAATAGATCAACCGATCTATTCCTAAAAGGTCAGATCAGACCGGAATATCGAAGCAGACGTGCCTAAGTCAAATTATCTCTTGCATTATTGGATCAGAGCGAGTTATGCGCTATCAAACAAAGTTCTATTCTTAAGGCTGGAGCAACAGAAACGCTTTGGCCAACACTTCTTTTTACACGCCAAGTATTCAACTCCACCTATGCCACATATTTCGAGGAAGAACATCTCATAAGCAGTACCGGGTCCTGCCGCCTACAGCTATCCTACAAGATCGAGCTCCACGTATTAAAGCCCAAAAAAAGGTGTATTCCATGCCGCATGCAAATTTGACCCACTAGCTCGCCTATATATACAGCTCTTTCCCGAAATGGAAAGACATCTTGAATCAATTATAAAATAGCTTCAGATTCAACATCTCAAAAGAGCATGCCATATACTCTAGATTTAACACAAGGATTTTATGTTTAAATCTTCTTTTTCTCCAATTTCTTTCACTGAAAAACCATTGTAACCTCTAATCGACAGTATAAACAAAGAATATAAGTGGATTAGGCTACAATATAAGTCGAACCACTATAAAATATTGTGTCTCCTTTGTTTATTTACTTTTCCTCGCATCTCTGTGATTATTATTGTACATGTTTAGCTCGAGTTGGAGTTGATCGTCACAAGACCAAATTTTGACATCAACACTTTGGCGCGCCAGGTAGGGGCATGTAGATATACCCTACGACCTTCGAAAATTATTAAGGAAGCAATGACAAAGCGTAAGAACGACGCAACACCTTCTCACTCTCTACCTCGACCTGTTGATGTAATAGGAGCAACAGCAATGGAGGCAAGCCATGAGGCTTCCTCTCATGAGGACCCGTACGAATACCTAACTAGGGACGACATGGATAAAGTCTTGGCCGATTTCAAAATAATATGGCATACCAGGGTGAACTTCTCAAACATTGACATGGGGTGATGAACAACCTCATCGTTCGGATGGAAAAGGGACCTCACATTCCAATATCATTTTCTACATCGGGTGAAGTTGGGGCAACAACTGATCTTCGCTCTGTAGAGATCCAAGTCCCAGATATAACACCCTTCTCCCGTCTGGTTCAACTTCACTTCCCGATCGGCCAATGCTAAGATCATCACTTCCAATATTAAATGGAGTTTTGGTAGCTGCAGATTCTTAGGTCGTCCATGGTCAAGTTATGGACCAGTCGACCGTTTTTTCTCCACTCCAGGACTTGACTCAACTCCCTGGACAAACATCTCCTAAACTAGTGCAACTTGTGGTCAAAAAGAACCAAGAACGTTGCAGCATCCGGTTCGACCCAACGTCAGACTGCAAACCTATCTTATGTAGCCTCGCCTACAGCCTTTCAAGCTTTCCGATCCAGAACAAGCTGGGGGAAGCAACCCTCCATTCACCAAGGCTACTGTACCATACTGGTCCCCAATCTAACGGAGGGAACTGCTACTATAAACCAATCTAACATCGCCCCAAGCGCAGGCAATGTCGTTCCCCGGCTGGATACCACTCACCTGAAACGCTCTTGTCCAACCGCCATGGGTATGGTTCAGACCAGTACTCAGTTTAACCAAGCGAATCCATGTATTCTCGAATCAAGGCCCGAAGATGAGGATCACCTTCACTCAACTCTCGAAGGACGAACCGAACCGACCCCAAAAGCTCGGGGAAAGCTTCCACCAAGGCCTAGTACTGGGGTTCTCACCGTTGTACCTAATGCGGAATTGGATTAGTGGCAACAACTCCTTGGGGATGAGAGTCAAATTCCAAGCATTATTAAACGCTTCATTAGAGGCAACACTTTTCAGCAGTATGTGGATAACATCCATCGTAGTCCATTCACAGTGGAGATCAGAAACTCCTGAAATCCACTAAGACTTGAAGCCTCCGTTCTTGTAACCCTACAACGGCAGGACCGACCCGACCATACACCTCATGCGATACATGTGTCATATGGAAGTACTTTTTGCATCAACCAATGTCATGGCTAAATGTTTCCCTCACTCTCTCACTGAAATAGATGGCATGTAGTTTTGACAGCTAACAACTAAATCAATCAACAATCAGAACATGCTTTTCACTCGCTTCATTGAGCAATTCAGAGTTCATATCTCCCGACCGAAGAGTGTCATGTTTATCACATCCATCAAGCAGCGGTCCGACGAGACCCTATGCTTCTTGTTAGAAAAATTCAACACGACCGAAGCATCAGTCGATCGACCTGAGCCATCGATTGTGCTAATGGCCACCATAGCCGGCATAAAGAGCCGATCTGAATTCTGGATCTCTTTATCTAGAGATCCCTCCAAGGACATTGAAGACTTCTATGTAGAAGCAGATAGATTTCTCTGGCATGAAGATACAAGTATCGAGATGGAAAATCTCGAAGTTCTTTCTACGAAATAAGGAGGCATATCCAATACCAAATTGCGGAAAAAAGGAAAAGGAAAAGCCTCAGAAAAGAGTGATCGGAATGTGCGACTCTGGAGAGAGAACAAATATGATCAATACACCGAGCTCAACTCATCCCTGCTAGACATCTACCTTGACGTATGGGGATATCTACCTTTCCCTAAACCTCTCAAAGTGAGCTGACCCAAAAATAACTCGAATTAGGAAAGCACTACATGTATCACAACATGGCAGGTCACGACACCAATGAATACAAACATCTAAGTGATCTCATCGAGGATAGGGTTAGGCAAGGAGAACTACCCGAGTACGTCAAGAAACCTGCATTGGCCACGCCGCCATAACCTTCTGCCCAAGGCCCTCAGGTCGGTCCCCGAGCTCCTCGAAACAGAACGGACCCTGAGCCTAGCAATCGCGACATCATCATCAACTGATCTGGTCTAGATAATCGTGGAAATCTCTCATTTCTTAGGATATAAGAAATGTACTTTTATTATTTTTTCAATAATATGGTTATGTTGAAGTACACACATACGGGGTTAGGATTTAATCCCTAGGCGTGCTCTGGATTCAACTATCAACCTATTAGGACTTGTTTCCATAATAGCTAGATTAGCAGCAATAAACTTTCTTTCTCGAACATGAATTAGTTTGATTGATTCAAGCGTTTTGTCAGGATTTGGAAGGATCTTTGATCTAAGTCGAGCATGGTTAATGTTCGCCAAGTATGGTTAGAGCTAGCCACTATATATCTAAACCGAGCATGGTCAACGCTGGCTACTATAATTAAACAAACTCTTTAAGCTGTGCATTGTTAATGCTCGCCAATTTTCTCAAAGTCAGACATTGATAACGCTCGTTAACCTAAATATGGTCAGTTCTAGTTACCATCTCTAAACCGAGCATGGTCAATGCCTACCGCCATCCCTATACCACTTAGCAAGTTGAGTATGATTAATACTTTCCCTCCTTTATTAAATCGAGTATGGTTAATGCTCGCCACCTCCATAAGCCGAGTATGTTTAATGCTCGCCCTCCTTTTCTAAGCCAAGTATGGCAAATACTCGCCCACTTTACAAAACCGAGCATGGCTTATGCTCGTCCCTGAGGTATGGATAATACCAACACTAATACTCTAACTGTTAGGGTACGACAAACTTCTCTCTCCCTATGACACCCCGCATCCGTTAATGTCACTCACTAAGGGAATACATTAAGTTCCGTGAAGCATTATAGGTATATAAGAACATAATATCACAAGACAGTCATGTAAAATAGCAGTGGAATTTAAAACTTTATTTAAATCAAAACATCACGGTCCCAAATGCTGAGTTTACATCATAAGTTTGAAGTAACCAATTACATAAATAATCTGTCTTGCCAAAAATATCAGAGTACAGAAGCATAAAACCATATTTCCCATGTGAAGCCATAAGAGAGGGTACCAGAGGTCAAAGTAGTACATCTATATCCAAAATCCAAGCTAAGCTGAAAGAATCCAAATCAACTCTAAGCAGTTCCACCCTGAGAACCTGGGAAGGGGGGAGGTGGAATGGAAGAGAGAGAAGAGGAAACAAAAAGGGTCAGACATAAAGTCCGGCGAGTCCAGTTACTTTTAAATATAAATGAATGAAAGTATCATGACAAGTATATAAAACTGGAAAAACAAGATAACAGTAACAATAACAAGTGTGAACTGAGCAAGATAAGATGAACATGATATATAGAACTCCTTAAATACATTTCTCTGCACCGCACCGATACTAGTATATCAAAAATAGAATGATCTCTACCAATATCGTTCCATTTCATTTACTTGATTATTAGGTTATTTGTGGTAGTATAATTCAAGACTTATCTGCGCATCATACCCATTTACTATCACATGGATACACCTAATACAATATATGTAGCTATCTCTCAATATTGATATACACCCCATAGTACCCCACTTGCACGGTCTCCACCGTAATGAACGCAGTCCCTCATCTTACGCAGGAGTGATGTATAGATCTCTATATAACAATGCTACGTTCCGCATATATCTGTCATTACCATGTTATGTAAGCGTACAGACTACCACCATTGATTGAATCAGATTCCTTATCGGAATAATGCTCTTTAGTCTATGATACACCACCGAGAGCAGATATGCATGTATCTAGACTGTCCGATGTATGTACTGTAACTGTAGCTCGATGCCTCAATCGCACGTCCTCTAATGTGCACCGAGATCCGTGGCAAGGCTAAACAAGAAACACGGAACTCGGCTGGGAGCTTTTCCATACTTGTACAGGCCCGCTTTTAAGAGCCTCCAAATACAGATATTCCTAGGGTCTGTTTTCCATGGTGGTTATGGCCCCACCTCGGCCCCTCCCTCAACTAGTAAAGGCTACAAGAGCTAAGCGACCGCCCCTAACAACATCCAATCTAAACATTCATGTGGCGTCTTCCCTAAGCCCCGTACCTCGATAGTGAAAGGTGAAATGGTATCTTGGGTTTAACTCTAGTCTTTTCGCATCCCATTGGCTGCCGATGACTTATATCTGAAGGTCTACCATCCTTGTTGGTCGTGACCTTCCGCCTCCTCATGAGGCAACACTGAACTACCCTTGTGTCACCTCGTCACAGCATATTGACTGCATAGCTACATCTGTAGTCAAGGCCCACCCACCTAGTAGTTACACGCAGACCCAACCTCTGCAAGTACAGCCCAAGACATCTGTCACGGCACAGAGGACTACTAGGAGCACCTTATGTACTTCAGGAAGCCGCGTGCTTCCCCTTACAGTCCTTTAGAGCCGTCATAACAATCAGATGAATGTGCACTCCCCTCGTGTCTTATAATACCTCGATGATCTACCCCGTTGGGTTATTCACCATCAAACGTACGGACTGGTCCAAGCGCCTTTCTTTAATATGTCGTCAAACCCTATGTCTAAATATTCTTTTACGCGCTTTCCTTCCCTCACCAGGTTCCCATTTAACTTGGTTATTCCCATTCATGTTGAATTCTTATTCCAATTTTCCAAGTTTCTCTTGCTTATTAATTTCAATCATATAACTAGATCCATTTCAGTTTATTAATAAGCCCACAACATGTTATTCTCTAGATTGTGGCCCAAGTCTGTAATCCGCAATCTATTTTATATTCTTGCTTTGTTACATCATTGCAATAACATGTTATCCTTAATACATTATTAAGTATATCTCAATTCACATGTTTCCTAATTAACATGTCACTTACCATTTATGATTAAATATAACTTATTTTACAGGTTTTCCTCATTCTTTCTCAGTTAATCAAAAATTCAATTTACACTGTCGCTACAACTTATCGTTGTTTACTTAGTAGATTATTACGCATATCTAATTCTATCATTTCTACAAGTTATGCTTACCCTACAAGGTATCTTCCGATTACATTACTTTATTATTTCTACCAGTTATGTATACCACTAGGTGTCTTAATTACATAATCTTATCCGGTTAAATTTATGGGCCTATATGTAAATATTACCCACCCCCTCAGATTTACTTAACCCACCCACCGTTCGACCAATTTTACTTAACCCCATCTTTATTTTATTCATACGATCCCTATGGATTCAACTAGGTTAAGTATTCAAGATTTATTACCATATTTTCATTTATGGTTACAATATTCTAGATCTCTTACATTAAACCTATCATTTTTGGATGCTTGATATGCCGAGCAGGTCCGGGCAGACTTATTCCACAAATTGGGCTTAACCTAGTGTCTGAGCATGTCTCATATTTGTACACTTAGACCTCTCACATTAGGTTCAACATTAGTGATTGCTGGATATGCCGGTCGGGTCTAGGCAGACTTCCACCACTAATGCAACCTAACATTGTGTCATAAATACAATTACAAATTTAAATTGTAATCCTAGGCATTCATTATTATCCAATTTTA
The DNA here is from genome assembly GCA_030737875.1 of Allium sativum. Taxonomy (NCBI): domain Eukaryota; kingdom Viridiplantae; phylum Streptophyta; class Magnoliopsida; order Asparagales; family Amaryllidaceae; genus Allium; species Allium sativum. The sequence continues at coordinate 81,435,818 of CM060914.1, forward strand.
CCTATGTCCTTATAGATGTTCATACCCTTTTTCCCTATATTTAATTATATGCTCAATTCACTATTCAAATTATAGACTTTTACGCCCATTTTCAATTCACCTTTTAATTATGTACCATATGCTCTTTTTCCTAAGTTATAAGTCAAGGCATACACACACACACACACACACACACACACACACACATATATATATATATATGTATGTTATGCACAAACCCAAACCTACATATTTTCCAATTTATGTCCCTAGTTTATATTCACATATTTCAATACAAGTTGTGCCCAAATTCATCTTAAATATATTCCAATTTACGACCAAATCATATTTTACATAATTTATGTCAAATCATATTTTCTAGTGTTCACCTAAATTCATATTCATCTTATACAACACGATATATGTCCCCAAATCCATATTTGTATATTTCCACATTTTATGCCCAAACTTATATTCATATTTCTCCAATATCAATTATGCCCCAAATTATTTCTTTCCCAATCATTCCCAATTTTGCACGTTCGCATTTTTCAGCATTAGGCCTAGGCTTGAAGGTAGCCTGACTATATAAATATAAAAGGGAAAAGAGGAAGAGAATAGAATCAAACAGACATAATAACGAATCAATAACATAACGGTAGAAATAGGCATAAAAATTGAATGGATATATTATGAAAAGGTTAGACCTGGTGACGATATAAACATATAAGAACAGATAAGAGGAATAAGTCATAATGGAACTGATTAGGCATCGATTCAAGATCCAATTTTTATATACATATCACGATTGCTATTTAAATATTCAGATCTAAAAATAGTATGAACTCATAGTGAATAGATTTAAGGAAATGGATCCAAATTACTGCGAAGAGCGCGTTGAATTTGTTGTTGTAGCAATCGCTAAATTTGTATAATGCTTGCGGAATTAGATTCGGAGTAGATTAGGCCATTCAATCTTTGTTGCAGCAGAGCTCCGCCATTGCCGCCAGTTTTAGATGAATAAAACCTAGGTCTAGGGTCCTTTATATAGCCCAGGGTTCATGAATCTAGCTCCAAAATTGTTCAGGCTCAGAAAAGAAGTTTCCAGATCCACGGGTTAGTCGACCCCTAGGTCGACCCCCCCTTCATGGGTGTCAAGCCCGGGGTCGACCCAACCAGGTCTCGGGTCGACCTCAAACAGTCGATCCTTCCTTGATTTGCGCAACGAATTTTTGGTTTTGTTGATTTTTGAATGTTTTTGAATTTTATATTTATATATATCTTTCTTATATGCATACAAACTTCAAACCTTTATAACTTTTTCATACAGTGTCTGATTTACGCAAACCAGGTGTCAATCTTGAGCAGAATTCCGAGACAGATGTAATGGCACGGTCTGTTTTACTTAATTTTGAATATTTAATTAAGTTTTTCTTAATTCATTATTATCGTGTATTTCACACTAATTATTCTTTAATTCATCATCTTTGGTGTCGTTAAAATTTTGGGGTGTTACATTCTCCCCTACTCAAAGGATATCTTCCCCGAAATCTCTATGTTAAGAAGAGCATATATCCTAACATCCATCTAGAAATCATAGGCACCCATTGTCCTTAAGGAATTTCTAATGCTTTTATGAATATATGCAATAGTGTGTGTATATGTCCGTAAACTAATGTGAAAGATTAGGCGGTCTATTATTGACCTCCCTAATGCAATGTATGTTTGTGCCATGCAACCAAAATGTATGAAAATCATCTTAATCCATGTAAGTTCTATACGTGTGCGCAATCATCCATCCAAATGCAACATCTACGTAACATTACGCCCAATTTCATCCATAAAAATTTAAAATGTACACACATCAGTATGCAATATGTAAGTGATTGGGCCGATCTAGTGCCTATTGCGTGTGTATATGCATCCACGAGCAACCACTAGCAAACACTTGCATCTATCAAACATAGCATGTCTCAAACACATGTTTACATTCATTAGTTTTCTATCTAAAGACTCGATCGATAGGGGATATTCAAACGATAGATACAAGTATTAATTCGTAGCTTGGGAAAAGAAGTTAAGAACATATTCTTGAAAAGGAAAAGAAATGAAGCGCGAATCTTGTCTTAATCCTCCCAAGTAGCGTTCTTCCGGTCCTTTCCGCATTGCACTCTTACTAGCTTCACTTCTTTGTTGCACAATTTCTTAACCTCTGATCCAAGTATGCAAGTCGGAACTCATCCAATCATTGCTTCCTTCTCCACTTTCACTTCCTCTCGCAAGTTTGGCTTCACTACCTCGAACTCTATACATTTTATCGCCTCTTGAATGAATAGTCGTCTTAGAATGACGGGCTTCCTCAAGGACTGTCTTCAATAGGTTTCCCATTCCGATATAATTCACTTAAAAAAAACCTCTTCTCAAGTGGATCCCTAACTTGCTTACAACGTCCCCTCTTTTCTTTTAGGAGTCATATGTCGCACAGGTAATGCAACTGGTTTTGCATTGTCCATCAAGTATATGTGGAAACCAATCTCGTGCCTCGGGGGTAAACCCTGAACCTCATCAAAAACATCAGGATACTCACAACTATTGGTACAGATTGCAAATTGTCGATAGATATATCAAGAGGTTCTTGGAGACTAAGCATGGCAGACCCCTTCATAACGAATCTCGAGAGTCTTTCCATGGCAAGTCAGAAGTCTAACGACCCTTCTCTCACAATCTAGAATGGCTCCATATATGGTTAGCCCATCCATCCTAGAATCAAACCGTATCTCCTAAGATCAAGAACATATGCATCGCAACCAAACTCGACGCCTACCACAGAGATTCTCAAACCCCGACAAATCCTCGATAAATGAGTCGTACCTCCAATGGGGTTTGAGACAATAACGGGATCCAAAACCATGCTAGTATTAGGTGCAGAGACTCAACTAAAGAATTAGACATAAAAGAGTGCGAAGCGCCAGAAAAAGAATCCTAACTAGATGATCAGAATTAGAAATCAATCCTTTGACGGAAGCTTTCCTATCCCTATCCTGTTCACCAGCTATGAGAACATTAGCTTGCCCCCTAGAAGTTCCTGCCTTATGGTCTTGTCCTTGTCTCTTTGGTCACTCCTTAATAAGGTGTCCCGCCTTACCAAAGTGGTACGAACACCTTTCCTCTTTCTGTAATCCTTTTTCAGATGACCCACCGTTCCGAAGTTATGGTATTTCCTCGTTTCTTCTTTCATCTGTATTTCCTTCTTAAGCCATCATTTTCTTTCATCTTTGGGTTGTGCTCCTTAGCTCCAACTCGCTTCTTCTCCTTTTTGCCACATGCTAACTAGTCTCTTAAAAGCTGCCTCCATCGCACGGAAATTCTTACGAGGCTTGAAAGAAAATAAGCCGCAGGTGAAACCACTGCGGCTAAAAATGGAGGTTGGGCGCTTCTTCGCCCTTTGACATGTACCGTGGTTTTAACAGGCCTACAGAGCCATGCCGAAATAGGGATACCCTTTTGGGAGTAAACAGTTCCCTGAACAAAAAGGAAAAGGAATCAAGCGGATAATCGAGAAGGTATTTATAGCTTTGGGAAACATGTTTCTCAAAAACAGACTTTTTATTTTAAAACACTTTGTTTTTAAGGCCTTTTAGAAAACCATTTTCAAAATATTTTATCCGATCTTATAACTATATGCTCTGATACCAAATGTGACACCCCACGTCCATTAATGTCACTCACTAAGGGAATGCATTAAGTTCCATGAAGCGTTATAGGTAAATAAGAACATAATATCACAAGACAGATGTGACGGCCCCAAACTTCCACAAGTGAAAGCAAGGAGAAATCATATGGAATACAACATAAATATAATATAACAAGTCATAGAAAACAACATAGCACAGGAAATCCATATAATAACAACATTATAGCAGCGGATATATAATGTCATCGGCAATAGAAAATCCACAGTCACAGAATCTAAGTTATTACAGCAGGTTTTTCAGAGAATTGCATAAGTTCCAACTCCAAATAAAAGAACGTGGGATGGAAGTAAGTCTGAAAATAAAAGGAAAGAAAAAAAAATGCGATAAGCAAAAAGATAGGTCTTCAAAGCTCCATCACCTTATCTTCACCAAAAGCAACTCCAAGTGAAAAGATAAAAGTAGCTCCAAAGAAATTCCAAGCAGAAAAAGAACCTGTCTACTTGGCTGCCCGTGTAGAAGAGAGGGCACCCAAGTTTGCAAAAAGGTGAAACAAACAATGGGTCAGTCGTGGGACTGGTGTGAGAATTCTTAACTAAAATTACTCATACTAATAAGGCAAATCCAAGGACCACGCCGCTAACGCGGAACGGGTTGTATCAATGGATTGCCGTGCATAACTACAGTGTCAGTACACATAAATAAAACGTAACACAGCGCAATGCCTTTTTGAAAAATGGAACCACCATAAGACTCAGGTCCCATCACACAATGCAACGCACACCAAGAGGATAGAGTTTTACCTTATGGTGGTTAAACATGCTAAATATGCCAAATACGAAATTAACACTATTATTAGGGTGTATATGTTTTAAAGAAATTCAAATTAAAAGTATCAATCCTAGGAAGCATAGGTAACATATATTATGCCTCCGTACTAGTAATACAAATCAATCCGTCGGGGTCGTATTGGAAATTTGGGTTTCCATCATGAGTCCAGGCTAGGGAGGGCTCCTTACCGATTCGAGACACTCTAGTAAATGTCCCAGGATTACCCGCAGTTAACCCTTGGATCTTGCAGGGCCGGTCCTCACATACAACTTAGAGGATTGGCAATTCCTAAGCACACGTTCCCCGGTCCTATAGGACCTATCCGAGGCGCCTCATTTCATCATCCTCCAAAAAGTAAAATGACTACTAACTAGAAAGAAACGTGCTACTTTCCCTGCATTCCCTTCCCCCTTTTTAGACTCTACCGGTTTGTGAGGCTCGTGAGGTCATGTTCTTCATACCACAAGGTTCTGCTTTTCAACAAGAAACCCTGATCATTTCATCTTAGCATGCCACACCGTCATTCCATACCGTACCATCGACCATCAGTCAATATATAAACGGGTGTTAAGTAGAGAACGAATTCTCTACCACCAACATTTTTATATTAGCAGAAAATCGACAGCATGATATTAAATGGGATACAGTGTCAGACATACCATCCATTTACACCCATGCTCTAGGTCTGAACTAGGGTCAAACCCGTGAAATCAACGCGTACGTTTGGGCAATTTCCCCGACTCGTGAATCGGGAGCTACCCAATTCAGAGTCTTGGTCGTTGTCCATTCGAGGGAAGATTTACGGTCTTCATATGCCGTCTCCATTTTTAGATTCTTGAAATCGTAAAATCGTTTGGAATGGGATAAACCCGGACTTCCCAAACAATCTCGCGTTCATAATTTAGAGAAAAACACATTTCATGTCGTTATGTTGTCTTATAACGATAAATCCTTGCCTTAATTATTTAATATAATTAATTTCTTTAATTAACGACGCTTCAGGTCAAAGGCGACTCTGGCGCCGTTTTCCATCCATTTTGATTTTTACTTTTCTCAAGATCTAACCGTTGGATTTTAGCGTAGCTTATATCGTTGAGAAGATATTTCCAAGACGGTCATAGCGGTTTCAGTTTTGGGAAAATCCGACGGTCGGATCTTCCGGTATAATCATTTGAAAGTTCGATTTCAAAACGCGAACTACCGCGCTCGATTCGTTATATTTTAATTATTTATATAAATATATATATATAATTAGTTCGTTTAACTCATCGCCCTTATATATATAATCTCCTTTCCCTCTTAACTTTTTACTTTTCTACTTGCATTACAATTTATTTTAGGATTAGACGATGATCCTTTTCTTTTAATCTACCACCATTATTATTTATTTTAATATTTTATAATTTACATTTGAAAAGGTAAATTATAACGTACCATTCCTTTAATTCCTTGTATATTTCTTTTCCCATTACATTTTGAACAATGGACATTTTCTATGGTGTAACCCTTATACATTATAAATAATGTAAATCTTCTCCTACGTTTCATTTCTTTTTATTTGACATAAAAAAATGTTAATTTTTCCTACGGGGTGAATTCTCTTTTTATTTACATTATAAATAATGCTATTTTATCTTATAATGCAATTTCTCTTTTTATAAACATTATAAATATGTATTTTATCTTACCCTGCAATTTCTATATCGTTGACATGACAAAAATATTCTTTTTCCTACAATGCCTTTTCTATTCTTACTAACATGACAAAATATCATTTTATGAAATGCAAATTTCTATTTTTCTATTTTGACAAAATATCATTTTATGCAATGCAAATTTCTATTTTTCTATTTTGACAAAATATCATTTTATGCAATGCAAATTTCTATTTTTCTATTTTGACAAAATATCATTTTATGCAATGCCAATTTCTATTTTTCTAACTTGACAAAATATCATTTTATGCAATGCCAATTTCTATTTTTCTATTTTGACAAAATATCATTTTATGCAATGCCAATTTCTATTTTTCTATTTTGACAAAATATCATTTTATGCAATGCCAATTTCTATTTTTCTATTTTGACAAAATATCATTTTATGCAATGCCAATTTCTATTTTTCTATTTTGACAAAATATCATTTTATGCAATGCCAATTTCTATTTTTCTATTTTGACATATTAAAATGTTGATACAACATACAATGGTTTCATTCCTATTTGAATATTGACCAAAAATGTCAATCTACATACGGTGTTCATTTTCCTATTTAAATATTGACAAAAATGTCAATTTACATACGGTGTTCATTTTCTAATTTTAATATTGACAAAAATGTCAATTTACATACCATGATCATTTTCCTATTTTAATATTGATAAAAATGTCAATTTACATACGGTGTTCATTTTCTAATTTTAATATTGACAAAAATGTCAATTTACATACCATGTTCATTTTCTAATTTTAATATTGACAAAAATGTCAATTTACATACCATAACATCGCACAATATATAGTATCAATTTCTTGTGTCATAACATCCAACAATTCATGGTGACAATTCTTATCATGTCATAACATCGCAAATTAAACGGTGTCAAATTTTATCATATCGTAACATCAACAATTTATGGTGACAATTTTTATCATGTCATAACATCGCCAATTATGGTGTAAATTTCATCGTTATAGCAACACAAATATAATGGTGTCAAATTCATCGTCATAGCATAGCATATAATTGTGATGCCCAATTATTAACCACATAAACACTTAACAATTTATTCAATTAAAAATAAATAAATTTGCGGTTTGAAACTCTCACCTTGATTGGATAATAAATATAATAAATCCAATTAAATTTTCAGAATGCTCCAATTGATTTCAGCAGCATCCACTCGTTGTCACGGTCCTATTGGTTCTGAAATTTTCAGAATCCGAATTCAAACGAATAAGTTATCAATGTTTTAATCAAACTGGGTTTTAACAACTGACTCAGCGACACTCAGAAGCGTCGCAAAATCTGAACCAAATTATACCTTTGAATTTCCAGTTTTGGTTCGAATCTTTGGATCAAGATTTCGGAGGCTACAGGCGATGGTTTCACGAACCGTTTTCGCGACGATGTCCGGCTACGAGAGGCGCAGTTGCGCCGGCAAGGGGGTGGGGTGCGATTGGCTGCTGGCTGCGCGGCGGGGCTCGCGACGGCGGGCGTTCGGGTGGAGGTGGCGGCCTGTACGGTGGACGAGAGCGGGTGCAACTGGTCGTAGCTTGAAGGTCTTTGTCTCCTCTTCGAAACGGTGTAAAGTTTGCTAAAAATCGTTGAGGAACGAGAGAGAAAATGGATTTCAAAGTTTTGATACTTAATGGGTTTCGGCGGCTTTACTATGCGGAGGAAGAAGACGACGTATACCCCGTATACGAGCGTATTTATATAGGTATTTAGGGTTTTCTAATGATTATTTTTATTTAATTACTTAATTAATTAATTCGTGAAAATAGTGTTAACTCAAACGATCCCCGATTCGCGCTCAACGACTGTCGATCTTAATGTTTTCACGTCTTCTGAATACGATGGCGCTATCCGCATGGTCCAATTCTGAAGTTACAGTCTGGTTTCCTTTTATTTTCAAATTTAATTGTTTAATTTAAATTCGAACATACATATTAATTTCCTGAGGCTACATACTGACTCGGAAAAATCCAGAAAAATTATTTTTGGCATCGTGATGACGATACGGTTCTAACAAAGCCAGTTTCATCGAATTCTGAGACTGTTCGAAAAATGGCTAATTTCAAGCTATTCAAATTCAACTGTTTTTGACCAAACACAGTTTCTTACGCCACGCTCACATATTAAATCGAAAAATTCTAAAAATTGAAACTTAGCCATATTATGACATTCCGGATCCAATGAAAGGTTTCGTCGGATTCCGAGGTCGTTTGCAAAATGGTCATTTTTAACGGCTTCAAAGTTATTTAAAATTTGAAATTTTAAATTTTGACTCAAAACCCAACAAAATATCTTAAAATAAAATTTTCAAACTGGTTCAGATTTTCGGTTCATTACAATCTCCCCTCCTTAAGAACTTTTCGTCCTCGAAAAGGAAAAAGGAAAACAGAAGAGTAGGAATCAGCACAGAAAATACTGAAATGATTAAGCGTACCTCAAAATAAAATCTAATCTGAGATATCCACTCTGCATTTGGGATAGGCCTTTTTGAAACTCTCTTCAGTCTCCCAAGTGCAGTCCCTAGGATCGCCACTCCACTGCACTTTGACTAGGTTGATTCTTTTATTCCTCAGAGCTCGGGTTTCTTTGCCAATAATCTTTATCGGCTCTTTCCTCACCGTTAGACTTGGAGTAATATCCATGACTTGCTGATTTAGCTCATCTTCAATCAAATCTGGGTCATGCACATGCTGGCGGAGTTGGGACACATGAAACACATCATGCACTCCTGGCAGCCAGTCGGGCAGCTGCACTCGATAAGCCAAAGTACCAATCCTTTCGAGAATAGGGAATGGACCAATGAATCTTGGCGTCAATTTCCCAAATTTCCCAAATCGAATCACACCCCTTAATGGAGAAACCTTCAAGTACACATGGTCGCCAACAGAGAATTGTAAATCTCTTCTACGCTTGTCTGCATAGCTTTTCTGTCGGCTTTGAGCAGCCAGCAACCGCTTCTTAATTTTATCAACTTTGTCTGAAGCTTCTCGGATCATGTCTGGACCTAAAACAAGGCGATCTCCTTTTTCAATCCAACAGGCTGGCGATCTACATGGCTTATCATATAAGGCTTCGAATGGAGCCATCTTTAAACTTGCCTGATAGCTATTGTTATATGAGAATTCAACTAAATGCAAGTGATCCTCCCAAGAACCTCCATAATCGAGTATGCAAGCTCGCAACAAATCTTCAAGAATGCGATTCACCCTCTCAGTTTGGCCGTCTGTCTGTGGGTGGTATGCGGTGCTGAGATTTAATTTTGTTCCCAATTCATTTTGGAATGCCTCCCAAAACTTGCTAGTGAAGATAGGATCACGGTCACTAACAATGCTGCAAGGAACACTGTTTTAAACAAAAGATTTTCTTTGATTAGACATGAAGATTTTCATTTAGAAAATGATGAAAAAGGAAAGATTTAGTCTTATTACCCATATAGCCAGACTATTTCTTTGAGATAAATTTGTGCCAGGCTTTGAGCAGTTCTGGTGGACTTGACAGGTATGAAATGAGCGACCTTGGTGAAGCGGTCCACGATCACCCAAATGCTGTCATTCCCTTTCTTAGTACGGGGTAAACCATCGATAAAATCCATGGAGACTTGGTCCCACTTCCCTTCGGGTACCAACAATGGTTGCAACAATCCTGCAGGCTTTTGTTGATCGCTCTTTACTCGCTGACATGTAGGACATCTACTCACATAAATGGATATATCCCTCTTCATGTCTTTCCACCAAAACGTGCGCTTAAGATCATGATACATCTTGGTAACGCCTGGGTGGATGGAAAGCTTTGATTTGTGCCCTTCATTTAAAACTTCCCTGATGAGCTCTGGGATTTTCGGAACACAGATCCTCCCTTGCAACCTAAGGGCTCCCTTTTGATCAATTTGAAAGCTCGTGCTCTCTCCTTCTTGAATACTCTTAATCATTCTTTGAATAAACTTATCTTCCTTTTGAAGGGTAGAAATTTTATCAATCAAAGAAGGGGTAACTATAAAGTTTGCGACCATGGCAGCTTTTCTACTGAGTGCGTCTGCCACAACATTGGCTTTCCCTGGCGTATACAAGATGTCGAGATCATACGCCGCAAGAAATTCTAGCCACCTCAGCTGCCTTAAATTCAAGTCCTTTTGATCGAAGAGATATTTCAAAGATTGATGGTCTGTGAATAATTCGAATTTTTCGCCCAAGAGGTAATGCCTCCAAATTTTTAAAGCAAAAACTATGGCTAAAAGCTCTAGGTCATGGACACGATAATTTTTCTCATGCGGCTTTAGTTGACGGCTTGCATACGCAACAACTTTTCCCCTTTGCATCAATACTGCGCCAAGACCCCCACTTTGAGAAGCATCGGTATAGACAGCTAAATCTTGGTTGCCATCGATGATGGTTAACACGGGAGCAGTGGTCAAACTCACCTTTAGCTTTTGGAAGGACTCCTCACACTCTGCTGTCCAAATGAACTTGGTGTCTTTCTTTGTGAGTTGTGTTAAAGGGCCAGATAGCTTGGCAAAGTTTTGGACGAACTTTCTTTAATATCCAGCCAAACCTAGGAAACTTCTTACTTCAGTGGGTGTAGTGGGCTGCTTCCAATCTTGAATGGCGGAAATTTTGCTTGGGTCCACAGCAATTCCTTCTTTTGACACAACATGGCCCAAGAATTTTACCTCCTCTTGCCAAAATGTGCATTTTGAAAATTTTGCTTTTAGAACATTTCTTTGCAGAATCTCTAGCACTTCTTTTAGATGCCCTTCATGCTCCTCCTTGGTTTTAGAAAAGATCAAGATATCATCAATGAAGACTAGGACGAATTTATTCAAGACCTCTCTGAAGACCCTATTCATCAAGTCAACAAAATAGGCTGGAGCATTGCACAGACCGAACGGCATTACCAACCATTCGTAGAATAAGTCAGGCCCTCTGAAAGCGGTCAAAGGGATGCATTCTTCGGCTATGCGAAGTTGGTGGAAACCTGTGGCGAGGTTCATCTTCGAAAACACCTTGGCTCCATTTAAATTGTCCATCAGATCATCTATACGAGGCAAGGGATATTTGTTCTTTAAGGTTTGCTTATTGAGATCGCGGTAATCCACACAGAGCCTCAGAGTGCCGTCAGATTTGGGGACAAACACCACAGCTGCACCCCAATTGGAAAAGCTAGGCCGTATTAATCCCTTCTTTAAGAGCTGTTTGGTTTGGGTACTCAACTCTTCTTTTTCTTTAGGAGTCATTCTTCGAACAGCATGAACTACAGGCCTTGCATTAGGGACAAGATCAATTCTGAAATCGATTTCCCTTCGCGGTGGTAAACTATCTACTTCTTCAAATACGTCCGCATAATTCTTGACAATGGGAATATTCTCTGAAGGGATGGGCGCGATTTCTAAAGAAGACCAAAAAGCTTTCCTGTCTGGCTTTGAGCCATGGCAAGGTATAAAAATGACATCACCGAACTTCGTTTTGATTTCAACCATCCTGTCCGCACATCTAACCTCGGCTTTAAATTTTGTGAGCCAATCCAGTCCGAGGATAATATCAAACTCAGAAAAATCCATGACGATCAAGTCAAAAGGAAATTGAAAATAAGAGTAGGAAATAGGCACCCTACAGTACAAATCGAGGACGATAGAACCTCCTACCAGATTATGAACATTAATTAGCTTCTTAAGATTTCTTTGCTTTAATTTCAACTTCTTAATCGCGTTGCCAGAAATAAAACTCCTTGACGCACCCGTGTCAAATAAAGCAGTAACAGGAATATTTTTAATAGAAACAGTACCATCCAGAACATCAGACTTACCTCCCTCAGTAGGTGCAGAGGAAGATGGTGTACCTGCTCCCTCATAGACATGTGCAATCTGAGCTCCTTTCAACAGTGGGCAATTTGCCTTGATATGGCCCTTTTTATGGCAGTTGTAGCAATCTTTGCTATCATCACCTCTGGCCCTCTTCGGACCCCTGCAGTCTTTGCTATAATGCCCGAACTTCTGACAGTTGTAACACTGGACCTTGGATTTGTCAAATGTCTTAGCAGCTCCAGAATTACTGCCTTCAGCTTTCTTCTGTGGTTGTTTCCTTTTGTTGTTGTTGTTGTTGTTGGCTAAGCTCCTCTCCCTGTCCTGCTGAGAAACCTTCTTGTCATTCTCTTCATAACGGCAAGCGAACTCCACCATCTTATTGAAGGAAAGGTCGATGTGGGCAGTGACTCTGTCAATATATTTCCTTGCAAGGCCATTTATGAATCTCTTATTCTTCTGAAAGTCATCTCGAATCAATTCAGGTGCGTAACGGGAAAGGTCCTCGAACCTACGAACATACTCTGAAATGGACTTGTCGCCTTGCCTCAGATTGGCGAATTCGTCGTGTAGCCTTTCTACCTCCTGCCTCGGAATGTATTTGTCGTTGAAAAGCTCTTTAAATCTATCCCAAGACATATTATCTTCATCACCTCCAATGTTGACTACCTCCCACCAGTTTTGCGCTTCACCTTGAAGATGCCATGCTGCAGTGAATCTCTTTCTCTGATCATCAAGTCCCAGTCCTCCAAATATCTTTTCACAATTTTTCAGCCATGCCTGAGCTTGTACCACGGTCTCAGAGCCGGTGAATGGAACTCCACCCAAATTCTTGAACTTCTTTGCCACCTTGTCCAAGTCAAAATGTGGCGTCGGTGGTGGTGGTTGTTGTTGGACAGTGGGCTCCTCAGTTTCAGTGGTATTTTGCCTTCTCCTAGCGGCTCTAGCGGCTCTAGCGGCTCCTGCGGCAGCGGTACTCATTTTAAGTTAGTTCTGTACAATCAAGGGAAGAGTCAGAACAACCTTAATGACGATGATTTTTAAGAAGTGATAAGGAAAAAGGATAGATAAAAGATGATGATAAAGTGACCGACTATTATGTATTCTTATGAAATGTTCGCCGTAGAATAATGTGATTCTACGAAAACGAGTTACTATAAATATGTTATATTCCGCTTTGTAAACCAAAGCTCTGATACCAACTGTGACGGCCCCAAACTTCCACAAGTGAAAGCAAGGAGAAATCATATGGAATACAACATAAATATAATATAACAAGTCATAGAAAACAACATAGCACAGGAAATCCATATAATAACAACATTATAGCAGCGGATATATAATGTCATCAGCAATAGAAAATCCACAGTCACAGAATCTAAGTTATTACAGCAGGTTTTTCAGAGAATTGCATAAGTTCCAACTCCAAATAAAAGAACGTGGGATGGAAGTAAGTCTGAAAATAAAAGGAAAGAAAAAAAAATGCGATAAGCAAAAAGATAGGTCTTCAAAGCTCCATCACCTTATCTTCACCAAAAGCAACTCCAAGTGAAAAGATAAAAGTAGCTCCAAAGAAATTCCAAGCAGAAGAAGAACCTGTCTACTTGGCTGCCCGTGTAGAAGAGAGGGCACCCAAGTTTGCAAAAAGGTGAAACAAACAATGGGTCAGTCGTGGGACTGGTGTGAGAATTCTTAACTAAAATTACTCATACTAATAAGGCAAATCCAAGGACCACGCCGCTAACGCGGAACGGGTTGTATCAATGGATTGCCGTGCATAACTACAGTGTCAGTACACATAAATAAAACGTAACACAGCGCAATGCCTTTTTGAAAAATGGAACCACCATAAGACTCAGGTCCCATCACAAAATGCAACGCACACCAAGAGGATAGAGTTTTACCTTATGGTGGTTAAACATGCTAAATACGCCAAATACGAAATTAACACTATTATTAGGGTGTATATGTTTTAAAGAAATTCAAATTAAAAGTATCAATCCTAGGAAGCATAGGTACCATATATTATGCCTCCGTACTAGTAATACAAATCAATCCGTCGGGGTCGTATTGGAAATTTGGGTTTCCATCATGAGTCCAGGCTAGGGAGGGCTCCTTACCGATTCGAGACACTCTAGTAAATGTCCCAGGATTACCCGCAGTTAACCCTTGGATCCTGCAGGGCCGGTCCTCACATACAACTTAGAGGATTGGCAATTCCTAAGCACACGTTCCCCGGTCCTATAGGACCTATCCGAGGCGCCTCATTTCATCATCCTCCAAAAAGTAAAATGACTACTAACTAGAAAGAAACGTGCTACTTTCCCTGCGTTCCCTTCCCCCTTTTTAGACTCTACCGGTTTGTGAGGCTCGTGAGGTCATGTTCTTCATACCACAAGGTTCTGCTTTTCAACAAGAAACCCTGATCATTTCATCTTAGCATGCCACACCGTCATTCCATACCATACCATCGACCATCAGTCAATATATAAATGGGTGTTAAGTAGAGAACGAATTCTCTACCACCAACATTTTTATATTAGCAGAAAATCGACAGCATGATATTAAATGGGATACAGTGTCAGACATACCATCCATTTACACCCATGCTCTAGGTCTGAACTAGGGTCAAACCCGTGAAATCAACGCGTACGTTTGGGCAATTTCCCCGACTCGTGAATCGGGAGCTACCCAATTCAGAGTCTTGGTCGTTGTCCATTCGAGGGAAGATTTACGGTCTTCATATGCCGTCTCCATTTTTAGATTCTTGAAATCGTAAAATCGTTTGGAATGGGATAAACCCGGACTTCCCAAACAATCTCGCGTTCATAATTTAGAGAAAAACACATTTCATGTCGTTATGTTGTCTTATAACGATAAATCCTTGCCTTAATTATTTAATATAATTAATTTCTTTAATTAACGACGCTTCAAGTCAAAGGCGACTCTGGCGCCGTTTTCCATCCATTTTGATTTTTACTTTTCTCAAGATCTAACCGTTGGATTTTAGCGTAGCTTATATCTTTGAGAAGATATTTCCAAGACGGTCATAGCGGTTTCAGTTTTGGGAAAATCCGACGGTCGGATCTTCCGGTATAATCATTTGAAAGTTCGTTTTCAAAACGCGAACTACCGCGCTCGATTCGTTATATTTTAATTATTTATATAAATATATATATATATATAATTAGTTCGTTTAACTCATCGCCCTTATATATATAATCTCCTTTCCCTCTTAACTTTTTACTTTTCTACTTGCATTACAATTTATTTTAGGATTAGACGATGATCCTTTTCTTTTAATCTACCACCATTATTATTTATTTTAATATTTTATAATTTACATTTGAAAAGGTAAATTATAACGTACCATTCCTTTAATTCCTTGTATATTTCTTTTCCCATTACATTTTGAACAATGGACATTTTCTATGGTGTAACCCTTATACATTATAAATAATGTAAATCTTCTCCTACGTTTCATTTCTTTTTATTTGACATAAAAAAATGTTAATTTTTCCTACGGGGTGAATTCTCTTTTTATTTACATTATAAATAATGCTATTTTATCTTACCATGCAATTTCTCTTTTTATAAACATTATAAATATGTATTTTATCTTACCCTGCAATTTCTATATCGTTGACATGACAAAAATATTCTTTTTCCTACAATGCCTTTTCTATTCTTACTAACATGACAAAATATCATTTTATGAAATGCAAATTTCTATTTTTCTATTTTGACAAAATATCATTTTATGCAATGCAAATTTCTATTTTTCTATTTTGACAAAATATCATTTTATGCAATGCAAATTTCTATTTTTCTATTTTGACAAAATATCATTTTATGCAATGCCAATTTCTATTTTTCTATTTTGACAAAATATCATTTTATGCAATGCCAATTTCTATTTTTCTATTTTGACAAAATATCATTTTATGCAATGCCAATTTCTATTTTTCTAACTTGACAAAATATCATTTTATGCAATGCCAATTTCTATTTTTCTATTTTGACAAAATATCATTTTATGCAATGCCAATTTCTATTTTTCTATTTTGACAAAATATCATTTTATGCAATGCCAATTTCTATTTTTCTATTTTGACATATTAAAATGTTGATATAACATACAATGGTTTCATTCCTATTTGAATATTGACCAAAAATGTCAATCTACATACGGTGTTCATTTTCCTATTTAAATATTGACAAAAATGTCAATTTACATACGGTGTTCATTTTCTAATTTTAATATTGACAAAAATGTCAATTTACATACCATGATCATTTTCCTATTTTAATATTGATAAAAATGTCAATTTACATATGGTGTTCATTTTCTAATTTTAATATTGACAAAAATGTCAATTTACATACCATGTTCATTTTCTAATTTTAATATTGACAAAAATGTCAATTTACATACCATAACATCGCACAATATATAGTATCAATTTCTTGTGTCATAACATCCAACAATTTATGGTGACAATTCTTATCATGTCATAACATGGCAAATTAAACGATGTCAAATTTTATCATATCGTAACATCAACAATTTATGGTGACAATTTTTATCATGTCATAACATCGCAAATTATGGTGTAAATTTCATCGTTATAGCAACACAAATATAATGGTGTCAAATTCATCGTCATAGCATAGCATATAATTGTGATGCCCAATTATTAACCACATAAACACTTAACAATTTATTCAATTAAAAATAAATAAATTTGCGGTTTGAAACTCTCACCTTGATTGGATAATAAATATAATAAATCCAATTAAATTTTTAGAATGCTCCAATTGATTTCAGAAGCATCCACTCGTTGTCACGGTCCTATTGGTTCTGAAATTTTCAGAATCCGAATTCAAACGAATAAGTTATCAATGTTTTAATCAAACTGGGTTTTAACAACTGACTCAGCGACACTCAGAAGCGTCGCAAAATCTGAACCAAATTATACCTTTGAATTTCCAGTTTGGTTCGAATCTTTGGATCAAGATTTCGGAGGCTACAGGCGATGGTTTCACGAACCGTTTTCGCGACGATGTCCGGCTACGAGAGGCGCAGTTGCGCCGGCAAGGGGGTGGGGTGCGATTGGCTGCTGGCGGCGCGGCGGGGCTCGCGACGGCGGGCGTTCGGGTGGAGGTGGCGGCCTGTACGGTGGACGAGAGCGGGTGCAACTGGTCGGAGCTTGAAGGTCTTTGTCTCCTCTTCGAAACGGTGTAAAGTTTGCTAAAAATCGTTGAGGAACGAGAGAGAAAATGGATTTCAAAGTTTTGATACTTAATGGGTTTCGGCGGCTTTACTATGCGGAGGAAGAAGACGACGTATACCCCGTATACGAGCGTATTTATATAGGTATTTAGGGTTTTCTAATGATTATTTTTATTTAATTACTTAATTAATTAATTCGTGAAAATAGTGTTAACTCAAACGATCCCCGATTCGCGCTCAACGACTGTCGATCTTAATGTTTTCACGTCTTCTGAATACGATGGCGCTATCCGCATGGTCCAATTCTGAAGTTACAGTCTGGTTTCCTTTTATTTTCAAATTTAATTGTTTAATTTAAATTCGAACATACATATTAATTTCCTGAGGCTACATACTGACTCGGAAAAATCCAGAAAAATTATTTTTGGCATCGTGATGACGATACGGTTCTAACAAAGCCAGTTTCATCGAATTCTGAGACTGTTCGAAAAATGGCTAATTTCAAGCTATTCAAATTCAACTGTTTTTGACCAAACACAGTTTCTTATGCCACGCTCACATTTTAAATCGAAAAATTCTAAAAATTGAAACTTAGCCATATTATGACATTCCGGATCCAATGAAAGTGGTTTCGTCGGATTCCGAGGTCGTTTGCAAAATGGTCATTTTTAGCGGCTTCAAAGTTATTTAAAATTTGAAATTTTAAATTTTGACTCAAAACCCAACAAAATATCTTAAAATAAAATTTTCAAACTGGTTCAGATTTTCGGGTCATTACAACAGACATGCAAAATAGCAGCGGAATTTAAAACTTTATTTAAATCAAAACATCATGGTCCTAAATACTGAGTTTACATTATAACTTTGAAGTAACCAATTATATAAATAATCCGTCTTGCCAAAAATATTAGAGTACAGAAGCATAAAACCAAATTTACCATGTGAAGCCATAAGAGAGTTGGCCAGAGGTCAAAGTGGTACATCTATATCCAAAATCCAAGCTAAGCTAAAAGAATCCAAATAAACTCTTTACACTTCCACCCTGAGAACCTGGGGGGGGAGGGGGAACGGAAGAGAGAGACGAGGAAACAAAAAGGGTTAGACATAAATTTTGGCTAGTCCAGTTACTTTTAAATATAAATAAATAAAAGTATCATGGCAGGTATATAAAACCAGAAGAACAAGATAACAGTAACAATAACAAGTGTGAACCGAGCAAGATAAGATGAACAAAATATATAGCACTTCTTAAATACATTTCTCTGCACCACACTGATACTAGTACATTGGAAATAGAATGATCCCTACCAATATCATTCCATTTCGTTTTCTTGATTATTAGGTTATTTGGGTTAGTAGAACTCAAGACTTATCCGTGCATCATACCTATTTACTTTCCCATGGATTCACCTAATATAATATTTGTAGCAATCTCTCAATATTGAGATACACCTCATGGTACCGCACTCGCACGGTCTCCACTGTAATGAACACAGTCCCTCATCATACACCCGAGTGACGTACGGATCTCTATATAACAATGTTACATTCCGCATATATCTGTCATTACTATGATTCATAAGCGTACGGACTGCCACCATCGATCGAATCAGATTCCTTAGCGGAATAATGCCCTCTAGTCTACGATACACCACCCAGAGAAGATATGCATGTATCTAGACTGTCCCACGTATGTACTGTAATTGTAGCTCGATGCTCAATCGCACGTCCTCTAATGTGCACCGAGTTCCGTGGCAGGGCTAAACAAGAAACACGAACTCGGCCGGGAGCTTTTCCATATGTGTACAGACCCGCCTTTAAGAGCCTCCAAAATCCTGATATTCCTAGGGTCTGTTTTCCGTTGTGGTTATGGCCCCACCTCGGCTCCTCCCTCAACTAGTATAGACTACAAGAGCTAAGCGACCGCCCCTAATAACAACCAATCTAAACATCCATGTGGCGTCTTCCCTCAACCCCGTACCTCGATAGTGAAAGGTGAAATGGTATCTTGGGTTTAGCTCTAGTCTTTTTGCATCCCGCTGGTTGCCGATGCGGATATCTGATGGTCTACCATCCTTGTTGGTCGTTGATCCACCACTTCCTCATGAGGCAACCACCGAACAACCCTAGTGTCACCTCGTCACAGCATTCTGACTGCATAGCTACATCTGTAGTCAAGGCCCACCCACCTAGTAGTTATGCGCAGACCCAACTTCTGCGAGTACAACCTAAGACATCTGTCACCGCACAGAGGACTACTAGGAGCACCTTACGTACTTCAGGAAGCCACGTGCTTCCCCTTCCAGCCCTTTGGAGCCGTCATAACAATCAAATGAATGTGCGCTCCTCTCGTGTCTTATAATACCTAGATGATCTACCCCGTTGGGTTATTCACCCTCAAACGTACAGACTGGTCTAAGCGCCTTTCTTTAATATGTTGTTAGACCCTATGTCTAAACATTCTTTTATGTGCTTGCCTTCCCTTACCTGGTTCCCATTTAACTTGGTTATTCCCATTCATATTGAAATCTTATTCCAATTTACCAAGTTTCTCTTACTTATTAATTTCAATTATATAACTTAATCCATTTAAGTTTATTAATAAGCCCACAACTTGTTATTCTCTAGATTGTAGCCCAAGGTCTGTAATCCATAATCTATTTTATATTCTTGCTTGGTTACATCATTACAATAACATGTTCTCCTTAATAAGTTATTAAATATATCTCAATTCACATGTTTCCTAATTAACATGTCACTTACCATTTATGATTAAATATAACTTTTTTATTTTACAAGTTTTCCTCATTCTTTCTCATTTAATCATAAATTCAATTTACACCGTCACTACAACTTATCGTTGTTTACTTAGCAGATTATTACGAATATCTAATTATATCATTTCTACAAGTTATGCTTACCCTACAAGGTATCTTCCAATTACATAACTTTATTATTTCTACCGGTTATGTATAGCACTATGTATCTTAATTACATAACCTTATCGGGTTAAGTTTATGGGCCTATATGTAAATATTACCCACCCCCTCAGATTTACTTAACCTACCCACCGTTCAAACAATTTTACTTAACCTCATCTTTATTTTATTCATACGATCCCTATGGATTCAACTAGGTTAAGTATTCAAGATTTATTACCATATTTTCATTTATGGTTATAGTATGATAGACCTCCCACATTAAACCTGTCACTTGTGGATGCTGGATATTCCGGGCAGGTCCGGGCAGACTTATTCCACTAATTAAGCTTAACCTCGTGCCTGAGCATGTCTCATATTTGCGCACTTAGACCTCTCACATTAGGTTCAACATTAGTGATTTCTGGATATGCCAGTTGGGTCCGAGCAGACTTCCACCACTAATGCAACCTAACCTCGTGTCATAAGTACAATTACAATTTCTAATTGTAATCCTAGGCATTCATTATTATCCAATTTTTCCTATGTCCTTATAGATGTTCATACCTTTTTCCCCATATTTAATTATATGCCCAATTCACCATTCAAGTTATAGACTTTTACACCGCTTTTCAATTCACCTTTTAATTATGTAGCATATACTCTTTTTCCCAAGTCATAAGTCAAGGCATATATATATATATACACACACACATATACATACATATATATATATATATGTTATGCACAAACCCAAATGTACATATTTTCCCGTTTATGTCCCTAGTACATATTCACATATTTCAATACAAGTTGTGCCCAAATTCTTATTAACATATATTCCAATTTACGACCAAATCATATTTTACATAATTTATGTCAAATCATATTTTCCAATGTTCGCCTAAATTCATATTCATGTTATACAACACGATATATGTCCCCAAATCCATATTTGTATATTTCCACATTTTATGCCCAAACTTATATTCATATTTTTCCAATATCAATTATGCTCCAAATTATGTCTTTCCCAATCATTCCCAATTTCGCACGTTCGCATTTTTCAGCGTTAGACCTAGGCTTGAAAGTAGCCTGACTATATAAATATAAAAGGGAAAAGAGGGAGAGAATAGAATCAGAACAGACATAATAACGAATCAATAACATAACGGTAGAAATAGGCATAAAAATTGAATGGATATATTATGACAAGATTAGACTTGGTGACGATATAAACATATAAGAACAGATCAAAGGAATAAGTCATAATAGAAATGATTTGGCACCGATTCAAGATCCAATTTTTATATACATATCACGATTACGATTTAAATATTCAGATCTAAAAATAACATGAACTCATAGTGAATAGATCTAAGGAAATGGATCCAAATTACTACGAAGAGCACGTTGAATTTGTTGTTGTAGAAATTGCTGAATTTGTATAATGCTTGCTGAATTAGATTCGGAGCAGAATAGGCCATTCAATCTTTGTTGCAGCAGAGCTCCGCCATCGCTGCCATTTTCAGATGAATAAAACCTCACGGTCTAGGGTCCTTTGTATAGCCTAGAGTGCATGAATCTGGCTGCAAAATTGTCCAGGTTCAGAAAAGAAGTTTCCAGATCCACGGGTGGGTCGACACCCCTTCAGGTGGGTCGACCCCTAGGTCGACCCCCCTTCATGGGTGTCGACCCCTAGTGTAACACCCCACCTCCCCCAGTACCACTCTTGCAAGGGCACTGGCTTTGGAGGGGCGTTAAACGAGGTAATCATGCATGCAGATATCACAAGACAGAACATATAAGTAAAAACAGAGTAAATAAAGCAGCGGATAAAACTAACATTTCAAAACCATAGTCAAGTTACATCAAAGTACTTGGTCATTATTTTCCACAAAACATAGTCTAGAAACATCAACTGAAAACTGGAAAGAAAATCATAAAGTAACTATCCCCAAGGTAGAAGAAAGCCATAGCGAGCTCAAGTCCAAACCCTACATGAGCTATCCAGAAAAGTAGCTAAAGATCCAAGCTAGATACCAGAGTTCCCACCCTGTAAACCTGGGGGGGGGGAAACGGAAGAAAAGAGGCGAAAGAAAACGGGTCAGTCAAAAAGACTGGTAAGTCCTATCTACTATTAGTATAAAAACTAATAAAGTTAACTGAGCATGTAAAACAAAGATGAGGTGTAGGGTGATAACTGGCATGGTGAAGAGTTAACAAGATAGATCAAGTGTGGCATCGCATATACAAGGTTAAGTTGCACCAGGTGTGTACTAGTATTCCAATCCATGTCAAGTATAAACAAGAAATGATCCCTTGGCCCAAAGCTGGCCCACATCATGAGATGACCTAAATCGAGGTCCAACTACTCGGTCTAGTCGATCGGCTCCCTATAAGTCTAACTCGTCGTGTATCGGTGTCATACGGCTTAATCATGGAATGTAGTTAACTGTGCTAGGTCCACCCCAGGGTGTATCCAGCCCTAAGGTGTAAACCACAGACACAATTCAAGCACGCACAGTCTAAACCTACCGGTGCCCATGTTCAACTCCGGACTTAATGTGCACGACCATGGTCCGCCTGAACAACTGGTGCACCCTTCAGCCGTCTCTTTTGGTCTCTTACAATCAGTCCAGTAATCGTGCCCCACCCTAGCCTAGTCCAGGGTACCCATGATACTTCCAAGTTGGTTACTGCTGAAAAGGACCACGTAACTAGGATTTCAAGTGGGTTAAGTGTGGTTAACCCTATCCTAACCATGTATTGAGTTGGTTAAGTGTATTCAAGCAGTTCATGACTTAACCCTATCAATACATCGGGTTTAATTGGTTAAGTATATTCAAGTAGTCCATGACTTAACCCTACCAATCCATCATGTTTAATTGGTTAAGTATTCAAGTAGTCCATGACTTAACCCTATCATGTGGCATTAATTAATTTAATGCACCCAACCTCTCACATTAGACCTTGTTGTGGTTACTAGTTAAGCCGGGCGGGTCCGGGTAGCTTTACACCACAACCTAGTCTAACCTCGGGTTTAAGCACAACATGACCAACTACTCACATTGGGTCCTATTGTTTGTAGCCACTAGTTAAGCCGGTCGGTTTCGGGTAGATTTATGCTACAAACTCAACCTAACCTCGAGTTGGCCATTCTCATGTTTTCTAGAAGTCATGTCCAAGTCCATGTTTTCAAGAATAAACACATGTCAAACTTTCATGTCATATTTTCAAGTCATGTTCTCATGTTATTTAAGTTTGCCCAACTACCCATAATGTATTCCATTCGCACGTAAATTCGCATTAACGCAAGTAGATCAAAGAGGGAACATAACCATATGACAAGGTGGGCATAAGATGGCAAAGTCTATCACAAATTAAACATGGTGATATTTGAGGCCAAACGAGGTTCAACATACTAGCATATGGCCTCAACATGTATGATAGCATAAAAGGTGACTTGGCCTCAAACATACCAAATAGCATAAGGGTGATTTGGCCACTAGCATGCATAATAGCATAAGGGTGATTTGGCCACAAGCATGCACACTAACATAAGGGTGATTTGGCCACAAGCATGCATAATATCATTAGGGGTTAAGGTTTGGCCACAAGTTAAACATGGTGGCATATGAGGCAAAATGTGTTCATAAACTTGCATATTACATTATAAGCCTCAAAACATGCATGATATCAAACTTTAGCAAATAGGTGAAACATGATCATAAATGATATAGGATGATAGCTAGTGATTCGCATATAACATCATATGCAAGATAACATAAGGTTTATGAGAGTTTCTATGTTGCTTTATGCAACATTCCAAATCAAAGGTCATAGCTTTCTATGCACAAAGTCAAGGTGATAGCTTTCCAAACATGCATAGGATAAATCTATGCATAACATGATAGAATCAAAGCACAAATCGTACTTAGGCCCAAACTCAAACTTGCAACATGTCATATTTAACTACATAGTTAGAATCTAAGAGTAGTATAGGGCTTACAATGCTATGAAGACTAGAATAAATATAAAATAAGATTGAGACGAAGCCACACTAGCAAATCCGCAACCAAAGACGATAAATTCCACTTCAAGACTTGAGAACAAGAAGGAATAACCCCAAAGACAAAGAAAGATGGCTCTTTTACTTAAGAAAGATGGCTCCTTTATGACATAGATTGATTTGAGACACTCATGCTCTCATGAAGAAGGTGGAGGCCATGATTATTGAACAATTGGGCAGCATTTAGTTGTAGGAATGATTAATGAAGGTTTAGGCTAGGTCTAGGGGTCTTTTTATAGAGATTAGGGGTAGTTTAAACCATAGGATTAACCCTAAAACGAATCTGAACCATTAACTCCCGTCAGAAACCAACAAAAGAGGACCCAACATGCCAAAATGGTGCACCAGAAAAATTGGTTCGACCGGGGGGGTCGACCCCTGGGTCGACATGGGTGTCGACCCATTGGGGGGGTCGACACTAGTGTCGACACTGGTGTCGACACCTATGTCGACCCTGCCTGGGCGGGAAAATTCCTGCCCAGTCTGTTTTGGCTGAAATTCGATTCTGAATTCGAATTTGAACTATTTTCGGGCTTAGAATTTTCTGAAAACTTCATTGGGCCATAACTTGGTCATACGGACTCCGATTTTCGAAAACTCGGACTCTATTTCGCTTATTTTTCTGAGACGAACGCGATGACACAGCTCGTTCCCTTGATTCAGATTTTATCATTTAATTCTACCTTGATTTATGTTATAACTTGTTATTCAAAATATGGGTTGTTACATCCTCCCCACCTTAAAGGATTTCGTCCCCGAAATCTTCAAGTTAGGAAGAACGTATCCTACCATCCATCATCCATCTACTCAAAACATCATCCACAAGTAATCATTTTCCTTAAAAGATTTCTAATGCTGTATGAACATATGCAAAAGTGTGTGTATATGCACTTATCTAATGCGAAAATCAGGCGGTTACTGATTCAGTAAACCTCCTTAATGCAAAATATGTTTGTGCAATGCGTCCATATGCATGCAAATTCCTAATATAATCCATAGTCTCTATATGAGTGCACATAACATCCATCCATATGCAACATCCATGTGATAACATACAAGTTTCATCCATGAATAAGCATAAACACTCATGCATATGCGGTATGAAAGTGTGTGAGTCGATCTTAGTGCCTAACGTGTATCATGCATCCACGAGTATCCACTTGCAAACCCTTGCAACAATTGGCAAACATCAAGCATAACATGTTTCAAATACATGTTTCAACCAAGGGTTTCTACCTAAGGTTCTTATGACAAGATTTACGAAACTAGAAAAACATGGATAGCAAAAGAAAGATATACCAACTAGGAAAAAAGATTGAAAATGTACCCTAAAAAAGAAATGGATAAATCCCATGCATCTTCTCCTCGGTTTCCCAAGTTGCATCTTCATCAGCTTCACTCCACTGAACTTTTACCAATTTGACTTCTCGATTTCTTAGTTTCTTGATCTCTGTTCCCAAGATACGAATCAGAGCTCTCCTCAAGGTTGCCTCTTTCTCTACCTCCACGTCTTCAATAATGCTTGGTTCAACCACCTCAGCGGACTCATGTAGGCACTTTCGGAGATGCGAGACATGAAAGACATTATGCACTCCGGCTAGCTTCTCGGGCAATTCCACCTTATAGGCCATCTTTCCAATTCTCTCTATAATAGGGAAGGGTCCTACAAACCTTGGTCCCAGTTTCCCAACTGCTCCAAAACGTACCACATTACGCAAAGGAGAAACCTTCACGAAAACCATATCCCCAATTTCGAATTCCAAATCTGTCCTTCGCTTGTCAGCATAGGATTTCTGTCTGTCTTGGGCCGCTTTCATCTGTCTTCTCACCAATTCAACTTTCCCGCATGTATCCGTATCATATCGGGCCCAAGTATAAGCCTATCTGTTGTCTCCCACCAACAAGATGGTGACCTACACGGCCTCCCATACAAAGCTTCAAATGGTGCCATCCCTATGCTGGCTTGATAGCTATTATTATAAGCAAACTCTACAAGAGGAAGGTGGTCTTCCCAAGTACCACCAAAGTCAAGAACACAAAGCCTCAAAAGGTCTTCTAGCACTCTATTCACCCTTTCAGTTTGGCCATCTGTCTGGGGGTGATAGGCTGTACTCAGATTCAATCGCGTACCCATTGCTTCTTGCAAACTATTCCAGAACTGGCTAGTGAAAATTGGGTCACGATCGCTAACTATGCTAGAAGGAACTCCACGCAACCGCACTATCTCTCGAAGATAAATAGATGCTAGCCATGATGTGGTCCTCTTGCTCTTTACTGGAATGAAGTGAGCACTCTTTGTAAGTCTGTCAACTATGACCCATATGCTCGTGTTCCCTCTCCTTGACTTAGGCAATCCATCCACAAAATCCATAGAAATACTCTCCCACTTCCATTGCGGGACCTCCAATGGATGTAATAGCCCACCGGGTTTCTTCGACTCGGCTTTCACTTGTTGGCACACCATGCACTTTGAAACATACCCTGCCACATCTTTCTTCATTCCAGCCCAAAAGAAAATGCGCTTCATATCTCTATACATCTTATCTCCTCCAGGATGTATAGTCATCTTCGAGTGATGTGCTTCTTCGAGAACTTTATGCACCAAGTCTCCTACTTGTGGAACGCATAGCCTTCCATCATGCCTTAGCCAACCCTTGTCATCAATAGTGTATCTAGCAAGGTGACTAGACGTCTCACCACGAATCAACTTTCCCATGATCTCGACTATCTGCGGATCTTCCTTCTGCGAAGTCCCTATTTGATCAAGAAGTATAGGTCTAAGCTCAAGAGATGCTAACGAACCCGTCATCGACTCAACAGCTGTTGTAAAATCAAAGGTTGCCAAGAACTCTAGGCTCCTCATCTCAACAAACAAGGGACTCAAAGTCAACCTACTTCTGCTTAATGCATCTGCCACGACGTTACCCTTGCCAGGGGTATAAGCTATCTCGAAGTCATATGATGCCAAGAATTCCATCCACCTTTGCTGCCTTAGATTCAGATCTTTCTGCGAGAAGAGGTACTTGAGTGACTTGTGATCAGTATACAACTCAAACCTTTCGCCTAGGAGATAGTGGCGCCAGGATTTGAGTGCAAAGACGATCGCCGCCAACTCCAAATCATGAGTGGGATAGTTCTTCTCATGAACTTTAAGTTGCCTACCCCCATAACATATCACTCTTCCCTCTTGCATCAGAACAGCACCTAACCCCGTGCCACATGCATCGGTGTACACGGTAAACATCTTACCGCCATCAGGTAATGCCAAAACTGGAGCTGTGGTAAGGGCCCTCTTGAGCTTTTGAAAAGCAAGCTCACACTCTAAGTCCCATGCAAAGACTAAGTTCTTCTTCGTCAACTTAGTAAGAGGGGCCGAAATCTTAGCAAAGTCCCTGATGAACTTCCTATAGTAGCCCGCCAGACCGAGAAAGCTTCTTACTTCGGTTGCATT
Organism: Allium sativum; assembly: GCA_030737875.1. Taxonomy (NCBI): domain Eukaryota; kingdom Viridiplantae; phylum Streptophyta; class Magnoliopsida; order Asparagales; family Amaryllidaceae; genus Allium; species Allium sativum. Next base: position 81,463,525 of record CM060914.1, read on the forward strand.
CCTAGGAGTCTTCCAGTCTTGAACTGCAACCACTTTCGCGGGATCCACAGCTATGCCTTGCTTAGAGACTATATGTCCAAGAAACCGGACTTCCCTTCTCCAAAAATGGCATTTGGAGAACTTGGCTTTCAACTGATGAACTCTAAGCGTATCCATCACTTCCATGAGATGTCTAGCATGTTCTTCCTCATCCTTTGAGAAGATCAGAATATCATCCACGAAGACAACCACGAACTTGTTAAGGAACTCCCTGAACACCCTACTCATCAAATCTACGAAGTAGGCGGGTGCATTAGTCAAACCGAATGGCATGACAAGCCATTCAAAGAATCCATCTAGAGTCCTAAACGCAGTCTTATCAATACTATCCTCAGCTACTCTAAGCTGATGGAATCCGGTGGCTAGGTCGAGCTGAGAGAAAACAGAAGCACCAACAAGCTGGTCAAAGCGATCATCAATCCTCGGTAACGGGTGCCTATTCTTCTTTGTCAGCTTGTTCAACTCTCGATAACCAACACATAGACGAAGCGAACCATCCGCCTTAGTAGCGAATACCACCGGAGCACCCCATTCAGAAATGCTTCGCCTAGTAAAAAAATTCTCAAGCAGCTCCTTGATTTGCTTACTGAGCTCTCTTCTTTCTCGTGGGGCCATGTGCCTAACGGGCAATGATACTGGCTTGGCATTATCGACTAGATAAATGCGGAAATCTATCTCTCGTTTAGGGGGTAACCCCTTAACTTCTTCAAAGACATCAGGATAGTCTCGGACCACCCTTACAGATTGCAGATCATCGATGGATGAGTCAAGAGATTCAAGATAACATAACATGACGGGACCTCTAGGGTTACAAGAAATTTCTAGGGTATTACCGAGGCGAGTCATGAGCCTCACCACCCTATGCTCACAATCGAGAATGGCTCCATAACTGGACAACCAATCCATGCCCAAAATCAACCCGTATCCCGTGAACCCAAGAACATAAGCATTACACGTGAATTCTACGGTCAAGATAGAAATCCTCAAATCCATACAGATCATAGATAAATGGGCGGAACCTCCAATTGGATTTGAAACACTAACGGGATCCTCAACTAGACTAGTACTTAGGTGCAAACTTCAACAAGATCAGAAGAAATAAAACTATGCGATGCGCCAGAATCAAATAAGGTGCGAATAGGATAATCAGAAATATAAACAAGGCTTTCTACAGAAATACTACCTCGGACCTGAACTGGAGCAGTGTTGAGGGCATGCACTTGCCCTCCAGAAGGTCCTGCACGCTGAGTTTGTCCTTGCCCTTGTCCTTGCTTCTTGGGGCAATCCTTGCTAAGGTGTCCAGGCTCTCCACAGTGAAAGCATTCGCCCAACTTCCTCTTCTTCTTTCTGCAATCCTTGGCTATGTGCCCAACAATCCCACAGAAGTTGCATTTTCTTGGGTCCTTTGACTTGCTGTTGTTGGCCTTATTGCCCTTGTTGTTCTTGTTGTTCTGATTGCTCTGATTTCCTCCCCACTTGGAGTCCGTCTTCTTGGCTTGAGTCTCATTAGGCTTGACTTCTTTCTTGCCATTCTTATCATCTCCTTGAAGCAATGCCATGTCTACTAGGCCTTCAATAGTGGCCCCCATGGGTATATGAGATAGGGCTAAACCTTGTAATGGCTCATTCAACCCTCGTGCAAAGCGTAAAGCCTTCTTCTGGGGAGTATTAACCATGTCTAAACCAAATCGAGCAAGCTGGTTAAATTTATTCACATACTCCCACACTGTCATGTCCCCTTGCTTCAAAGATATAAACTTCTCCAATTGCAGATTCGCCTCAGCTGATGATAGAAACTTAAGCCCAAATCTTGTCTTAAAGTCGGCCCAAGTCTCTATAGGTCTAGTAGCATTGGTTACCTCCCACCAGTAAGCAGCTTCTTCTTTTAATAGCCATGCTGCCAATAAAACCTTTCTATGGTCTTCCACATCAAAGATAGCGAAAAGATCTTCAGTTTCTTTCAACCAATTTCTTGCCTCCACAAAAGTCTCCGTCCCAATAAAATTCTTGCCACCCATTGCCTTAAAGTCCTTGCAAACCTTTGCGAAATCTGCTTGTGGATGCTGAGGAGGGGGAGGAGGAACCTCAGTTACGGTGGGGGTATTTGCTGGGCCCGCATCGTTGGCCTTAGCTTCCAAGTACCTCCGGAACCATCCGGGAATGGTTACTCCCTCGGGAAGGTTAAGATCGGCCATGCTGAAAAAGGAAAAGATAGATTTAGAACGAGGAAATGAAGGATAGTGCTAATGGCTTTTGGGGAATAGCCTTTTAAAATAACTAGACTTTCTTTGGAAAATACTTAATTGGTTTTGAAAATAGTTTTCCAAAAAGGTAAATTTTAAAAACACTTTTGCTCAAATCTTGTAGAACCTGGGCTCTGATACCAAATGTAACACCCCACCTCCCCCAGTACCACTCTTGCAAGGGCACTGGCTTTGGAGGGGCGTTAAACGAGGTAATCATGCATGCAGATATCACAAGACAAAACATATAAGTAAAAACAGAGTAAATAAAGCAGCGGATAAAACTAACATTTCAAAACCATAGTCAAGTTACATCAAAGTACTTGGTCATTATTTTCCACAAAACATAGTCTAGAAACATCAACTGAAAACTGGAAAGAAAATCATAAAGTAACTATCCCCAAGGTAGAAGAAAGCCATAGCGAGCTCAAGTCCTAACCGTACATGAGCTATCCAGAAAAGTAGCTAAAGATCCAAGCTAGATACCAGAGTTCCCACCCTGTAAACCTGAGGGGGGGGGGGGGGGGAACGAAAGAAAAGAGGCGAAAGAAAACGGGTCAGTCAAAAAGACTGGTAAGTCCTATCTACTATTAGTATAAAAACTAATAAAGTTAACTGAGCATGTAAAACAGAGATGAGGTGTAGGGTGATAACTGGCATGGTGAAAAGTTAACAAGATAGATCAAGTGTGGCATCGCATATACAAGGTTAAGTTGCACCAGGTGTGTACTAGTATTCCAATCCATGTCAAGTATAAACAAGAAATGATCCCTTGGCCCAAAGCTGGCCCACATCATAAGATGACCTAAATCGAGGTCCAACTACTCGGTCTAGTCGATCGGCTCCCTATAAGCCTAACTCGTCGTGTATCGGTGTCATACGGCTTAATCGTGGAATGTAGTTAACTGTGCTAGGTCCACCCCAGGGTGTATCCAGCCCTAAGGTGTAAACCACAGACACAATTCAAGCACGCACAGTCTAAACCTACTGGTGCCCATGTTCAACTCCGGACTTAATGTGCACGACCATGGTCCGCCTGAACAACCGGTGCACCCTTCAGCCGTCTCTTTTGGTCTCTTACAATCAGTCCAGTAATCGTGCCCCACCCTAGCCTAGTCAAAGGTACCCATGATACTTCCAAGTTGGTTACTGCTAAAAAGGACCACGTAACTAGGATTTCAAGTGGGTTAAGTGTGGTTAACCCTAACCTAACCATGTATTGAGTTGGTTAAGTGTATTCAAGCAGTTCATGACTTAACCCTATCAATACATCGGGTTTAATTGGTTAAGTATATTCAAGTAGTCCATGACTTAACCCTACCAATCCATCGTGTTTAATTGGTTAAGTATTCAAGTAGTCCATGACTTAACCCTATCATGTGGCATTAATTAATTTAATGCACCCAACCTCTCACATTAGACCTTGTTGTGGTTACTAGTTAAGCCGGGCGGGTCCGGGTAGCTTTACACCACAACCTAGTCTAACCTCGGGTTTAAGCACAACATGACCAACTACTCACATTGGGTCCTATTGTTTGTAGCCACTAGTTAAGCCGGTCGGGTCCGGGTAGATTTATGCTACAAACTCAACCTAACCTCGAGTTGGCCATTCTCATGTTTTCTAGAAGTCATGTCCAAGTCCATGTTTTCAAGCATAAACACATGTCAAACTTTCATGTCATATTTTCAAGTCATGTTCTCATGTTATTTAAGTTTGCCCAACTACCCATAACGTAATCGCATCGCACGTAAATTCACATTAACGCAAGTAGATCAAAGAGGGAACATAACCATATGACAAGGTGGGCATAAAATGGCAAAGTCTATGACAAATTAAACATGGTGATATTTGAGGCCAAAAGGGGTTCAAAATACTAGCATATGGCCTCAACATGTATGATAGCATAAAAGGCGACTTGGCCTCAAACATACCAAATAGCATAAGGGTGATTTGGCCACTAGCATGCATAATAGCATAAGGGTGATTTGGCCACAAGCATGCACACTAGCATAAGGGTGATTTGGCCACAAGCATGCATAATATCATTAGGGGTTAAGGTTTGGCCACAAGTTAAACATGGTGGCATATGAGGCAAAATGTGTTCATAAACTTGCATATTACATTATAAGCCTCAAAACATGCATGATATCAAACTTTAGCAAATAGGTGAAACATGATCATAAATGATATAGGATGATAGCTAGTGATTCGCATATAACATCATATACAAGAAAACATAAGGTTTATGAGAGTTTCTATGTTGCTTTATGCAACATTCCAAATCAAAGGTCATAGCTTTCTATGCACAAAGTCAAGGTGATAGCTTTCCAAACATGCATAGGATAAATCTATGCATAACATGATAGAATCAAAGCACAAATCATACTTAGGCCCAAACTCAAACTTGCAACATGTCATATTTAACTTCATAGTTAGAATCTAAGAGTAGTATAGGGCTTACAATGCTATGAAGACTAGAATAAATATAAAATAAGATTGAGACGAAGCCACACTAGCAAATCCGCAACCAAAGACGATAAACTCCACTTCAAGACTTGAGAACAAGAAGGAATAACCCCAAAGACAAAGAAAGATGGCTCTTTTACTTAAGAAAGATGGCTCCTTTATGACATAGATTGATTTGAGGCACTCATGCTCTCATGAAGAAGGTGGAGGCCATGATTAGTGAACATTTGGGCAGCATTTATTTGTAGGAATGATTAATGAAGGTTTAGGCTAGGTCTAGGGGTTTTTTTATAGAGATTAGGGGTAGTTTGGACCATAGGATTAACCCTAAAACAAATCTCAACCATTAACTCCCGTCAGAAACCAACAAAAGAGGACCCAACATGCCAAAATGGTGCACCAGAAAAATTGGTCCGACCGGGGGGGTCAACCCCTGGGTCGACATGGGTGTCGACCCATTGGGGGGGGGGGGTCGACACCTATGTCGACCCTGCCTGGGCGGGAAAATTCCCGCCCAGTCTGTTTTGGCTGAAATTCGATTCTTAATTCGAATTTGAACTGTTTTCGGGCTTAGAATTTTCTGAAAACTTCATTGGGCCATAACTTGGTCATATGGACTCCGATTTTCGAAAACTCAAACTCTATTTCGCTTATTTTTCCGAGACGAACGCAATGGCATAGCCCGTTTCCCTTGATTCAGATTTTATCATTTAATTCTGCCTTGATTTATGTTATAACTTGTTATTCAAAATATGGGTTGTTACACCTAGGTCGACCCCAGGGTCGATCCCCATGAGCCTTGGTCGACCCATGGGTCGACCCAGCTGGGTCTCGGGTCGACGTCAAACGGTCGGCCCTTCCTTGATTTGTGCATCAGATTTCTGGTTTTGCTGATTTTTTGAATATTTTTGAATTTTATATGTACATATATCTTTCTTATATGCATACAAATTTCAAATCTTAATAACTTCCTCATACGATGTCCGATTTATGCAAACCAGGGGTCTATCTTTACCAGAATTTCGAGACGGACGCAATGGCACGGTCTGTTTTACTTAATTCCGAATATTTAATTAAGTTTTCCTTAATTCATCGTTATAGTGTGTTTCACACTAATTATTCTTTAATTCATCATCTTTGGTGTCGTTAAAATTTTGGGGTGTTACACTCCCAGTATGAGTATGGATAATACTCGAACCAAACCTTGTTAGGATGTGACAAGTAAAAACTATTAACTCAAGACCATGGTTTATATTCGAATCCTCTATTCATTTCCCGAACATGGTTAATGTTCGATCTTAAAAACTCTGCTACAAAAGACTACATGATCTTACTAAGCAAAACCGATTTTGGCTTATACTCGCCCTCCGGGTATGGTATATACCCCATTTTATAAACCGAGCATGGTTTATGCTCGTACCCCAGTTCTTTGCAGGTATCAATTAATAGACAGCATCCCAGTTCTTCTGCTTCTACCAAGATCGACTCAAAATGGTCGACTTTTTTCTGATGTTCACAAGTTTTCGGCCTAAATACAATCCTCAGGGGTTGTCGGTTTTCCGGCCTTAATAAGATTCCCAACGGCCGTTGGACTTTTGGCCTTAATACAACCATTAGTCATCGTTGGTTTTCAGGCCTTAATATGGTTCGGCGTAACCATGGTTACTAGTATTTCTGCTATTTAACATTCTCTAGAATATCCAAAACACATCTCCTTTCCTCAAGAAGATGTAATCTGGGGGTAAGGTGTTGACCAGCTTTTTAGCAAAAAGTCGTTATAACCCAAAGTAAAAGCTTGCAACTAGAAATCGACCCATCCCAGGCTTTAAGGGATAATTTTCACTTTAGATCGGCCGACCATGGGTCGATCCGAAATTATGCCATTACAAGTAAAGACAAATCCTCCTAAAGAAAAGATCAATACAATCGATCGAGTCATCAACATATCAACTGGCCTGTTCCTAAAAGGTCGGATCGGGCCGGAAAACTGGAGCAGAAGTGTCTAAGTAAAATTATCTCCAACAATATCGGATCAGAGCAAGTTATATGCTATCAAATGAAGTTCTATTCCCAAGGCTGGAGCAACGGATAAGCTTTGACCAGCACTTCTTTTTACATGCCAAGTATTCAACTCCTCGTATGACGCATATTTCGAGGAAGAACTATTCATGAGTAGTACCGGGTCGCGCCGCCTACAGCTATCCTATAGGATCAAGCTCCACGTGTTAAAGCCCAAAAAATGTGTATGTCACACCGCATGCAAATTTGTCCCACTAGCTCGCATATATATATATATATATATATATATATATATATATATATGTGTGTGTGTGTGTGTGTGTGTGTGTGTGTGTCTCTTTCCCAAGATAGAGAGACATCTTGAATCCGCTACAAAAAAGTTTCAAATACGACATCTCAAAAGAGCATGCCATATACTACAGATTCGACACAAGTTTTTAAATCGCCTTTTTCTCCATTTTCTTTCACTAAAAGCCACTGTAACCTGTAATCGACAGTATAAAAAAAGATTATAAGTGGACGTAGGCTACGACATAAGCCAAACCACTATAAAATATTGTGTCTACCTTGTTTATTTACTTTTCCTCACATCTTTCTGATTATCTTTGTGTGTGTTTAATACACGTTGGGGGTTGATCATCACTAGACCAACTTTTGACATTAACACCATCCTTATCATTTTTCCTTACCAAATATACATATATCCAACTTAGAGAAATACACATGATAAATATAACAGCACATGAATTATTTTATTGCTCTATTTACCATTTTATTTAGTAGCAAACATAACCTTGAACCAACTCATTCAAACTACTTACTCCTTAATACTTGAACCTTAATACATGGCATTGTTCTTATAACCATATTGTTTTTAATCAGGTTATATTAATCATTTTCTTTAATACAAACCAACAAACAATCAGTAACAAGTATTCATTACTCATATAACAACATGTTATTTCGATTTATATAGCATCCATCCACATAAATTGTAACGATCCAAAATCTTTAACTGATTTAAATTTGGAATTTTAATACTTAATTTGAATTTTCTGAATATAAAATAAATTTAATTCGATTTAAATTTAAATTTGACATAAATATATATGGTCAAGAACATTTAATAATTTTGATAAGTTAAACGATAGATTTTATTTGAATTATAAAATTTATAAATGGGAATGATTATTAATAAGTTTGGATTTATTAATACTATTTGTCGTTCGATCGAATTTGTCAAACCATAATATGAATTAGTAGCATTATAATTAAGTGTCACCCTTAGATTTCATAGCATTTTAAGGGAAAATGATACCAAAAGTTAACTTTCCGCCGGACACTTGTCCTCATGCATGGCACTCTCCTTCTTAAATTTACAAGTGTAAGGACACTTGTATTTTTGCATGTAAACTTTCGTGCATGCCTTCCACTTTCGTCCTTAGGTGTCGCTCTCTCCTTACTCCATTTTTCCTATAAATACCACACTTTCCTTTCATTTTTTTCATTCATTCTTACTTTTCTCTTTTCTCTCTTCTTCTTAAAGCTTAAAGCCATGGTTTCCATGACATAAGTCTTCCTCTTTTCCACCACCACATTGCCAAAGTTCGTCGTCATCCTCGTCCTCCTTCTCTTATAAAGAGAGATACTAATATATAGTATAATATATATTATGTATATTGGTAAAGAAGACATTGTGCCAAAATACTGTCTGACGTTTCACTAAGCTAGGCTCACCACCGTGAAGATTGGAAAGCTGTTTGGTGAGAAATTTTTAACCACAATTTATATATTTAATTAGTAGTTAGACTAATTTAAATATAGTGACGAATTATTAGTGGTTAATGATGATTGATGTTGTTTGTGATGGTTGATGGTTGCATAGTTTAGAACACACACTATTAAGCGTTAGTGCTATAACGCTTATGCATAGTTATGATTTATTTAATTACGTTGATGATGTTTCGCACACACTATCACATGATATCCCTAACTGATATATTGTATTCATATATATATATATATATATATATATATATATATATATATTGATAAAGACACATATGTATGAATTCATATATATGCATTACTATTGAAGCTTAATTGCAAAAGACACATATGTATGAATTCATATATATTGATAAAGTTTCTTTAAATGAATAAATAAATGCCGAAACATTCTAGGATGAAAAAGGACAATATGTATGAATTCATATTGAAATTGAAGCTTAATTGGAAAAGACACAAATGTATGAATTCATATATATTGATAAAGTTTCTTTAAATGAATAAATAAATACCAAAACATTCTAAGATGACAAAGAGGATAGTGTTTAGGCTTAGGTTTGGAAAATATAGTTTCTTGCTCTCCCTGGCTATCCCTAACTGATCCGATGAATGTTATGGTTAATTTGAAGTTATCTAAATTTAGAAATAAATTAGATTTTTTAATTTAGCATTTTATTAATAAAATATTAAGTGAAAAAACAAAAGTAGAATTTTGAACCTGAAATAATTTGGAAAATCAATATATATTACTTCAAAATGGTTTTACTTGGTTTATATAAGTATATAATGGTTTTCTAAGGTATTTTGAAGTATCGAAGAATAATTTTTATTGCGATCAAAATAGAGCTTCTCGCACAATGGCAATTCGTGTATTTTAGTTACAAAATTTAAATGCTTATAACTTTTGCAACTTAAATTGGATTTCCACGAAACGAAAAACATTTGATTTCTATTAACAAGAGCTTTCAAATGAGTGAAAGCAGATTTCAATTTTGAGTTATAATTTACAAGTTATATTTAAAACCGTTTTGAAAAAGGTTGTTGTAAGAGCAGTTGTCGACCATAACTTTAAACAGCTATTTTATATGTTTTAAAAAAATGATTTTTTGTAAAATCATTATAAATTATTTAAAAGCGTTTCGAATTGGAAAATTTTGGTTTTGGACAATATAAAGGTTGTTTTGATCAAGTTAGCCAAAATAACTATTTTGTAACGCTTTTGGAACATTGTTGTAACGTTTTCTTCAAAAACAATCTATTTTGAAGTTTTTAATTGAAAACTGTTTCCGAACTATAAGTAATCATCTTTAAACGGTTGTAAAATGGTTTCATGGATTTAAAAGTATTGGAAATATTTTATATGGAGTTTAGATTGATTTATTTAATATTAAAACGGGTTTTTCAATTTTAAATAATTGGATACGGTCGGAGATAAATCTTCGGATGTTTGATATTAATCGGTAGATGATAACTCTTATTATTTGAGGAATTTAAAAGGTAGTTCACCATTATTCCGCTTATAGCGTGAGTTGGATATGGAGATTATGTTAAGGATAAGTGGAAGGTATTTCTATCCAGATCTAATGTCAAAGAGTGGGATAAATCTTTTAATTAAGATATGAGTTTCCCAATTTGATTGAGATAAATTGGATAGATATAATCTTCGGATATTTGATATGAAATTTTGTGGTGTAAACGTATACTATTTGAGGAATTTGGAAGATATTATTATCATTTCCTTATTCCACTTATAGTATTCGTTGATTATGAGTACTTATATCCAATATAAGTAGATACAACTTCTGTGTAACTTATGTTCAATATCGATTGATTTAGGTTTTGTCGTGAATCGTATCTTCAATAATATCTTTGTTAAAACCCAACTAGATTGAGTTGTGGAAATTCATATCGTAATTTGGGATTTGATCAAATATTTGATTTGAAGAGATTAAACATAAGAAAATGGGAAGGAAGTATAATCTTTTAGTTAAGATCAAAGAATTGAATGTTGGGAAATCGATTTAATTGGAAACTATGGTTGAAATGTGGATTAAGGATTTTCAAAGGGAACTGGATTTCGATAACGAGTTATCATGCGGAAAATAATTAAGGCTTTGATGCTAAATTATCTTTGATTTATAGGATGTGTTTTAAAAGAGAAAGGCTAATTATGGATTTTGTTATAATTTGAGAACAGATTTAAAGAAGTTTAACTTAACAAATCCAAGATGGAATGAGATTTGGTTGAAAGTCTGTGTGTTCCGTAATTGTGTTTTTAATCCGCTTGTTATTTGGGAAGACCAGGATCAGATGTATGTACGAAAACCGTTCCAAGTAATAATACGACGTTGTTGAGTAATTGAAGACAAGAGATGACATTGAAGACCGGGACCCTTTGTACTATAAGGGTGACTTGCTGAATGTCTAAAATGGCTGGCTCCCATTTGCAAATGGATTTTATATCAGTTAAGTGACAAGAAGTCCAAACATATGTGAAGGAATTTCGTTTTGTTGTTTCGTTCAAACTCGAAATGGACATGTATGGATTGTGTGTTTGACATTGTAATTGACTGTGTATGTAACAACCCTGATTTTCAAAACCAATTTAAAATTTTATTTTAGCTATTTTAATGGATTTTGAATATTTAAAGTAGTTTATTTCAAATAATAACGACAAATAATTTATTTGAATTGAAGTTAGAACATATAAATTTTATTTTAATTATAAATAGAGTTTGAAATGGCGCGGTAATTTGAAAATTCGATTTTAAATTTCAAATGAATGTACAAGATTCAAAATAAATCGAATTTCAGTAAAACCATAAATATTTGAATCTGTTTAATTATATCTTTCTAACGAATGTAAAAAACTGAGATTTCATAATATAAATTGAATGTTTTGGCCAGTTTAAAATATAAAATAGTCGCTATGGAATTTATATATATTTTATATAATATATAGCCCTTAAAAATAGCCATTTTACAAATGACCTCCGTTTTCGACAAAACTACTTTTGTTGGATCCGAAATGTTAATTTATTGCTAGATTCCAATTTTCATAATTTTTAGAATTAAAATGTGAGCGCAGTGAATTAAAACATGTTTGGTAATTTCAGTTGGAATTTAATCGACTGGAAAATGACCATTTTTCAAACGGTCTCCAAATTCAACGAAATTAGTTTTGTTAGGACCATATCATCAAAACATAGTTAGATTTATTTTACTGGAATTTTTGGAGTTAGTATGTTGCCCCGGTAAATTAAATGTATGTTCAAGATTCAATATATATATTTTTATTTTAATTTAAAGAAAAACTGAGCAAAACAGTCAAATTGGCTTGCGGAACATATCCCATTCTGTTCGGAATGGGGGTAATTAGCTAAGGCAACAGTCATTGGGTTCGATTTGGAGTTTGAATTAAAAAGTTACTTTTTGGAAATTTAAAATAAATTAAAAAATATATATTATTATATTTTGTCAACCCTCCTTTATCTCCCCCCCCCCCTCGGTCATTCATTTCAGAAGAAAGAAAAAAAGAAACGAAGCCATCGTCGATCGATCTCTTCATCCCCTCCCTCTTTCGCCGGTTGCGCCCCACCCCTCCGCCACTCCAGCACCGGCCACTGCCTCCCTGGCCACCCCCTCCTCTCCCCTCTCTCCACTGTAACCCCCAAATCCGATCCAAATCGGCCGCCATGGGCCCCTAGCCACCACCGCCTCTCCTTAGACGCCTCCCGTTGACCTGTAGACTCCGGCGAAGTGGTGGTTTTCGATCGAAGAACGGGTTACAGACTTCGGAGGCTGCAAAACGATGAACAATGAGTTTTTTTTAATATAAATGGTTTATTTAATTTAGTAAATTTCTAATTTTAAATTAAGTAACATTGTATAAAAATATGATCTTTATTATATAGATAGCATTATAAAAATATGATTTTTATTATATAGGTAGCGTTACAAAAATATGATTTTTATTATATAGGTAGTGTTATAAAAATATGATTTTTATGTAGATAACGTAGTAGTAAAAATATGATTTTTACTATATATAGAGCATTAAAAAAATGTATTTTGTTTTAATAAAATAGCTTTGCAATAAAATGGGATTTTAAATATATATTGCATAGTTTTAAAATTGTAATTTTTATATAAAATACCATAGGATAAAAATGTGATTTTTATTATATATATATATATATATTGCATTATAAAAATATGAATTTTATGTAGATAATGTAGTAGTAAAATTATGATTTTTACTATATATAGAGCGTTAATAAAGAAATGCGTTTTATTTTAATAAAATAGCTTTGTATTAAAAATGAGATTTTAAATATATATAGCATAGTTTTAAGAATGTAATTTTTGTATAAAATACCATAGGATAAAAATGTGATTTTTATATATAAGGCTTTGAATAGAAATGTCATTTTTAAAATAAATAGCATTGTTAAAAATGTGATTTTTAATATACATATATATAGCGCTGTGAAAATGTGATTTTTAATATATATACCGCGTGAAGCAGATTGCGATGGAACTGACTGGAAGCATAACGGAATCCAAATCGTCCATTAAAGAATGACAGAGTGGAAACCAAAGGTGAGAACTCCTTCTCACTAAAATTATTTTACAGCTAAATATATTTTAGGTTGCAGACGGAGCTTAGTAGCTCCCGACACTATTTATTGTACAAACCATAATTTTTTTTTTGGATTGAATTGTGGTGTAATTGGCTGTATTGTGTTGAATGGTTTGTATTGTGGTTTAGTTGATTATTATGTATGGCGCGAGCAAGTATTAGGAGAGGGGTAATGCTAGACATTACTCCGGTTTTAATATTGCGCCGTTATAATGCCGAAATTTTCTGAAACAAATATTTATTCATTAAAAATGTCATTTTTTTCATGTGTATATGAACTGTATAAAATATTCATGTGTTGAATAAGATGTTTGAATAATAAAACTATAATTTTTATTGAAAGTATGAACTATTAAAAATATTCATGTGTTGAAATAAATATTTTATCATTAAAAATATAATTTTTAACGTATATATAAACGACATAAAATTCTCCTGAAATGAAAATAAATACACATTTACAAATCGGATAATTTGTTTATGTACACCTATTTAACTGACATGGATTGGGACGATAAATTTTATACATCGCCCAACTGCACAAATAATAATCAGTGTTTGTTAATTGAAACCCCACACAGGTATTGGGATGATATTTGGCGTACACTAATCCCAATTGTTTAGTTGTATGTCAATCGATTGATTGACAGATTGTTGTAAGCATTAATTATTTATATTTAATGCTTTTGCAGTTGTGTAATGTACTCTGGATGATGGTTGTATTGTTTATCATTGTTGTTGTATACATGTGTTGTATGAAATCCATATAAATAACATTATATGGTAATTGACTATATTTGATTCCAATTCAGGAATAACGAATATTTTAAAATAAAAAATATTTTAAAATAATATTCAGTAAAGGATTAAAATGTGAATTTGATGTCTGATTTTGGATAGACACGAAAAAATTGAAATATGTGGAGCCGTGTTGATTAGATATGCGCCATTTTAACGCGAACGATATTTATATCTATTTTATTCATTTTCATAATGAATATCGAAAAGGAAGTATTTTCAAAATTTGATATTTGTAAAATTTGTCATTTAAATATTAAAATGATAAGAAATATTCAATTTGGATTTAAAATTGAAAATGAAGTTGGAATCGTTTTTAAAATGATTTATAAAATACATTTTAAATATAAATCGACGATATATATATATATATATATATATATATATATTTAATGGCCTGAATAGAACGCGTCGCACCGCGACCGTTCCTAAATTTTGACCATTGACTTCGAATTGACCTTTCAGGAGATCCGGCCGTCGGATTCTCCTGGAACTGGAACCGTTGGGTTCGTAGCAGAAAGAGCTTTCCAATAAATATAAGAGATTTGAAATCTAACGTTTGTATTTGGAATTATGTCCAAATCAAATTTGGAAAAGGTCGCTATGGATGCTGTTCGGTGGCTGTTATTGGAAACCGACTGTATGGGCCTTGATAATATTATTAAAAATAGTAATAATTTTTGTAAAATCATAATAAATGATTTGGGAAGAATTCGGATGAAAGATTCCACATTTGTAAAGATAAAAATATATTTATATCTAAATGAACTAGTAATTAACTAGTATAATAATCCAATATTTTTAAAGAAATAAAAATGGATTTGAAATGATTTTAAAATAACCAGAATTTTTCAATGAATAAATTGGAATGGAAATAATCTTCGGAATATTTCGATATTGGATTTCGTGGCTATATGGATATTGTTATGGGAATTTGGAAGATACAGATATCATTATTCCCAATACGATATCCGTTAGTTTCGGAATTTGATATTGAATATAAGCCAATTTATTTTTATTCAGGGCCTTATATTTGATATTAAATTGGATTTTGGGTTTGTCGTGAATGGTGTCTTCATTAACACTATTCTTAAACCTAGTTAAGAAAAGAATAAATATTTTAATTAAGATTTAGAGAAGTTTACCAATTAATTAACATTTAATTGGAATTGAAACGAATGTGATTGTGGGTTTATCGTGAACTGTGTTTTAAATGACATTCGTTTTTTAACTCAAATTAATAGTGAAATGTGATTTGGAACTTAAAAATCTTTTAATTAAGATAAATCAGTTTAGTTGGAGATGAAAGTCTTCACTGCCTGAGTTAACCAAGCTGGATTGTAGACGAAGTTGGGCTTTAACCAAAGACCTCTATGGGGGCAACCAATTTCTAAATCGTCGACGCTTAAGTTAATTAGATGGGAGTAGATGAAAGTCTTCGGCGCTTAAATTAACTAAGCTAGATAGTAGGCGAACATTAGGCCAAAATATAGGACCTCCCATGTAAGGGAACAGGTACACAAGACTTCTCCAAGGAGAAGCACTGGATCTACCAATAAAGCCAGGTTTCTTAGATGTGACGGCAGGCTCCGAAGCTCTCGATGAACTGGAAGAAGCAGAAAGACTTTGCCAATAAATTAGAAGCTTCGAGTGCCCTAGTCAAAATAAAAAAAACTCGACAAAGTTGATGGCGTCTAGCATATGCAATTAATGATGACCTATGGTATAGGGGCAACATAACCATAATGGAATGGAACAATGCTCTGAAAGCATACCACAGCTCATCACGACTTTGTAACAAATAAAAGACTTGTATCCTGCAAAGAGATGAATATGCAAAAGTATGACGAAGCTAGGGAAAAAGCTAAAGTACATCAAACCAAAAGCATTAATATTACATCAAAGTAGATTTTAGAATCAAGTCTTCACAAATTCAAAGGCAAGGACTGACACTTGCATAAGCATCCGGTCAAAGAAAATTGCAAATAACAAAGCCATATAAAGCAAAGCTGATAGTTAAAAGCTCTAATCATCCTTCTTCCCGCCTTTAGAAGCACTGCCAGACTTTAGTGTAATCTTGGGAACTTTGGGAGGAGGATTTATAGCAGCAGACCGATCTATGCCCTTGGCCTCTACAACATCCTTTGGACCCTCGGGAGAAGAGAAAGCAAGTGCCTTCTTGCGGTCGCCAAGCTTCCCCTTGTATTTCTTCAATGAAGACTTAACCATTTTCCAGGAGCGACCTTTTGTACCCATGTCCTGGCTTTCATCTATATCTTCAATGTCCTCTGTTCATCCTGGTGAGAAGTCCGGGTCATCAAAGTTAGCAATTACATCAATTTTCTCTGCTTGTGACCTAGGTCGAGTAGCGGAAGCGGGGGTAGAGGTAGTGGCCAAAGAAGGATCGCCCGGAGGAAGAGTGTTGGTCGAAGAAGTTGTCCCCATCAGGGTTGAAGAAGTAAAGATGGTCGTAGTCCCTATCACTTCAGCAATAGTAGGAGAAGGCTTCGGTGTAATCAGGCAATATGCAAATGAATGGCAAGCAAGGAGCTCATTATACCCTTGTGGAGTGATAAAGTAATCCAAGTCCGATAAGACTTAGTCATTGTCAATTTTACCTGAGGCGTGAGGGCTTCTGTGCTCCACTTCATATTTTCTTGGTTCATCGTCGTTATCATCATCGTCTTCTAGGTGCTCCATAATGGCTCCCTTCTTATTTACAACTTTGGCAGCAGGATCAGTGGAAGGCGTGGCAGCAGCCTTGGGGTCAGAAGAGACAATATCAGTAGAGGCGGTAACGATAGCGGTAGCAGTTGTATCTGAGGCATGCACCCCAGAAAATCCAGCACCAACTTCTAACCACGCTCTCTCATAAGCTCCTTTTTGCCCTTGGCTAGTGAAGCATGAGACCCGTCATCTAGAAGGGACTTCAAGAGTTCCTCTTCAGTATGACCACTGTCATGAAGCTGCGCTAGTGCCTCTTACCAAACCTTAGCTAATGTGATTGACAATTTCTCTCCCAAGAAAGATAAGATGTCACGTCCCATGATGCTATGAGTATAGAATTTAAATAAGATGGAATCGAATTCAGTCTTGTCTTCGGCATGTGCTTGCTCCGCAGCTGCCTTGCCTACAAGAGCATGATCTCTCTCCTACTCAAGGTTTTATACTTTTGCCTTCTGCGAAGAAATCTCCAATTCCTAAGCAGTATTCTTTTTACAAAGGCTAGCATTGTCTTGTTGATAAGTTTCAGTAGTTTGCTACTCCATGGCTAATTGGTCCTCAGTTGTCTTTTGGGCAGAATGGGAATCTTTGACTTGGGTAGCTAGCAAAGCTTCCCTCTGTTTAGTGGAAGTAAGCTCCTCTCTAAGTCTTTTGTTCTCATTTTCTTACTCTTGTTCTTTTAGGTGGGAGATGAAATACTAGCAAGATGAATACTAGCATCACTTTCTAGAAGGGTCCTTTTCCACTCTTCTTTATCATTCTCCATCGTAAGCATGGCCTCGGAGTTAAGTTTGTTGACTCACTGAAGTACGTCAACCAGCTTATGCCACAGGGATATCTTCTCGACATGGCCCTTAACCACGTCCAGTTGCTTCTCGGTATGACCTTTCACTGTATCTAGTTCCTTAAGCATCTCTTCCTTGTCCATGGTCCCGGTGTCTAGATTAAAGTGGACTCCTTTTAAGAACCAAGTAGAAAACCTCTCAGCAAGTGTGTTGGGTGCTGGATCAAGAGTGTGTCTTGGCCTCTGGATAATCTGATGTATATCGGCAAGAGTGAGGGTAACTCATGAAGGTAAAAGAGGCATAAGGCTGGTACAAGGTTGAGAAAAAGGGGAAGGACCTTTGTCAGTCTTAGACCACTTATAAGAACTACCTTCATTGTGATCCTTGCCTTTTTTATCTCTTCCCCCTTCTTATGATGATCATCCCTCGCTTGTTTATCCTGATCATGGCGGCAATCACGATCTTGCCTGCTCCGGTCATACTCATCCTGCCGATCCCGTTCTTCTTGAGCTTTTATTGATCTTCTCTGCTCATCGGTCTCTCTATAATATCGAGGTTGTACGTGATGCCGAGGGTTGTGATGATAGTTCTTGAAATCTTCAGTGTAAGAGCGACGACTCGTGGTTTAACGTGAAATGGAAAAAAGCAAGAGTCAACATTTTAAAGTAGGAAGTACTGGGCCAAGTTTGAAAACATATGCAGAATATTAGAGCTCTAAATGTGTGTTGTGTGTGCTCCAACGCGCATCAAACAACGAACCACTCGTGGTTTTTGAAGTCAAAATTGTTGCGGTTTCATAGATAGGGTTTTTGGACGAAGGAGTCATAGCTAGTCCAGAAGCCACCTTTCTTACTAATAAAGAGATTTCGGAAGTAATATTACCACTTGTAGTTAGCTTGCTTTTCATGACATTGAGATCACCCAAACCCCCGTATACATTTATAAAGTCATCTTCAATAGTGATTAGAAATGTGAGGTCAACATCAGTTCTCCCAACAACTCCTCTTCCTTAACATGTTCCCTAGTTGTCGCAAGACCTTTACCCTCACGACGTTTGAATTCTTCTTCTTCTTCTTCTTCTTCAATAGAAGGTAACTGAGGCTGCATAGACGGCTCAGCTCCAATAGAAGGATCTATGCACTTCTTTAGAGAAAACTCCTCCTTGGAATCGTTCGATGTAATACGCCCTCCAGGAGTTGAAGCACCCGATGCTTCAGGTGTAGAATGAGGAGTTGAAGAAGTTCCTTCAGAAGGAAAAGATCATGAAGGGTCAACCAAGTTATATTAGCGAAGAAACCCTTCCATGATTAGAAAATTTCTGCTTCTCTCCCCATCTTTAATAGCTATCGAAATCTCAAGTGTAGTTTGATCAGCATCAGAGTCTTTGTCAGGAAAGGGAAGTTCTGCAATATAAAGGGAAGATTTAAGAACTAAGACTTAAGAAGGAAATTGTATGAAGAATTATGAGCAAAGATGTTCACCTCCTTCCATCCAAATGCCATAAAAGCTTTCAAGGCATCGAACATAAAAGTATTGATTCACGAATCCTCGAACGTTGTCCGATAAGTCAAGGATAAGCTTGGAATTTTGACTGCCTTTGACAAAAACAATTGAAGGATGTTCTTTCCTCCTTTTGAAAACTTCACATAAAGAGCAGATATCCTGAAAATAGGCATACATTGCTTTGTCCTCATAAAGAGCACACATAACCCTATCAAGATGGCATAGCCATTCAGGTGTACCTGGAATGGGACAATAGCTAAACGCCGAAGGATCATCTCTACAACTGGGTTGAAAGGAGGGACGACTCCACTCACTAACATGTAACGATTGACTGTCGCAAAGCCAACGGGCGAAAGATCGGCAAAATCATCCTTTCCCGATAATCTTGCCTTTGCTTTAGGGATACCAAATTGAGTGCATAAATGTTTGAAAGAATGTGGTGAAAGCACTAAGTGTGTCTCTTTGGAGGCGATTTAGTAAGAGGACGAGGCAAAGGAAAGTCTTGACTGACATCTGACCCAGGGGCTATAATCATCATGGTTCCATAAACTTGATCAGAAACTCCTATTTAGGTACACATGGTGGCTTCCTCGGACTAACGAGATTGTTGTCGAGTTACCATTTCTACACAAGGAATTGTGTTTTTAAATGAATTACAGGTGCACATTTCCTAAGTGAGAAGTGTTGTGCACAATTATATAAGTCAATAAAAAAGGTGAAGCTTGGAATCTACAATCGGCATGTTCTGGTGAGTCGATTTCAAGTATCACTGTGAATTCATATTAGAATGATTGTATCTATGCAGGCGATTTTTAAAGAATTATAAAATGATCAAACAAAATGATTATGTGTAGATACGGCGTTCAGTTCAGGTCATAAAATTCGTTGTAGTAATTTTTTAATCATTAACTAATCCATTGTCGATATGGGCAGTCGATAACAAAATATTAGCCCAGAAACGTGCAAAGTGTTTTTGTTGTAGGACCAGTTGTAGCAGTGAAAAGACGTGTTTATCTTATTAATTACAAGCTCAAGTTGTTGTTGGTCGCTTTTAAAAAAAGTTTTCATTGCTTCAGGAAGGCTCAACGATCGAGAAAGTCCTACAATTTTTCAATGGGAAATAAATACATGATCCATCATGGATCGGGCATCGTCGATCCACAATGGATCGGGCATGACCGATCCATTGAAACTGTGCCAGACTCAAAGCAAAATCCAAGGGAATGGGTGATCGAATTTGTCCATCAATTTGCAAAATTCCAAGTCCAAAATTGAGGCATTTGCACATCATCATAACGTCAACAATAGCAAGTACAAACTCGAGTGATGATCAACACAACATCAAAAATAGCAGGTGTAAACTAAAGCAACAATCGACAATGAGCATTTCGAAGCAATAAACATTAGGGAAAAATGCAATCTACGTAGAAATATTCAACAAAATACAAGTTGCATGTGACGGCCCGCCTCGCACCAACCTACATTTACTCCAAAAGTGCGCTGTACACATGTCTAGTTAGCACGGAACGGGTCGCCAGAAGGAAAAGGAAGAAGGAAATGAACATACAAAGAACCTGTAGAATGTCTCACAGCGCATAGAATAAAATATAATAATAACATACTTGACATAAAACAGGAGAGACAGTGCATAAGCTGAAGATCAGAACTAAACATCATAGCAGCGGAAATCCAAAATACAGCTTATTACAACTTTCAAACTGTCTCAAAGCAAAAGTAAGGTAAATGAGGTACACTACTAATGCCCAAGTAGCGACCACCAACGACACAGGGAGAATGTGTATATATATATATATATATAATACGTGGAAGCCTCCTGCCCGCCTCCGAATCAGCTACTCGCGCATCACCAGCTAACCTGTCTCTAGTCTGCTCGTGTGAGCACCCAGAGTAATAAGAGGAGACATAAAACTCTGGGTCAGACATAAAGCCTGGTATGAGCGATAAGCATCTAAAGTGAACAATAACAGGTAGACTAAAACATACCTGAACCTGGACCAGCAACCAAAGAGTTAGCACTACATACTGTACAACACTCTAAGGTATCATATCAAACAATGTAAAGATACGGAGGTGGGGAAGGTGTGCATGTCATAATGATGGCAAACAATCAAGCATTGCATCCATCCTCACATCTCTCACTCAGTGCGTAAAGCATACGATATTCACCACTTCGATCACCCAACATACCTTGCTACGATCACTTTGCCCCATGAAGTCATAAATGGCTTCACTGCACTGATAACGTAGCCACAAATCCTTCGCTATGTCCACTTTGCCCCATGGAGTCACAAGAACCCCACTGCACTGGCTCATAGCCTTACTAATCCTTACTATGTCCACTCTACCCCATGGAGTCACAAAAACCCCACTGCACTGGCTCATAGTCCTACTACGCATCACTTTGCCCCTCAGGTCGTAATGACCCTACTGCACTGATAACGTAGTCTTGCTACCATCACTTTACCCCTCAGGTCATAACGACCCTACTGCACTGATAAGTAGCCCATCATTCCTTTTTAGTGGTGAATCGAAGTTATGAACGTCGACAACTCCTTAGCACACGTCCCGCAGCAAAGTCCAACCATGAAGTGAACTCATTGGTTCCCAACTGGTTCCAGGATCCTGAGCTCTAACTTCCATTTGGACTACCTTTGCATCTCGGGTTATTGGTCATCACAATCGAATCGGATCGGATCAGCCTTCACATTCTTCATCGGATCGGATCGGATCGGCTTAGTTCGGATCGCCAACACCCCCGGCGGATCGAATCGTGTTCCTCCAGCTCGTGGCTCCTCCTCCTGACTCGGATCGGCGTCACCATTTCGGGTCGGATCGTGGTCACCCATTCGGATCGGGTCGTGATCACCCATTCGGATCGGGTCGGGGTTCCTCCTTCAAGTCAGTTCGTGCTTCCCCCACTGGTCGGGTCGGGTCGGGTCGGGTGCAACTTCTCAGGTAGTCAGCTCGTGAGCTTCTGAAATGGATCGGGTCGTGCTCCTCCCTTCGGATCGTGGCGCCTCATCAATTTGGATCGGATCGTGGAGAGGATTCGTGATCGGGGTGGACATGCGGATCGCTGTCTTCGGATTGGATCGTGGCATATGCCCACTATCGGTTCGGGTCGGGTAAGAGGGGGTCTGATCCGATCCTGCCTGCAACTTCCTGCAGTTCTTCCAGCGAGAAGTTTACGCCATTCGACGGCGTTTTCGACCATTCTAACTATTGAAATCAATCACAAGGCATACCATACAGTCGTAGCAGCATACATAATCAACCACAAGCATCAAAACATCAATATGATAGGTAGAAATGGATCAAACATACCCAAAATCCCATATTTCCCCTTAAGCATGTTTAGGTAAAACTAATGATAGGATTAGCAAATCTTAACCAAATTAACCCAAATTCATATCAGAGGTCTAAAACATCATTTAGAAATTTATGAACATTTTTCCCGAATTTTATCATGCTTAAATTCGCTAATTAGCACTAATCACCCTTAATTAGCCATAATTAGTGCAAAACTCTGCAAATCACTCACCTTAGCCACAAAATAAACTAAGATCTGAAATAAAGCTCTGATTTGATGTGAATCTTTATGCCAAACAGCAGCTCCTAAGTTGCTTTGGTGAAGATCTTCCTTGATTAGGGGTTGCTAAGCCAAATCCTTAACCAAAAGATGATTTGGAGGTGATTTAGAGGTTGGAGGCCATTTTTGGGGTTCCTTGGTGATAAGTGGAGGCTAGAAAACTGAAATGGAATGATTCTCCATCTCATTTCAGCCCTCCCATAACCCTAATCCCGAAATGAGTTATGGGCCTACTCACTAATCACCCGATTTGGCCCGGTTAAGCAGTTTTTCACCCTCCAAACCTTGTTTCAGCCATATCTCCCAAACGGTAAGTCCGTTTGGTTAATGTAACCACTCTACGGAAAGGTAAACCATCAAACAAATCAAATGGAAGTGGTTTCAGGTCAAAATTCCTTTCCAATCAAAAGTTATGGCCAAAACAGTACCAACTAGGGGCAAAATGGTCATTTAAAAAATCGACAAAAATCATGAACATGGGAAATGACTCTAATGGATGTTTCCCAAAGTTACATGACCATACGACTTCACATGGGAAAGAAATAAATATTCTACGATCCTATGATGTGTAGAATACGGGTCGTTACACTCTCCCCCCCTTAAGAAATTTCGCCCCCGAAATTCCCTAATCAAAACACACACAAAGGTCCCGCATGCCTATCAATCATAAAACAACAATCAAACATGCAACCAAGCAAAACAAGTCTATCCTAGCATGCGGAAAACTAAATTGCAAAGTAAATCTTACCAGGCAAAGAGTTCTGGGTATGCCTTCCTAATGTTCTCCTCTGTCTCCCAAGT
This sequence comes from Allium sativum, assembly GCA_030737875.1. Lineage (NCBI taxonomy): Eukaryota > Viridiplantae > Streptophyta > Magnoliopsida > Asparagales > Amaryllidaceae > Allium > Allium sativum. The sequence goes on from CM060914.1 coordinate 81,486,944, forward strand.
ACAATCATTCTCGTCCTCGCCCCACTGAACCTTGACTAGCTTCACCGCCTTCCTTCGAAGTTGCTTCGTATCGTGCCCCACAATACGAATCGGCTTGCGGTTCTCAACCGCCTCGGGTTCCACTTCGAAGTCCTCTAACTGATCAGGTGAAATAGTCACATCTGAGTCGTGAACGAACTTCCTTAGTTGGGAAACATGAAATACATTGTGAACTCCTGCCATTTTCTCTGGTAAGCCAACTCTATATGCCAAATTCCCGACTAGTTCAAGAATAGGGAATGGGCCAACAAATCTTGGTGCCAACTTGCCTCTCCTGCCAAATCGTATCACGCTCTTCAACGGAGAGATCTTGACAAACACCAAGTCACCAACGGAGAATTTCAAGTCTCTTCTCCTCTTATCAGCATAACTTTTCTGCCTATCTTGAGCAGCTTTCATTCTTTGCTGAATGATCTTAATCTTATCTGAAGTTTCTCTCACCACATCTGGTCCAAGCACAAACTTCTCGCCAGTCTCTATCCAACATGATGGTGAGTTGCACGGTCTTCCGTACAAAGCTTCATATGGAGCCATACCGATACTGGATTGGTAGCTATTATTATATGCAAACTCTACTAGATGCAAATGGTCATCCCATGATCCACCAAAATCCAATATACACGCTCTTAAGAGATCTTCCAATATACGATTCACCCTCTCCGTCTGACCGTCGGTCTGAGGATGATATGCGGTACTGAGATGTAATCTTGACCCTAGAGCTTCTTGTAAGCTCTTCCAAAACCAACTACTGAACAACGGGTCTCGGTCACTCACAATGCTTTTGGGTACTCCATGAAATCTCACTACCCACTTCATATACAATTCTGCCAACTTGGCTACCGTTCTGGTCGATTTGACTGGTATAAATCTTGCGCTCTTACTCAATCGATCCACAATTACCCAAATGCTATCATATCTCGATCTAGTCCTTGGTAGGCCATCGATGAAATCCATCGAGACTTGCTCCCATTTCCATTCGGGAATTTCTAATGGTTGCAACAACCCACTAGGCTTCTTTTGCTCGGCTTTAACTAGCTGGCAATTCATGCATTTGGATATAAACTTCCCTATGTCTCTTTTCATCCCTTCCCAGTAGTAAGTCTGCTTCATGCCTCGATACATCTTATTACCACCGTGGTGTATAGTCAGTTTTGTGTGATGACATTCTCTAAGCACTTCATCTCTCAAACCATTCACGTTGGGCACAACTAGTTTTCCATTCTTCCGAAGCCATCCATCTCGATCAAGCCCATACACATTCATCTCCTCATCGATACCCATCTCTAACTTGGAGATGATTTCTAATAGATTAGGATCGTCCCTCTGGCTAGAACCAATCCGCTCTATCAAAGTGGGTCTGATCGTCAAACTAACTAGCATGACTGGATCCAATTCGCACCTTGGTCTGAAATCAAACCCCGCGATATACTCCAGTTGCTTCCATTCAATAAACATTGCCCCTAAACTGGCATGTCTCCTACTCAAGGCATCGGCTACCGCATTACCTTTCCCAGGGGTGTATGCGATATCAAAATCATACGAAGCCAAGAACTCTAACCATCTCTGCTGACGGAGATTCAGATCCTTCTGAGAGAAGAGATATTTTAACGATTTATGATCAGTAAACAACTCAAATCTTTCTCCCAAGAGATAATGTCTCCACATCTTCAGCGCAAACACAATCGCTGCTAGTTCCAAATCATGGGTAGGATACTTCTTCTCATGCGGCTTTAGCTGTCGACTTGCATAAGCTACAACCCTACCTTCCTGCATCAATACTGCACCTAGTCCGGTACCACAAGCATCCGTGTATACCGTCATCTCTTCATTCCCTTTAGGAATGACTAACACTGGCGCACGTGTCAACCTCTCCTTTAGACTCTTGAAGGCATCCTCACACACTCCGTCCTAGACGAAGGACTGATTCTTCTTAGTCAACTGAGTCAATGGTGCTGCAATCTTGGAGAAGTCCTGGATAAACTTACGATAATATCCAGCTAATCCCAAGAAACTTCTTACATCTGTTGCATTCTTGGGCATAGGCCAATCCTGTACCGTAGCCACCTTCGCAGGGTCCACGGCAATACCATTCTCTGAAACAACATGACCCAAGAATCTTACTTCCCTTCTCCAAAAATGACACTTAGAGAATTTCGCTTTCAATTGGTGTTTCCTCAACACCTCCATCACTATCCTCAAGTGTCCCTTGTGTTCCTCCTCTGTCCTTGAGTAAACAAGGATAACATCCACGAACACAAGAACAAACTTATTCAACTGATCTCTGAATACTCGATTCATAAGATCCACAAAATAGGCTGGTGCATTGGTCAACCCAAATGGCATGACCAACCATTCATAAAATCCAGACGGCGTCCTAAATGCCGTTTTTGGAACACTCTCATCCGCTACTCGAAGCTGATGAAATCTTGTCGCGAGGTCCAACTGGGAGAACACTCTAGCTCCTTCCAGCTGATCAAACAAATCATCTATCCGCGGTAGAGGATACTTATTCTTCCTCGTCACCTAATTCAACTCGCGATAGTCCACACACAAACGAAGGGAACCATCTGCCTTAGTGGCAAACACAACTGGTCCTCCCCACTCGGAGACACTCCTTCTAATAAATCCCTTCTTCAAAAGATTGCTGACTTGCACCCTGAGCTCTCGCTGCTCCCTTGGTGCCATACGACGAAGTGGCATCACTATAGGTCTGGCATCTTTCACTAAATCAATACGGAACTCAATCTCTTGGTGTGGTGGAAGCCCGGTCACCTCCTCGAAGATGTCCGGATACTGGCCAACCACGGGCACATCTGACAACTCATCCTGCGGGAGGTCGAGGGAATTTACAAAACTAGCCATAACCCCATCACTAGGTAGACTACCAAACACTACCCTCCGCCCATCATCCGCCCTCACTGTCACCAAAAAGCCCTCACAGTCTACCACCACCCCGTATCTTTGGAGCCAATCGACTCCCAATATAATGCCATACCCAGTAAAGCCCAAAACAAAGCAATCACAAACAAACATACATCCATGACTCGATAAGACCAAATTCCTGCAAATCATACTAAGGCTTGTCGAACCACCAATCGGGTTCGTCACTATCAATGGTCTATCGACTATCTCGGGTTCCAGTCCCAACCTATCTACCAGGTCATTAGATATGAAGGAACGGGAAGCCCCAGTATCAAACAAAACTCGAACTGGTACATCATAAATAGAAAGCATACCTTGAATAACAACATTCTTTCCTTTCTCCGCCGCAGTTGGGGCATTCGACGAAGAAGGAACAGCATCAATAACATATGCTTTCACATTCTGCTTCTCCTTAAGAGGCTGCGGACACTTATCTTTCTAATGTCCCACTTGGCCACAGTTGTAGCACTTCCTTTCCGCTGGCTTGGCCCGACATTCTTTAGCATAATGGCCCTTCTTACCACAGCTGAAGCACTCAACATCCTTCTTGCTCTTTTTCTGGCCACCTTTGGTCCTGCTTCCTCTTATTCTGAGAGCTATTCTTGCCTCCACCGCCTGCTTGCGGCTTTGGCCCTTCTGCAGATGCAGCCTCGGTCTTTGACTTAGGGTAAAGACTCTCTGATCTCAAAGCTTTCCCCACGATCGATTCAAAAGTCTCATCGATGTGGTTAATAAGTCTTTCCCCCAAGTACCCATCCAAACTAGTGATGAACTTCTCATTCTTCTTTTCAGGGGTATCAATGAGAGACAGTCCATACTTCGACAAAGTGTCGAACTCAGCAATATAATCAGAAACTGCCCTGCCCCCTGCTTGAGTTCCAAGAACCTCTTAAACAACACTGACTTCTGGGCAGCTGGAATGAACTTCTAGCTAAAGCGAGCCTTCAACTGATCCTAAGTAACCTGGTCCTCTGGAGTAGCTGTCTAATGGCATTCCACCAATTCATCGCTCGCCCTTGCAGCTGACGAGACGCTAGCCTTCTCTTCATCGCATCCTCAAGACCCAAGTCATCAAAGATACGGTCACAGCTATCCATCCAGTCCTGAACATCCGTGGCCGACTCCGTTCCGTGGAACGGCTTCCCACCAAGATTTGTGTAATCTTTGCACAACTTGGCAAAATCGATCCTAGGCGCCTGCACTACTGGGCCAACACCAACTCCGGGATTGGGAACTGCCCCTTGAACTTCTCTAAGCATGTCTCTCATGAGGTTAGTAAACATAGCCCTCATGTCAGCGGCATTCCCTTGGTTGGTCCCTCTACCAGCACCTCTCGTGTCTCGGCTCATCGTTAATATGAAAAAAGGGAAACGATTAACGACCCCATAGTGGTGCTAGTGCAGTGCGACTTCATCTTTATACTACTAATAGTATATACATACATAGCTTTTGAAAACCAAAGTAATCACAAATACGCGCTCTCATATACGTACTATCTCTCCCTAGTGTCTTTCCCTAGGTTAACTACGCAACCTAGAGCTCTGATACCAAGTGTGACGGCCCGCCTTGCACCAACCGACATTTACTCCAAAAGTGCGCTGTACACATGTCCAGTTAGCACGGAACGGGTCGCCAGAAGGAAAAGGAAGAAGGAAATGAACATACAAAGAACCTGTAGAATGTCTCACAGCGCATAGAATAAAATATAATAATAACATACTTGACATAAAACAGGAGAGACAGTGCATAAGCTGAAGATCAGAACTAAACATCATAGCAGCGGAAATCCAAAATACAGCTTATTACGACTTTCAAACTGTCTCAAAGCAAAAGTAAGGTAAATGAGGTACACTACTAATGCCCAAGTAGCGACCACCAACGACACAGGGAGAATGTGTATATATATATAATACGTGGAAGCCTCCTGCCCGCCTCCGAATCAGCTACTCGCACATCACCAGCTAACCTGTCTCTAGTCTGCTCGTGTGAGCACCCAGAGTAATAAGAGGAGACATAAAACTCTGGGTCAGACATAAAGCCTGGTATGAGCGATAAGCATCTAAAGTGAACAATAACAGGTAGACTAAAACATACCTGAACCTGGACCTGCAACCAAAGAGTTAGCACTACATACTGTACAACGCTCTAAGGTATCATATCAAACAGTGTAAAGATACGGAGGTGGGGAAGGTGTGCATGTCATAATGATGGCAAACAATCAAGCATTGCATCCATCCTCACATCTCTCACTCAGTGCGTAAAGCATACGATATTCACCACTTCGATCACCCAACATACCTTGCTACGATCACTTTGCCCCATGAAGTCATAAATGGCTTCACTGCACTGATAACGTAGCCACAAATCCTTCGCTATGTCCACTTTGCCCCATGGAGTCACAAGAACCCCACTGCACTGGCTCATAGCCTTACTAATCCTTACTATGTCCACTCTGCCCCATTGAGTCACAAAAACCCCACTGCACTGGCTCATAGTCCTACTACGCATCACTTTGCCCCTCAGGTCGTAATGACCCTACTGCACTGATAACGTAGTCTTGCTACCATCACTTTTCCCCTCAGGTCATAACGACCCTACTGCACTGATAAGTAGCCCATCATTCCTTTTTAGTGGTGAATCGAAGTTATGAACGTCGACAACTCCTTAGCACACGTCCCGCAGCAAAGTCCAACCATGAAGTGAACTCATTGGTTCCCAACTGGTTCCGGGATCCTGAGCTCTAACTTCCATTTGGACTACCTTTGCATCTCGGGTTATTGGTCATCACAATCGAATCGGATCGGATCAGCATTCACATTCTTCATCGGATCGGATCGGCTTAGTTCGGATCGCCAACACCCCCTGCGGATCGAATCGTGTTCCTCGAGCTCGTGGCTCCTCCTCCTGACTCGGATCGGCGTCACCATTTCGGGTCGGATCGTGGTCACCCATTCGGATCGGGTCGTGATCACCCATTCGGATCGGGTCGGGGTTCCTCCTTCAAGTCAGTTCGTGCTTCCCCCACTGGTCGGGTCGGGTCGGGTGCAACTTCCCAGGTAGTCAGCTCGTGAGCTTCTGAAATGGATCGGGTCGTGCTCCTCCCTTCGGATCGTGGCGCCTCATCAATCTGGATCGGATCGTGGAGAGGATTCGCGATCGGGGTGGACATGCGGATCACTGTCTTCGGATCGGATCGTGGCATATGCCCACGATCGGTTCGGGTCGGGTAAGAGGGGGTCCGATCCGATCCTGCCTGCAACTTCCTGCAGTTCTTCCAGCGAGCAGTTTACGCCATTCGACGGCGTTTTCGGCCATTCTAACTATTGAAATCAATCACAAGGTAAACCATACAGTCATAGCAGCATACCTAATCTACCACAAGCATCAAAACATCAATATGATAGGTAGAAATGGATCAAACATACCCAAAATCCCATATTTCCCCTTAAGAATGTTTAGGTAAAACTAATGATAGGATTAGCAAATCTTAACCAAATTAACCCAAATTCATATCAGAGGTCTAAAACATCATTTAGAAATTTATGAACATTTTCCCCGAATTTTATCATGCTTAAATTCGCTAATTAGCACTAATCACCCTTAATTAGCCATAATTAGTGCAAAACTATGCAAATCACTCACCTTAACCACAAAATAAACTAAGATCTAAAATAAAGCTCTAATTTGATGTGAATCTTTATGCCAAACAGCAGCTCCTAAGTTGCTTTGGTGAAGATCTTCCTTGATTAGGGGTTGCTAAGCCAAATCCTTAACCAAAAGATGATTTGGAGGTGATTTAGAGGTTGGAGGACATTTCTAGGGTTCCTTGGTGATAAGTGGAGGCTAGAAAACTGAAATGAAATGATTCTCCATCTCATTTCAGCCCTCCCATAACCCTAATCCCGAAATAGGTTATGGGCCTACTCACTAATCACCCGATTTGGCCCGGTTAAGCAGTTTTTCACCCTCCAAACCTTGTTTCAGCCATATCTCCCAAACGGTAAGTCCGTTTGGCTAATGTAACCACTCTACGGAAAGGTAAACCATCAAGCGAATCAAATGGAAGTGGTTTCAGGTCAAAATTCCTTTCCAATCAAAAGTTATGGCCAAAACAGTACCAACTAGGGGCAAAATGGTCATTTAAAAAATCGACAAAAATCATGAACATGGGAAATGACTCTAATGGATGTTTCCCAAAGTTACATGACCATACGACTTCACATGGGAAAGAAATAAATATTCTACGATCCTATGATGTGTAGAATACGGGTCGTTACATTGCAATTCAACACACAAAGCTACGATTGAATTTCAGCATATTAAACATCAAATTGACCATTTCATTTCGATATTGTAGTTTTGAGCAAATTCTACCAGCCTGAAAAATAAAATTGGGGTTGAAGTTCATATTCGAATACAAAGTGCAGTTCAATCAAATCTAATTTCAAGAGCAAAGTGTCAAATCAATATACATTCGACCGTCAAAACTGAGTCAATTTTTTTTGATCCAGTTCATAAATCCCAAAACGCCTAAAAAACAATCTCAAAACATATTTCCTTGTAAACCTGAGGTGCTTAAAAAATCAGATCGGGAAAAATGATCAAATGGTCACTGAAATTCAGCCTGAATCATGGGTCGACTACAGTGAATTTTGGTATAAAACATGGTCATTCAAAATCCTAAACACTTGCAAATCAACTCGACACAGTATTTGAGGGGACAATCACCTACAGCGAACACGATTTGTTAAACTCTGATGAAAAGCGGCTCGTGAAAGGTTGGACAAGGCATGAAGTTTCAGATCTGAAAGAAAGACCTCGATTTAGTTTTAGTATGCTGCGGGAATCGAACTCGATGGTGGATCTAGGTTTACCGATGATCAACGATGAAGATTTAGCTGGAATCAGGGATGATTGATGGAGGAATAGTAAACCAAAGCCATGGGATTTTTTTTTACCGAAGCCATGGTAATTATTTAAGAAAATTTCAACCGGCATTAAAATGTTTTCTATCGGGAGAGATAAAGTGAGAAGAATGCATGTAACGACCTGCATTTTACGTATTAGAGGATCATAAAGTACTTTTATTTAATTTCCTGATGGTCGGATCATTCTCATATTTTGATATGTTGGTTATGGGGATGTGAGACATATCCATAACTTTTACCAATTTTATTTCTGACCATTTCGTCCCTGTTAGTTTTGTACATGAAATAACTTTTGACTGGGATAATTATTTTGATGGTATTCATCTCTTGCGACCTTCAATTTGCTTATGATACCATCTTCTTCTCGTCTCCTGATATTAACCATATTCACTGCCTTAAAGTTGTGTTATATGTCTTTGAGCTTATATCAGGTCTTTCTATTAATTTTTCGAAGAGCTCTATAATAATGTTAGGTAAAGCTGATCATTTGGGCCCGTCCATCTCTTCTATCCTTAACTGTTCTATTCACAATTTTCCAATAGTTTATTTGGGTATTCCTCTTAGGCCTACTAAGCTTCATAGATTGGATTGGTTGCCACTCATTCATAAGATTGAAAAGAGACTATCCTCATGGAAGGCTAATTCCCTTTCATCACCTGGTCGTTTAGTGTTTGTTAAAGCTATTTTATCTGCTTTACCAACATATTGGATATCTTTTCATAAATTCCCTAAATGGGTAATTTTGAAAATAGATTCAATTAGGAGTGCTTTCTTATGGAATGGAAACAATGTCAAAAGACTTGTTAATTGGCACACAGTATGTTTACATACTAATCAGGGTGGCTTGGGTATAATTAATCTTTACAATATCAATATGGAACTTCAATCGAAATGGTTATGGCTTATTGTTCTCCAGGTTCTTTCATGTAGAAAGAATGGATTCTTTCTCTTTATTATTCTGGCAATTCTCATCTTGTTTTGCATTTCCCTCCCTCTATCAAGTCTTCTCCATTCTGGGTCTGGAGTAATTTCATTTATTCCTCTTATTAATTTTTTTTTTCATGTTAGTCTGGGTAATGGTGAATCTTGCTTATTCTGGTATGACATTTGGCATAGACATCTTCCTCTTTCTCATGTGTTTACTTCTCTCTTCCCCCTGACCTCCAATGTGAGCTCTTCTGTGGCAAATTTGGTTTATAACGGTCCTTCAAATATTTGTCCTACATCTTTATTTGATGTTCATGTTCTTGATAATATCCTTGATATTTCCATCTGATTTCTCGAACCCAGATTTCTCATATTCTTGATGCCTATGTTTGGGCTTTATCTCCAAGAAAGGGTTTTTCGGTTGCTTCAATGTATCATTATCTCAACTTCTCTAGAAGAACTTTCTCGTTTTCAAGGTTATGGAAAATTCGTCTGCCTCCTAAAGTTCTCTTCTTTAATTGGTGCCTTGTTCATGGAATGGTTAACAACAGAGCTAAGTTACATAGACTCAATCTGATTGTTGATCCTTACTGTGCTTTTTGTTCAAGTCATGAGGAAAAAATTCATCATTTGTTTTTTGAATGTGATTTCTCATACCCAATTCTAGTTGCCACTAGCATCCGTTTGCTTGGATTTATTCCTAACATATCATCTATGTTCGACTACTAGCAAAATTGTTTGGTTAATGTTGCGTTAGATTCCTATTTAGCTATATACTGTTGGTGCATATGAAAGGAGAGAAATGTAGTTGTATTTAGCAAACCGTTGAAGCATTTTGAAGGATTATGCATACTTATTATTTATTACTTTAAATCATGGACAGGTCAATCTTCCTCAGCTAAATTCATGCTTGCTCTTCCTATGAACAATAGTCCAGCTGAATCTGTGGGTTCAAACCATGGTGACTCGAGCCTAGATCTGCATTAAACTTGATCGTTTCTGCTGGTATAGTAATGTCTCAAGTGGTTTTTTATTTTCGCTTGTATATGTATATGGTATTGATGTATGTCTCTATGATGCAGCAGTGTTGTTGTATCTTTAAACTCTGGATATTTTGGTGTTTGTGGGTTATTATCACTTTCTCGAACTATCAGCCACCAGTTGGGCTTGTCAACTTGTTTATACATACATACATATATATATAGCTTAATCAGCTGTGTTGTCGTGCGCTACACATCTATCCTACTAAAAAAAAAACTTTTGACTAGGATTGAATTAGGTTGCTGAGATTGATTTCATTGGAAAGGAAATGGTGTTGTAAATTCCGTAGAGTGGTCACATTAAAGATTTGGTTCAGTTCTTTGGGAGGAATAACTGTTTTAGTGCTACACTATTTCTGGACAGACTAATTATTCATTAGTGGGTTGATTAGTGAGGCCCATTAGTGGGCCGATGGTTTGACTATAAATCGGGGTAGAGGCAAGGTGAACGGTTTAGTTACTTTGTTTCTCTCATTTAGTTGAGCTCATGATCCCCCTTGCTCGATCAAATACCTCTCTCCTCCATTAAAATCATAAATCTAGATTTGAAGATCGAAGATCAACATCTAAGAAAGGTAGATTACATCAAAGTGATAGGTTCGAAGGCTGTTCTTCATTGTTCTTCACTGTTTGGACTAGAGATTAGATATTTTCAAGCTATTTTGAAGACTTGGAGAGTAATAAGCATCTCTCACATGGATTCAATCAAGTATGTGGGTTGTTTGATCTTATTTTTCATCATTTCAATTTGTTTTCACCTAGATCTACATCATGGTAAGTATGTTTCCATTCGAATCACCATAGGATATAATATAGCAAGTTAAATCGGTAATTTTTATGTTATTCATATGTTTATGCAAAATTTAGATCCATTATTTTGTTCGTTCATTGTTTTATCATGTTTTGGTGAATTCTACAGGAATGTATGATGATACTTGTTGTGATAATGTTGTTTAATGATTGCACAAAGTATTGCTAATTGAATCATTGAAGTTGATCAATTTGAATGAGTTGTGTGCATCAACATTGTCGTTTGGTGATGGATTGGTTGAGATTGGAGATGTATCGGTCATGTTCGGAGTTGGGTCGCTTGACTTATTTCCTAAGAAATGATGGGTCGGCGAAGTCTTAGGGTTGTTTGGATGATGGGTCGTCTGTGCTTCAGGTCATTGGTTCTTCAGGTCATTGGTGCATCGGGTCGTTGGTGCTTCGTGTCGCTGGTGCTTCAAGTCATTGATGCTTTGGGTTGATGATGAGTCGGGTCATTTTTTTTATGGATTGGGCAAAAGATATTACAACATTTAACAAATGCTATGGATGAGAGTTTAAACGCTATGGTATTTTTTTCACAGCGGAAAGGCTGAAGTGCTATGGGTTGAATGCTGACCAAAAGCGATGATTATTTTCGTTCGAGAGTGGACATGGCTTCGAAGTGAATTCAAGGAGGAATATTCAAAGTGATATGAAGTGTTCGTTGACCGATGAAATGCAACAAATATGCAGACAACTTAAGCATGTTTTGAGCTCGTGGATAATGGGTTCTCCAATGTGTTTTGAGCTTATGGATAGTGGCCGGTGATGACGACCAAAGTCATGGTGGCTGAGGAATTATCGTTGTCGTAAGTTATAGCGAACTCAAAGCTGGGGTATACTAGGGATGCCTAAAAGACCGATTGGATGGTCGAGTACCCTGGGCAGTCATGATGGGCCTAGAGATACGAGTCACGATGGCATATGGGTTTACCATTAGCTCTTGACGGACGACATGATGATGAGTTGGTCATATGATCAACGATGGTTTCAAACAGGATTGGCGATGATAGTCATGGATGATGATTGATTTGCTTGTATTGTTTTGTGTAGGTCATCCGACGACGAAGGAGATATCACTCGAATGCTTGTCTGATGTTGGTTAAGGCCTTTGGGGATTGTGCTTAGGTGATGTCAATATCGATTAGGATGACCTATTCTTGATAACAGATTGCCATTAGTGTACTGTTTGTTTCTACCTAATTGTTATAAAGGCTATCTGTAACAACCTGAATTTCCCCGGCCTTCGAATCGACCGTAAAGCCTGATCTAAAAGTCGGAAAATCTGGAATTATTAACTTTTGGTGCACAACAACATCAAAACAAACACATAAGACCTTTTATTAACATCGTATAAATGTTCTGGGCACAGCGTTGGGCTTCAATCCAGGATCCTGCTCAAAAAAATATCTGCAAAACAAATTACTCAACTGGCCATATGGAAAATATGAGCATCCGAGTTTGCAAAGGAAAAAAACTACGATCAGTCATGGGACTGGTAAGAGAAACTTAAACTTAACTTATTTAAAGTAAGGCATATCACGGGACCACACCGTATAAAACAAAATGGGTTTCTCCCATAGTTTCCAGTGCATAAGATAAAATAAAACAATGCATGCATTTTAGAAAAATGAAACCATTATAAGACTCAGGTCTCATAGCACAATGCAACACAAACTAGAGGATAAAGTTTTTCCTTACAATGGCCAAACATGCTTGATACGAAAAATAAAATCATTTGATATTATTATTAGTGTTTATGTGATTAAAATCATTTCAAATAAATGTATCAATCATAAACGACATAATATCCTATCCTATTATGTCGCCATATAGGTTTACAATTAAATCCATACAATATCATATTGGGGACTGGATTACATCATGAATTAAGGCAAATGATCTTCATCATCAGATTCGGAACACCTCTAGCAAGATGTCTTCGGACTCACATGCACGTGCACCCAAAGCGGCAGAGCCGGCCCACCTCACTGCAGTGGATTAGGGTTATTCCTGAATAATACATTCCTCGGTCCGGTTGGACTGCAATCCTGGTCAGTATGTCGACCATCAAGGGCCTTTGTACGGCCATATCCGAGGTACCACACTTTCCAACATCCACATAAGTAAATTGTCTGGGCTCCATACCATGGCATCACTTCTAGCTAGAAGGAAGCGTATTTCCTTTCTCTGTTGTCCTTCATCCTATTTTTGGTTCATACCAGGGTGTGAAGCTCGCGAATTAGTGCCACAATATGAAGCTACGCTATTTAAAATTGTTCTTCGATCATCATCCACAAAGCTCTGCTTTTCAGCAAAAGCTTTGATCATTGCATCTCAACATGCCAAATTGACAACCCATGTCATACAACTGATGTCTACTAATATATAACCTCTACGCTCGTACATCTTGGAGAAGGGTGTTAAGCAAGAGAATAAATTCTCCGTCACTAAACATATATATATTTAATAGAAATCAATCAATATGAAACGAAATTCAATGTCGGACACACAATCCATTTACAAGTCCGTTTTAGGTCTGAACGAAATCGAAGGCACCTTATTCCTCATCCCATATGTCCAATACAGAAGAGAGGCCCTCGCATGTCTGGACAATCAACAAGTACGTCCTGATAACTACCACTATAACTCCTTTAAGGCAGCAACTCAAATCCAGGGCATCAGTTATAATCCTTTCAATGTGAAATCATCGATTTTGCACCGTCTTCAATATTTTCAACTTTTAATCATCGTTTAATTATTTGAAATATGATTAAACCTGGACTTTTCAAACAATTCTCGTAAATATAAATCAAATCCAATTCTTATTCAAATTATTCATTTACCAATTAAATCTCTTTTTAATTAGTTACCTTCTTAAGATATAAAATCTTATTCTTTTCTCTGGTTAAAGCATTTGGCTTTCATAAATCATTTCATTACCTTATAAAAGGTTAACTTAAGAATTTAATTTGGTTTACGAATTAAATTCCTTAAACCCAAATATCGCTAAATCTATTTTAATAGTTTTCACGTCAAATCGCATTTAGTATATTTATTTTATAAACCAAATAAAATTGGTTTATACATATTCTAAATCACTTATAATAATCTAAAACTTTCTTTCACTATATATATATATAGCTCAATTCTGTTGAACGAGGTTTTAGGTCATTCAACTGAACTGGTGCTGTTTTTTATTCAAAATTGAATTAAACATTTCTAAAAATCTAACCGTTGGATGTTAACATATTTGTTATCAATGGAAAAATCTTTTCGAAGTGCATCCAATAGTTCTAACTCTGGGAGAATCTGATGGTCGGATCTCCCGGTATACTCGTTTAAAATTACGAGTCGAAAATGCGAACTACTGCTGTGCGATTCATTTAATTAAATTTATATTTAACGTATATAAATATAATTCATTAAATGACTTCCAAACTATTTATTTCATTAAATATTTGGCTAATGCCATAAATTTTTGGAAATTTTTTCCATAACCTCCTTTGTATGGAGTGCTTGAAAAAACCACAACTGGCCTCAACTGCCCCGCAATAATTCACCATATATTCATACAACATATGTACACTGAGACATGTGTAAAAATAAATCATCCCAATACCCGTGTGGGATTTAAAAATCATTGTGATCAACCATTATGTCACATATATATAACTAGTCTGATGTGTATGTTTTTTCATCTCCAGACCTGTGTAGGATTTATTATTAAATCCTATAAATTTCTTTATATGTTATTTAAGTCCATATCAAGTCCAGTCTTCATTCGATAAGCAATATGCTATATACCTGATCTCCGATCATTTGTTCTCTTTGTATAGCATCAAATAAATGAATGCAATATGGTTCACATCATATAAGCGTCAAGCAGCTACATGCTTATATGGTATGCTTATGTTATGCTATGCATTGTAGTTCAATACATGTCACTATCCTATGGTGTATGTTCAATTCATTCAAAAGACCATCACACGCATCCAAGTCACGCATAGTAGTCATAAATAAATAAATAAATCATCCAATGCCATTTAAGGTGCCACAAAGCATCCATCCACATTGCATGAAATGCGAGTATCGCTTATCCACACATTGCTTCTAATAATAAATAAAAATCACATTTTTACTGAACAGTACAATTTGTACAATATCAGTGAACTTAGATAAGTAGTGATAAGCATCAATAAAAAATGATCAAATATTTCTAATCGACAACTAATGGTTGAAATAAATTCACTACAGTACTGCGCAAATTCAAATGTTAGCAAAACTTAAATATTCACTTGCATAACAGTTAAAAATAATATTTTTTCATTGCTGTAGCACCCCATAATTTTATAACACATTAAAATGATAAACTAAAGAATACTTAATTAAATATTCAAAATTAAGTGAAACGGGCTACGCCATTGCATTCATCTCGGAATTCTGCTTGAGATAGATACCAAGTTTGCGTAAAACAGACAACGTATAAAAAAGATATTAAGGTTTGAAGTTTGTATACGCACAAGAGAATTATATACATAAACATAACAATCAAAATCAGTTCAAATTCGTAGGCGAGAACCAATGCAGGAACCAGACCCATTGGGTGTCGACCCCAGCCAAGGGGTGTCGACCCATGGGTCGACACTTACACAGGGGTGTCGACACCCCCGAGATCTAGGGTAGATGCGTACTTCTGAATGTGGAATCAATTTCTGACCTGATTCATTGGCTTTAGGCTATAAATAGGACCCCATTTCTCTTGTTTTTACACACAAAAAACAATGGAGAACTAGATGCTGCCTCTGCCTAGATTAAAATAGTCTATTTATCTTCAACAATCAAGTCATTCAAATTTAGAGATCTATGATTCAACATCTGCAATTTTTCCTCTGTTTCTTGGATCCATTCTCTGTGAGTCTACATTATTTTTAGATATGAATACTTAAAAGTTAATCTTGACATGTTATGAATTGGATCTAAGCCTGTGACTAATTGAATCATATCAGATCTTCCATAACCAATCTATCTAAGTTATTTTGACATAACTATGAATCAAATCTAAGCCTGTGCCTATTTATCATTTTAGATCTACCATTATTTGTACATTTACTCACTGATTAGATATCATCAATCCTGTTTATGATCATGACACTATGCCTAATTAGTCCTGTTATTACATATTCATCAGATCTGTTCTTATATGCGTATTTCTTTTCACCAGATCTATTCTTATTTCCTATTTCTTTTATTATATACCTATTTCTGTTACTTTTGGTTTTATCCCTATTCTGTTCTTCTCTCTCATTCCCTTTTATTTTTATAGCCAGGCTACCTTCGAGCCTAGGCTACCTTCGAGCCTAGGCCGATATCGCTGAAATATGCGTACGAACGAAATTGGGTTAAATTGGTAATGATTGGAAATGGTAATTTAGGGTGAAAACCTGTACTTTGAACCACGATTGGAATCCGAGGGCATAAAGTATATTGTGAAATTGGACTAAAAATTGGGTATGATTTATACGGTAAATTATGACTTGTGGATTGGGACACATAAATCTATAGGTTTAATTTAAGATTAAGCGAAACATGTTAATGGAACTGTGAAGAATCTATGAAGCCGGTTTAATCCATTAAAATTGGGGCATAACTTGTATTGGGAAATTTGGGGAATAACTTGGATTGAAAACATGAATATGGATTTGGGGGCATAAATCAAATAGTTATTTAGATCTTAATTTGGGGCATATGGTACATGATGAATATGACTTGGAAAAAGGGCATGAAAACCTATAATGAAGTAGGGATAATTGTTAAAGAATGAAATGCCTAGTATTACAGTGATTAGAAATTGTAACCGCGCTTAGACACGAGATTAGATCACTCATGTGTAGAAGTCTGCCCGGACCCACCGGGCATATCCAGCGGCCATAAGTGGTGAATCTAATGTGAGGGGTCTAAGTGCATAAACACGTGATGGTGATAAGATACGAGGTTAAGTCCAACTTATGGAAGAAGTCTGCCTGGACCCAACCGGCATATCCAACATCCACAAGTGGTAGACTTAATGTGGGAGGTGTAGTGCATTATAACCATAAATGAATATATGGAAATGAATTTGCAATACTTAACCTATTAAAAATCCATAAGGATTGTATGAGCCTGTTAAATATGTGGGGTTAAGTAAGTCTGTTAAGTATGTGGAGTTAAGTAAGCCTGTTAAATCGGTTGGGTTAAGTAAACCTGTTAAAACTGTGGGGGTTATACGAACCTGTTATCTAGAAAACTTAACCTGCTAAATCTGTAGGGGTTATATGGATTAGTTAACTTGTAAGGATTCACCCATAAATCTATAGGGGATTGTGCGAATATGTTAAGTCTGTTAGGCATAACCTAATAAAATCCTAGTTAACTGGGGACACAAGATTTGTAAGGGTTAGCTTGTGTCATCGGCTGTGTGGGAGTTATATTAGCCAATAACCCATTCTGGTATTAAAGGGGGACACCGCACTAGGTAGGGGTTAGGGCACGCTTACTGAGCTGATTGTAAGAGGTTCATCTGGGAGGAGTTGTGTACTGGTGTGTTCCAATGGACTCATGTGTGTGCATGAGTATGGCCTACTTTGGGAAAATAAGTCGTTGTAGCACCGGTAAATAGGTCTATGTCCTTTTGTAGGTTACCACTTTAGGAAGTAATACACCCTACTATTGGGCTGACATAGGGTATTTATGGGATAAGAGCCGATCGATTGGGGGGTAGTAATTAAGGTACATCCAGTCCTATCTGCTTCTGTGGGTTACCTATATTTCAGTTTCGGTTAACACCCGTAATTTATATTTAGGTATTGGTAATTCTATCTAGGGTAAAACCTGCTACTAGAGTACATTTAAAACTACCATTATATTTATGTCGGGATCATCCTGTTTCTGTTAAGTAATTAGGGAGTATGCAATCCTGTTGCATATTTGTTATACTAGTATTGGTGCAGAGAAAAGTATTAGAGAAGCGTAACCTATTCTGTTTCGTTTATTCTGCTTATCTTGCTCAGTCTGTTATACCAGTCTTATGATGTTATCTCTCTCATCCAGTTTATATGCCTGTCATGGTGCTTTTACTTATTTATATGCTAAAAGTAACTGGACTCGCCAGACTTTATGTCTGACCCATTTTGTTTCCTCTTCTCTCTCTTCCGTTCCCCCCCCCCATGTTCTCGGGGTGGGAATACTCAGGCTTGATTTGGATTCTCTCTTTCATTCTGCTTGGAGCTGCTTAGATGTACCGTTTTGATTTCCTGTTTTCTCTGATATGGCTATATTTATGGGAACTATGCTTCTCTTATTATTGTACTCTAATGATTTTAGTACAAGATGGAAGTTTTAAGTTGACGTAATGGGTTTTCTGTATTTCAGACTTATGATGTAACTATGTTTTGTACCATGATGTTTTCTATTAAATAAAGTTTTAAATTCCGCTGTTATTTTATATCTGTCTTGTAATGTTTCTGTTTTTGTTTACCTATAACGCTTCACGAAACTTAATGCATTCTCTTAATGGGTGACATTAACGGATGTGGTGTTTCATACTTGGTATCAGAGCTGAAGGTTACCAGATCGGATAAAAGATTTCAAAAATTGTTTCCAAAAAGGTTTTAAAAGAAATCTTCAAAAGAAAAGTTTGTTTTGAAAAACATATTCCTAAAAGCCATAGGAAATATCTTTCGATTCTCTATTTGAATCCTTTTTTCCTTTTCTTTTTTGCATGCCTGGGAACCTAATATTCCTGAGGGCGTCACAATACCAGGCTGGATTTGTAAGTATCTAAAGGCCACGGCGCCTGCCAGTGGTCAAGCAGATGTTCCTCCCCAAGCTGCATGTAACACCCCACCTTCGCTAGGGTCACTCACAAAGGGAATGCACCAGGTTTGGTGAAGCATTATCGAGGTAAACATGCACAGAAATATTACAAGACAGAACATATATAAAACAGTGGAAGCAAAACAAATTTCATTACCTTATAAAATAAGGTCTAAAGCCTTTTACATCAGAATACATCAAAACCTGTCTTGCAATAGTAAAGAAGCATAAAACCTTTTCATAAATTATTCCCCAAAATAAAGCGGTGAAGCAGCCATAGCCAAGAGAAACCAAGCTATACATGATGACCTTCAAGCATAAGAGGTCCGAACTAAACAACAGCATTTCCTCCCTGAAAACCTGGGGGGGGGGGGAGGGAACAGAAAATAAAGAGGCGAAAGAAAACGGGGTCAGTCATAAAGACTGGTAAGTCCTATCTACTTCCAGCATAAAAACAGGTAAAGGTAACATGACATGCATAAACTGAAAGTAAACATAAGGATGACGACAAGATAGATAAGCTAGACCAAGATAACAGGATGAACCACTGTATCAAGATAAACTAAGGTATCACATTGTCAGGTTTCTATCAAGTATAAAATCCCAAGGTATCTACCATGTATATTTGCTCTGCACCTCCCATACTAGCATCCCAACCCGTGTTATGTGTTAACTATAAAATGTCCCTTGCCCAATGTCATGAAATGGTCCATGTTGACCTAATATATCGCATATATAGGTTTTCTCAACTCATATGTTTCTTTCCATGTATATGTTCAGTCTTTTGCTGTAAATCGTACGGGCTTTCTCATGTAAACCTATACTACTTCAACATAGTGTCATTTTTATCCTTGAAATCGTTTGGACTGTCACCCTTGATCTGGCTAGGTTTTCTCATCATGAATTATCGCGTGTTCAACAAGGATTTATGCCACCTAGGACCACTAGGGATTATGCTACCTAATGAACGTTTTCGTATCTCGGGTTGGGTTCAAGCCACCTAGGGCCACTAGGGATTATGCTACCCATCGACCACGCCCTTTTTCCCACGTATGTATCGTGAATCGTTTTTCCATGTCTAGGTGCACATGTATCTCAATGTGTCATCCGAGTTCCGTGACAGAATACAGGACTCGGTCGGGAGCTTTAGGTTATCTACCGATGCAAATATTAAGGTCTGTTTTTCTACCGGTGGTTATGGTCCCACGTGACCCCTCCCTCAACTACTGAAAGACAATCCAAGAAAAATCATGCACGAGAACTGTACTCCGGCCACCTATGCCACACTTTCCTATTTGCCAACCTCACCCATAACTAGATAACAAGTATATGGTCTGTTGGGAGTTCTCTGCCTTTCCGCATACGTACACGCTTGACTAAAGATGGTAGGTAGTCGACGACGTGCTATCCAGGGCAAATCATGTATCGCCGACTCCACGCTAATCCACCCCAGTCTTTAGGTTGCTCTTGGTTCTTCTACCGCAGACCTTAACCTCTGTGAGCCCAGGAGGATCATCTGCAACCTCACAGAGGGATACCAAGAGTACCCTCACGTCCCCCGAAGCTAGCGCTTCATCACCCAGTTCGCAGGAGCCTTTATCTAAATTGGATAATTCGCTCCTCCTCGTGTGTTCAAGCGATGACCTGCCGTATCGGGTTACTCATCTATCTGTGAACTGGTCCAATTTCCTTGACTAAGAATTATTACTTAGTTATCCTCAACTAAGGTTTATCACTTAGTTTCTTTTCATGTTATCCTTGTTAACTATGATTTCCCGCTTAGTTTTCCCAAACTAGGGTTACGTCTAATGGGTTAAGTGTTGTCATTCGAGTTCATGACTTAACCCGTCCACGAATCATGTCAAAATTTGCTAAGTATTCAAGTTCAAGACTCAACCCTCCAAACTATGTGTCTAGTTGGTTAAGTATATCAAGCAGTTCGTGACTTAACCCTATCGAATTATCATGTTAGGTTGGTTAGGTATTGGTTAACTTAACCCCATCAAATTATCGAGTAAAATTGGTTAAGTGTAGGTTAACTTAACCCCATTAAATCGTCGTGTATAACTGGTTAAGTGTTAGTTTTAACTTAACCCCCATCAAGTTATCATGTTAGGTCGGTTAAGTGTTGGTTAACTTAACCTCATCAAATCATCGAGTTGGATTGGTTAAGTGTAGGTTAATTTAACCCTCATCCACTAGTCATTTTTATAATGATTAAGTATTTTCCCCTCGTGTGTTTACTTAACCCTACCACGCCTCGCGTTATCCCGGTCGGGTGTTATCAACCCATTTAGGTTAAACTAACCCATTCACTAATCATGTTACATGGTTAAGTGTCTTTAAGTAATCAAGTCCGGTCTTACTTAACCTACCCATTCATGTCATATTGGTTAAGTGTCACTAGCCAAATTTACTTAACCTTATCATGTGGCATTAATTAAATTAATGCACTCTCAACCTCTCATATTAAACTTTGTTGTGGTTACTGGTTACGCCGGGCGGGTCCGGGCATATTTACACCACAACCCAATCTAACCTTGGGTTTCGAGCGCGATATGACTAACTACTCACATTGGGTCCTATTATTTGTAGCCACTGGATTTGCCGGGCGGGTCCGGGCAGATTTATGCTACAAACTCAACCCAACCTCGAGTTGGCCACTTTCATGTTTTACTACGTATCATGTTCATGCCAAATTTAGGCCTTGATTAAGTCCATGTTTTTCACTTATGCCCATTGTCCCATTTCTTGGTATAATTCATGTCAAGTTCACATGTTCCATGTTTTTCTAAGTGTCATCCCCACGTTTGTTACCATTAAATGTTACATGTAATTTCATGTCAAGTTCATAGCAAATTTCAAGTTTTTCCTAGACTACCCAAAACGTATTCCCAACGCACATGAAAGCGAATCAACATAGTAGGAAAAATATGACAAAAGAGGGTATAAGATGGAAAAGGTGAATCACAAGTTAAACATGGTGACGTTTGAGGCAAAAGGTGTTCACGTAACTAGCATATTGCATATCGGCCTCAAAACATGTATGATAGCATAAAGGGATTGGCCTCTAACATGCATGATATCATAAAAGAATTGGTCTCAAGCATGCATGATATCATATCCTGGGTCCATCATCTTATGCATGTGAGTGTCATGAGGGGTTATAGGTTCTTTTACATGCATAAACCCAAAATGTTTCACAAGTCAAAATGGTTCTAAGGGTTCATGCCATCATTCCACAAGTAAAGATCCAAACTTGCATGATAAATTAAGTCCAACACAACATAAGTAGCATGATTTAATCACTAAAACATAGCCCAAAGTCATAGGTTCAAGAAAGGGGAAAAACTAGGTTCACATAGGCTAACATACTTGTGTTTCATTTTATTTTATTCCATGTCATCATTAGAACTACCGTTTAGATCTACAAGTAGCTAGAACTTACAAATCGAGGCTAGAGGATTAGGAGCTAGAGTTTTGTCGTAGGATCCATGTTGAGATGATGGTCAACACCCTTGATTTGATGTAGAAAGCTTGCTCCTTTGCCTTGAATCTAGTTTGCATGCATAGGCTTTTGAAGTTGAAGGTGGAGGCCATTATCAAGAGGGATTTGGGCAGCACTTCGTGGCAAGAGTGATTTGTGAGGGTTTGGGCTAGGTCTAGGGGTCTTTTCATAGAATTTTAGGTTAGTTTAGGCCATAGGATTAACCCTAGGATAGATCTGAACCCTCAAAATCCGTCACAGGCCAATAGACCAGACCCAAATAAGCAACCAGGTGCACCAGGTCGACCAGACCTAAAATGGGTTTTCGAGCCAGGTCGACACCCGGGTCGACTGGGCAGTCGACCTGCCTCTGGGCGTGTCGACTCCCCAGTCGACACCCCAGTCGACCTGGGGCTTGGGCGGGAATTTTTCCTGCCCAGTCTGATTGGCTCCAGATTTGAATTTCGAACTGTTTTTGAACTTGAATTTTTCTGAAAACTTGGACGGGCCATAACTGGGTTATACGGACTCCGATTTTCGAAAACTCAGACTCTATTTCGCGTATTTTTCCGAGACGAACAAAATGGCACAGCCCGTTCCCCTTGATTCAGATTTTAACATTTAATTCTGCCTTGATTTACGTTATAACATGTTATTCAAAATACGGGTTGTTACATTCTCCCCACCTTAAAGGATTTCGTCCCCGAAATCTTCTAGTTAGGAAGAATGTATCCTACCATCCATCATCCATCTACTCAAAACATCATCCACGAGCAGTCATTGTCCTTAAAAGATTCTAAATGTTGTATGATCATATGTGAAAGGTGTGTGTATATGTACTCATCTAATGTAAATGATCAGGCCTGAGTGATCTTCTAAATGCAAAATATGTTTAGTGCCATGAATCCAACATGTATGCAAATAGTCCTAGTCATATAAACACTATATGTGTGCACAACCATTCATCCACATGGAACATCCACATGATTAAATTTCATCTATAAACAAGTACAAATACTCGTGCACATGCAATATGAAATGTGACTGAATCGACCTAGTGTCTAATGTGTACTCAATCATCCACGAGCAACCACTTGCAACCACTGGCAACCATATCAATCATAACATGTTTTCAAATACATGTTTACATCCACAAGGTTCTACCTAGGGTTCCCAAAATAGGATCGAGAAGACAAACAAGACAAACTCCTTATGGGGTTTGCAACAGAAATAGGATTGAAAACAAGACCGAGAGGATATCCATAAAAGATAGCATACAAGTAAGCTCTACAGGAAAACAGAGATCAAGGATATACTCTTAAAAAGAGATATGATGCGCATATCTAGCCTTCAACCTTCTAAGTCGCCTTTCCTTGAGCTTAATTCCATTGTGCCTTGACCATCTTTTAACTTCATGATTTCGTAGCTTCTTAATTCCCATTTCCAAAATATGAGTTGGAACTCATTTCATCGTGGCCTCTCGTTCCATTTTCACTTATTCTTTTCTAGTATACTTGGTTCAAACATAACTGCGTACTCATGATTCCATGCGAGCTCTCCAAAATTCACTAGTGAATCTTGGATCTCGTTTACATACTATACGGTATTCCACGCAGAAGAACTTTCTCTTGAAAGTAAACAGATGCCAACCAGGTTACTATGTGTGCTTACTAGGGTGATTTTTATAACTTATGCATAAGTGAAATGAACCATCCGTCTTATTGGCAAACACCACTCGATCGGGTTTCAAATTTCCAATAAATGCATCAAGGGATTCTAGGTAACCAATCATGACAGAACCCAAAAGGTTACACGAGACTTCGAGGGTATTACCAAGGCTAGTCAAGAATCTAACTACCCTCCTATCAAAACCGAGGGTGGCACCCCTTACTGGATAACCACTTCATCCCTAGAATCCATCCATGGCCCAAAACATAAGCATTACTTCCAAACTCAACTCTTGGCATAGACATTCTCAAATCCAAACAAGTCGTGAATAAATGGACTGACTCTCCAACAAGATTTGAGACAAAATGGGATCCTCTGCTACGCTAGTACTTAAGGTGCAGAGACTCAACTATCGAAGCGGACTTAAATGATGTGGTGATCAAAACAAATTCTTGGCGGGATGATAGAAAAGAATAACTAAACCTTCAACAAGAATGTTACCATCCTTCTCAGGTACGCTAGTGAGGGTATGCAATTGCCTTCTCGATGATCTTGTCCTTGTTCCATAATACTTAACTATCCGTCCCGTTTTACAATACCAAAAATACTCTCTCGTCATGGGTTGAGCCCTACCAACAAGTTGCTTATCCTTAGGCCCATATCCTTTATCCTTGTTCTTACTATCCTTTCTTATAACGCGGCAACAGGTCTCTCGAGAACTACATCCATCGCACGGAAAACACTTAGGTAGCTAGGGAAGGATTAGTCGCAGTTCAAACTACTGTGACTACAGATGGAGGAAAGAAAGGAAAAGAGATTCAATCAAGGAAACAAAGGATAGTGCTAATGGCCTTTGGGGAATAGCCTTTAAAAATAAAACCTTTCTTGAAAAATGCTTCTTTGTAAACAGCTTGGAAAATAGTTTCAGAAGGTTTTAAAAAACTTTTGCCCAGTCTGGTAACCTTCTGCTCCGATACCAAATGTAACATTCCACCTCCGCTAGGGTCACTCACAAAGGGAATGCACCAGGTTTGGTGAAGCATTATCGAGGTAAACATGCACAGAAATATTACAAGATAGAACATATATAAAACAGCGGAAGCAGAACAAATTTCATTACCTTATAAAATAAGGTCTAAAGCCTTTTACATCAGAATACATCAAAACCTGTCTTGCAATAGTAAAGAAGCATAAAACCTTTTCATAAATTATTCCCCAAAATAAAGCGGTTAAGCAGCCATAGCCAAGAGAAGACCAAGCTATACATGATGACCTTCAAGCATAAGAGGTCCGAACTAAACAACAGCATTTCCTCCCTGAAAACCTGGGGGGGAGGGGAACGGAAGACAAAGAGGCGAAAGAAAACGGGGTCAGTCATAAAGACTGGTAAGTCCTATCTACTTCAAGCATAAAAACAGGTAAAGGTAACATGACATGCATAAACTGAAAGTAAACATAAGGATGACGACAAGATAGATAAGCTAGACCAAGATAACAGGATGAACCACTGTATCAAGATAAACTAAGGTATCACATTGTCAGGTTTCTATCAAGTATAAAATCCCAAGGTATCTACCATGTATATTTGCTCTGCACCTCCCGTACTAGCATCCCAACCCGTGTTATGTGTTAACTATAAAATGCCCCTTGCCCAATGTCATGAAATGGTCCATGTCGACCTAATATATCGCATATATAGGTTTTCGCAACTCGTATGTTTCTTTCCATGTATATGTTCAGTCCTTTGCCGTAAATCGTACGGGCTTTCTCATGTAAACCTATACTACTTCAACGTAGTGTCATTTTTATCCTTGAAATCATTTGGACTGTCACCCTTGATCTGGCTAGGTTTTCTCATCATGAATTATCGCGTGTTCAACAAGGATTTATGCCACCTAGGACCACTAGGGATTATGCTACCTAATGAACGTTTTCGTATCTCGGTTTGGGTTCAAGCCACCTAGGGCCACTAGGGATTATGCTACCCGTCAACCACGCCCTTTTTCCCACGTATGTATCGTGAATCGTTTTTCCATGTCTAGGTGCACATGTATCTCAATGTGCCATCCGAGTTCCGTGACAGAATACAGGACTCGGTCGGGAGCTTTAGGTTATCTGCCGATGCAGATATTAAGGTCTGTTTTCTACTGGTGGTTATGGTCCCACGTGACCCCTCCCTCAACTACTGAAAGACAATCAAAGAAAAATCATGCACGAGAACTATACTCCGGCCACCTATGCCCCATTTTCCTATTGGCCAACCTCACCCATAACTAGATAGCAAGTATATGATCTGTTGGGAGTTCTCTGCCTTTTCGCATACATACACGCTTGACTAAAGATGGTAGGTAGTCGACGACGTGCTATCCAGGGCAAATCATGTATCGCCGACTCCACGCTGATCCACCCCAGTCTTTAGGTTGCTCGCACAGCAACCAAGGCATACCCTTGGTTCTTCTACCGCAGACCTTAACCTCTGTGAGCCCAGGAGGATCATCTTCAACCTCACAGAGGGATACCAAGAGTACCCTCACGTCCCACGAAGCTAGCGCTTCGTCACCCAGTTCGCTGGAGCCTTTATCTAAATCAGATAATTCGCTCCTCCTCGTGTGTTCAAGCGATGACCTACCGTATCAGGTTACTCATCTATCTGTGAACTGGTCCAATTTCCTTGACTAAGAATTATTACTTAGTTATCCTCAACTAAGGTTTATCACTTAGTTTCTTTTCATGTTATCCTTGTTAACTACGATTTCCCGCTTAGTTTTCCCAAACTAAGGTTACGTCTAATGGGTTAAGTGTTGTCATTCGAGCTCATGACTTAACCCGTCCACGAATCATGTCAAAATTTTCTAAGTATTAAAGTTCAAGACTCAACCCTCCAGACTATGTGTCTATTTGGTTAAGTATATCAAGCATTTCGTGACTTAACCCCATCGAATTTTCATGTCAGGTTGGTTAAGTATTGGTTAACTTAACCCCATCAAATTATCGAGTAAAATTGGTTAAGTGTAGGTTAACTTAACCCCATTAAATCGTCGTGTATAACTGGTTAAGTGTTAGTTTTAACTTAACCCCCATCAAATTATCATGTTAGGTTGGTTAAGTGTTGGTTAACTTAACCTCATCAAATCATCGAGTTGGATTGGTTAAGTGTAGGTTAATTTAACCCTCATCCACTAGTCATTCTTATAATGATTGAGTATTTTCCCCTCGTGTGTTTACTTAACCCTACCACGCCTCGCGTTATCCCGGTCGGGTGTTATCAACCCATTTAGGTTAAACTAACCCATTCACTAATCGTGTTACATGGTTAAGTGTCTTTAAGTAATCAAGTCCGGTCTTACTTAACCTACCCATTCATGTCATATTGGTTAAGTGTCACTAGCCAAATTTACTTAACCTTATCATGTGGCATTAATTAAATTAATGCACTCTCAACCTCTCACATTAAACGTTGTTGTGGTTACTGGTTACGCCGGGCGGGTCCAGGCAGATTTACACCACAACCCAATCTAACCTCGGGTTTCGAGCGCGATATGACCAACTACTCACATTGGGTCCTATTGTTTGTAGCTACTGGATTTGCCGGGCGGGTCCGGGCAGATTTATGCTACAAACTCAACCCAACCTCGAGTTGGCCACTTTCATGTTTTACTACGTATCATGTTCATGCCAAATTTAGGCCTTGATTAAGTCCATGTTTTTCACTTATGCCCATTGTCCCATTTCTTGGTATAATTCATGTCAAGTTCACATGTTCCATGTTTTTCTAAGTGCAATCCCCACGTTTGTTACCATTACATGTTACATGTAATTTCATGTCAAGTTCATAGCAAATTTCAAGTTTTGCCTAGACTACCCAAAACGTATTCCCAACGCACATGAAAGCGAATCAACATAGTAGGAAAAATATGACAAAAGAGGGTATAAGATGGCAAAGGTGAATCACAAGTTAAACATGATGACGTTTGAGGCAAAAGGTGTTCACATAACTAGCATATTGCATATCGACCTCAAAACATGTTTGATAGCATAAAGGGATTGGCCTCTAACATGCATGATATCATAAAAGGATTGGTCTCAAGCATGCATGATATCATATCCTAGGTCCATCATCTTATGCATGTGAGTGTCATGAGGGGTTATAGGTTCTTTTACATGCATAAACCCAAAATGTTTAACAAGTCAAAATGGTTCTAAGGGTTCATGCCATCATTCCACAAGTAAAGATCCAAACTTGCATGATAAATTAAGTCCAACACAACATAAGTAGCATGATTTAGTCACTAAAACATAGCCCAAAGTCATAGGTTCAAGAAAGGGGAAAAACTAGGTTGACATAGGCTAACATACTTGTGTTTCATTTCATTTTATTCCATGTCAACATTAGAACTACCGTTTAGATCTACAAGTAGCTAGAACTTACAAATCGAGGCTAGAGGATTAGGAGCTAGAGTTTTGTCATAGGATCCATGTTGAGATGATGATCAACACCCTTGATTTGATGTAGAAAGCTTGCTCCTTTGCCTTGAATCTAGTTTGCATGCATAGGCTTTTGAAGTTGAAGGTGGAGGCCATGATCAAGAGGGATTTGGGCAGCACTTCGTGGCAAGAGTGATTTGTGATGGTTTAGGCTAGGTCTAGGGGTCTTTTAATAGTAGTTTAGGTTAGTTTAGGCCATAGGATTAACCCTAGGATAGATCTGAACCCTCAAAATCCGTCACAGGCCAATAGACCAGACCCAAATGAGCAACCAGGTGCACCAGGTCGACCAGACCCAAAATGGGTTTTCGGGCCAGATCAACACCCGTGTCGACTGGGCAGTCGACCTGCCCCTGGGCGTGTCGACTTCCCAGTCGACACCCCAGTCGACCTGGGGCTTGGCGGGAATTTTTCCCGCCCAGTCTGTTTGGCTCCAGATTTGAATTTCGAACTGTTTTTGAACTTGAATTTTTCTGAAAACTTTGACAGGCCATAATTGGGTCATACGGACTCCGATTTTCGAAAAATCGGACTCTATTTCGCGTATTTTTCCAAGACGAACGCAATGGCACAGACCATTCCCCTTGATTCAGATTTTAACATTTAATTCTGCCTTGATTTACGTTATAACATGTTATTCAAAATACGGGTTGTTACACTGCACCTGTGTTCCTCCTCCTGATAATTTCTCTAAGATATGCAAAGATTTTTGTGCTATGGGCGGGAAGCCATTCCGAGGATCTGAGACTTTTATAAAAGCAAGGGGTTGGCTTAAGGAGACGGAGGATTTGTTTGGAATTTTCGAAGTTGACGATCGTAGGAAGATTCTGTTAGCCGTTTGGCAGCTGAAAGATGAGGCTTTGTTCTAGTGGAAGGTGACGCAAGCAGGACGTCCAGTTGAGGCATGGGATGATGTCCGATAAAGGTTTGAAATGAGTTTCTTTCTCAAGCCGAGCAAAGTATGCAAATGGAAAGATTTTTAGCGCTTAAGCAAGGAGGCATGTTTGTTAGAGAGTATGTTAATAAGTTTAATCAGTTGGCGAGGATTGGTTCAGAGCTAGTAAATACCCCACACTAGAAAGCCTTGAGGTTTGCTAGAGGATTGAATGAACCCCTCCATGGGCTGGCTATGTCTCATATTCCGATGGGGGCAACTTTTGAAAAGCTCGTTGATATGGCATTGATGCATGAAGAAGAAAAAGGTGGAAAAAAAGAGGATAGGGTTGAGGAAACACAAAACAAGAAAGTGTGGCCCAAGAAAGAACAACAACAAGAGGGAGGAAAGCACGACAAAGCTCAAGGCAAAAAGAAATGTCATGGTTTTGGGAACGTGGGTCATTTGGTTAAAGGCTGCAGAAAAAGGAAGAATGCTTGCTTCAACTGTGGCGAATTCGGACACTATACTTGGGAGTTCCCGAAGAAGCAAGGACAGGGCCAAAGGGAAGGACTTCTGGAGAGCACGTGCATGCTCTCGAGGCCAGTGACAGAGGTATGAAAGTTTATGTTGAAGGTTTGATTTCTCTTTCCAATCATCCTATTAAAACTCTTTTTGATTCTAGCACTTCTCACTCTTTTATATCTGATTTTGTGGTTGAGTCTCTGCACCTTAGTACTAGTATTGTTTCTAATCTCGTTATTATCTTAAACCCATTGGGGGGACGACTCATTTGTTTATGATTTGTCGGGGTTTGAGGATATCCGTTTTGGGGCATCGAGTTTGAGCACTATGCCTATGTACTTGGTTTTATGGGATACTGTCTGATTCTAGGGATGGATTGGCTAGCCATGTATGGTGCCATTCTGGATTGTGAGAGGAGGGTCGTTAGATTTCTGACTTGGCGTGGGAGGACTCTCAAGATTTCCAATGACCCAAGAGGGTCTAACATGCTTAGTTTCCTAGAATCACTTGATGCTTCTGTCTATGATTTACGATCTGTACCTGTAGTTTGTGAGTATCCAAAAGTTTTCGAGGAGGTTAGGGACTTACCCCTGAGGCGCGAGATTGATTTCTAGATATACTTGGTAGATAATGCAAAGTCAGTCGCATTACCTGTGCGCTACATGACTCCTATGGAAAGGAGGGAGCTCAGCAAGCAAGTAGGGGAGCTACTACTTGAAAAGGTGTTGGTTAGATGAAGCATATCAGAATGGGGTGCTCCGGTCGTCTTTGCAACTAAGGCGTACAGCTCGCTTCGCTTATGTGTGGATATTCATGATGTTTTTCCTCATTTCTTATTTGCAGAAGTGTTTGCACGATGCAGCAGAGGTAGTTGAGCCGAGCACGCTTGAGGAAGTAGAGATAGAATGGGAGACGGCAATTAGACAAGTTCCTACCCGTATACTTCAGAGGTTAAGATACTATGCAATAGGGAGGTTGTAATAACCCGGAAAATGTGAACCAATTTAAAATTTTTAAATTAGGTTATTACCAAGAAATTTGAATAATTGAAATAGCCTATTTCAATAAAATATAGAATTGGGTATGGTATGGCAGTTTGAAATTTTGAATATAAACTTTGTCTGACTGTACCGGGTGGAAAATATAACGGATTTTAGCGAAACTGAAAATATTTAAATCTGTTTATGAATACCTTTCTAACGAATCCGAAAAATCGAAATTTCATAACGGAAATCAAAAGTTATGGCCAAATGAATTTTCAGAAAGGTCGCTATATAGCATATATAGCCCTTGAAAATTGATATTTTGCATACGACCTCGGAATTCGACGAAACCACTTTTGTTGGGTCCGGGATGTCAAATTATTGCTAAGTTTCAAATTTCATAATTTTTGAAGCTAGTTTGTGAGCGGGGCAAAAGAAAATGTGATTGGTCAAATTCTGTTAAAATGGGTCGACCTAAAAATGGCCATTTTTCAAATGAGCTCAGAATTCGACGAAACTGGTTTTGTTAGGACCGTATCGTCAAAACAAAGCTAGATTTAGTTTTCTGGAATTTTTCAATTCAGTTAGTGGCCCTGGCAAATTGAAATGTACGTTTAAATTAAATATCGAATGTTTTATATTTTAAATTGAAAAATAACTGACTGTAACAGTCGAAATGGCCAACGAAACATATCCCATTGTGTCCGGAATGGGGGTATTTAGCTAGGGGCGACAGTCGTTGGGTTTAAAAGGGAGTCCGTTTGCAAAAACACTATTTAAAACTTCCTATAAAGCTCTGGCCAATAGGAATTTTTCTTTAATAAAAAAAAATAAAATACAAAGAAACCCTAGCCGCCAACGATCTGGACGACGTAGGGAGCTCGAAACTTCTCGTCCATTTTGCCGCCGCCTAAGTCGATTTCGCCGCCTCCGCCTGTTGAAGCTTCTGACCGCCTTCGCCTCCTCTATCAATCCGACCAAGCCACGCCTCCATCCATCAACCGTAGACGTCGGAATTCGACCAGGAAGTCGCGCCTTTTAGAGTGACGCCGCGACCCACAGGAGCCACCGAACCCATCGCCACCACCGCCGATCTAAAGGTGATTCGTAGCTCTCTGACGCAGTGTGGTCTGATCGAAGCAACGAGGTACGGTTTGGATTAAAAATCGAGACCTAGTTTTGAAGTTTTAAAAACTTTTCTGATGTGAATTTCTGAAATGAAAATAACACTTTTAAGTGTTGCAAAACTTTGAAAAATAATATCTTTTTCGTTCTTTAACGAAATTCGATGAAACAGGAGACACCGTGACCGCAAGGAGGCTCTCTACATTCTAGAAGAAGCCGCGGATTTTTCTGACCTTCCTACGATTTTTAGCACTGCAATAACCAATGTGAGGAATCTAAACTATTTGTGTGAATGAAATCGTGTTGTATAAATTATATAAGCAAAGTGTAAATTATATACGCATTGTATACCTCATGTACATGTGTTGTATAAGTTATATTAGTGATGTATAAATTATACAAGCGTTGAATGAAACATATATGCTTTGAATTGTGATGAAATGCAAGTGAATTATTATATTATATTATATATATATATACTCCCCTCGTCCACAGACCATGGACGATATTTATTGCTTGTGATTGACGTGATATTATATGGTATGACGAATGGTTGGAAATAATTGTTTGTGGTTGATATTATGGTTGAAAAATACCTTTATGGTTGAAAAATACCTTTGTGGTTGAAAAATACCCTCTTGTGGTTGAAACAAATTAGAATAGGATTGTGGAATTGAAAATAAAACATGCCGCCTGCGTGCGAACTAGATGCATGATCCCCATTGTCAAAAACCGCGAGGTTTTAAGGTAGAGCGAGGAGCCGTACTAGGGACGGTCCCGGTTTTAACTACCCTGCCGTTATGCTGCCGAAATTTTCTGAAATATTTATGTGTTAGAATAATTTTCATTCGTCGAAATAAATTACATATGCTATATAGAATATTCATGTGTTGAGTTGCAATTCATTCGTTGGGTTGAAATTCATGTGTTGAATATTATTTGAATTTAAACAAATGGTTTTAGCGATAAAAATCACATTTTTATATATATACAAACTATATCGAATATTCATGTGTTGAGTTGCAATTCATTCGTTGGATTGAAATTCATGTGTTGAATATTATTTGAATTTAAACAAATGGCTTTAGCGATAAAAATCACATTTTTATATATATACAAACTATATATAATATTCATGTGTTGAGTTGCAATTCATTCGTTGAGTTGAAATTCATGTGTTGGATATTATTTGAATTTAAACAAATAGCTTTTGCGATAAAAATCACATTTTTATATATATACAAACTATATAGAATATTCATGTGTTGAGTTGCAATTCATTCGTTGAGTTGAAATTCATGTGTTGGATATTATTTGAATTTAAACAAATAGCTTTTGCGATAAAAATTACATTTTTATATATATACAAACTATATAGAATATTCATTTGTTGAATTGCAATTTGTTCGTCGAGTTGAAATTCATGTGTTGAATGTTATCATCATTTAAAAATAAAATGAATCGACAATAAAATCTACACCTTTATGGTAAATATGAAGAGTTAAAAATACACACGTGTCGAATAAATATTTTTTGATGATAAAATATTCCTTTTATCATGTATACGCTTAGATAAAAATACACACGTGTCGAATAAATATTTTTGATGATAAAAATATTCCTTTTATCATGTATACGCTTAGATAAAAATACACACGTGTCGAATAAATATTTTTTGATGATAAAATATTCCTTTTATCATGTATACGCTTAGATAAAAATACACACGTGTCGAATAAATATTTTTGATGATAAAAATATTACTTTTATCATGTATACGCTTAGATAAAAATACACACGTGTCGAATAAATATTTTTGATGATAAAAATATTTCTTTTATCATGTATACGCTTAGATAAAAATACACACGTGTTGAAATAAATAATAGTTTGCTAGAAATATTATTATTAGCTTTGTTCTGCATATATATACATGTGTTAAACAGGAAAAATGGATTAGCTGTAGAGTAAAGAAATTATTTGCGTGCCCGACAAATAGGTAAACCTTGATGAGTTGGCTGCGCAATTTTATTTATATATCAACTCCTGTGAATGCCATTGGATGCGGAGTGCTGGTTATTCTGTGTGAAATAATAAACAACGCCATAGGATAGTAACAATTAATTTTGAACTACACTACATGGCATACTTCATGACGTTAGGCATACTTCATCATATTCCACATAAGCAATTGGAGCTTGTGTGACGAGGTGGAAGATTTACCATACAAGCAAGAGGCTTGTATGGCGATGACTATATACTACAGGTTGAACTGATGACTGATATGGACTATATAAATTATAACGATAAATTGCCAGATTAATAAAAACCCCACACGGGTCTGGAGTTGACAATAATCACGTCGCTCTAGTTATTAGATACGGCACATGGACTATTTATTTCCACACGGAAACGGGGTGACGGGAATTTATTCTCTGGAGTGATTATCAATACATGCTCCCCCGTAAACACCAGAATATATCACTATAAATATGTGAATGCTTTTTAGGATTTATTGGGTACCTAATACGGCCCAATAAATTTTCAAACCCCTCCCCGTACAAAGGAGGTTATGGCGAAATTTTTCGAAATATTAAGGCGTTAGTGAAAAATTTGAAGTGAAAACGAAGTTGAAAATATAGAATGAACTATAGTTGAAATTATAGAATGAACTATATTTATATATATAAAAATAAATATAATTAAAACGAATAGAGGCCGTGCAGTTCGTGTTTCGGAATCGTAAATTGAAATGATTGGTGCGAGAAATCCGACCATCGGATTTTCCCGAAACCGCAACCGCTGGGTTCGCCCTGGAAATATCTTTCCAACGGCACCAACCTTGTAAAAATCCAACGGTTGGATTGTCCGGAATGTTTAATTCAAATCTGAAGAAAAACAGCGCCAGAATCGTTTATATTTATATATAAATATAAATATAATTAAATTAAATCGAATAACGACGCTGTAGTTCGAATTTTGAAACCGTAACTTCAAACGACTAGTGTGGAAGATCCGACCGTCGGATTTTCATGAAACTGGAACCGTTGGGTTCGCTTTGGGAATATCTTCCCACTGATATAGACTTTGTAGAAATCCAACGGTTAGATTTTCCGATATGTGTAAAACAAATTAGGGGAAAAACAGCGCCAGTGCCACGGCACGACCTGAAACGTCGTTTAATTAAATATGGCCATTTTTAAATAAATAAAAATGGCGAAAAATCGTTATAAAATATTATAAGCAACATTGATTGAAAGTAAACCAATTGGGCTTGAATTGTTTGATATTTGATGGTTGTATGTGTTTGATGTGAAAATAACACTAAAGAACTGAAAGATGGATGTCGAATAATATAACCATAAAAAGAATCGATTTAAATTCTAATGGCGTGAATTATTTGAAAAGGCCGAGCTAATCCTCATTTCAAATAATTTATCGAGCGATTCGAATTGGAAAATGCAAAAATAATTCAAGACCGACGATCTTCGTATCGGTTGGATGGGCGCTACTGAGGTTCCTGACCGGAGTAGCTACCGGAAAGGGACGGAAGTAGTAGCCGTCTGAACGTATGTGTCGATTGGACGGATATGCGAGGAATTTGACGCCTCCGGTTTCGTTCAGACCCAGAACGGACTTGTAAATGGACTGTGTGTCTGACATTGGATTTTGTTCTATACTGATTGATCTTTGTTAAATATATATCTGTTTGGCGGCGGAGAATTTATTCTTTTGCTTAACGCCCTTCTCCGAGACGTACGAGCTCAGAGGTTATATATCGATGGAAATCAATCGTATGGAGTGGAATGTCTATGTGGCATGCCAAGATGCTATGATCAAGGCTTCTGTTGCAAAGCAAAGTCTTGTGGATGATGATCAAAGCACGGTCTATGTGGCCTAGCTTTGTGTATTTCGTAGATTCGCGAGCCTCACACCCCGGTATGAGTTAAAAACGGGATACGGACCGCTGGGAGAGCACGACGTTTCTTTCTAGCTATGGTGGTGTCAGTGACTTACCAGCCCTGACATATATATCTATTTTTCACCTATGTGGTTTTTGGAATGCGAGGCGCCTCGATTATAGGTCTGTAAGGACTGGGAAGCGTGTGTTCAGGAATAACTAATCCTCAAACGTAAGGGAGGACCGGCCCAGTCGCATCCGGGGTTGCCCAGAGTGTGTAGTCCCGAGGCATTTGCTAGAGTGTCTCGAAGCGGAGAGGAGCTTGCCCCTTGCCTCGACTCATGACGGAAATCCAATTTCCAATACGAAATAACGGACTTGATTGTAGAACTAGTATTGCGACATAGTAGATGGTAGCTATGCCGCCTATGATTGATATTTATGATGCTATTCATTTTTGAAACATATATGCACTAGTAATAATATCAAATGATTTTTCTTTATACGTATCAAGCATATTTGGCCCTTATAAGGTAAAACTCTATCCTCCGGCTTGCGTTGCATTGTGTAATGGGACCTGAGTCTTATAATGGCTTCATTCTTTCAAAAAGCATTGCGTTGTTTTAAAAGTATTTACTTTGTTTTAAATGCACTAGCAATCACTGGAGTAAACCCGTTCCGCGAAAGTGGCGTGGTCCTATGATTTGCTATTACTGTTGTTTAACTGTTAAATAGATTCCTCATACCAGTCCCCATGGCTGACTCGTTGTTTGTTTCACTTTGCAAACGCAGGTGCCCTTATTTTCACACGGGCAGCCTAGTACACAGGTGACAGGTTGTTTTTGGCTCTGCACTGCTGCATAGAGTGCATTTTTGGCTCATGGCGAGGCTGACTTCACAGAGACGACTTTGACATTTTCCGCCATTATTGTTCTTATATTATGATTCCGCCACGGGCGATGCAGACTGATTTACTTTCCTTATTTCTTATATTATGTATATGTTCCGCCTTCGGCGATGTAGACCGATACCCTTATTATGTCTCACTGCATGTATGTATTCCGCCTCTGGCGATGATGACTGATCACTTTCCTTTCTATTTACTAAGTTATATCCCACGCTATGCTATTCTGATGTTATTACATGTTGTGATTCCGCTGTCATATCCATGTAAATTTATTCTATTTATTGTTTCTGCTATTATCTGTACTCTGCTACGATGATTAATGTGTTATATTCCAATGATTATCCTTAATACCGCCCCTCGGATTTTGGGATCGTCACAGTTGGCATCAGAGCTTTGGTTAACCTTAATTCCGGGATCTAACACATTAAACACCTCGTCAGAATAGAATCATTAGTGTTCTAATGCGAGGAGCTCATTAGAGATAGGATTAGCAATGTCCTAGAATGAGCTGAGCAGATTAGCAAAACAATTTGATCAGTACATCATCATTATCTTTCCTTATATTCCCCTGCTTTATCATTTATGAAAATTATCAAATCTGTGAGCTTGACTCTTTTCTTGCTTATACAGTATTCTCTTAGATGGCTACACGAGCAGCAACAGCTAGAGGAGGCCGTGGAGGCCGAGGAGGGGCAGCAGGAGGACGGGGGAATATCCCCGTAGTTGTGGAAGGCCCTATTGTTCAGCCACCAGCACCCGAAGACTTTGAGCTAGACAAAGTAGCAAAGAGGTACAGGAACCTTGGGGGAAAACCCTTTACTGGCACTGGTACAGTGACCGAGGCTATAGCTTGGTTGAAGACCTATGAGAAAATCTTTGAAGGCATGGGTATGGGAACCAACAACAAAGCACGACTTGGCATTTGGCTCCTACAGGAGGAAGCAGAGCTGTGGTGGGATGCCATTACCTCAGAGGATGCAGCGGGTACTGTCAGGACCTGGGAGCAATTCAAAACTATGTTCAATGAGAAGTTTGTACCTGAACAGGCTCTAGAGAGGATGCGAGAGCAGTTTGCTAATCTCCAGCAAGGAGATCTCTCTATTCAGGATTATCTAAATAAGTTCACCCAGTTGTCGCGCTATGCTCCAGAGCTGATTTTGACCAACAAAGCAAAGAACAAGAGATTCATATTTGGGCTAAAGCGCAAGTACCATGACAGAGCTATGAGCAACATCAAACTCTCCTTCTCAGAATTGGTAGAAATGGCTTGCAATTATGAAGATATGGATGAAAGGCACGCTAGCCAAGACTGCGCCAAAAGTCAAGCTGGAAACAAGCGCAAGGCCTCAACAGATCAACCCGAGTCTAGCATTACAGCGGCCGCTACTCAGAAACCTGGAAAGATCCCAAAAGGAAATTGCTACAACTGCGGGAAGCCAGGTCATTTTTCTAATGTATGCAAAGCCCCGAGGAAGCCAAAGGAAAATGACTCAGCCAAATGCTACAACTGCCATAAGAAGGGACACTATAGCAGGAACTGTCCTCTGAAGCAGAATGCACAAGTGGCTCATGTGTATGACAGGAAGACCCCGCCAGCTACCACCGATGGATCAGGTAAACCCGACGTCTTGGGAGGTACCCTTACCATTAAAAATATTCCTGTTTCTGTACTTTTTGATACTGGTGCATCACGTAGCTTCATTTCTGGTAACATTGTTCATAAGTTAAAATTGAAACAAAGAATTCTAAAAGAACCAATTAAAGTTCAAAACCCGATAGGAGGTTCTGTTAGTCTCAGTTTATACTGCAGAGTGTCTATCTCTTATTCACGTTACAAGTTTCCTATCCACTTAATTGTTATGGATTTATCGGAATTCGATGTTATTCTCGGTTTGGAATGGTTAACCAAATATAAGGTCGAAGTTAGATGTGCCGAAAGAATCGTTAAAGTCGAAACGAAGCTTGGACCTATATATATACCATGCCATGGTTCCGGAATAAATAGAACAGAATTTTGGTCTTAGTTAGAAATTACTCCCCCTTCATTAGAAAAGATACCGGTCGTTAAAAACTATGCGGATGTGTTTGAAGAGGTAGAAAACTTACCGCTGCAAAGAGAAATTGAATTTAGAATATATCTAATTCCTAACGCCCGACCAGTAGTACATCCAATAAGAAGAATGGCCCCGAAAGAAAAAGAAGAGTTAAATAGTCAAACCCGAGAATTGCTTTGGAAAGGTCTGATCAGACCGAGCTTTTCAGCGTGGGGAGCAGCAGTAGTATTTGTCCCAAAATCAGACGGTACTCTAAGACTTTGTGTTGATTACCGAGATCTCAATAAGCAGACACTGAAGAACAAATATCCTTTGCCACGTATAGATGATCTGTTAGATCAATTAAATGGAGCAACAGTATTCTCCAGAATGGACCTAGCTACAGGTTTCCACCAATTACGTATAGCCGAAGACTGTGTTCCTTTGACAGCCTTCAGGGGTCCTGATTTATTCTACGAATGGTTAGTAATGCCGTTCGGCTTGTGTAACGCTCCGGCATACTTCGTCGATCTTATGAACAGAGTGTTCCGTGGTGTATTGAATAAATTTGTGCTAGTCTTCATCGATGACATTTTAACCTACTCCAAGTCGGAAGATGAGCATGCAAAACATTTAGAACAAGTGTTGAAAATTCTAAGGAGAAATGTCTTGAAAGCTAAATTTTCTAAGTGTGACTTCTGGCAGAATGAAGTTAAATTCCAAGGCCATGTCGTATCAAAAGAAGGAATTGCTGTAGACCCAAGCAAAATTACA
The DNA here is from genome assembly GCA_030737875.1 of Allium sativum. Classification (NCBI taxonomy): domain Eukaryota; kingdom Viridiplantae; phylum Streptophyta; class Magnoliopsida; order Asparagales; family Amaryllidaceae; genus Allium; species Allium sativum. The sequence goes on from CM060914.1 coordinate 81,526,226, forward strand.
GCGATTCAGAACTGGAAACAACCTACTACTCCCACGGAAGTTCGAAGTTTCCTTGGATTGGCTAGTTACTATCGGAAATTCGTTCAGGATTTTTCAAAGATATCAGGAGTATTGACAAAGCTTACAAAGAAGCATGAGAAATTCAAATGGACTCCCGAATGTGAAGAAGCTTTCCAGGAGCTGAAACTGAAGTTGACAACCGCTCTAGTATTGATAATTATAGAAGGCAACCAAGACTTGACTGTATGGACTGATGCTTCTATTAGAGGGCTAGGCGCAGTACTAATGCAAAAAGGCCAAGTGATCGCTTATGCCAGCCGTCAGCTGAAGCCGCATGAAAGGAACTATACAACTCATGATCTTGAGTTATTAGCTATCGTGTTTGCTTTAAGAATCTGGAGGCATTATTTACTGGGCGAGAAGTTCGATCTATACACCGATCATCAATCCTTGAAATACCTGTTCACCCAGAAAGATTTAAACTTGAGGCAACAGCGTTGGGTAGAATTCCTTGCAGCATACGATTTTGAAATTCTATACACTCCGGGGAAAGCAAATGTTGTCGCAGATGCTCTCAGCAGAAAGAATGAAATCATTGCCAGTTTTATCATTACTTCTTCCTTAGAAGATAAGATTACTATTCTACAGAAGGACGATGAATTCATTAAAAGGATTAGCCAGCGGATCCGAGAAGGAAAACCCTCAAATTTTAGCCTTGATAGCCAAGGGGTCCTAAGATTAAAAGGGCGAATTCGTGTGCCTGGAATTCCAGAGCTCAGAAGAGAAATACTTGATGAATGCCACAAGTCCAAACTGAGTATCCATCCCAGTGTGAGCAAAATGTATAACGATATCAAGCGCACATTCTGGTGGAAGGCGATGAAAAGAGATATTTCAATATATGTTAGCTGATGCTCCACTTGTCAACTAGTTAAGAGCGATCAGCAGAAATTGGCTGGATTATTACAACCATTAGAAATTCCAGGATGGAAGTGGGAACAAATCTCGATGGACTTCATCGATGGCTTGCCTCGAACTAGAAAAGGAAACGACAGTATATGGGTAATCGTAGATCGCTTCACGAAGACTGCCCATTTCATACCTGTCCGATCCAACAGAACGGCTCAAAGTTTGGCACAGATTTACTTCAAAGAGATAGTTAAACTACATGGAGTGCCGCTCAATATAGTCAGTGATAGAGATCCCTTATTTACTAGCAAATTCTGGGAAGCATTCCAGGAAGAGTTGGGAACCAAATTGAATTTAAGCACCGCTTACCACCCACAGACAGACGGCCAAACCGAGCGGGTGAATAGAATTCTAGAAGATTTACTGCGGGCTTGCGTTATCGATTTTGGAGGCTCATGGGAAGATCACTTACATTTAGCCGAATTCTCTTACAACAATAGCTATCAAGCAAGTTTGGGAATGTCTCCATTTGAAGCATTATACGGTAGACCGTGCAGATCTCCCGCATGTTTGGTAGAACCTGGCAACAGACTTGTGTTAGGGCCCGATATGATTCAAGAAGCATCGGATAAAGTCGATTTCATTAAGAAGCGATTAAAAACCGCGCAGAGCCGACAGAAAAGTTATGCTGATGCGAGAAGAAGGGATATATCGTTTTCCATTGGCGATTATGTTTATTTAAGAGTTTCTCCAATGCGAGGAGTAATCAGATTTGGCAAGACTGGGAAGTTGGCACCAAGATTTATTGGTCCCTTTCCTATACTTGAACGGATTGGAACTCTTGCGTATAAGGTTTCATTACCTAATTGGTTGCCTGGTATACATGATGTGTTCCACGTATCTCAACTCAGAAAACATGTTCATGATCCAAATCTTGTTGTGGAAGAAGCAGCGCAACATGATATTGACATAACTCCAGAATTAGCACTCAGAAGGGAGCCATTAAAGATAGTTGGCAAAGAAACTAGAGAGCTAAGGAGGAAAAAGATTCATTTAGTCAAAGTGCAGTGGAGTAGTGATCCTAGAGACTGTACTTGGGAAACTGAGGAAAGCATTAAACAAGCCTATCCCAAATGCAGAGTGGACATCTCTGACTAACTCCGGTGCAAGGTACCTTTACAATACTTTGCATTTACATTTTATTTCCTGCTTAGCTGTAATTTCCTTTTCGAGGATGAAAAGTTTTAAGTGGGGAAGATTGTAATAACCCGGAAAATGTGAACCAATTTAAAATTTTTAAATTAGGTTATTACCAAGAAATTTGAATAATTGAAATAGCCTATTTCAATAAAATATAGAATTGGGTATGGTATGGCAGTTTGAAATTTTGAATATAAACTTTGTCTGACTGTACTGGGTGGAAAATATAACGGATTTTAGCGAAACTGAAAATATTTAAATCTGTTTATGAATACCTTTCTAACGAATCCGAAAAAACGAAATTTCATAACGGAAATCAAAAGTTATGGCCAAATGAATTTTCAGAAAGGTCGCTATATAGCATATATAGCCCTTGAAAATTGATATTTTGCATACGACCTCGGAATTCGACGAAACCACTTTTGTTGTTCCGGGATGTCAAATTATTGCTAAGTTTCAAATTTCATAATTTTTGAAGCTAGTATGTGAGCGGGGCAAAAGAAAATGTGATTGGTAAAATTCTGTTAAAATAGGTCAACCTAAAAATGGCCATTTTTCAAACGAGCTCAGAATTTGACGAAACTGGTTTTGTTAGGACCGTATCGTCAAAACAAAGCTAGATTTATTTTTCTGGAATTTTTCGATTCAGTTTGTGGCCCTGGCAAATTGAAATGTACGTTTAAATTAAATATCGAATGTTTTATATTTTAAATTGAAAAATAACTGACTGTAATAGTCGAAATGGCCAACGAAACATATCCCATTGTGTCCGGAATGGGGGTATTTAGCTAGGGGCGACAGTCATTGGGTTTAAAAGGGAGTCCGTTTGCAAAAACACTATTTAAAACTTCCTATAAAGCTCTGGCCAATAGGAATTTTTCTTTTATAAAAAAAAATACGAAGAAACCCTAGCCGCCAGCGATCTGGACGACGTAGGGAGCTCGAAACTTCTCGTCCATTTTGTCGCCGCCTCAGTCGATTTCGCCGCCTCCGCCTGTTGAAGCTTCTGACCGCCTTCTCCTCCTCTATCAATCCGACCAAGCCACGCCTCCATCCATCAACCGTAGACGTCGGAATTCGACCAGGAAGTCGCGCCTTTTAGAGCGCCGCCGCGACCCACAGGAGCCACCGAACCCATCGCCACCACCGCCGATCTAAAGATGATTCGTAGCTCTCTGACGCAGTGTGGTCTGATCGAAGCAACGAGGTACGGTTTGGCTTAAAAATCGAGACCTAGTTTTGAAGTTTTAAAAACTTTTCTGATGTGAATTTATGAAATGAAAATAACACTTTTAAGTGTTGCAAAACTTTGAAAAATAATATCTTTTTCGTTCTTTAACGAAATTCGATGAAACAGAAGACACCGTGACCGCAAGGAGGCTCTCTACATTCTAGAAGAAGCCGCGGATTTTTCTGACCTTCCTACGATTTTTAGCACTGCAATAACCAATGTGAGGAATCTAAACTATTTGTGTGAATGAAATCGTGTTGTATAAATTATATAAGCGAAGTGTAAATTATATACGCATTGTATACCTCATGTACATGTGTTGTATAAGTTATATTAGCGATGTATAAATTATACAAGCGTTGAATGAAACATATATGCTTTGAATTGTGATGAAATGTAAGTGAATTATTATATTATATATATATATATACTCCCCTCGTCCACAGACCATGGACGATATTTATTGCTTGTGATTGACGTGATATTATATGGTATGACGAATGGTTGGAAATAATTGTTTGTGGTTGATATTATGGTTGAATAATACCTTTATGGTTGAAAAATACCTTTGTGGTTGAAAAATACCCTCTTGTGGTTGAAACAAATTAGAATAGGATTGTGGAATTGAAAATAAAACATGCCGCCTGCGTGCGAACTAGATGCATGATCCCCATTGTCAAAAACCGCGAGGTTTTAAGGTAGAGCGAGGAGCCGTACTAGGGACGGTCCCGGTTTTAACTACCCTGCCGTTATGCTGCCGAAATTTTTTGAAATATTTATGTGTTAGAATAATTTTCATTCGTCGAAATAAATTACATATGCTATATAGAATATTCATGTGTTGAGTTGCAATTCATTCGTTGGGTTGAAATTCATGTGTTGAATATTATTTGAATTTAAACAAATGGCTTTAGCGATAAAAATCACATTTTTATATATATACAAACTATATCGAATATTCATGTGTTGAGTTGCAATTCATTCGTTGGGTTGAAATTCATGTGTTGAATATTATTTGAATTTAAACAAATGGCTTTAGCGATAAAAATCACATTTTTATATATATACAAACTATATAGAATATTCATGTGTTGAGTTGCAATTCATTCGTTGAGTTGAAATTCATGTGTTGGATATTATTTGAATTTAAACAAATAGCTTTTGCGATAAAAATCACATTTTTATATATATACAAACTATATAGAATATTCATGTGTTGAGTTGCAATTCATTCGTTGAGTTGAAATTCATGTGTTGGATATTATTTGAATTTAAACAAATAGCTTTTGCGATAAAAATTACATTTTTATATATATACAAACTATATAGAATATTCATGTGTTGAATTGCTATTTGTTCGTCGAGTTGAAATTCATGTGTTGAATGTTATCATCTTTTAAAAATAAAATGAATCGACAATAAAAACTACACCTTTATGGTAAATATGAAGAGTTAAAAATACACACGTATCGAATAAATATTTTTTGATGATAAAATATTCCTTTTATCATGTATACGCTTAGATAAAAATACACACGTGTCGAATAAATATTTTTGATGATAAAAATATTCCTTTTATCATGTATACGCTTAGATAAAAATACACACGTGTCGAATAAATATTTTTTGATGATAAAATATTCCTTTTATCATGTATACGCTTAGATAAAAATACACACGTGTCGAATAAATATTTTTGATGATAAAAATATTCCTTTTATCATGTATACGCTTAGATAAAAATACACACGTGTCGAATAAATATTTTTGATGATAAAAATATTTCTTTTATCATGTATACGCTTAGATAAAAATACACACGTGTTGAAATAAATAATAGTTTGCTAGAAATATTATTATTGGCTTTGTTCTGCATATATATACATGTGTTGAACAAGAAAAATGGATTAGCTGTAGAGTAAAGAAATTATTTGCGTGCCCGACAAATAGGTAAACCTTGATGAGTTGGCTGCTCAATTTTATTTATATATCAACTCATGTGAATGCCATTGGTTGCGGAGTGCTGGTTATTCTGTGTGAAATAATAAACAACGCCATAGGATAGTAACAATTAATTTTGAACTACACTACATGGCATACTTCATGACGATAGGCATACTTCATCATATTCCACATAAGCAATTGGAGCTTGTGTGACGAGGTGGAAGATTTACCATACAAGCAAGAGGCTTGTATGGCGATGACTATATACTACAGGTTGAACTGATGACTGATATGGACTATATAAATTATAACGATAAATTGCCAGATTAATAAAAACCCCACACGGGTTTGGAGTTGACAATAATCACGTCGCTCTAGTTATTAGATACGGCACATGGACTATTTATTTCCACACGGAAACGGGGTGACGGGAATTTATTCTCTGGAGTGATTATCAGTACATGCTCCCCCGTAAACACCAGAATATATCACTATAAATATGTGAATGCTTTTTAGGATTTATTGGGTACCTAATACGACCCAATAAATTTCCAAACCCCTCCCCGTACAAAGGAGGTTATGGCGAAATTTTTCGAAATATTAAGGCGTTAGTGAAAAATTTGAAGTGAAAACGAAGTTGAAAATATAGAATGAACTATAGTTGAAATTATAGAATGAACTATATTTATATATATAAAAATAAATATAATTAAAAGGAATAGAGGCCGTGCAGTTCGTGTTTCGGAATCGTAATTTGAAACGATTGGTGCAAGAAATCCGACCATCGGATTTTCCCGAAACCGCAACCGCTGGGTTCGCCCTGGAAATATCTTTCCAACGGCACTAACCTTGTAAAAATCCAACGGTTGGATTGTCCAGAATGTTTAATTCAAATCTGAAGAAAAACAGCGCCAGAATCGTTTATATTTATATATAAATATAAATATAATTAAACTAAATCGAATAACGACGCTGCATTTCGAATTTTGAAACCGTAACTTCAAACGACTAGTGTGGAAGATCCGACCGTCGGATTTTCATGAAACTGGAACCGTTGGGTTCGCTTTGGGAATATCTTCCCACTGATATAGACTTTGTAGAAATCCAACGGTTAGATTTTCCGATATGTGTAAAACAAATTAGGGGAAAAACAGTGCCATGGCACGACCTGAAACGTTGTTTAATTTAATATGGCCATTTTTAAATAAATAAAATGGCGAAAAATCGTTATAAAATATTATAAGCAACATTGATTGAAAGTAAACCAATTGGGCTTGAATTGTTTGATATTTGATTGTTGTATGTGTTTGACGCGAAAATAACACTAAAGAACTGAAAGATGGATGTCGAATAATATAACCATAAAAAGAATCGATTTAAATTCTAATGGCGTGAATTATTTGAAAAGACCGAGCTAATCCTCATTTCAAATAATTTATCGAGCGATTCGAATTGGAAAATGTAAAAATGATTCAAGACCGACGATCTTCGTATCGGTTGGATGGGCGCTACTGAGGTTCCTGACCGGAGTAGCTACCGGAAAGGGACGGAAGTAGTAGCCGTCTAAACGTATGTGTCGATTGGACGGATATGCGAGGAATTTGACGCCTCCGGTTTCGTTCAGACCCAGAACGGACTTGTAAATGGACTGTGTGTCTGACATTGGATTTTGTTCTATACTGATTGATCTCTGTTAAATATATATCTGTTTGGCGGCGGAGAATTTATTCTTTTGCTTAACGCCCTTCTCCGAGACGTACGAGCTCAGAGGTTATATATCGATGGAAATCAATCGTATGGAGTGGACTGTCTATGTGGCATGCCAAGATGCTATGATCAAGGCTTCTGTTGCAAAGCAAAGTCTTGTGGATGATGATCAAAGCACGGTCTACGTGGCCTAGCTTTGTGTATTTCGCAGATTCGCGAGCCTCACACCCCGGTATGAGTTAAAAACGGGATACGGTCCGCTGGGAGAGCACGACGTTTCTTTCTAGCTATGGTGGTGTCAGTGACTTACCAGCCCTGACATATATATATCTATTTTCACCTATGTGGTTGTTGGAATGCGAGGCGCCTCGATTATAGGTCTGTAAGGACTGGGAAGCGTGTGTTCAGGAATAACTGATCCTCAAACATAAGGGAGGACCAGCCCAGCCGCATCAGGGGTTGCCCAGAGTGTGTAGTTCCGAGGCATTTGCTAGAGTGTCTCGAAGCGGAGAGGAGCTTGGCCCTTGCCTCGACTCATGACGGAAATCCAATTTCCAATACGAAATAACGGACTTGATTGTAGAACTAGTATGGCGACATAGTAGATGGTAGCTATGCCGCCTATGATTGATATTTATGATGCTATTCATTTTTGAAACATATATGCACTAGTAATAATATCAAATGATTTTGCTTTATACGTATCAAGCATATTTGGCCCTTATAAGGTAAAACTCTATCCTCCGGCTTGCATTGCATTGTGTGATGGGACCTGAGTCTTATAATGGCTTCATTCTTTCAAAAAGCATTGCGTTGTTTTAAAAGTATTTACTTTGTTTTAAATGCACTAGCAATCACTGGAGTAAACCCGTTCCGCGAAAGTGGCGTGGTCCTATGATTTGCTATTACTGTTGTTTAACTGTTAAATAGATTCCTCATACCAGTCCCCATGACTGACTCGTTGTTTGTTTCACTTTGCAAACGCGGGTGCCCTTATTTTCACACGGGAAGCCTAGTACACAGGTGACAGGTTGTTTTTGGCTCTGCCCTGCTGCATAGAGTGCATTTTTGGCTCATGGCGAGGCTGACTTCACAGAGACGACTTTGACATTTTCCGCCATTATTGTTCTTATATTATGATTCCGCCACGAGCGATGCAGACTGATTTACTTTCCGTATTTCTTATATTATGTATATGTTCCGCCTTCGGGGATGTAGACTGATACCCTTATTATGCCTCACTGCATGTATGTATTCCGCCTCTGGCGATGATGACTGATCACTTTTCTTTCTATTTACTAAGTTATATCCCACGCTATGCTATTCTGATGTTATTACATGTTGTGATTCCGCTGTCATATCCATGTAAATTTATTCTATTTGTTGTTTCTGCTATTATCTGTACTCTGCTATGATGATTAATGTGTTATATTCCAATGATTATCCTTAATATCGCCCCTCAGATTTTGGGACCGTCACAGAGGTTATGTTAATAAAAGTGCAATAGGGAGAAGACATCGAGGATGCGACTTGGGAGATTGAAGACGAGAATTGCACCTCATACCCTCTCCTTTCCGGGACTATGCTCTTGACTTCTTTTTCCAAGCTTTTATTCGTACTTGCTTCTGTCATTCATGTGTATCCTATCGATCAAATCTTCGACCTTTAGGTGGAAATCCCATAGATGTAAACATGTGTTTGAGACATGTTATGTTTGATGGATGCAAGTGTTTGCTAGTGGTTGCTCGTGGATGCATATACACACACGTTAAGTACAAGATTAGCTCAGTCACTATCATACTGCATATGGATGAGTGCGTTTTCTTCTTCTTCTTTTTGATCGATGAAATGGGTGTATCATCACGTGTATATTGCATTTAAATGAATGATTGTGCACACATATAGAACTTACATGTTATAACAGGATTATCAGCATACATATTGGATTCATGGCACTAACATACATTGCATTAAGGAGGTCGAGTGAATCTGTAGACCGCCTGATCTTTCGCATTAGTATAGGGACATATACACACACCTTTGCATATTTTCATATAAGCATTAGAAGTCTTTAAGGGCAATGGATACTTGTGATTGGTGGATGAGTAGATGGATGATGGATATTAGGATATACATTCATCTTAACTTGGAGATTTCGGGCATGAAATCCTTTAAATAGGGGAGACTGTAACACCTTTAATTTTATAACACATTAGAATGATAAATTAAAGAATACTTAATTAAATATTCAGAATTAAGTGAAACGAGCTACTCCATTGCGTTCGTCTCGGAATTCTTCTTTAGATAGACAACAAGTTTGCGTAAAACGGACACCGTATGAAAAAGATATAAAGGTTTGAAGTTTGTATACGCTCAAGAGAAATATATATATAAACATAACAATCAAATCAGTTCAAATTCGTAGGCAGGAACTAACGTGGGAACCAGACCCGTTGGGTGTCGACCCCAGCCAAGGGGTGTCGACCCATGGGTCGACACCCACACAGGGGAGTCGACACCCAGGTCGACACCCCCGAGATCTAAGGTAGATGCATACTTCTGAACGTGGACTCAATTTCTATCGTGATTCGTTGGCTTTAGGCTATATATATGACCCCATTTGTCTTGTTTTTACACACCAAGGACAATGGAGAACTAGATGTTGCCTCTACCTATATTAAAATAGCCTATTCTTCTTGAACAATCAAGTCATTCAAGTTTAGAGATCTGTGATTCAACATCCGCAATTATTCCTCTGTTTATTAGATCCATTCTCTATGAGCCTACGTTACTTTCAGATATGAATACTTAAAAGTTAATATTGACATGCTATGAATTAGGTCTAGGACTGTGACTAATTGAATCATATCAGATCTTCCATAACCTGTTTATCTAAGTTATTTTGACATGACTATGAATCAAACCTAAGCCTATTCCTATTTATCATGTCAGATATGCCACCATTTGTATATCTAATTCACTGATTAGATCTCATCATGCCGGTTTATGATCATGACACCATGCCTAATCAGTCCTGTTATTACATGTTCATCAGATCTGTTCTTACATGCCTATTTCTGTTCACCAAATCTATTCTCATATGCCTATTTCTACTATCATATGCCTATTTCTGTTACTTTTGGTTTTATGCCTATTTTGTTCTTCTCTCTCTCATTCTCTTTTATTTTTATAGCCAGGCAACCTTCGAGCCTAGGCCGATATTGTTGAAATATGCGTAGGAGCGAAATTGGGTTAAATTGGGAATGATTGGAAATGTTAATTTAGGGGCATAACCTATACTTTGAATCACAGCTGGAATCTGAGGGCATAAACTATATTGTGAAATTGGACAAAAAATTGGGGCACGATTTATACGGTAAATTATGACTTGTGGTTTGGGACATATAAATCTCTACGTTTAATTAAAGATTAAGCGAAACATGTTAATGGAACTATAAAGAATATATGAAGACAATTTAATCTGTTAGAACTGAGGCATAACTTATATTGGGAAATTTGGGTCATAAATTGAATTAAAAACATGAACATGGATTTGGGGGCATAAATCAAATTGTTATTTAGATCTTAATTTAGGGCATATGGTACATAATGAATATGACTTGGAAAAAGGGCAAGAAAACCTATAATGAAATAGGGATACTGTTAAAGAATGAAATGAATAGAATTACAGTAATTAGAAAACTGTAACTGCGCTTAGACACGAGGTTAGATTACACTTGTGGTAGAAGTCTGCCTGCACCCGCCCGGCATATCCAGCGACAACAAGTGGTGAATCTAATGTGAGGGGTTTAAGTGCATAAACATGTGACGGTGCTAAGACACGAGGTTAAGTCCAACTTGTGGAAGAAGTCTTCCCAAACCCAAACGGCATATCCAGCATCCACAAGTGGTAGACTTAATGTGGGAGGTATAGTGCATTATAACCATAAATGAATATATGGTAATGAATTTGTAATATTTAACCTGTTTGAATCCATAAGGATTGTATGAGCCTGTTAAATATGTGGGGTTAAATAAGCCTATTAAGTATGTAGGGGTTAAGTAAGCCTGTCAAATCGGTGGGGTTAAATAAACCTATTAAATCTATGGGGGTTATACAAACCTATTAGTCTAGAAAACTTAACCTGCTAAATCTGTAGGGGTTATATGGACCCGTTAACTTGTAAGGATTAACCCGTAAATATGTAGGGGTTTGCGTGAATCTTTTATATCTGTTAGGCATAACCTGTAAAAATCCTAGTTAATGGGGGACATAAGATCTGTAAGGGTTGACTTGTGTCATCTGCTGCGTGGGACCCGTATTAGTCAGTAACCCATTCTGGTATTAAAGGGGGACCCCGCACTAGGTAGGGGTCAGTGCACGCTTACTGAGTTGATTGTAAGAGGTTCATCTAGGAGGAGGTGTATACTGGTGTGTTCCAACGGACTCATGTGCGTGCATGAGTACGACCTGCTCTGGGAAAATAAGCCGATGTGGCATCGGTAAATTGGTCTGTGTCCTTCTGCAGGTTGCCACTTTAGGAAGTAATACACCCTATTGTGGGGCTGACACAGGGTATTTATGGGATAGGGAGCCAATCGATTGGAGGGTAGTAATTAAGGTACATCTAGTCTTGTCTGTTTCTGTGTGGTACCTGTATTTCTGTTTGGGTTAACACCCGTTATTTCTGTTTAGGTACCGGTTAATTTTGTCTGGGGTAAAACCTGCTACTAGATTGCACCTAAAACTACTATTATATTTCTGTTGGGATCATCCTATTTCTGTTAAGTAATTAGGGAGTATGCAATCCTATTACATATCTATTATACTAGTACTGGTGCAGAGAAAAGTATTAGAGAAGCATAACCTATTCTGTTCCGTTTATTTTGCTTATCTTGCTTAGTTTGTTACACCAGTCTTATGATGTTATCTCCCTCATCCAGTTATATGCCTATCATGGTGCTTTTTCTTATTTATATGCTAAAAGTAACTGGACTCGCTAGACTTTATGTCTGACCCATTTTGTTCCCTCTTCTCTCTCTTCCCTTCCCCCAGGTTCTCAGGGTGGGAATACTCAGGCTTGATTTGGATTCTCTCTTTCATTCTGCTTGGAGCTTCTTAGATGTACCGTTTGATTTTCTGTTTTCTCTGATATGGCTATATTTATGGGGAACTATGCTTGTTTTATTACTATACTCTGATGATTTTAGTACAAGTCAGAAGTTTTAAGTTGATGCAATGGGTTTTTTGTATTTCGGACTTATGATGTAACTATGTTTTGGACCACGATGTTTTCTGTTAAATAAAGTTTTAACTTCCGCTGTTATTATATATCTGGCTCGTAATGTATCTGTTTCTGTTTACCTATAATGCTTCACGAAACTTAATGCATTCTCTTAATGAGTGACATTAACGGACGTGCGGTGTCACAATCGCCAATAGCTTATTAACATCATAATAAATTATTATTATCATTCCATATTCTTCGTATTACTTTACAGTTAATTTTAATTTTAACTACAACTAATCAACACCTATATCGTTAACTTTATTTAACCAATTCAAGTTGCAATTCAATGATATCGATACGGTTTTATTTATGTATCATGTATTTAATTTACCTCGCATAAATTAGTTAAAAATCGTATTTTTAATATGATAATCATTATTTAACATCCTAATAAAATTATATTATCAACCAATAGTCATCATATAACTCATACAATTAACTAGCAAACAGTTAACTAACTAGCCATTTTACAGTGAATAATTTCTCACTGAGAGTTTCTCTCTATCAAATTTTTATGCGAAGGAATGTGACCTTTTAGGGCTTCCACGCGGCTTCACAGAGGTGAACAGAGCTCGAACTTCACTTCTACGCTCACCAATAATCGGATACTAGTAGATCTGTGAGTATAGAGCTTAAAGGAGGAGGAAACAAACACAAATGAGGGTGTTTGAGAAGGGGGATTCGCTGTTCGAAGATGTACAACAAAGGGGGAAGAGTTGTAGGGTGCGTATGAGGTGTAGCGGGTGCTAGAGGTGGTTCTAGGGGTAGTGGGAAGTGAAAGAGTGAAGAAAAGAGGGGGTTTTAAGCAAAAAAAGGGAAAGAGGGCCCACGACCGAGCTAAGGTGTTGGCTTGAGGGGCATGGCGGCTGTGGGTGGTGCAAGGGAGGTGGGTCAGGTTTAGGGGAGGTGGGCGATAAGGGTTTGGGGAAGGGAGGTTGCTATCTTTGTGAAGTAGAAGGAGGAAGAAGGAGGAAAAGAGGAAAATGAGAATGGAATAGAAGAAATGAAAGCAAAGGGAGAGAAGAGGAGGGCTCTTCTGCAAATTTACCATCCTCACGTGGATCACTGACGCGGCGCAATCCTGTGTGTCCAAACAAAACCACCTTGGCCCATTGGATAGCCTTCGTTTGTTTTAAGTATTAAAGCTTAATGTTTATAATAGTTTGCTAGTTAACCTCCACCTCTTTTGATTACAAGATCACAAATTAATTCTATTTGCTACGAAATTTCCAATTCCGATAATAAACGTTATTCAAAATCCAACGGATCAGGTTTCATCGAATGCCGAGTTCGTTTGACCTTCCGTTTTATTTTTCAATCAAGTTTTAGCTAGTTTTGAAAATGCGATTAGCGTACATTTTCTTCTTGCACACCCATATGCTAACTTCAAAAATAATGAAATTTGGAATTTGACCATTATTCAACGCTATGAACCTGGAAAAAAAGTTCTATCGAATTCCGAGGTCATCTCAATAACGTTCCTTTGTAAACTGATCGTCAGTATCTTAACAAATGGTTTTATCGCGCACAGCCAGACACTAACTCCGTTTTGCGTGAATTTTGAAATCTAGCCATGACTTATTATTCCGAATCCAATAAAAAAAAAATCTTTTTGGATTCCAAGATCGTTAGCAAAATTTCACTTTTTACGGGTTATGCGATGGTTTAAAAATTGAATTTTTAAATTCTGACGTATTTTCTTATAAAATTATATTAAAAATAATTTTTAAATTGGTTCCAAAATCTCAGTGTTGTTACTCTATCACTGTCGGATGTGGGGAAGACGGGTAGGATTCTTCCCTGATGTGTTGGTAGATTAGTTGATTGATCTACCTATTTCTTGTATACTTTATTGATGATGTTAGATAGCTGTTTTATCGCTCATTAAGACTGTTGTATGAATCAAGGTTTTATGTTTCCTCTTATTACCTTGGGTTGTTCATCCATGTGTTGGATGGGTAGACTGGGTAGCAGTGACAGGTAGTTGATCTTGATGAGGACGATGCTGCTGAGCGACGACGAGCTGGAGGCTTACGTACTAGAGTTTTTTATCTACTATTTGTTGTTTTTCTGCAGCTATGTTAATTTATTCTCTGAGTAACTTAGTGAGGCACTTTGTACAGACTCTAATAGTGTTATCCAATGTTGTATGGATATTTCATGGTGATATGAAAAGTTTAAGATTCTGCTCAATTTTTATTCACTATTATTGCCTGTTGTATATGTTCTATTATTTTATCCTTGCGTTGTGAGTTATACGATAGGTTTCGCTTGTGTTTATCTACCCTGATGATCGTCCATAGCTGTCTGGCACGTCTTTCAGCGCATTACTTCCCTTATTAAATGTAGGAGTTATGGGATGTCATCACATTTGGTATCAAAGCACATGTTATCGATTTTAGCCAAAGTTCAAAGACGTTATTACGTATGAGAGATGTATTTGTAAATTTCTGATGGATGTATACTATATATTAATGTATAGTATAGTAGTGTTTGAACTCCATTTGCTGATTTTCTCGTGCATGGACTAATCATTCTAGTTTTCAGATTTAGAATGAGCCCTAGAACATTGAGACACACTACTAGGAAGGAGACCATTCCCGTAGGGGGTGGTGGCGTTATACCAAATTACCAAGCTATGTTCGAGGCCATGATGGCGACGATCATGAGGAGGGTACCCGCTCAGAAGACAACCGCGATAGATGTAGGAGTTCAAGTGCAAGTGCCTAGGAATGTGGACTTCGCGAAGCTATGCAAGGATTTTACTATTCTATGAGGGAAGCCATTTAAAGGGACAAAGCCAATTGTAAAGATTCAAGGGTGTCTTGATACTTGCATTCAGATATTTGGAGACTTGGGAATTGATGATGCGATCAAGAGGAAGCTTGCATTGAGACGACTACAGGGCAGAGCTATGGATTGGTGGAAATCTGTCACTCTAGAAACCCCAGAGATGATATCTCATGGGGGCAGTTCCAAGCCAAGTTTGAGAAGAAGTTTATCTCGACCATTCAGAAGTCTATTATGTTTAAAAGGTCTGTTGAGCTTAAGCAAAATGGTCGATCGGTGCTGGAGTATGTTTCTGACTTCGAAGCCTTGTCAAAGTATGCCCACTCATATGTCGAGACTCCTTATCAGAAGAATGAGAAGTATTTCATGGGCTTGGACAAGTATCTTGGGAATCAATTAGTTGATCACTTGGATGACTCTTACGAGAAGATCGTGGAAAAAGATCTAAGGCATGAGAGTTTGTTTCCCAAGGAAGAGACTGTTGCTGCAACTAAAGAGGAACCAAAGCCATAGCAGGGTGGTAAAAAAGAGGGAGCAACAACAAAATAAAGGAAAAGACGACCAGAAGAAGCAGAAAGGAGAATTGACTTGCTACACTACCAGCAGAAGGGCCCTTATTCCAATTACTGCAAGAATTAGAAAGCCGAGATATGTGTCACAACCATTGCAAGCTGGGCATCTTAAGATGGACTATCTAGAACCAGCTATTGGAAAGCAGATTGTGAAGGCGTATGCTTTGGAGGTTGTGCCATCGTGTTCAAGGGCTACTACGGCAAAGGAGAAAGGGAAGAGTGTCGTCGTTCAATGTATGCTTTCTGTTAGAGATGTTTCAGATCGTGTGTTGTTTGATACTGGAGCATCGCATTCTTTCATTCATAATGAGCTTGTGTGTCGCTTAGGTTTGAAACCCGAGATTTGTGATAGACCATTGATTGTGACTAACCCAGTTAGGGGTTCGTCCAATTTGTGTATGATTTGTCATGGTCTAGTGTTATCGAGTCATGGTCGCTCTTTTGTGTGTGATTGCTTTGTTTTGAACTTCGCTAGGTTTGAGATTATTCTGTGTATGGATTGGCTCAAGAGGTATGCGGCAAAAGTGCATTGCGAGAAGCTCGAGGTGATAGTTGGGAATATGGAAGGGCAAACGGCTGTGATTCGATGTAAGCTCGAAGATGGTGTCTTCGTGAGCTATTTATATTCTCTTATGGTTCCATGGGAAGACTTGTCATCGGTGCCGATCGCAAGTGAGTTTAATGATATCTTAGACGAGGTCCAAGAGTTGTCGTTGCATCGCGAAACCGAGTTCATAATCGATTTGATCGAAGGTGTTAGACCTATTGTTACGCCTCTTAGGCAGATGGCGCCTAGGGAACAACGAGAGTTAGAAGTGTAAGTACGTGACCTTTTGGGAAAGAGGATTCATTCAGAGGAGCGTGTCCGAATGGGGTGCACTAGTTGTGTTTGCAACCAAGGCAGATGGACCTTTGAGATTGTGTGCGGACTATCATGAGCTGAATAAGGTGACCAAGAAGAACAAATATCTACTGTCGAGGATAGTTGACTTGTTCGATCAAATTCATGAGGCCAAGGTGTTTTCTCAAATGGATTTGGCAACGGGATTCCACCTGTTGAGGGTGGCAAAGGATAGTGTGTCGAAGACTGCTTTTAGGATGCCATCTGGTTTCTATGAATGGTTGGTGATGCCATTTGGGTTGACTAGTGTGCCAGCGTATTTCGTGGATCTTATGAATAGGGTATTCAGGGATCAGTTAAACAAGTTCGTGCTTGTGTTCGTGGATGATATTCTGGTTTACTCCTGGAATGAGGAAGAGCATAAGACACACTTGGCAGTTGTTTTGGAAATCTTAACAAAGCATCATTTGAGAGCTAAGTTTTTGAAGTGTCACTTCTAGAAGAGTGAAGTGAGATTCTTAGGTCATGTTGTTTCTGGAAATGGAATAGTGGTTGACCCCACTAAGGTGGCAGCAATCCAGGACTAGGATAGACCTAAGAATGTGACGGATGTTCGGAGTTCCTTTGTTTTGGCGGGATATTGTCTTTGTTTTATAAAGGATTTCTCCGAGCTAGCTGCACTATTAACAGGATTAACGAAAAATAATCAAATGTTCGCATGGGATGCAAAGTGTGAGCAAGATTTTGTAATCCTAAAAGAGAGACTAACGAGTGCCCTTGTTTTGTCCATTCCGAGTGGGAATAAAGAGATGGTGGTATGCACCGATGCATGTGGTACTGGACTTGGAGAAGTATTAATGTAAAAGGATATAGCTATGGCCTACACGAGTTGACAACTGAGCAGCATGAGTGAAATTATCCGACTTATGATTTAGAGTTAGCAGCGATCGTGTTTTGCTTTGAAGATGTGGAGACATTACTTGTTAGGAGTTCTATTCAAGTAATTTATGGATCGTATGTCGTTGAAGTATCTTTTCTCCCAATAGGATTTGAATCTTCGGCAGCAACCGTGGCTAGAGTTTCTGGCATCTTATGATTTTGGTATAGCCTATAATCCTGGTAAAGGTAATGCAGCTGCAGATGCGTTGAGTCGAAGACACACAAGTTTGGGAGCGATATTTTCGGAATGAAAGCACCTCGAGTACTTAGCATGATTTGATTTCAGGTCTCGATGTGAGTTAGAACCTGAAATGTTGGCAAGCTTATCGATAAGACCTACTCTCATCTAAAGGATTGGCAAGATCCAAAAGTTTGATGCAAAGCTTGTCAAGATTTCCTAGAAGTTGGAACCAGAGGGTAAGGAATTCGAGGTCGATTGAGAGGGTTGGCTTTAAAAGAAAGGACGACTAGTTTTTCCTGATATTGATGGGTTGAGAGATGAGGTTCTAAGGGAATGTCATCACTCGAAGTTGACGATTTATCTTGTTGGTAATAAGATGTATCAAGACATGAAGCGAGCCTACTACTAGGAAGGAATGAAAATGGATGTTGGAAAATTCATTTCCAAGTGTATGAATAGTCAGCTAGTGAAAGTTGAACTTAAGAAGCCGAGTGGATTGCGTCAACCATTGGAAGTTCCTACGTGGAAGTGGGAGCAGATATCGATGGATTTTATTGATGTACTACCTAGAACTAGGGCAAGAAACGAAGGTACTTAGGTCATTGTGGATCGTTTGACCAAGAGCACAAGGTTTATTCCTATCATATAGACTAGGATAGCATCGAAGTTGGTTGAGCTGTATATAAAGTGGATAGTTCGATTCCATGGTATCCCGAAGAGCATAGTGAGTAATTGAGATCCATTGTTCACGAGTGGATTTTGGAATAGTTTACAAGAGACTTTAGGAATCGAATTGTGTTTAAGTACGGCTTATTATCCCCAGACTGATGGTCAAACCGAGAGGTTTAACCGAGTTTTGGAAGATCTCCTTAGAGCTTGTGTATTGGACTTCAGAGGATCGTGGGAAGACCATCTACATCCATTTTAGTTTGTGTATAATAACAGCTACTAGTCTAGCATTAGGATGACACCATACGAGACATCATATGCTAGACCATGTAATTCTCCGGCATGTTGGTTAGAAACCGGAGATAAATTGGTACTTGGGATAAAGATGATAAGAGAGACTTCGGATTGTATTGAGATTGCTCGGCAACGAATAAAGGCAGCCTAACGCCGTTAGAAGATTTATGATGACAAGCATAGAAAGATTTGGAATTTGATATTGGCGATATAGTTTTCGTAAAGATTTTGCCTTTGAAGAATGTTGTTTGGTTCGGAAGCGAAGTTAGCTCTAGGATTCGTTGGACCGTTTCCGATAGTCGAGCAGATAGGAAAGCTTGCATATAAATTGGATTTACCCAAGAAGATGTCTAGTTTGCACAATGTTTTCCATAAATCGTTTCTACGGAAGAGTGTGCCTGATTCAAATGTGGTGGTACCTCCAGAACAATAAGATGACCTAGAAGTCAAGTCCGTAGATATAAGACCTCGTAAGCCGCTTCATGTTGTGGGGAATGACACGAAATAGCTTAGGAGGAAGACGGTTAAGCCAGTCAAGGTGTAGTGGAGTGAGGATGATGACGATTGTACATGAGAAATGAAAGAGAGAATGAAGACAATCCAATCCATCCAAAACTTTTTGGTGATATGACCCATTAATATCATGTCACCTTACATCATTGTAGCTTGTATTATTCGTTAGAATTCCGCATGCTTGTTAAGCTATGGATGCATGGCTTGATGGATGCTAGTTTGGATGGTAATATTGGCTGCTCATGGATGACAGGCATACAGAGTTGTTTTTGGTTGCTTGTATTTGTTTGGAATTCCAAGGGCGAAATTCCTAAGGAGGGGAGAATGTAATGACCTGCATTTTACGTATTGGAGGATTGTAAAATATTTTTATTTAATTCCTAAGGGTCAAATTATTGCCAAATTTGGATATGTTGGTTATGGGGACGTGAGACATATCCATAATTTTTACCAATTTTATTTGTGACCATTTAGCCCTGTCAGTTTTATACAGGGCATAATTTTTGACTGGGATTGAATCAGGTGCTGAAATCGATTTTATTGGAAAGGAAATGGTGTTGCCAATTCCGTAGAGTGGTCACATTAAAGGTTTGGTTTACCAGTTTGAAAGGAATCGCTGTTTTAGTGCTACACAATTTCTGGACAGACTAATTAGTCATTAATAGGCTGATTAATGAAGCCCATTAGTGGGTTGATGGTTTGGCTATAAACAAAGGAGTAAAGGCAAGGAGAATAGTTTAGTTTCTTCATTTCTCTCATTTGGTTGTGCTCGTGATCCTCCTTGCTCAATCAAATACCTCTCTCCTCCATTAAGATCATAGATCTAGATTAGAAGGTAGAAGATCAACATCGAAGAAAGGTAGATCGCATCAAAGTGATTGATTCGAAGGCCGTTATTCATCGTTCTTCGCTCTCCTTGTTAGAGATTATAAGCTTTCAAGTTATTTTGAATATTTGATGAGTGATAAGCATCTCTCACATGGATTAAATCAAGTATATGGGTTGTTTGATCTTATTTTTCATCATTTCAAGTTATTTTCACCTAGATCTACATCTTAGTAAGTATGTTTCCATTCAAATCACCATAGGATCTAATATAGAAACTTAAATCGGTAATTCTTATGTTAATTCATATGTAAATACAAAATAGATCTACTATTATATTCATTCATTGTTTTATCATGATTTGGTGAATTCTATAGGAATGTATGATGATACTTGTTGTCTAAATGTTGTTTGATGATTGCACAAAGTGTTGTTGATCGAATCATTGTAGTTGATCAATTTGAATGATTTGTGTGCATCGATGTTGTCGTTTAGTGATGGACTGGTTAAGATTGGAGTGGATCGGTCATTTTTGGAGTTGGGTCGCTTGACTTATTTCCCAAGAAATAATGGGTCGGCCAAGTCTTTGGGTCGTTTGGATGTTGGGTTGTCTGTGCTTCAGGTCAATGTTTCTTCGGGTCATTGGTGCATTGGGTCATTGGTGCTTCAGGTCGTTGGTGCATCCGGTCGTCGGTGCATCGGGTCATTGGTGTTTTAGGTTGTTGATGAGTCTGGTTATTCAAAGACCTAATGTAGCGGCCTGGAATTTCGCTCGATCTGAATCAGTCGCTAAACTGATCTAGACCGTTCGAAACCCCTGATGGTTTTGAGAACAGGACAAATCAGAACACAAACAGAAGAACATTTCATTTTTATTACAACAATCCCATCAGATACAAGAATATACAGAGTATAAATGAATAAATTACATTCAATAAATCTCAGAGATTTAAATTACATTTAAATACATTGCAGCGGAAAATAATACAAAAACACAACTAGAAGTGATACACGGATACAGAGCTTTCCGAGCATCGTTCCAGCTGTAAACCAGGATCCTGTGAATATAAATCTGCAAAACCAAAACTACTAGCTGCCCGTGTGGAAAATAGGGGCACCCAGAGTTTAGGTTAAAACAATAAACTCCAGGTCAGTCATGTGACTGGTGTGAGAACTAAAACAGTTATTTAAAACTTTACTTTAAAAGAGAGTAATTCAAGGGACCACGCCGTATAACACGGAACGGGTTTCCTCCCAAGAATACCAGTGCATAGAATAAACAACGTAATGCTTTTTCGAAAAATGAAGCT
Organism: Allium sativum; assembly: GCA_030737875.1. Classification (NCBI taxonomy): domain Eukaryota; kingdom Viridiplantae; phylum Streptophyta; class Magnoliopsida; order Asparagales; family Amaryllidaceae; genus Allium; species Allium sativum. The sequence continues at coordinate 81,547,442 of CM060914.1, forward strand.
ATTATAAGACCCAGGTCCCATCACACAATGCAACGCAAGCCGGAGGATAGGGTTTTCCCTTATAATAGCCAAACATGATTGGTACGTTTAAAACAAATCATTTGATACTATAATAAGTGTATAGTGTCAAAACAATTTCAATCATAAATATAAATCATAGACGGCATAGCATCCCATGCTACTATGTCGCCATACTAGGCTCTACAAATAAAGCTGAAATATCTCATATTGGAAATTGGATTTCCATCATGAGTCGAGGCAAGGGGCAAGCTCCTCTCCGCGTTCGAGACACTCTAGCAAATGCCTCAGGACTACGCACTCTGGGCAATCCTGAAATCGGCTGGGCCGGTCCTCACTTACGTTAGAGGATTGGCAATTCCTGAACACACGTTTCCCGGTCCTTACAGACCTAATATCGAGGCGCCTCATTCCAACAACCACAAAGGTGAAAAGTATATAAATGTCAGGGCTGGTAAGTCACTGACACCACCAAAGCTAGAAATAAACGTCGTGCTCTCCCAGCGGTCCGTATCCCTTTTTAACTCATACCGAGGTGTGAGGCTCGCGAATTCACGTTATACACAAAGCTGCCACGTAGGCTGTGCTTTGATCATCAACCACAAGACTTTGCTTTTCAACAGAAGCCTTGTTCCATGCAACTCAGCGTGCCACACAGGCAATTCATGCCATGCGATTGATATCTATCGATATATAACCTCTAAGCTCGTACGTCTCAGAGAAGGGCGTTAAGCAAGAGAATAAATTCTCCGCCGCCAAACAGATATATATTTAACAGAAATCAATCAACACAGAATAAAATCCAATGTCAGACACACAATCCATTTACAAGTTCGTTCTGGGTCTGAACGAAACCGGAGGCACTTTCCTCGCATATCCATCCATCTCCAAGTAGGTCTGGACGACAACCAACTGATTCCCTCATCTTGGGTGTACATCCCAATCAAGATCATCAGTAATCACCCAAACGATGTGAAGACTTCTGGTCTTCGACCACCGTCTTCATCTTCGACTTATCGTCAAATCGGTTATTCAGAATGGGTATAAACCCGGCCTTTCTGAACAACCCGCGTATATTAAAAACAAATGTTACACAAACTCAACATACGCCTCATTCCAATTCAGAATATTCTTTTATTCACCAAATCACATTCTTAGGGAAAGGTTCCCATTAATTTTATCCAAGATAAATTCTTTGAAATTTATCCTTTAATCTTCCTTTGGATGACATTTCAAACCAAATTATGGTTTTCTAAACTAGTCGAGATTAGCGAACCACAACGAAGTAATTATTTATTTTATTTCCCAATCCCAACCTATTCATCCCATGAAGCAAAACTGGTAATACTCCATATCTAATACTATGGTGTTATTGGTAAAATTAATTACCATTTCACGTTCAAATCTAATTAAAGATTTAACTATCGCTTTGGAGCAAAACTGGCGATACTCCATTCTCGCTCATTTCTAAATTCGATAATTTAGATTATAAATTCACATTTCAATCTAATTGCAGATTCGTTAAAACTCCTTTTACTGGGTTAAAGAACTAGTGTTATTTAAAACACAATTCACGACAAACCCAAATCACATTCTATTTATTATCGGGTTAAAGAACTAGTGTTATTTAAAACACCATTCACGATAAACCCATTTCAAATCCAATCAAATATATTAGAAATTCCGATTATTTAAAACCCCTTTTTAAATCTAATTTATTTATTTAATAATAATTGGGTTTTAAATTTTAGTTCAAAACTAGTTCATTTCGATAAAAATCTATTTTTATCTTTTCAAATGTGGAGATTTTCATCCCAATTTTTCTCAAATCATTTCTTATGATTTTACACAATTTATTGATATTTTTAATAATTTTATCAAGGCCCGTACAGTCGATTTCCACCAATGGCCATCGAACTGCATTTACAGCGACCTTTTTCAAATTTGATTTGGACGTATCTCCAAATCCAACCGTTAGATTTCAAATTTCTAATATTCGTTAGAAAGCTCTTTTCGATACGAACCCAACGGTTCCGGTTTTAGGAGAATCCGACGGTCGGATCTCCTGTAATGTCCGTTTGAAATAAATGGTCGAAATTCACGAACTGCCGCGGCGCGGCGCGTTCTCTTCAGGCCATTATATTATATATATATAATATATTTCATCGATTTCTATTTAAAACGAATTTTATAAATAGTTTTAAATTTGTTTCAAAAACATTTTCGACTTCCATTTCAATTCAAATCAAAATTGAATTTTTCCTTATAAATTCGTTTTAGAATTCGTTTCTATTCAATTCAAATTTCAATTCAATTCAAATTCATTTCGTTTTCTATTTGAATCCAATTCATTTTGTTTTCTATTTGAATTCGAATTCAAATTGGCTTTTTATTCAATTCAATTCGAAATCGTTTTATATTCAATTCATTTCGAAATCGTTTTCTATTCAATTCATTTCGAAATCGTTTTCAATTCAATTCATTTCGAAATCGTTTTCTAATCAATTCAATTCAAGTTTCATTTCAAAATATTCGATTTCGAAATCACTTTTCAATATTCATTTTAAAATGAATAAAATCGATATAAATATCGTTCGCGTCAATCTAATCAACACGGCTTCATATAATTCTATTTTCAAATATTTTATTTCAAATGTTTCGTTTCAAATATTTCTATTTCAAATATCTCGTTCAACACATGACTAATCTCAACGGATGAGTATAGTCAACACATGAACCTTTATATTATATTGATAAAGATGTAAATTTTATTATTAAAATATTTCGTTCAACACATGACTAATCTCAACGGATGAGTACTGTCAACACATGAACCTTTATATTATATTGATAAAGATGTAAATTTTATTATTAAAATATTTCGTTCAACACATGACTAATCTCAACGGATGAGTACTGTCAACACATGAACCTTTATTTTATATATTCTTTATTTTCTAAATTGGAATGAGGCCCAATAAATCACCATATAATGTTAATTATATGGATTTTCATACATCACACGTATATAACAGCATTGAAAAATAATCAACCATCAACCAAAGTGCACTACACTGTATAAGCATCAAATATAGACATCTAACGCTTATAACAGCCTGTCAATCAATCGATCGACATATTTAATCAATCAGGATGAGTGAACTTCAAATTTCATCCCAACACCCGTGTGGGGTTTCAAACAATCAAACACAGATTTTATTTGTGCAGTTGGGCGATGTGTAAAATTTATCATCCCAATCAATGTCAGTCAAATCAGTGTACATAAACAAACCGTCCGGTTTGTAAATGAATATTTATTTATTCACATTCACTATATTCATATTCACGTTAAAAATTATATTTTTAACGATAAAACATTTTATTTTAACATATGAATTTCTATTCAATTCATTTATTCAATAAAATGATATTTTTATTTTTCTAACATATTTTAGAAAATTTCGACGGCATAACGGCACGATACTAGAAACGGGACGAGGCCTAGCCTTATCCCCGATTTAGTGAAGGCCAACGCCATTCACACATCAATCAAATCAATTTCATTTCACCAAACAATTCAAATAATCTAACTAATTTTTGCAATCAAACAAACAAGTCCATGGTCTGTGGACGATTGTGTCGAGTGCTACTAAACACCGTCTGCATCCTAGTATATATGTATAACTAGAAAAAGAGTTTTTGAGTGAGAAGTTCTCACCGATAGCTATTCCAACTTCACGACACTTCATTGATAGAAATCTTCATTGCCCGTATTCTCTACATATGTAAAAATAGAATTTTCACTTCGCTATTCAATATATAAAAATCGAATTTTTATTATGCTATTCAATATATAAAAATCGAATTTTTATTATGCTATTAAATATATAAAAATCGAATTTTTATTATACTATTCAATATATAAAAATCGAATTTTTATTATACTATTCAATATATAAAAATCGAATTTTTACTTCGCTATTCAATATATAAAAATCGAATTTTTCCTTCGCTATTCAATATATAAAAATCGAATTTTTACTTTGCTACTATATAGATAAAAATTATATTTTTATCACGCTATTTTTCATATAAAGATTTCGCCTTTTTACATATAAAGATCTCGCCTTTTTAAACTTAACATTATGAAAATCACATTTTTATTTTTGCTACACATATAAAAATTTCATTTCTAATACGCCCATCATGTAAAAATTATATTTTTACATCTTCTACATAGTAAAGATCATATTTTCCTCCAACAAAAATCAAAGCTTTACCGTGTTAAAAATTCTACCTTTGCAGTTTTAAAAATCCTATCTTTACAGTTTTAAAAAATCCTATCTTTACAGTTTTAAAAATCCTATCTTTACAGTTTTAAAAATCCTATCTTTACAGTTTTAAAAATCTAATCTTTGCTTGTCATTTCAGTAAAGAAAAATATAATTTCTTCATATATAAAAATATAATCTTTTCTTGCCATAAAAGTATATTCTTCCTACTTAAGAATCACATCTTTATTTAAACAAAAATCACTTCATTATCTAAATAAAAATCTCCTTTTTATAGTGATGAATATAATTTAAAGATCGCACCTTTATATCGTCCTTCACATATTAAAAAAAAAATCAAATCTTTATGATATTAAAAATCATTTCTTTCTGTTGTGAAAAATCAAACCTTTATATTTACTTCTAAAAATCCTAATAGGCTGATTTTATTTAAAGATCATTGCATAAAAGGATTTAAATAAACTAAATAAACTAAAAATCAAAATAAAATAAAAAAAAGGTCAAGAACTTACAGCGGGGGGGGGGGGGGGGGGGTGGGTTCCAATCGGAGAAGGGGCTGTTGGAGCGGACAGGTGGCCGGAGGACAGTGTTGCGGCGGTTGCGGGCTTCAGATGTGGGTCCCATGGCATCTGGAGGGGACGGCTTTCCTTGGGGGTTGCTGCGAGGTGCTTACGGGCTTGGGGGGGGGGGTTCAGGAGGAGGAGAGAGAGGGTATGGCGGTTGCGTTAGAGGGGTGACGTTGGGGAGGCGACGGTGCCAGAGGCGGCGGGCGACAGGATCGAGCGAATCGTTCGTTTTTTTTTTCCTGAATCGATTGAATCGTAGAATAAGGGGGGGCCAGAATATAAGGAAAGGAGAGAAAGGGGGATTTTTCTTTTTATATTTAATTATTTTATTTACCAAAAAGTTGACTTTTTATTTCGACCTCGAAATGAGGCCCACCGCCTGTCATCCATAGCGTTTTACCCTCATTCCGAACACAATGGGATATGTATCGAAAGCTGATTTGATCATTACAATCAGTTTCCGTTGAATTTACATTTAGATCTATATATTCTGTTTTAAACATACATTTCAATTTACCAGGGTCACATACGAACTCTATAAATTGCAGAAAAATATTTTCTAGCTTTGCATTGACGATACGGTCCTAACAAAACTAGTTTCGTCGAATTCTGAGACCGTTTGAAAAATGGCCATTTTCCAGTCGATTAAAATCAACTGAAATTGGTCAAACGCGTTTTCCTTTGCCACGCTCACATATTGATTCGAAAAATTATGAAATTTGGAACCTAGCAATAATTTGACATCACGGACCCAACAAAAGTGGTTTCGTCAAAATCCGAGGTCGCTTGCAAAATTTCCATTTTTAAGGGCCTGAATTCCATATCGACTATTCAGAATTTTCAACTGGACATATCTTTTGATCCCCGCTATGAAATTTCGATTTTTCGGATTCGTTGGAAAGATATTCTAAAATAGATCCTAATGTTTTTAGTTTCACTAAAATCCGGATTGTTTTGCACTCGGTACATTCAATTGAAGTTTGAAATCGAATTATCGAACTACCGCGCCATTTTCAATTCTATTTATAATTATATATAATTATTTATATTCTAACGACGGCGTATATAATATATACGTTCTATTTCTATTCAAAATGAATTTCTCGTCGATATTATTTAAAATCATCTATTTTAAATATTCAAAATTCGCTAAAATTGCCAAAATAAAAATTTTAAACTGGTTCAGAATTTCCGGGTTATTACACCTGATGAGTCAGGTCATTTTTTTATGGATTGGGCAGAAGATACTACAGCGTTTAACAAATGCTATGGATGGGAATTTAAACACTTTGGTATTTTTTCAGAGAGAAAATGCTAAAGTGCTATGGGTTGAATATCGACCAAAAGTGATGATTATTTTGGTTCGAGAATGGACGTGGCTTCGAAGTGAATTCAAGGAGGAACATTCTAAGTGATATGAAGTGTTCATTGATCAACAAAATGCAACAAATATGTAGATGACTCAAGCGTATTTTGAGCTCTTGGATAATGGTTGCTCAAATGTGTTTGAGCTTATGGATAGTCATCGGTGATGATGACTTGAGTTATGGAGGCCGAAGAATTATCATTGTCGTTGGTTCTAGCGGACTCAAAGCAGGGGTATAATAGGGACGCCTAAAGGACTTATTGGATAGTCGAGTACACTGGGCAGTCACGATGGGCCTAGAGATACGAGTCACGATGGCGTATGGAGTTTTGTTAGAACCGAGTTTACCATTAGCCCTTGACAGACGAAATGATGTTGAGTTGGTCATACGATCAATGATGTTTCAAAGCAGGATTGGCGGTGATATCCAGAGTCATGGATGATGATTAATTTGCTTGTTCGTCTTGTGTAGATCATTCAACGACGAGGGAGATTCTCTCGAGTGCTTGTATGATCTTGGTTTAGGCCTTCGGGGCTTGTGCTTGGGTGATGTCAATATCGATTAGGATGATCTATGCTTGATAATTGATTGCCATAAATGTACTGTTTGTTTCTGTGTGATTTTTGTAAAGGCTATCACTGTCGGATGTGGGGAAGATGTGTTAGGTTCTTCTATGATGTTTGATAGATTAGTTGCTTTATCTACCTGTTTCTCATACACTTGATGATGTTATATAATTGTTTTTTCGCTCATTAAAACTATTGTCTAACTCAAGATTTTGTGTTTCCTCTTATTACCTTAGGTTGTTCATCCATGTTTTGGATGGGCAGACTGAGTAGCACGTGACAGGTAGTTGAGCTTGATGAGGACAATGCTGCTGAGCGATGATGAGCTAGAGGCTTACATATTAGTTTTCTGTAGTTTAATATTTATTGTTTTTATGCTGCTATGTTGATATATTCTCTGGGTGACTTGTAGTGAGGCACTTTGTACAGACTCTTATAGTGTTATAAAATGTTGTATGGATGTTTCATGGTGCTATGAAAATTTTTAAGATTCTGCTCAATTTTGCTCACTATTATTGCCTGTTGTATATGTTATATTATATTTTATTCTTGCGCTGTGAGTTATACGACAAGTTTCGCTTGTGTTTATCTACCCCGATGATCGTTCGTAGCTTCTTGGCACATCTTTCAGCGCATTACTTCCCTTTTTAAGTGCTGGAGTTATGGGCGGTCATCACAATGCGTATCTGAAAGAAGATATATGGGTGGCTATGAGAGATTTTTCAATTCACTTAGCAGGCCCGCACGGTCCATAGTTGAGGCCCATTTCCGGTCCACTTAAATTATCATTTCCGATCCTTCTGTCTATGTTGAAACATAATGTGATAAATTGTCCATTTTGAAGGTTACAATTTTTGTAAACCAAAAAATTACAAGCTTCGAGAGGCAAACGTTAATCCACTAAAAAATAGTGCATAGTTGTTGGGTCGATCATATATGATCTAATTGACCGGTCATGTATCGAAGCTATGGATCAAGCCACTTGAACGAGCTATGAATCGGCGGTACCTTGTATAGATGGGTTGGTCACTTCTTTTAAAAGATGGATCAGTTATACATTGAGTCGATGGATCGGTCGTCTTTTCTCATTATGGATTAGGTGTCTTCTTTGTTATGGATCGGTCAACAATTTATCAGATGGATCGGGCATCCTTCGAAGCATAGATCAGTCATGCTTGACATCGTGGATCGGGCGTTTTCAGAACATGGATCGGGCATAAGTTTATATCATGGATCGGTATTATCTTAAACATTGGATCGAGCAGTGCAATAATGCTTGCACCAGGCACAATCACAAGGATGGCTCGGGCATTAAAACTGCCATGGATCGACTAGTAGAAAAGGTGAATTAGCCAACATAGAACACGTTGAAATAGGTGATCGGCCCATGCGCGCATTGATGGATCATCACATTTTCATGGAACAACCATTATTTTGGCTTAGTGCCATTTTTGTAAATAGTATGGATCGACATCTGATCCATGACCTGTGCACACCTAAATTACAGTTTTACCACTCCCTTCAAATTTCGCCTATAAATATCCCACCATTTCACATATTTAAGGACCCAATTTTTCTACCCCGAAGGGCTGCCATTTTCATTTCTCAATATCAAGCAATCATCTCAAAATCCATTAAAGTTCCATCAAGCTTCAATTAATCATCTCCATCATCGGGAAATCATCAAAGATCATTAAAGTGCACGATTATCGAAGATCTACTTTAATATCTCCACAACTAAAGAGATCTAAGCATTTCTACGTTGAATTCAAGATACTATAGAGAAGAGATAAAGGATTGTAGAGAGGAGAGATTCATTGTAAAGGAAAATAGAAAAAAAGTATAAAGCGGAAATGATCATGCACCTTGTAATGATGAAGATCATAATGAAATTCCCGATTAAAGTGGATGTAAGCTAGATCAGAGGTCGAACCTCTATAAATGCTCTCTGATTTAATTTTTCCCCGCACTTATTTGCTCTTGACTTTGTTTTGATCATTCGTGAAGTGTTGAAAAACACTTTGGGGTGTTAGTGCAATTTTTTGCATTAATAGACCATATAGTGTTTATAAGATAATTGACATACCTGTTTATAAGTAAATTATATGCTTTTACTATCAGATAATTAATTAGTTACGTGTATTTATCTTCCTTTTTCCAATTTCTACTGTTTTTAGTTTATTTCCATTCTTGCTTATATGGCTATGTGATTTGATTCTATTCTCCTTCCTCTATTTTCCCTTTTTGTTTACGCTAAGCCTAGGCCTTTGGAAGCCTAGGACATGTCTGATTTAAGTTTGCGTATAGTTAAAATTTTGTACGTTCATGATGTCTCTCTAATGTCTTCTCATGGTGACCTTGCGTCACATCTCGCCATAATTAACCCCATTCCTCGTTCTAACACCACATCACCTCTCTTTGACTCCGCCGCTTCTCCACATCCATATGCCAATCCTTTGCCTGAACGTACCCTTATCGATCCACCTCTGATCCCTCCCTCTGTTCCTCCTATCTCTTCGTCTAATCACACTTCGCTCCCTCCTCCTATCTCCTCTTCCTCTGCTATGAAATTCTCCTCCTTGTTTTACTCTAAACCGCGTAATGTTGGTAACTATATTCCTGTTCAGTTTGAGGTAAACTACTCAGGCAAATCAGTGCCTCCGCCTAAAGTTGTTATTGATGAAGGAACTAAATCTTGGAGTGGCTGCCTCGTTGGATCATTCCTAGCTGCTGACGTAAATTACATGGCTGTCAAGCATCATTTGTATAGAGTATGGAAGCTTAAAGGTGACTATGAGATGTTCTATGATAAACAAAACAATTTCTTCAAATTCGTGAACCACGAAGATAAGATGACAGTTCTTTAAAAGGATCCAATGTTCATTAAAGGCCAAATATTTATTATATCGAACTGGACTCCCTCTTTGTCTTCTGCTAAAGCTGCAGTTAAATCCATTCCCATTTGGATACATTTTTATAGGATACCCATGATGCTATGGTCGTTAGTTGGTATTAACTGGATAGCATGTCACATTGGAAAGGTCTTGTGTTATGATGAAAACACAGAAAAGATGAAGAGGTTTGAATATGCAAAATATTTGGCGGAAGTTTGCCCGAACAAAGTACTGCCTGAGTTCTTAGTAGTAGGGATGAAACCTGTCCTCATGTTCAAGTAGACTACTCTTGGAAGCCTTTAATATGTACACATTGCAAAATTCTCGGCCATGACACAAATCATTATGAGAAACATGTTCTTGAAAGGGTTGTCGAAACAGCGAGGAAGACAAATGTACCAAAGGGAAAGTATGTGAAAGAGGCAGGTGGAAATGGTAAAGAAGTAGATCAAAATGGTGGACAAAAAGAATTTACTGTATATCATAGGAAGAGGAATAGAAACAACAAACAAATGTGGAGAATGGCAGTGAATGGAAAAAAGAAAGTAGATCAAAATGCGGAAGGCATAGCTAAATAGAAGGATCAAGAGGTAGACAATGTCTTTGAAGTGGATAATGTTGGGGATATAACAATGTTTGTGGATGGTGGTACTTCTGTAAATGTAGATGCCAATGTGAACGCTCAAACATCCCAATTTACCTTTGCTGCACAAACAATAAATCCCTCTCGCAACATTCATTCATCTCCATCTACATCTGAATCTAAGCTTTGCCCCAGTCCCCTCCATATCCTTTCTAGCCCACTTACCTTTAACAACCCTTTCAAATATCTCAATGACATGAATGCTGATTCTAAATATATGGTTGATGCTGAAAATGAACCTCATATATTGCATGATACTAATTACCACTCTTCTATTGTGAATGAGATGATCTCGGCACGCATTTCTGATTCAAATACTCCTACTACTATTTTGAGCAATATTGTATCGCCTTACAACTCTCTATCGTTACCCCCTCACATTTTTGGAGACATTAATACTGTGTCTTCATCTCGTGGTATCCCTAGTCATAATCTTCAACCTAAATCATCATCATCTGTGCCAAAGATTCAAAAAGCGCCAACATTCCCGCTTCCAAGGAACAGAGTAGTTAAAAGAGGGAAGGGTAGGCCTAATAAAGTGGGGTCTACTGCTTTAGATCTTGATTCAACTAATGAATTCTCCATGAAGCAATCAGTCCTAAACTTTCCTTCTCAACAGACTCAACCTTTTATTTCTTCGGGTGTCAGAACCAGAGCATCATCATCCCTATCATTGTAATGATAGATAAAATTGCTTTTTGGAATATTAGGGGTGCAAATCCCCTAGCTAAACATCTTGAAATTGCTAACCTCATCTCTTCATTTAATACACATCTACTTGCTATCGCTGAGACAAAGTTAGATCACTTGACAACTAGGAAAGCCATGCAAAATATTAAACCATCCTGGAGTTACATACATAACTTGTCTCAGGCTCCATTTGGTAAGCTATTACTAATGTGGAATCCAAATATATTTTCTGTTTCTCCAATCTTTGTTCATTGACAATATATCCATTCTGAAATAACCCGTGTTCCCTATAATTCATCCTTTTTCTTAACCGTGGTCTATGCTGAGAACTCTGCAGCTTTAAGATGAAACTTCTTAGACACTATTCCTTCTCTTCAACAAGCTAACTCTCCTTGGATTTGTTTAGGGGACTGGAACTGTATGCGACTTTCTTCTGACAAATCCGGTGGCACTCCCCTTACTTATAGTCAAACTAGACCACTCAACAATGCCATATATGACTCCAATATTATCCCCATACCTTCCTCAGGTGCTGACTTTACATGGAACAACTCTGCTAGAAATGGCATCAGAACATTTTGCAAGCTTGATACACCATACCAGAATATTAATGTCGTTACCTCTTGGCCTACCTTATGCTGCTTTATCCCTTCACCTTCTTTGTCTGATCATTCCCCTCTGGTGATTGATTGGGGAAAGACCGTCATGAGAAAATATTCCTGTTTTTCATTTTTTAACAAGTGGATTGAACATCCTAATTTTATGCATATTGTGTCGGAAAGTTGGAAAACTAATGTATTTGGCAATCCTATGTTTATTGTGCAGGAAAAAATTAAGAGACTTAAAGGTGTTCTTATGATATGGGCGAAGCAAAATTATGGAGATGGTGAATGTCTTTCTAATTCTATCAGGTAAAAATTATTTCAAGTGCAAAATTTTATCATGACTTGTCAAGACCCTGCTCACATGACGCATTTATCTACTCAAGAAAAGCTGTTAAGTATTGATCTAACTAAGGCTACAACTACTAAAGCAAACATGGCGACAAAAATTAAAGCACAAGTGGAAGACTCATGGCGATAAAAATAATGTTGTTTTTCATAGCTCACTCAAAATTCAACAAAAGGCGACTACTATCACCTCCATTACTGATATGAATGGTGACATATGCTCTGATATTGACTCCATTCATGGTGCCTTCATCGATTACTTCACAACCACGCTTGGTAATTCTGCACATTCTCCAATTAATTTGAATTCATTCTCTAGTGTTAATCTCCCAAAAATCTCAGATGATCATAAATGTAACATTATTTCGGAGGTTACCGCTGAGCACATTTATCTATTGATCTTTTCTATGAAATCCTCTAGCTCTCCAGGACCGGACGGATTTAATGCTCATTTCTACAAAAGGTTTTGGTTGGTGAGGATGTTATTAAGGCAATTAAAAGTTTTTTCATGCACAGTAAAATGCTGGGTGGTATCAATGCAACTAGGCTTGCATTAATACCTAAAATTGATTCGCCAACTAATTTTACTCAGTTTAGGCCGATAGCGTGTTGCAACGTCATATACAAATGCATTGCTAAAATCATGGCTGATCGAATGAACTTGCCCTTGCTGAAGTCATATCCTCAAACCAAAGCGCGTTCCTTCCTAACAGAGATATTGCAGATAATATATTGCTAGCTACTAAGTTATTAAAAGGATACAATAGAAGCTACATATCCCCAAGAATAGTTCTAAAATTGGATATTCAGAAAGCTTATGACTCGGTTAGATGGGATTCGATAATCTACATAATGTTCAAAATGAATTTCCCCATTCCTTTTCTATGCTGGATATATACATGTATATCCTCTGTAACCATCTCGCTTAGTGCTAATGGGTATACTTTTGGTTATTTCAAAGCTATGAAGGGGTTAAGGCAAGGGGATCCTTTATCCCCGTATGTTTTTGTATATGTTATGGAACTATTTAGCGTACTAATAAGCAATACCATGTACTACAAGTTCATTGACTACCATCCCCTTTGTAAAGGTTCAAGGTTATCTTCTTTACTATTTGCGGATGATCTTTTGCTATTCACGAAGTCTAATGTCAAGTCAATAAATGGAGTATTTGCTATTCTGGATGACTTCAAAGTATTAACTGGTATGACTATCAACAAAAGTAAATCAAAGATAAAATGTGTTGGGGTATCCGAACAGCTGAAATCCTCTTTATATACTCTGAGTGGCTTGTCTCCCATGGATGATGATGAAGTGTACCTTGGTGCCCCCCTCTGCATGTCTAGGTTGAAGTCAGCTCAATGCCTACCGATGTTTGAAAGTTTTATCTCCAAGATTGCTTCATGGCCTGCAGCGAAATTTTCGATGGCAGGTAGATTAGTTATAGTTAAGTCAATAGCGTTTTCTAAGTGTACTTACTATGCTAGGCTGTTTATAATTCCACGGAAGATTATAGACATGATAAACTCGGCTCTTAATCACTTTTTATGGCATGGCAATCCGTACTCAAAAAAACTTATCCCTATATCATTCAAGAAAGTATGCACAGCAAAAAAATACGGTGGTTTAGCCGTGATGAACATGTAATTATGGAATAGAGCTGCGCTATCCAAGAGAATTGACAAATTGGCACGATATGATTCAAACTTATGGTCAACATGGTGTCGAAAGATCTTGATCAAGGATAAGTGTTTTTGGACGATGGACATCCCGCCTGATTGCTGCTGGTCATGGAAGAATCTACTCAAGCATAGACAATTATTTCTTCCAATATATCGTAGTGGATTCAAGCATGCTGATCATTTATACTTCTGGCATGATCCGTGGTATGCTGATGGCCGCAATTTTGCTGAAATGGTTGATTATGACCAAAGATGTATGACTAGTATACATGGAAATGCGGTGGTAATTTCTCTTTTAACCGATGGGGTTATTATCCTTCCTAACAGCAGCTCTTTTGCTGTTAACGAAGTATGGTCTGCTATTCGCTACTCTCTGATGCCTGCGGCGGATATTCATGCTACTTGGAGTGGTAAGACACATTCGATATCCTTGGTTTATGATAAATTAATGGAGAGAGGTGAATTGTTTCCTTGGCATACTAGACTATGGTTGTCTTCGTCGATACCAAAAGAGAATGTATTTATGTGGAGAATACTTATGAATGTTGTCCATACGAGAAGGAAATTAAAGGTACATGGGATTATTGATGATGATTCATGTATATTTTGCAGAATCTTTGCTGAAACTATATCGCATTTATTTTTTGAATGTGAGTATTCATCGTATGTGTGGTCGCATCTCCTTGCACACCATGGTCTTCACTCTTCAGCTTTGAATACGATGGACGGATGGTACATCATTTTTAAAGCAACGAGGTGGAAAAACATAAATGGAACCCTTCTTTTGAAATTATTCAAGAAAGCGTTATACGCTTTATGGATGGAAAGGAACGCTTGGGTGTTTGGTAATGTTTTTACTCCTAAACATGCAATGGTCCTATCTATTGTAAAGTGAATGTCTTGAATACTGTTTGTATATTTGGTTTTGGTTAATAATGTATGGTAGGGGCCATTCAACCCCGCTTGCTATGCAAAAAAAATGGCATGAAAAGGGGCCATACTATTAAATTAGGGACTGCTTGATTGTAATTTGGGGAAAGGGATAATGTGCATGTACTTGTACTTGCTGTAAATTTGAAATTTGATAAAAAGGGATAATATGCATAAACTTGTATATACTGTAATTTGGGGACGATGGACAGGCTTACAAAGAGCGCTCACTTTATTCCTATAAGGAGTAAGAGGACGGCGACATGGCTAGCATCGGTATATCTTCGAGAGATAGACCGACTTCATGGAGTACCTTCCAGTACAGTAAGCGATCGTGACCCCATCTTCACTAGTGAGTTTTGGAAGAGCTTACAAGAGGAATTAAGTGCATAATTACGTTTGAGCACGACATACCACCCTCAGACCGATGGATAGAACATAGCAAAATAAGAAATTGAAAGATTCCATTGAAATTATTCATTTGGAAATTTCCCAAAAATCTAATTATAGGTTCTTCTTTCCATCGGAACAATAAGGCCATTACACAGAAATGGGGAATTTTATAATTTAAAAATAGTCTATCCAATTTTTTTGTCTGTATCAATGAGAAATCTTTTTTCTAGATAATTATTAATAATTATCCTTATGTGAATAGAGTTCTTGAGGATCTTCTGAGAATGTGTATCTTAGATTTCAAAGGGACTTGGGAGGAGCACCTCCCATTGGTTGAGTTCGGCTACAACAACAATTACCAATCGAGCATAGGCACAGCACCCTTAGAAGCGTTATATGGACGACCTTATAGAAAGCCGACTTGTTGGTTGGAGTCTACGGACAAACTTCTACTTGGATCTGAGATGATTCGAGAAACTTTCAATAAGACTGATCTTATCCGCTGAAGAATGAAAGCAGCTTAGGACGGACAGAAATCATATGCCTATAAAAGGAGGACCAACTTGCAATTCGAAATTGGAGATATGGTCTTCATTAGAGTATCACTGCTGAGGAATGTAGTTTGCTTTTGTCCAATGGGGAAGTTGGCACCAAGATTTGTAGGGCCATTTCCTATGGTGGAGAGGATAGGTCAGATGGCGTATAAGATTAGACTACGGGACAAACTGGAAGGCATACACAATGTGTTTCACGTTTCCCAATGGAGGAAATGTTTACATGATGCAGCAAAGACAGTGGAGCTGAGCACACTTGAGGATGTGGAAGTTGAGAAGGAATCATCCGTGAGAAGAATTCCTACTTGTAACAACCCGAATTTTAAATAATATGTTAAAACAAGAAATCAAGGTATAATTAATTTTTAAAATGAGAATTATGGGAAACAGGTTGCACCATTGCGTTTGTCTCGGAATTCTTCATGAAATAGAGTCCGAGTTTTCGAAAATCGGAGTCCGGATGAAGAAGTTATGGCCTGTAGAAGATTCAGCAAATTTCAGGCAGCACAGGACCAGGCAGGTCGACCTGGGGGTCAAGTCGACCAGGTGGTCGACCTAGGTTTCGACCTACCCCCTACAGGTCCACTATGTGGTCGACCTCACCCCCTTACAGGTCGACCTGGTCGGCCTGTTTTGATCCAGAACCCATTTTTGAAGCCTGAGACCTGTTTTGATGGTCCGGATTGATTCTAGGGTTGATCTAAAGGCCCTAAATAGTTCCTACGCCTGTAAAAACACCCTAAAACCTAATCTAATTCATAACAAATCATCCTTACACCAAAATGCTGCTGAAATCCCGCTTGATCATGGCCGCCGTCTCTAATCGATTTCCTAAGCTTTCATACACAATCCAATTCGAAGATTAACATGTAAATTGGATGTTTGAGGATAATTTACCATTAACATGAAGCAGGGTAATTTTGGGTATTGTCATTATAATGATTATTGCGCGATTGGGATTGATATATGTAATTTGATATGGATCTTGATATATGTAATTTGGCTAGATCTTGTTATGGGTAAATTGGTGTAAACGTGGTATACATGTAATTTTGGGTATAAAACTTGATCTATGTAAATTGAGCATAGCTTTGTAAACATGTAAATCATGAATCTTGACATATGTAAAACGACATGAAACTTGGTATATGTGTAAATTGGCATAAAATTGGCATACATGTAATCTAGAACTTGGGCATATGTTAATTATGTAAAATTTGGAGTTGAAATGTATATGATAATTTATGACTTGGTAGAGGTTTAATATGAATGCACCTAAGTTGGGTTTTGGGTAGTTGGCATGTACTGTAAATGAAAGGCTATAACTTGGCATAACCTTATAGTGAATTATGATAATAATTTGGGAATACGTTTTTGGGCAAAACCGTGAATTATGAACTTGATAATTGGCATGTAACTGGAAATATGAAAGTGGTTGAAACACGAACATGAACATTTTTATATGTTAAATACATGAACTGATATTGGGGTTTTGGGTGGAATACGACCATTAATGAACCTTTGACATGAGGTTAGGCTCAGTTTGTGGTGTAAATCTGCCCGGAACCGCCCGGCAAATCTAGTAGCCACAAAGTGTCAGCCTAATGTGAGAGATTGAAGGTCGAATTGTATGCGTAACGGTTTATGACACGAGGTTAGACTCAGTTTGTGGTGTAAATCTGCCCGGAACCGCCCGGCAAATCCAGTGGCCACAAAGTACATGGTCTAATGTGCGAGGTCATACTTCGTTCGTCATAATGAATGAATTAAGGAATACTAACCATAATAAGGCATGGGTATGGTTAGAAGGTTAGGTGGGATGACATGGAAATTTGACATGTAAATATGGACCTAACATGTATGAGTTAAGAACACGTAAAACTTATAAGTGTGGACTTAACCAATTTGACATGACATATGGGTGGGTTAAGTCAACGTTAACCGATAAACGACACTTGGTAGGGTTAAGTCATGAATCACAAGAAAACACTTAACCAAGGTAATGTGTTAATTAGACAAATAGGTGTGGTTAAGTAAATTGAGAACACCTAACCATTATAACATGTTAATTAGACAAGTGGATAGGGTTAAGTAAAGTGCGAACACCTGACTAATACAACGGGTTAGTTAGACAAGTGGTTGCGGTTAAGTAATAAAACTTAACCAACATAACATGACAAGCAAGTGGGTTAGGTTAACTTGAATAGGTTGATAACACTTAACCGTTATAACATGACTAGCAGATGGGTTAGTTTAACTTGAATGAGTTGATAACACCCAACCGATATAACCTGATGTGTGGTAGGGTTAAGTAAATACACGAGGGTAACACTTAACCATTATAATATGGCTAGTGGATGGGGTTGAGTTAACATACACTTAACTAATCTAACGTGAGGTGTGGTAAGGGTTAAGTTAACACAGGGGAGAACGCTTAACCGCTATAACAAGACATGCGGTAGGGTTAAGTAACACAAGAGAGAACACTGAACCAAGGTAACATGACGGGGGGTGGGGTTAAGTTAACTTGAATGGATAACACATAACCAACCTGTGGGGTATACGAATAGACCCTAGGAAAACCCCAGTAGCGGGACCCGTTTCAACAGTAACCCACATTAGGTATCAACGGTACCCTGAGCTAGGAAGGGTGGGGCACGATTACTGGACTGATTATAAGCGGTCAAAACGGCGGCAGGTGATGCAGTAGTGCAGGTTCTGATGGATTACAGGCGTGAACGTATTCCAGAGTGGAAAATTTAGCCACTGGGCATCAGTAGATATAAAGATGTGCATCAAGAATCGTGTCGGGGTTGCCATCATAGGGATTGATACACCCTGGGGTGGGACCAGCACAGGTATCTACGAAGAGGGGGCCGCATGACACAAACAAGAACTAGGTCAAGTAGGAGCCGATCGATTAGGGTAGTAAGGATACATCTAACACATTCATGGCAATTGGTCTGGTTGAGGTGAAATCCTCATGTTAGATGTAGTCCTGAAGGCTACCACAACTACGCGGTTGGGATAACCTTAGTATATAACACATGTGAAACATTGTAAGTAAGAGCCGATCAATTAAGATAGGTACGGTGGGGACATGAAACTGTCAATATGAGTTGGGACCCTCATCGTGGGATATGTACCTATAAAACTACCATGTGGGTTATGGGGGATCACTTATCTTGTAATTACAACTAAGTAAACTAATTGGAACGCTAGTTAGGTGGTGCAGAGAATATAGGAAATCAAGGAAAATAGTGTAATGGTGAAGCTTAGAAATCTCGCGATGTTATACTTGATAGAAACCTTGCGATGTGATACTTGGTAGGAACCTTGTGATGCTACTCTTGATAGGAAGCATGGGATGTTATACTTGATTCATCGTGCCTGTAGCTTACCTCGTCATCATGCTTATGTTTACTTTCAGTTTATTCATGCCATATTAGATTTACCTGTTTTTATGTTGAAAGTCACTTGGGCTTACTCAGTCTTTATGACTGACCCGGTTTGTTTCGCCTCTTTTTCTTCCATTCCCCCCCCCCCCCGGTTCGCAGGGTGGGACTACAGCTTAGTTCGGATCTTACCAAGCTTCAAGGCTCTTTCATGTACGGCTTGGATTTCTCTTGGCTATGGCTTGCTTTGCTTTATTGGGGAATACTACAGTTTATTGTTATGCTTCTTTGTTTTTGAGTAAGACAGATATTTTAGCTATGTAGTTAGGTATTGGAAGTTGATGGGCTTTTATTGTAAACAGTTATATTTAATAAAGGATATGAAGTACTTTTACTTTACTTTCCGTTGTTTTATATATGTCTGTCTTGTAATATTTCTGTTCCAGTACCCATAATGCTCCATTGAAGTTAAGGCATTACCTTTGTGAGTGACCTTAACGGATGTGGGGTGTTACATTTGGTATCAGAGCAGAAGGTTACCAGACTGGGCAAAAGCTTTTAAAAACCTTCTGAATTTTTTTTTTCAAAACGTTTACAAAGAAGCATTTTTCTAAGAAATGTTTTGTTTTATGAAAGGCATGTTCCCCAAATCCATATGCACTATCTTTTGATACTCTCCTTGAGTTTCTTCTCTCTTTCTTTTTCACCATAGTTTTGTAGTGTACGACACATGTAGGTGGGCAAAGAAGTGCCCAACTTCCACCTGTAGCCGGTGTAGTTCCATCTGCGTCTAATCTTATTTCAAGCTTTGTAGAGTTGCCGTGCGATGGAGGTAGCTTTCGAGAGACTTGTCAACAAACTATACAAGGATAGCAAGAACAAAGATAAAGAACACAAGCCTAAGGATGAGAAACTTGTTGATATGGCTTAATCCACGAAGGAGGAAAAAGTGAAAGGAAAGAGGCCAAAGTGAAAGAATAATAAAACCCATGACAAGAGAGAGAGTATCTTTAGTATGGTAAAAAGGGACATGTAGTTAAGTATTATAGGACAAGGGCAAAGGACAAGATCGTCGAGATGGCAATTGTATGCTCTCACTACTAGCATACCTAAGAGAGGTGGTAACGTTTCTGTTAAAAGTTTAGCTTTTCTTTTATATCATACCATGGGAACTCTGTTTTTGAACATCGCGTCCTTTTTATTCTGCTTCGATAGTTGAGTCTCTGCACCTTAGTACTAGCGTAGTAGAGGATCCCATTTTTGTCTCAAATCCTGTTGGGGAATCGACTCATTTATTCATGACTCGTTTGGATTTGAGAAAGTCTATGCTAAGTGTTGAGTTTAGAAGTAAAGCTTATATTTTTGGGCTATGGGTTGATTCTAGGGATGGAGTGGTTATCCAGAAATGGTACCATTCTCGAGTATGAAAAGAGGGTAGTTATGCTCTTGAATTTCCTCGGTAAGGCCCTCGAAGTCTAGTTTAACCCTTAGGGTTCTGCCATGCTTAGTTACCTAGAATCTCTTGATACATTTATCAATCCGCTCGAGTAGTGTTCGCCACTAAGGCGGATGGTTCATTTCGTTTATGCATGAGTTATAGAAAATCACCTTAGTAAGTACATTTGGCAACATGGTTAACATTTGTTTGTTTTCAAGAGATAGTTCTTCTACGTGGAATACCTTATAGTAAGTAAACGAGATCCAGGATTCACTAGTGCATTTTGGAGGGCTTGCATGAAACCATGAGTACGCAGTTATGTTTAAGCCGAGTATACTAGAAAAAGAATAAGTGAAAGTGGAACGAGTGGTGACAGTGAAATGAGTTCCAACTCATATTTTGGAAATAGAAATTAAGAAGCTACGAAATTATGATGTTAAAGACGGTCAAAGCACAATGGAGTTAAGCTCAAGGAAATGCGACTAAGAAGATTGAAGACTAGATACGCGCATCATATCTCTTTTTAAGAGTATATCCTTGATCCCTCTTTTCCTGTAGAGCTTACTTGCATGCTATCTTTTAAGTATATCCTCTCGGTCCTATTCTCAATCCTATTTCTGTTGCAAACCCCATAGGGATCATCTGTTAGTAATACATGTTGGGGCTTGAGGGTGTCCGTTGGGTTGAGTAATTCTTTGGGTGTCATCCTGATGTTGATTTCGGTTTTCGGGCTGGTGCTTAGGGAGTTCTTCTCCTAATCAGTATATATGTGACATAGATTTCCAGTTTTGACGTTACCTAATGGGCACAAAGTTTTTACTTGCTTATATCATTCGACAATATCTTTAGGTAGGAACAATTGGGTGTAAACATGTGTTTGAAACATGTTATGATTGATGGTTGCAAGTGGTTGCAAGCGGTTGCTAGTGGTTGCTCGTGCATGCATATACACGCACCTTAGACACTAGATCGACTCCGTCACCTTTCATATTGCATATGCATGAGTGTTTTTGTGAATGAAATTAAATGTGTTATCATGTGGATGTTGCATATGGATGGATGTTTGTGCACACATATAGTGTTTATGTGATTAGGGCTATTTGCATACATGTTGGACTCATGGCACTAAACATATTTTGCATTAGGAAGATCAATCAGGCCTGATCATTTGCATTAGACAAGGAACATATACACACACTTCTTGCATATGTTCATACATCATTAGAAATCTTTTAAGGACAATGAATGCATGTGATTTATAATTGAGTAGATGGATGATTGGATGGTAGGACACATTCTTCTTAACCTGAAGATTTCGGGGACGAAATCCTTTAAGGACGGGAGAATATAACAACCCGAATTTTAAATAACATGTTGAAAAAAGAAATCAAGATATAATTAATTTTTAAAATGAGAATTATGGGAAACGGGTTGCGCCATTGCGTTCGTCTTGGAATTCTGCATGAAATAGAGTCCGAGTTTTCGAAAATCGGAGTCCGGATGAAGAAGTTATGGCATGTAGAAGATTCAGCAAATTTCAGGCAGCACAGGACCAGGCTGGTCGACCTGGGGGTCAGGTCGACCAGGTGGTCGACCTAGGGGTCGACCTACCCCCTACAGGTCGACTATGTGGTCGACATCCCCCCTTACAGGTCGACCTGGTCGGCCTGTTTTGACCCAGAACCCATTTTTGAAGCCTGAGACGTGTTTTGATGGTCCGAATTGATTCTAGGGTTGATCTAAAGGCCTAAATAGTTCCTACGCCTATAAAAACACCCTAAAACCTAACCTAATTCATAACAAATCATTCTTACACCAAAATGCTGCTGAAATCCCGCTTGATCATGGCCGCCGTCTCTAATCGATTTCCTAAGCTTTCATACACAATCCAATTCGAAGATTAAGGCTTCTACAATGATTCAAGACAGTAAATAAACAATGCCGCAACATTTTTACAACAAATTCAGTTCTTAATTCCTTGTCCACGATCTGTAAGTTCTAGGTATTTTCAGATTAAAATAATTAAATTTAATATGGACATGTGACGAAGTGAAATTGGACTTTTGATTCAAGTCTATTCTTGTTTCTTCTTGGATCTTGATTTTGGGAACTTTTATATCTTTATTCTCATGACAAGTTTATGGTCTATTCAGTTTGTTGTAAATCAATTTTATTGGTTCATGCTGATATTATTATCAAGATCTATTCTTTATGCCTGAGATGATGTTTTTATGCCGTTTTCTCTCTGATCTCGTTCTTATAGCAACTTCTACCTCCCCCTATTTATCTTCTTTTGATGAACCTAGGTCATTTTTGGACCTAGGCCTAAACTACGATATACGTGCGATGGTATACGGGGAAAATATTGGAATAATGCCTAGTGGAATATATGTGTTTGGTGGAATCAAAGGCATATTATGAAAATTGAATGTTTGGGGATTATTTACCATTAACATGAAACGGGGTAATTTTGGGTATTGTCATTATAATGGTTATTGCGTGATTGGGATTGATATATGTAATTTGATATGGATCTTGATATATGTAATTTGGCTAGAACTTGTTATGGGTAAATTGGTGTAAACGTGGTATAATGTAATTTTGGGTATAAAACTTGATCTATGTAAATTGAGCATAGCTTTGTAAACATGTAAATCATGAATCTTGACATATGTAAAACGGCATGAAACTTGGTATATGTGTAAATTGGCATAAAATTGGCATACATGTAAAATGGCATGAATTGAACATATGTAAATTTGGTATGAATTGGGCATATGTAAAACTGACATGTAATCTAGAACTTGGGCATATGTTAATTATGTAAAATTTGGAGTTGAAACATATATGATAATTTATGACTTGGTAGAGGTTTAATATGAATGCGCCTAAGTTGGGTTTTGGGTAGTTGGCATGTATTGTAAATAAAAGGCTATAACTTGGCATAACCTTATAGTGAATTATGATAATAATTTGGGAATACGTTTTGGGGCAAAAACGTGAATTATGAACTTGATAATTGGCATGTAACTGGAAATATGAACGTGGTTGAAACACGAACATGAACATTTTTATATGTTAAACACATGAACTGATATTGGGGTTTTGGGTGGAATACGACCATTAATGAACCTTTGACACGAGGTTAGGCTCAATTTGTGGTGTAAATCTGCCCGGAACCGCCTGACAAATCCAGTAGCCACAAAGTGTCAGTCTAATGTGAGAGGTCGAAGGTCGAATTGTAGGCGTAACGGTTTATGACACGAGGTTAGACTCAGTTTGTGGTGTAAATCTTCCCAGAACTGCTCGGCAAATCCAGTAGCCACAAAGTGCACGGTCTAATGTGAGAGGTCATGCTTCGTTCGTCATAATGAATGAATTAAGGAATACTAACCATAATAAGGCATGGGTATGGTTAGAAGGTTAGGTGGGATGACATGGAAATCTGATACGTAAATATGGACCTAACCGGTATGAGTTAAGAACACGTAAAACTTATAATTGTGGACTTAACCAATTTGACATGACATATTGGTGGGTTAAGTCAACGTGAACCGATAAACAACACTTGGTAGGGTTAATTCATGAATCACTAGAAAACACTTAACCAAGGTAATGTGTTAATCAGACAAGTAGGTGTGGTTAAGTAAATTGAGAACACCTAACCATTATAACATGTTAATTAGACAAGTGGATAGGGTTAAGTAAAGTGAGAACACCTAACTAATACAACGAGTTAGTTAGACAAGTGGTTGCGGTTAAGTAATAAAACTTAACCAACATAACATGACAAGCAAGTGGGTTAGGTTAACTTGAATAGGTTGATAACACTTAACCGTTATAACATGACTAGCAAATGGGTTAGTTTAACTTGAATGGGTTGATAACACCCAACCGATATAACCTGATGTGTGGTAGGGTTAAGTAAATACACGAGGGTAACACTTAACCATTATAATATGGCTAGTGGATGGGGTTGAGTTAACATACACTTAACCAATCTAACACGAGGTGTGGTAAGGGTTAAGTTAACACAGGGGAGAACACTTAACCGATATAACAATACATGCAGTAGGATTAAGTAACACAAGAGAGAACACTTAACCAAGTCAACATGATGGGGGTGGGGTTAAGTTAACTTGAATGGATAACACTTAACCAATCTGTGGGGAATACGAATAGACCCTAGGAAAACCATAGTAGCGGGACTCGTTTCAGTAGTAACCCACATTAGGTATCAACGGTACCCTGAGCTAGGCAGGGTAGGGCACGATTACTGGGCTGATTATTAGCGGTCAAAACGGCAGCGGGTGATGTAGCAGTGCAGGTTCCGACGGATTACGGGCGTGCACGTATTCCAGAGTGGAAAATTTAGCCACTGGGCATCAGTAGATATAAAGCTGTGCATCAAGAATCGTGTCGGGGTTGCCATCCTAGGGATTGATACACCCTAGGGTGGGACCAGCACAGGTATTTATGAAGAGGGGGCCGCATGACACAAAAAGAACTAGGTCGAGTAGGAGCCGATCGATTTGGGTAGTAAGGATACATCTAACACATTCATGGTAATTGGGCTGATTGAGGTGAAATCCTCATATTAGATTAGTCCTGAAGGCTACCACAACTACGAGGTTGGGATAACCTTAGTATATAACACATGTGAAACATTGCAAGAGTCGATCAATTAAGATAGGTACGGTGGGGACATGAAACTGTCAATATGAGGTGGGACCCTCATCGTGGGATATGTACCTATAAAACTATCATGTGGGTTATGGGGGATCACTTATCTTGTAACTACAACTAAGTAAACTAATTGGAACGCTAGTTAGGTGGTGCAGAGAATATAGGAAATCAAGGAAAATAGTGTAATAGTGAAGCTTAGAAATCTCGTGATGTTATACTTAATAGAAACCTTGCGATGTGATACTCGGTAGGAACCTTATGATGCTACTCTTGATAGGAAGCATGGGATGTTATACTTGATTCATCGTGCCTGTAGCTTACCTCGTCATCATGCTTATGTTTACTTTTAGTTTATTCATTCCATATTAGCTTTACCTGTTTTTATGCTGAAAGTCACTAGGACTTACTCAGTCTTTATGACTGACCCGGTTTGTTTGCCTCTTTTTCTTCCGTTCCCCCCCACCCCAGGTTCGCAGGGTGGAATATAGCTTAGTTCGGATCTTACCAAGCTTCAAGGCTCTTTCATGTACGGGTTGGATTTCTCTTGGCTATGGCTTGCTTTGCTTTATTGGGGAATACTACAGTATATTGTTACGCTTCTTTGTTTTTGAGTAAGACATATATTTTAGCTATGTAGTTGGGCATTGGAAGTTGATGGGCTTTTATTGTAAACAATTATATATAATAAAGGATTTGAAGTAATTTTACTTTACTTTCCACTGTTTTATATATGTCTGTCTTGTAATATTTCTGTTCCAGTACCCATAATGCTCCATTGAAGTTAACGCATTCCCTTTGTGAGTGACCTTAACGGATGTGGGGTGTTACACTACTCATATTCTTGGATCAGAGGTTAAGAACCTATGCAACAAAGAAATCGGATTGGTGAAGGCACAGTAGGGAGAAAACCATGAAGATGCGACGTGGGAACCTGAGGATAGGATTCACTCTTCTTAGCCTTTTCTTTTTGAGAGTACGTTCTTGACTTCTTTTCCACAGCTTTTACTTTGCATTTGCTTCTATCACTCAAGTATGTTTATCCTATTTGTTCGAACCCTCGATGCTTAGGTAGAATCCAATGGTTGGAAACATGTGTTTGAGACATGTTTTGATTAATTGTTGCAAATGGATGCAAGTGTTTTCTAGTGGTTTCCCTTGGATGCATAAACACACTACGCACTAGGTCTGCTCAAGCACTTACATATTGCATATGGATGTGTGTGCATTTTAATTTTCTATGGATGGATATGGGTGAATCATCATATAAATGCTGCAATATGATGAATGATTATGCACACATATTGATATGTTATACGAGGATTTTTGCATACATATTGGATACATGGCACAAAAAGATATTGCATTAAGGAGTTCAACTGAATCAGTCGACCGCCTGATTTTCGCATTAGTGTAAGGATATACACACACAAACCTTTGCATACATTCATACAAGTGCCCGTGCATGATGGATGAGTAGATAGTTGTTAGGATAATAACATTCCTCTTAACTTGGATATTTCGGGGACGAAATCCTTTAAGCAGGAGAGAATGTAACACCCCGGAATTTAATACACTATAACTGTACTTTAAGACAATGAAATGGGAATAACTTAATTGAATATTCAGAATTAAGTAAAACCGGCTTTACCGTTGTGTTCGTCTTGGAATTCTAGTTCAGATAGACGCCAAGTTTGCGTAAATCGAATAATGTATGAAGAAATTATGAACATTAGAAGTTTGTATACATATAAGGAAGTTATATATGAATATAATTCAAATTAATTCGAATCAGAAAACAATGTGCATAAACAGACCGTTAGGGGACGACCCACAACGGGCCTGGATCGACCTATGCGTCGACCCAAGTCAAGTGGGGTCAACCTATGGGTCGACCCAAGGGGAGGGTGGGTCGACCCACCCAGATCCAGGTCGGATCACTACAAAAAAAATTGCATTAGACCTATTGCAACAGGCTAGCGCCCGTCTATATAGCCAAAGTTGCAAAAGGTCAGTCCCTTTTCGCAACAGTTTTTGCCTGTTGTAATAAGATGTGGCGGTATATGTTTTTGCAACGGGCTTTTGTTGTTGCAACAGATACTTTTGCAACAGTATATGCCTGTTACAATAGATTCATAAATCGTAAAAAACAATATTATAGCTTATAGACATTACATATTATATGTATTTGTTTTAGCAATAGTGAGAAAATGAAATAAACAAATAAAAAATTTATTTTAACAAAGTTTTAATAGTATAAACAATTACATCATAAATTTCTATAATTTTCATACATCATTCATGTACAACAATTTCTTCTCTCACACACCACATTTTTTTCGAATAGAGTATTTTCTAATCATATTTCTACTCTATCATACATATATTATAACAAGAGAATAAATATCATATGTTCACCAGAACAAATCTGCAGTTCATGCTCCAAGTTTGTTGTTGATGAACATGCACATTTAAAAGCTTTTCTAGTCCATCCTTTTGTGATCTCCATTGGAATTTCTAGAATTGTGGTCTGCTACAAAAACATGCAATCATTACATACAATATCAATAAATTAACAAAAACAGACAACTACAAATTGATTAATACTAGCTGAAAATTTTGTCAGTTTGAGAACTTCTCCCCAAATTGGT
The DNA here is from genome assembly GCA_030737875.1 of Allium sativum. Lineage (NCBI taxonomy): Eukaryota > Viridiplantae > Streptophyta > Magnoliopsida > Asparagales > Amaryllidaceae > Allium > Allium sativum. The sequence goes on from CM060914.1 coordinate 81,575,154, forward strand.
AAAATGGTTTATGCTAATACAACTTGATTAAAGGTTAAGTTTCTTTGCACAAGTTAGTACTACTGTTATTCTATCATAAAACTATTCTTTCATAATCACTGGTTTATAAAGAATATTCTTATTAGTTAAACAACAAGCTTTTAGGAAAATGGCAGATACTAGAGTGAGGAAGATTGAACAAGGCCAAAACAAAATCCGGAGTGTTCCTATTGCAGTAACACCAGAAGGATTCTGGTGTTATCCTTCTCCCGTGGTCTTTCAAAAGACACTCAAAAATCAAAGTTTACAAAATAACCCGAAAACACCTCCACCTTCAATAAAATCTCAAGAACATAAGCCACAAAAACCCCTTCTCGAAAAGAAAACAATTGCGAATCCATCCAGAATTAAGGCTACTTCTGAAGAGCAAAACTGTATTGATCCCGACAACTCTGTAAAAGCCAATGCTGCGATATAGCAAAGAAAAATATATGTGGGGTTTGGTCAACCTGTTACAATTGATTTGAAAGTTATTTTGTTACCAAGATTAAGTCAATGCATTTATTAAAACAGACAGAAGTGTTTTATTTCATTCATCCAGTTACCAAGTGTGGATTTTGGTGCAACCACCATGTAAGGACCAGTAATACCTTTAAAATCATGCAAATAACCAAGCAGGGAGACTGATTGTAACGTTTTTCCAAGACCCTAACCCAAGCAATTTTTATTTTATTTTTGAAAAAAAAAATGGAATGTGCGTATGAAATATGATGTAAACTATCATATACGAAGTTCAACGAGCATTTAAAAATTAATAGGCTAGTGCATCAAACCTCTTAATAGAGGTGCTTACCATCTCATCATCAAGAATTCCATTAATACCATTTCATATAGTTTTATCATCCAACTTAAACCAACAAGTTGATAATCTCTCATCTTCCCTTGTATACCTGTAACAAACACATGATACTTACATAAATATGCCGCTAAAAAACTTAACTTCGAAACAAGATAATGTTAAGTTTTGCCATTTATATCTCACTGGTTAGTCTGGTTTACTTTAACGCAAACTTAGCCAGCCATTTAGTGAAATTGTTCTGTTAATAAAGTAATCATTAACGGTAGTTTACATCTTATGAACGTATATTATTTCCCAACCATTTTTCTTAACCAATTTTTAAAGTTATAATCATTGTAGTAAAGCGTAAATACACAAATCGCAAACATTATCATGTTTTACACACTCAACATCGGTTTGATCCCTTCTTGCATTTCGATTGAGACCAGTACAAAGTATTGGCTTTGAGGCTTTTGGCTGCCAATATCCACATATAATTGTGTTTAGCCACTAAATATATATGGAGCAACTTGCTGAATCTAATTACAATAGTTATTTGTCGTACTGTTAAGATCCAAATTCAACAAATATACATAATTATTGTCTCAAAAAAGAAAAGCTATTGAAATCTAATACAAAATCCAAATGATAATCAACCAACTAGTTTAGGAAAGAAGTGAACATGCTATTTAGATGTTGATATAATCATTGTAGTAAAGCTTAATATACTCACCTTGTTGGGTCTGAACTGGCACAGACTCCATGCCACCATTGAACCCCAATCGTGGGCCAACACAAACACCTTCGATTTGATTTTCGATTAGGTATTTGAATCTGGAAATTAGCAAATAATAATAAATCGATGATTTCAATAAAATAAAACCTGTTCCTGAGAAAGAGAATCGATTAAGGCGATGAGATCGCTGACTAGATGCATTATGGAGTAAGAGATGACGTTGCTTGGTGAATCGGTATCACCGTACCCGCGCAAGTCTGATGCGACGCACTGATACCCTAAGCTTGAAAGTGCAAGAATCTGGTGGCGCTAGGTGTACCATAGTTTGGGGAATCCGTGCACGAAGAGGATTATCGACCATGGGAAGAAAATAAAACGAGATCTGAGTCTGGGATATGGAAATTTTGAAACGTGAAGGTGAGAAGGGGATCTGGAAACATCGGCCGATTTGGATAATTGGGCCTAGGAGGTGAAAGCGCGAAATGAAATTTTCATGGGAAAGGGGCACGTACATACCGCTAAAAACCAAAATATACTTAGATTCGGAGCCACAAAGTTGGGCTGAATCATAAAAATCTGGTATTATTTTGTGTAATACAAAATTGTATACCTTGGTAAAATTATTGAATTATATTATTAAATATAAATATCAATTTATAAAATTAAATTTTATTATCAATTAATAATAATATTAAATTGTAATCTTAATTATTATGTAATTACTAATGGTTAATTATTTAGTAATTATTATGAATATTTTATTAATTATTTAATATAATGAATATTTTGCTAATTATTTAAAATTTTTGTTAATTAGATTTGTTTATTATTAAGTGTAGTTAATAATGGTTAAATATAATTTATACACTAATAACAACTAACCGTGATAAATTAGTAAAATATTAATTCATATTAATTAATTATTATTACTTAAATACTTTTTATATTATAACTAAATATTACTTATTACTTCGTACTTTTGTAGTAACTATGCTTACCAAATGTTAATTATCAGTTGATTAATAATTATTATTATTTAATTATCACTTATAATTATCACTTTATAGTACTTAAAATTTATTATTAATTGGTAATTATTAAATATTAATCTCAATTATTATATAATTACTAGTGGTTAATCATTCAATGATAACTATTTAAAATTAATTAGCAAAAGTTAATCATTAAAAGCTTATACTAATTTTTAATATTATATTTTTTGCAACTGGCTTTACCAGTTTTAAAAAAATATAGTTTTTGCAAAAGGCAAAAATAGTTGCTAAAGATGTTTATTCGCAACTGGCTTGGAAGCGCAGTTGCAAAAAATACATTTATTGCAACTGGTATGAAAGCACAGTTACTAAAAGTATGTTTTTGCAACAGGAAGAGAAGCGCATTCGCTAAAAATATGCTTTTCGCAATAGGAAAAAAAAGCCATATTGCTAAATCTCACCTATTGCAACTGCTATAATAGGTCTGTTGCTAAATAATATTTACTGCAACTGTCGTTTATCGCCTGTTGCAAAGAGCTAGTTGCAATAGGGTATTTTTCTTGTAGTGGATTCAGAATTCTGTAATTTGATTGTTTTGTGGGCTAGGTTCATTCGCTGACTCAGTGCTACGTATATGGCTAGATTGAAAATCTAATATCTAAACGTTACATTAGCTCTATAAAATTATAAATAGGTGGCTCACTACATTTCCAGTATACATGATTATTCTTCATATTCTCTTTCTCCATGAATTTAGTCTAAAATATAAATATATAATGGGGAGATGCTGCTGAAGCCTAGATCTATAGAGATAATTCGAAATACAAGATTTGCATACAACAGTAAAAGAGGTAGAAGTGGACTTTCCTATAATGGCAGATGTATAAGATATCTATTCTCTTCTTCACCAAGACCCGTTGTGAGTCCCCTGTAATTTTCAGATCTATTACCTAGAACTATATCATGATAGTTAAATAAAATTGGGTTTAGATCATACAGTGTTTATAAGATAATTGTCGTACCTGTTCTTCACTGTTATTCACCTATGTCATTGTTATAAGTAAACTATATGCTTTTACTATCAGATGATTAATTAGATGTGTATCTATCTTTCTTTTCCTTATTTCTACTGTTTTTAGTTTGTTTCCAGTCTTAGCTATATGCATATGTGATTTGATTCCATATTTCTATTTTCAGATGATTAATTAGACTGCTTTTACTGTCAGATGATTAATTAGACTGCTTTTACTGTCCGATTTAAATTTGCATATAGTTAAAATTGGATAATAAGAAATAACATGAAAAAGGGGAATTTGAGCATATTATTAAATTGGGGACTACTTGACTGTACTTCAGGGAAAGGGATAATATGCATATACTTGTACTTGTTGTAAATTTGAAAAGTGATAAAAAGGGGGTAATATGCATAAACTTGCACATGTTGTAATTTGGGGACATAATTGAATGGAATAGTATGCATATGTATGAACATGTTAGATTTGACTTAATATAGACATTAAGTAAAAGGACATGTTAGAATTATGTAAGTACCAAATATATGTTAGGTAAGCTAACTAAATTTATTAATTATACATACATCTAGGTAGGTGTTTTGGGGAAGGGTTGTACACGCATGATAACATGTAATATAACAACCACGCTTATTAGTAAACCTAAACCTACTAGGTAAAACTTGATTATTAATAAGCTAAGAGGTCTCCCTTTCTGCAGTTGTATCGAGTTTTGAGGACTTTTAAATCCTGGTTAATTGGGGCACAAGCTTAGGGGGTTTGTCTTGTGTCAATCTTGTTGTGTGGGACCCATATCAGTCAGTATCCCTGTTGATATTTTGTTAGAGGGCCTCGCACTAGGCAAGGGCCAGGGCACGCTTTACTGATATGGATAGTAAGAAGTTCAAAATGGAGAAGGTAGGTACGGGTGCGTTCTGGCGGAGTCATGAGCGTAGTTAGTCCAATCAGGGAAATTAAGCCGCTGTAACACTAGTAAATGGGTTTATGTTATATAAGTTGTCTGGTCAGGGTGTGATACACCCTACTGTAGGGGCTGACATAGGGTATTTACGTAGCAGGGAGCCGATCACATGAGCAGTAATTAGGGTACACCCAATCCTGCTATTATGTAATTAGGGTAGCATCTAATCCTGTTATGTAATTTGGGCACACATAATCCTACTATTTAATCCTGATGTTTAATCCAGTTGTTAGGTTAATGCCTAAATCCTGTTATACTAGTATTGGTGCAAACAAAACCTATTTTAAGGATACAAATGTGATGTGTTACTCGATCCCTATTTATTCCTGCCATTCCTGTTTATCTTGTCGTTCTGTTTATTTTTGTTACCTGTTGCCTAAATGATACTGTACTTTCTCATCCCGTCTTGTTTACTTGTCTTGGTATCTCTATTTTATGCATATTTGAAAATCACTAGAACTCACCAGACTTTATGTCCAACTCTTTTTGTTTCCGCTTCTTTCTTCCTTTCCCCCAGGTCCTTAGAGTGGTAGCACTCCTCGGTGATTAGGACTTTCTCTTTCAGCTTGGATCTAGACTTTCTGAGATGTACCGCTTTGACTTACTTTCTACTCTGTTATTGCTTGCTATGAGGAATATGGTTTTATATTATTGCACTCTGTTATTTTGCACTATGAGACAGATTTGAGGTACTTGGTTTTCGATGTAACTTGCTTTGAGATTATGTTTTATTTTCAATAATAAAGTTGAAATTTTCACTACTTATTTTTTATCTGTCTTGTGAATTTCTATAATGTTTACCTATTGCGATTCACGAAAATTAATGCATTTTCTTATGAGTGACATTAACGGACATGAGGTGTCATATTTGATATCAGAGCTAAAGGTTACAAGTTCAGAGAAATGTTTCAAAATTTTCTTTCAAAAGCAATGTATTTTCAAATAAAAACCTATTTTTGAAAAAAATATTTCTTCAAGCCATGTTCGATATTCTCTCGATCTCTTGTCCAATCTTTTATATCTTCTCTTTTCAGCATATTTGGGGCACCCAATCTTCCTGAGGGCATTACACTAACGACATGGTTTTGTAGGTATCTTGAGGCTACGGCTCCTGCTGGAGTTCAAGGAGATGCCCCACCCCTAGCTGCAGCCGCAGTAGCTTCACCTCCATGACAAGATAACTTTTCTAAGCTATGTAAAGACTTTTGCGCTATAGGAGGAAAACCATCCCGTGGTACCTAGAGCTTTGTTGCAGCACGGAATTGGCTAAGGTAAATGGAGAACATGTTTGGCCTTTTTAAGATTGATGATAGAAGGAAGATATTGTTAACCTCATGGCAACTGAAGGACGAAGCTTCCTATTGGGGGAGTAACGCAGGCATGGCAACCAGTAGCTACTTGGGATGCTTTCAGATAGAGATTCAAGATGAAGTTTTTGTGTCAGGCGGAAGAGGAATTACAGATGGAGAGATTCTTGGTTTTGAAACAAGGGAACATGTTTGTTAAGGATTACGTGAATAAGTTCAATCAACTAGCGAGATATGGTCTGGACTTGGTGAATACACACCATAAGAAGGCACTTAGATTTGCAAGAGGGTTGAATCAACCTCTTCAAGGACTTACATTATCTCATATACCAATGAGGGTGATGTTTGAAAGACTGGTTGACATGGCTCTTATGCACGAAAATTGCAAGGATGAGATGAAAGACAATAAAGCTAAGGAGAAACAGGAAAAGGGAAAGAAACAGAAATGGTGGCCCAAGAAAGGAAAGGAAAGAAAAAGAAAGGAGGAAAGCTTGACAAGGCTCAAATCAAGAAAGAAATCAAGTGTCATGGTTGGGGAGCTATGGGTCATCTTGTGAAGGACTGTAGAAACACAAAGAAAGCCTACTTTTATTGTGGTCAAGTGGGACACTTCACTAAGCAATGCCCTAGCAAGTAAGGATAAGGGGCATGAACTTTTGAACAAAACATGCTCTTGAGGTTAGTGGACCCGATCGAGGTAGGAATGTCATGGTTGAAGGTTTAGTTTCCCTTTTTGACTATCCTTTTAGAACCCTGTTTGATTCTGGTGCTTCACATTCGTTTATATCCAGTTCTTTAGTAGATAGTATGCACCTTAATACTAGTATAGTCTCTGATCCAGTAGTGGTCTCAAACCCCATAGGAGGTACGACTCATTTATCCATGATATGTATGGGTTTGACAATTTCTATCTTGGGTGTCAAATTTGAATGTGATGCATACGTGCTGGGCTTAATGGGCTATGGTTTGACTCTAGGAATGAATTGTCTAGGCATGTATGGTGCCAATCTTGATTATGAAAAGAGAGTAGATAGACTTCTTACTTGTCATGGTAGAACTCTTGAAATTTCCTATGGCCCACAGGGGTCAGTGGTGCTCAGATTTCTAGAATCACTTGATACTTCTGTTGACGATTTGCGATCTGTACCCATAATCAGAGATTATCCGGACGTGTTTGATGGGGCTAGCGGACTACCTCTAAGGCATGAGATAGACTTCTAGATTTATTTGGTAGAGAATGCTAAGACAGTTGCTCTACCAGTGCACCACATGGCTCCTAGAGAGAGGAGGGAGCTCAGCAAGTAAGTAGGGGAGCTATTCGAGAAAGGTTTCATTAGACGAAGCGTATCTGAGTAGGGAGCTCCAATCGTCTTTGCAACTAAGGCAGACGGCTCACTTCGTCTATGTGTGGAATATAGAGAGCTAAATAAGCTCACCAAGAAAAATACGCATCCGCTTTCGAGTATTTACAACTTGTTTAACCAGCTAGTAGCGCATCAGTTTTTTTGTAGAGGGATCTGGCTATACGATTTCATCAGCTGAGGTGGAAAAGGATAGCATTGATAAGAGTGCATTCAGAACTCCATACGATTTCTTTGAGTGGTTGGTTATGCCTTTTGGGCTAACCAATGCACCCGCCTATTTTGTGGCCTTGATGAGTAGGGTGTTTAGAGAGTTTTTGAACAAGTTTGTGGCCGCCTTTATGGATGACATTCTGATATTCTCAAAGAATGAGGAGGACCATTCCTAATACATAGGAGAGGTTTGATGCACTCTTAGATCACATTAACTCAAGGCAAAATTTTATAATTGTCACTTTTGGAGAAGGAAGTAAGGTTCCTAAGGCATGTGGTCACCAAGGACGGGATAGCAGTGGACCCCGCTAAAGTCATCGCAGTTCAAGATTGTAGGGCTCTAAAAAATGCGACGGTGGTGAGAAGTTTTCTAGGGTTAGCGGGCTATTATAGAAAGTTTATCAAAGACTTTACAAGGATATCAGCCCCACTCACCCGATTGACAAAGAAGAACTTTTCTTTTTTGTGGAGCATTGATTGCAAGGATGTCTTTCATAGGTTGAAAAGGGCTCTGGCAACAGGCTCAGTTATGACTCGCCCCAATGGAGGCAAGATGTTCACAGTTTACACAGATGCTTATAGCACAGGACTTGGTGTCGTTCTAATGCAAGATGAAAGGGTAGTATGCTATGGTAGCGGATAGCTGAGATTTCATGAGAAGAACTACCCTACCCATGATCTAGAGTTGGCTGTCAGTGTTCGCATTGAAGTCTTGGTGACATTGTCTACTTGGAGAAAGATTTAAGCTATACACGGATTATAATTCGCTTAAATACTTGTTCTCACAAAAGGATCTCAACGTAAGGCAGCTACGATGGATAAAGTTCCTTGTGTCCTACGACTTTGAGATAGCTAATACCGCGGGCAAGGGTAATGTACTAGCAGACGCATTGAGTTGGTAGAGGATGACTTTGAGTCCTTTATTCGTAGAAAGGAAGAGCTTGGAATTTATATCGACCTTCGATTTAAGCCATATACTGATTTCACATTGGGATTGTTAGCATTGTTAGAGGTACGATGTAATGACCCGTATTTTTAGCTGTTGAATAATTAATTAATTTAATATCGATTTATCGATATCGAGAACGTGAATTAAATAATATTGAATATTTAATTGATATAATAATATAAATAATTCTGAAATAATCAGAATTAGCTGAAATGGCAATATAGTGTGAACTGAACAATTTAAAAGTATATAATTCAGTTTGGAGTTGAATAATATTAACGAATATATTATATAAACGACAGTTTGAACGTATAATTATATTATAATTAAAACCGAGCTTGAAATGGCGCTGCAGTTCGTTAATTGGCGATTCAAACTTCAACTGAATATACAGGGACCGTTTGAAGTCGGATTTTTGTGAAACAAGAAACGTGTGGAGCTGGTGGAGTATATCTTTCTAGTGGAAGAGGAATATCGGGATTTGGTCGTGTAGATTTTGAGTTATGTCTAAATCAAATTCTCAGAAATGCAGCGCCCTGACCGTAACGGTTTATTCGATATAACTAGAGATCGGGTTTGAATTTAGGCGAGGTTCTTTTGGGAAATAGTGATAATTTAATTTTTAGAATTTTACTGTAATTTTTAATTAATTAAATAAGCAACTATTTATTTGAAGTGTTATGCACCCTGTAATCAACATTCCGGGTTTTCACAGTATGAGTTAATCTACCGGTATTATTATATTTTTGGGATCTTGGTGAAATACTCGACATGACCACATTTTTACTTCTGTCCGTAGCCGTTGTATGCGAAGAGAATTGTATATAGTTAGTAACCTACCTTTTTAACTAAATATATTTTTAAATATCTTCACCCTTTCATTCTTTTTTCTCCGATCAAATTTCAAGCCACGATTCTCTTTTCTCAACCGTTAGTTTCCTTGATGCTCAAAACAAACGCGTGGCATTCAATAATCCACAAGAGAACCAACCTTAAATGATATAAATATCCCATGTCCCTAACCTAATCTCCTTTGGCTCTGGTAAATGAAGTATATGAGCCGCCAACTTATTTCTCTTCCCAAACTAAAACCAAAAAGAAAGTGTGGCCTCTAAATAAATCAAAACAATTCCGTTTAAATTCCTAAATCCGCAGGAGCTCATTTACCCTTCGTCTTCACCTTGGCACGCATTGAAGTGGGGAGTCGCCTGAGACACGGTGGGTAGGTGTTGTTCGAATGGAGCATTTGGTTTGCTGGGTTGAAGGCGAGCTCAAGAAGATAGCCAAGTTCTGAGGGCACTGCTGCGTCTGTCAGGGGGTAGACCGACTGTCGGTGGCTATCAAGAAGAAGCAGCAAGTTTCGGAAGAAACTTGCGTGGTATACTGGAGCGAACTGTAGTGTTGTTGAGATGGAGTATCGGAGTTCCGCTACCCTTTTACCAGAGCTGCGAGTTGATGGGGAGTTCGTCAGTGTTAATTCCGTTTGGATTGAGTAGGGAGGAGGAACGAACACGGGAAGTCTACTGTAATGGGTTATACTTTGGGCGAATGGAGGAGACACGGTGAGGAGCTTGATTGTAGTTAACTGGAAGGAGTGGTAGTAGGCCAATGTTTAAAGGTGAAGGCCCATTTTTAAAATTAAACCCAAGTTTAATTAATCTAAAAAGTATGTTAACTTTAAATAGTTGTAACTTTATCATACATTGTCAGAATTGAACGAAACAAGATCCATTGGGATCGTATGGACATGAGCAACACAATGGAGCTGACTAGGAGTGAATCCGAGCTCGTTGCAATTTACAGCAAAATAAATTGTCTGAATCAAGAGATGGTTATCGTCATTGACGATGATCGTCAAATGTGAGTAAATCTCACCAACTCTGAACAGTTCTATTTTCACGTTGTATTGTTAGAACTATTAAATATTGTCTATTTGACTGTGTGTTGATTGATTGATTGAACTGCTAGTCAGTTAGTTAAATTTCTATATTGATTCTGTTTAACAGAATATATCATATGGAACTGAAAGTGATGTTATCTATATTGTCTAACATCTGTGATGCAGGGAAACAGGTTGGAGGAATCCGACTGGATTCCTCAATAGTTATTTTATTGTTTTTCATATATTTTGATATATGATGTGAATTATAACCTGTTGTTGATTTTGTGTGTATGGACGATATTGAACATCGTGATTTGGTATGATTGAATACCATGACATACCGGAATGTAGATAAAGGAGATTTTTCAAAGTGATATTGAAAAAGAGATATTTATAAAGTGAAATATTTTTAAATAAGAAATGTTTATAAATTGGAATATTTATAAATAGGAGATATTTAAAAAGGAAATAACTGCAAATCATTTTCTTTTTGACTGGAAAGGGCTTGTGTAGCGGTTTGGGGATTTTCCCGATGCTCCCGTTACAAAGGAGGTTATGGCGAATTTTCCCGGGAATTTAAGTAGTTAGAATATTTCAAGAATAAATTTGAAAAGGAAATATTTGTAAACCATTTGCAAATAGAATTGGAAAGGAAACATTATAAAAAGGAAATCATTTTTAAAGTGTAGGACCGTTACTTAAAAGTAAATCTTTTCAAATGAATAAAACGTTGTTAAAAAGGAGAAATCGAATATGGTATTCGAAAGTTAGTTAATCGAATATGGTATTCGAAGTTAGTTTAATCGAATATGGTATTCGAAGTTAGTTAATCGAATATATTATTCGAAAGGGGTTAGTCAAGTCGAGTTAGTCAAATAGAGTTAACAAGTTAGAGTTAACAGTTAGAGTTAAACAGTTAGAGTTAACAAGTTAGAGTTAAACAGTTAGAGTTAAACAGTTAGAGTTAAAACAAACATAGTTATTCAGGATGAGTTGCCATTTAGCACGACTGCTAGCGTAATTCGCAGGGCTGTAAATAGCCTACGGCGATCGGATGTTTCCTGAGGGAATCAGGCGTAACCATTGTGATCGCTGCGATCTAGAGTTGAGCGAATGGAGTTAAAGAATATAGAGTTAAGCAAAATTAGAATCTGACTATAGATTAATAAGTTGAATGATTTCCTGGGTATCGATCTGATGTTGGTTTCGGCCTTCGGGGTTTATACTTAGGAAGTTGTTCTCTTGTTAGTTTATAGTTAGAGTCTGATAGTTGTGGAAGGATAGTGATACGTAAATAAACAATGGAAATGTTTTCCAACGTTGATAACAAATATTTTCTAAATATAGAAAATAAGGAAATATGTATAGATATACATGATGATTAATCGATTGACATTCCATTTGGAATTTAGATCGTTGTTTGTACACGGACATGTTTTCATTTGATAGTTAAATCACAGACTATCGAAGTTTTGACCATTTTAACGTTGTTAATATGGAGAGACCGGTTGGATTATTATCCATAGAACCACTCTGTATTGGCATAAGCGTTGCGAATCATATATGCCAAAGTTAATTGAAGACGGAGTAAAATGCAAGGGCTATCCTGTGTACAGAATAGTGCCTTCGGTTTGTCCAGTCCCAGGACAACTTGTATGGACGAATGTCTGACAGAGTATTCCTAACGAATCATATATGTTGATCTCTTCAACGTATTACGTTTGGTGGCGGAGAAATTCGTTTCTCTTAGCTTCATACCCGTGATACCGTTAGGGAAATCGATAATGATTTGACGGGTATGACAATGTGGCATTCTAAGTGAATGAAGATATGATGTGGAAAGATATGCGTAGCTTCTAGCCTCACATCCGGTAAATGACAGAAATCGGGCAGGCAGCATGGCTAAGTCGGTCGCACCGAAGTAGGGTGTATAATCACCTATCTAGAGAATATTCATTTGCTTCTTTAATCTATCAATGTTGTCCCATATATATATACGGGAACGGTTGCTGATCCCAACCGTTGGTGATGTACATTCGATACACTCAAGCGAAATGAGTGGTCGGTCATGTGTGGCTGAGTTGCAAGATGTTCTTGTTGAACTCCAGTGTATCGTTCCTAGAGTACACTGATCGGAAGGTGATTCCATACTTTGTCATAGTTGGAAACCCAATCATCCAATAGGTGCTTGCGATTTTGATTGTATACTATATATGTAGAACGTGAGATGCAAGCGTTTCTGCTAGATTGATATCTAATTGTATTTAGACATTATTATAATATCAGAATGATATTGCTTTGCAAAGATATTTGGATTCTCATAAGGGAAAAACCCGTTCCGTATTCACGGCGTGGTCTTATAAGATATCATATACCTGTTTTAAATGATTTGAGTTTACTCACACCAGTCCCATGACTGACCCGGAGTTTATTTTGTTTTCCCTAAACTCTTGGGTGCCTAAATTTGTACGGGCAGTCAAGTAGTCAGGATTTACAGGTATACTTGAAGAGCTTGGAGCAGGAGGCTTCAGCAGTCGATAGCTATTATTTGTTCCGCTGTGATGTTATGTGTTGTACTCTGAGATGGTATGTATATACAGTTATAACTTTGTATTTCAAAAGTTATGTTATATTTTATTCGTTCCGCTGTGAGATTCGTGTTTACTCTGATGATGATGTTCTTCTTCTTCTTCTATTCTAAGTTTCTACCTTATCTATTCTCACCTTCTAATTTCTTTCATTAATTACCGGGATTTTTCGGTGTTTTGGTTATCGACGTCGAGCTTACGTCGATAACCAAAGCCGCTCAAAATCCGGGTCGTTACAGTTGGTATCAGAGCTTATGTTTTAGTGATCGGACTTAACTCTGTGGCGTAACTCAGTGGAGATGGGATTAGTAATATCCTAGATTGAGTTGAGTGTATATATATACAAGAGAGCACATATGTTATTGAACAAAAAAATGGTTTTATATTGTGGAGATTTATTGATTGAGTGGCTTATGAATTCTGGACGATCAGTTTGATCCACTGTATCGGTAGGAGTTTTATAAACACTTGAATACGATGAACCGACATGATATGTTTTGAAATTAATATAGTATATTAGTTGTGTTGGTTGTTAGTATAATCGAATGAGATTATAAAAAGATGAAAGGGTTATAAATAACTAATCAGAATTCATATAAGTAAAGTATATGAAGTAAGATGAATTAAATCTGAATTTAAATCAGATTGGAATTAAAATAAGGAAATTTTAAGTTCCTGGGAGATTTTGAACTGTTTTCAAAATGAAAGTGTTTAGAAATGATTTTTGAAAGTGAAATAGTATTGAACTCACTTCGATTACTGGAAAATAGATTCTGATGAGTGTGGCCACATCATCAGTGTTCAATTTCGAGTTCCAAAGTGACGGATTACTACCAAAGGTTTTGTTTTTGAATTGTTTTGAGAAAACAAGTGTTTAGAAATTCAAATGTTTTGAATTGGTGTTATGATTTCAAATTGATTTGAAATGAACTCAGGAATTTAAGTTCTGGAATTAAAATTTAACTAATGAAGTTAAATGGATTAAAATGGAAAAAGTGAATAAATAAATTTGAATTTAACTTGAACTAAGTTAAATGAAATTGGATTGGATTATAGAATAATCTGAAATGGGATTAAGTCGATAACTTAAGAGTTGAAATTTGATATTAGAGTTTGAATGGAATTCGACTTAAGTATAAGCGAATGATTTGGTTGAGAACCAACAGACAGGAGTTTGATTGGAATGACATTTATATATGATGAGTTGAGTAACAGATGAAAAGGGATATAAGAATATGCCCGACAAAAAGGTACAAGTTTATTTTATATATATGAGTTTGTAATTTATGAGCCGATTTGGCAAGCCGCTTGGCTGTTTGATTTTCTTTTGGGTTGGAGAAGGCCTAGAGAGGCGAGTTGTGATTTGACGTATTTGCCGGAACAAAGGAGGTTATGGCAAAATTTTCCGAAAATTTAAGGCGTTAGAAAATTTTCATGATTTCTGAAAAATTTGGTTAGTCGGAAAGAATTAATAATTTAATTGAAATTAAAATGGTTCAGTTGAAGTTAAAGTTGAAGTAAACCAGAAGATGTTTGAATCTAGTTGGTAGAGTTAATAACATTTTTCTAGCTTAGCAATTTCGAGGACGAAATTTTATTAAGGGGGGAAGATTGTAATGACCCGCATTTTTAGCTGTTGAATAATTAATTTATTTAATATCGATTTATCGATATCGAGAACGTGAATTAAATAATATTGAATATTTAATTAATATAATAATATAAATAATTCTGAAATAATCAGAATTAGCTGAAATGGCAATATAGTGTGAACTGAACAATTTAAAAGTATATAATTTAGTTTGGAGTTGAATAATATTAACGAATATATTATATAAACGACAGTTTGAACGTATAATTATATTATAATTAAAACCGAGGTTGAAATGGCGCTGCAGTTCGTTAATTGGCGATTCAAACTTCAACTGAATATACAGGGACCGTTTGAAGTCGGATTTCTGTGAAACAAGAAACGTATGGAGCTGGTGGAGTATATCTTTCTAGTGGAAGAATAATATCGGGATTTCGTCGTATAGATTTTGAGTTATGTCTAAATCAAATTCTCAGAAATGCACCGCCCTGACCGTAACGGTTTATTCGATATAACTAGAGATCGGGTTTGAATTTAGGCGAGGTTCTTTTGGGAAATAGTGATAATTTAATTTTTAGAATTTTACTGTAATTTTTAATTAATTAAATAAGCAACTATTTATTTGAAGTGTTATGCACCCTTTAATCAACATTCCGGGTTTTCACAGTATGAGTTAATCTACCGGTATTATTATATTTTTGGGATCTTGGTGAAATACTCGACATGACCACATTTTTACTTCTGTCCGTAGCCGTTATATGCGAAGAGAATTGTATATAGTAAGTAACCTACCTTTTTAACTAAATATATTTTTAAATATCTTCATCCTTTCATTCTTTTTTCTCCGATCAAATTTCAAGCCACGATTCTCTTTTCTCAACCGTTAGTTTCCTTGATGCTCAAAACAAACGCGTGGCATTCAATAATCCACAAGAGAACCAACCTTAAATGATATAAATATCCCGTGTCCCTAACCTAATCTCCTTTGGCTCTGGTAAATGAAGTATATGAGCCGCCAACTTATTTCTCTTCCCAAACTAAAACCAAAAAGAAAGCGTGGCCTCTAAATAAATCAAAACAATTCCGTTTAAATTCCTAAATCCGCACGAGCTCATTTACCCTTCGTCTTCACCTTGGCACGCATTGAAGTGGGGAGTCGCCTGAGACACGGTGGGTAGGTGCTGTTCGAATGGAGCATTTGGTTTGCTGGGTTGAAGGCGAGCTCGAGAAGATAGCCGAGTTCTGAGGGCACTGCTGCATCTGTCAGGGGGTAGACCGACTGTCGGTGGCTATCAAGAAGAAGCAGCAAGTTTCGGATGAAACTTGCGTGGTATACTGGAGCGAACTGTAGTGTTGTTGAGATGGAGTATCGGAGTTCCGCTACCCTTTTACCAGAGCTGCGAGTTGATGGGGAGTTCGTCAGTGTTAATTCCGTTTGGATTGAGTAGCGAGGAGGAACGAACACGGGAAGTCTACTGTAATGGGTTATACTTTGGGCGGATGGAGGAGACACGGTGAAGAGCTTGATTGTAGTTAACTGGAAGGAGTGGTAGTGGGCCAATGTTTAAAGGTGAAGGCCCATTTTTAAAATTAAACCCAAGTTTAATTAATCTAAAAAGTATGTTAACTTTAAATAGTTGTAACTTTATCATACATTGTTAGAATTGAACGAAACAAGATCCATTGGGATCGTATGGACAGGAGCAACACAATGGAGCTGACTAGGAGTGAATCCGAGCTCATTGCAATTTACAGCAAAATAAATTGTCTGAATCAAGAGATGGTTATCGTCATTGACGATGATCGTCAATTGTGAGTAAATCTCACCAACTCTGAACAGTTCTATTTTCACGTTGTATTGTTAGAACTATTAAATATTGTCTGTTTGACTATGTGTTGATTGATTGATTGAACTGCTAGTCAGTTAGTTAAATTTCTATATTGATTCTGTTTAACAGAATATATCATATGGAACTGAAAGTGATGTTATCTATATTGTCTAACATCTGTGATGCAGGGAAACAGGTTGGAGGAATCCGATTGGATTCCTCAACAGTTATTTTATTGTTTTTCATATATTTTGATATATGATGTGAATTATAACCTGTTGTTGATTTTGTGTGTATGGACGATATTGAACATCGTGATTTGGTATGATTGAATACCATGACATACCGGAATGTAGATAAAGGTGATTTTTCAAAGTGATATTGAAAAAGAGATATTTATAAAGTGAAATATTTTTAAATAAGAAATGTTTATAAATTGGAATATTTATAAATAGGAGATATTTAAAAAGGAAATAACTGCAAATCATTTTCTTTTTGACTGGAAAGGGCTTGTGTAGCGGTTTGGGGATTTTCCCGATGCTCCCGTTACAAAGGAGGTTATGGCGAATTTTCCCGGCAATTTAAGGAGTTACAATATTTCAAGAATAAATTTGAAAAGGAAATATTTGTAAACCATTTGCAAATAGAATTGGAAAGGAAACATTATAAAAAGGAAATCATTTTTAAAGTGTAGGACCGTTATTTAAAAGTAAATCTTTTCAAATGAATAAAACGTTGTTAAAAAGGAGAAATCGAATATGGTATTCGAAAGTTAGTTAATCGAATATGGTATTCGAAGTTAGTTTAATCGAATATGGTATTCGAAGTTAGTTAATCGAATATATTATTCGAAAGGGGTTAGTCAAGTCGATTTAGTCAAATAGAGTTAACAAGTTAGAGTTAACAGTTAGAGTTAAACAGTTAGAGTTAACAATTTAGAGTTAACCAGTTAGAGTTAAACAGTTAGAGTTAAACAGTTAGAGTTAAACAGTTAGAGTTAAAACAAACATAGTTATTCAGGATGAGTTGCCATTTAGCACGACTGCTAGCGTAATTCGCAGGGATGTAAATAGCCTACAGCGGTCGGATGTTTCCTGAGGGAATCAGGCGTAACCATTGTGATCGCTGCGATCTAGAGTTGAGCGAATGGAGTTAAAGATTAAAGAGTTAAGCAAAATTAGAATCTGACTAGAGATTAATAAGTTGAATGATTTCCTGGGTATCGATCTGATGTTGGTTTCGGCCTTCGGGGTTTATACTTAGGAAGTTGTTCTCTTGTTAGTTTATAGTTAGAGTCTGGTAGTTGTGGAAGGATAGTGATACGTAAATAAACAATGGAAATGTTTTCCAACGTTGATAACAAATATTTTCTAAATATAGAAAATAAGGAAATATGTATAGATATACATGATGATTGATCGATTGACATTCCATTTGGAATTTAGATCGTTGTTTGTACACGGACATGTTTTCATTTGATAGTTAAATCACAGACTATCGAAGTTTTGACCATTTTAACGTTGTTAATATGGAGAGACCGGTTGGATTATTATCCATAGAACCACTCTGTATTGGCATAAGCATTGCGAATCATATATGCCAAAGTTAATTGAAGACGGAGTAAAATGCAAGGGCTATCCTGTGTACAGAATAGTGCCTTCGGTTTATCCAGTCCCAGAACAACTTGTATGGACGAATGTCTGACAGAGTATTCCTAACGAATCATATATGTTGATCTCTTCAACGTATTACGTTTGGTGGCGGAGAAATTCGTTTCTCTTAGCTTCATACCCGTGATACCGTTAGGGAAATCGATAATGATTTGACGGGTATGACAATGTGGCATTCTAAGTGAATGAAGATATGATGTGGAAAGATATGTGTAGCTTCTAGCCTCACATCCGGTAAATGACAGAAATCGGGCAGGCAGCATGGCTAAGTCGGTCGCACCGAAGTAGGGTGTATAATCACCTATCTAGAGAATATTCATTTGCTTCTTTAATCTATCAATGCTGTTCCATATATATATATACGGGAACGGTTGCTGATCCCAACCGTTGGTGTTGTACATTCGATACACTCAAGCGAAATGAGTGGTCGGTCATGTGTGGCTGAGTTGCAAGATGTTCTTGTTGAACTCCAGTGTATCGTTCCTAGAGTACACTGATCGGAAGGTGATTCCATACCTTGTCATAGTTGGAAACCCAATCATCCAATACGTGCTTGCGATTTTGATTGTATACTATATATGTAGAACGTGAGATGCAAGCATTTCTGCTAGATTGATATCTAATTGTATTTAGACATTATTATAATATCAGAATGATATTGCTTTGCAAAGATATTTGGATTCTCATAAGGGAAAAACCCGTTCCGTATTCACGGTGTGGTCTTATGAGATATCATATACCTGTTTTAAATGATTTGAGTTTACTCACACCAGTCCCATGACTGACCCGGAGTTTATTTTGTTTTCCCTAAACTCTTGGGTGCCTAAATTTGTACGGGCAGTCAAGTAGTCAGGATTTACAGGTATACTTGAAGAGCTTGGAGCAGGAGGCTTCAGCAGTCGATAGCTATTATTTATTCCGCTGTGATGTTATGTGTTGTACTCTGAGATGGTATGTATATACAGTTATAACTTTGTATTTCAAAAGTTATGTTATATTTTATTCGTTCCGCTGTGAGATTCGTGTTTACTCTGATGATGATGTTCTTCTTCTTCTTCTATTCTAAGTTTCTACCTTATATATTCTCACCTTCTAATTTCTTTCATTAATTACCGGGATTTTTCGGTGTTTTGGTTATCGACGTCGAGCTTACGTCGATAACCAAAGCCGCTCAAAATCCAGGTCGTTACATACGACCTACTCTATTGGAGCATGTTGGATCTATGCAACGGGAAGACCCGCAAATATTAGACATCTTGGACTGGCATGAAGAAGGATGCAACGGAATTTGTTGCTCAATGTTTAACTTGCCAGCAAGTAAAGGCTGAACAAAGGTAACCTGACGGATTACTTCAGCCCTTGGATGTCCCATAATGGAAGTGGCAGAGTGTCTCTACGGATTTCGTCGATGGATTGCCCCGATCAAGAAAGGGCAATACGAGCATCTGGGTGACAGTGGACAGGCATATGAAGAGCGCTCACTTTATTCCTGTAAGGAGTAAGAGGACCGTAGCATGGCTAGCATCGGTATATCTTTGAGAGATAGACCGACTTCATGGAGTACCTTCCAGTATAGTAAGCGATCGTGACCCCATCTTCACTAGTGAGTTTTGGAAGAGCATACAAGGGGAATTAGGTGCATAATTATGTTTGAGCACGACATACCACCCTCAGACCGATGGATAGAACATATCAAAATAAGAAATTGAAATATTTCATTGAAATTATTCATTCGGAAATTTCCTAAAAAGCTAATTATAGGTTCTTCTTTCCATCGAAACAATAAGGCCGTTATACAGAAATGGGGAATTTTATAATTTAAAAATAGTTTATCTATTTTCTTGTCTGTATCAATGAGAAAACCTTTTTCTAGATAATTATTAATAACTATCCTTATATGAATAGAGTTTTTGAGGATCTTCTGAGAATGTGTATCTTAGATTTCAGAGGGACTTGGGAGGAGCATCTCCCATTGGTTGAGTTCGACTACAACAACAATTACCAATCGAGCATAGGAACGACACCCTTAGAAGCGTTATATGGACGACCTTGTAGATCGCCGACTTGTTGGTGGGAGTTTACGGACATACTTCTACTTGGATTTGAGATGATTCGAGAAACTTTTGAGAAGATTGATCTTATCTGCCGAAGAGTGATAGCAGCTTAGGACAGACAGAAATCATATGCCTATAAAAGGAGGACAAACTTGTAATTCGAAAGTGGAGATATGGTCTTCATTAGAGTTCACTGCTGAGGAATGTAGTTCAGTTTTTTTCAGGGGGGAAGTTGACACCAAGATTTGTAAGGCCATTTCCTATAGTGGAGAGGATAGGTCAGATGGCCTATAAGATCAGAATACCGGACAAACTGGAAGGCATACACGATGTGTTTCACGTTTCCCACCGGAGGAAATGTTTTCATGATGCGGCAGAGATAGTGGAGCCGAGCACACTTGAGGATGTGGAAGTTGAGAAGGAAACATCCATGAGAAAATTTCCTACTCATATTCTTGGATCGGAGGTTAGGAACCTACGCAACAAAGAAATCAGATCGGTGAAGGCATAATAGAGAGAAAACCGCGAAGATGCGACGTGGGAACCTGAGGATAAGATTCACTCTTCTTAGCCTTTACTTTTTTAGAGTACATTCTTGACTTCTTTTCCACAGCTTTTACTTTGCATTTGCTTCTATCACTCAAGTATGTTTATCCTATTTGTTCGAAACCTCGATCCTTAGGTAGAATCCAATGGTTGGAAACATGAGTTTGAGACATGTTATGATTAATGGTTGCAAATGGATGCAAGTGTTTGCATGTGGTTTCCCTTGGATGCATAAACACACACTACGCACTGGGTCTGCTCAAGCACTTACATATTGCATATGGATGTGTGTGCATTTTAATTTTCTATGGATTGAAATGGGTGAATCATCATATAAATGCTACAATGTGATGAATGATTGTGCACACTATTGATATGTTATACTAGGATTTTTGCATACATATTGGATACATGGCACAAACAGATATTGCATTAAGGAGGTCAACTGAATCAGTCGACCGCCTGATTTTTTGCATTAGTGTAAGGATATACACACACAAACCTTTCCATATGTTCATACAAGCATTAGAAATTATTAAGGACATTGGATGCCCATGGATGATGGATGAGTAGATGGTTGTTAGGATAATAACATTCCTCTTAACTTGGAGATTTCGGGGATGAAATCCTTTAAGCAGGGGAGAATGTAACACCCCAGAATTTAATACACTATAACCATACTTTAAGACAATAAAACAGAAATAACTTAATTGAATATTCAGAATCAAGTAAAACCGGCTTTACCGTTGTGTTCGTCTCGGAACTCTGGTTCAGATAGACGCCAAGTTTGCGTAAATCGAATAACGTATGAAGAAATTATGAACATTAGAAATTTGTATACATATAAGGAAGTTATATATAAATATAATTCAAATTAATTCAAATTAGAAAATAACGTGCATAAACAGACCATTAGGGGACGACCCACAATGGGCCTGGATCGACCTATGCGTCGACCCAAGTCAAGTGGGGTCAACCTATGGGTCGACCCAAGGGGTAGGTGGGTCGAACCACCCAGATCCACGTCAGATTCAGAATTCTGTAATTTGACAGTTTTGTGGGCTAGGTTCATTCGCTGACTCAGTGCTACGTTTATGGCCTAGATTGAAAATCTAATATCTAAACATAAATAGGTGGCTCACTCCATTTCCAGTACATACGATTATTCTTCATATTCTATTCCTCCATGAATTTAGTCTAAAATATAAATATATAATGGGGAGATGCTGCTGAAGCCTAGATCTGTAGAGATAATTTAAAATGCAAGATTTGCATACAACAGTAAAAGAGGTAAAATTGGACTTTCATATAATGGCATATATATAAGAGATCTATTCTCTTCTTCACCAAGACCCGTTGTGAGTCCCCTGTAATTTTCAGATCTATTACCTAGAACTATATCATGATAGTTAACTAAAATTGGGTTTAGATCATACAGTGTTTATAAGATATTTGTCGTACCTGTTATTCACTGTTATTCACCTATGTCGTTGTTATAATTAAACTATATGCTTTTTCTGTCAGATTATTATTAGTTGTGTATCTATCTTCCTTTTCCCTATTTCTACTATTTTTAGTTTATTATCAGTCTTGCCTATATGCCTATGTGATTTGATTCTGTTCTCCTTACTCTATTTTCCCTTTTTGTTTACGCTAAGCCTAGGCCTTTAGAAGCCTAGGCCGTGTCTGATTTAAGTTTGCATATAGTTAAAATTGGATAATAAGAAATAACATGAAAAAGGGGAATTTGAGCATATTATTAAATTGGGGACTGCTTGACTGTAATTTAGGGAAAGGGATAATATGCATATACTTGTACTTGCTGTAAATTTGAAAAGTGATAAAAAGGGGTAATATGCATAAACTTGTACATGTTGTAATTTGGGGACATAATTGAATGGAATAGTATGCATATGTATAAACATGTTAGATTTGACTTAATACAGACATTAAGTAAAAGGACATGTTAGAATTATGTAATTACTAGATGTAGGTTAAGTAAGCTAACTTAATTTAGTAATTATACATACATCTGGGTAGGCGTTTTGGGGAAGAGTTGTACACACATAATAAGATGTAATATAACAACCACACTTATTAGTAAGCCTAAACCTGCTAGGTTAAACCTGATTATTAATAAGCTAAGAGGTCCTTCGTTCTGTTGTTATATCAGGTTTTGGGGACTCTTAAATCCTAGTTACTTTGGGAACGAGGCTAAGGGGTTTGGGTTGTGTCAATCTTTTTGTGTGGAACCCATATCAGTCAGTATTTTGTTAGAGGGCCTCACACTAGGTGTGACGGCCCGCCCCGGACTAGCCTACATTTCTCCGAAATGCGCTGTGCCGATGTCCAACTAGCACGGGAAGGTCGCCAATGAAAAAGGGTGTGAAGCTAAAAATGCCAAAGGAACCTGTAGTATATCTCACAGCGCATGGAATAAAATATAATAACCACATAACTTTGACAAAAAAAGGCGAGACAGTGCATAAGCTGAAAACTAAATCATCATAGCAGCGGAATCCATAATACAGCTTATGATCCAACATCATTATCACAACTTCAAATTTCTGTCTCTAAAGCAAAAGAAAGAAAAGGTACACTACTAATGCCAAGGCAGTGACCAGCTACAACACAGGGAGTATATATGTATATCATACGTGGAAGCCTCCTGCTCTTCTCCGGACAGATACCCGCGCATTACCACCTAACCTGTCTCTTGTCTGCTCGTTTAGGAGCACCCAGAGTAATAAGAAGAGACATAAAACTCTGGGTCATACAAAAGTCTGGTATGAGCGATAAGCAACAAAACAGAATAATAACAGGTATAATCTAATCATACCTGAACCTGGACCTGCAACCAAAGAGTTAGCACAACAAGATGTACAGTACTCTAAGCTGGTAACACTAACATAAGGTGTAAAAGTAATGTGGGGGTGTTCATGTCATGGTGATAGCAAACATCAAACATGGCAATCATCCTCACATCTCTCACTCAGTGCGTAAAGCATACGATACCCAATACTTTGGTCACCTAGTCATTTGGGCCATGCCGGAGTCTAACCCCGTACAAATATCACTACGAGCCCCTAATTCGTCTCTCAGTGGTGAACCAAAGTTATAGGTATCGATAACCCCTTTGCACACGTCCCGCAGCAAAGTCCAACTCGAGAAGTTAGCTCGTTGGTTCCCAATTTGATCCTGAGCTCTACTTCCTATTTGGACTACCTTTGCATCTTGGGTTTTGGTCTTCTCCGGGTCGGTTCGGCCCTTCCCTTCGTCTTTGGTTCGGTTCGTGATATTCATCTGGGTCAGCTCATGATAGCATGCTTCAGACCGGCTAATCCATGTCTACTCCTCTGGTTCGGATCATGAGCATCCATTGGTTCGGGTCGGTGGTCCACTAGCGGTTCGTGGTAACTCCTCTGGGTCGGGCTGTGGTACTCTGGTGCTCGCTGGTTCGCGACACCCATCAATTCGTGGTACTTGCCCTTCATCGGATCTGTTCATGGTTCTCTAACGCGAGCAGGTCGGTTCGTGCACTCTAAGCAAGCGGGTCGGGGTCATGGCCACGATTCACGAGTGGGTCGGTTCGGACGGTGCGATCCGATCTGGTTTCCTGCATATTTTCGTATGACTTCCAACGACTGTTTTTACGCCACATGACGGCGTTTTCGACCATTCTAACTTTTCTAAACAATCACAAATCATACCAAATAGTCATAGCAACATATAACATCAACCACAAACACCAAAATGATAATTAACCATGTCAAAATGGATCAAACATACCCAAAAACCCATGTTTTTCCCTTAATCCCCTTTAACCATGTTTAAACTATAGGATTAGCAAACTTAGTCCAAATTAACCCAAATTTCTAACAGAGGCATAAAATAATATTTCGGAATTTCTAAATATTTTCCAATTTTTTCTGAGTTATAATTTTTCTAATTATAACTAATCACCCCTAATTAGCCGTAATTAGTGAAAAACAATGCAAATCACTCACCTTAGCTACAAATAAACAATATGTCTAAACTATTCTACTATTATGGTGTTGTTTGCAATGCAACACAGCAGATTCAACTCTGATTTGGTGTTGATTTGCCTTGATTTGATGTAGCTTAGCTTAATCTTCAATTAGAAAGCGAGTAGGAGGTGTTTAAATGAAGAATTTGAGAGTGGAGGCCATTACTAGGGTTAGGAGAATGAAAGTGGCGGCTGAAAAATGACAAAAGAGGGTTTCTCTAGCCCCTACTAGCCTTTAAATACCCCTAATACCAAAATGCCTAATCGACCTAGCTACTAATCACCCAGTTAAGCCCAATTATGATGTTTTTCACCTTCCAAACCTTGTTTCAGCCATTTCTCCCAAACGGTAAATCCGTTTGATCAATGTGACCACTCTACGGAAAGGTAAACCATCATTCAAATCCAATGGAAGTGGTTTCAGGTCAAAACTCCTTTCTTGTCAAAAGTTATAAGCAAAATATAATTCTCCATAGGCAAAATGGTCATTTAAAAATCGGCAAAAATTGTGAACATGGGAAATGACCCCAATAGTCATTCCCCAAAGTTACACGACCTCATACGAAGATGAAATAAATATTCTACGATCCTTAGGTGCGTAGAATGCGGGTCGTTACACTAGGTTGGGGCTAGGGTACTCTTTATTGAACTAGATAGTAAGAGGTTCAAAATGGGGAAGGTGGGTACAGGCGCACTCCGGTGGAGTCATGAGCGTGGGTGAGTCCGATCAGGGAAACTAAGCCGATGTAAAATAAGTAAATAGGTCTGTGTGATATAAGTTGTCGGATTAGAGAATTATACACCATACTACTAAGGCTGACACAAGGTATTTACATAGTAGGGAGCCGACCGCATGGGTAGTAATTAGGGTACACCTAATCCTGCTGTCATGTAATTAAGGTAACACCTAATCCTGTTATGTAATTAGGGTACACTAATCATGTTGTTTAATCCTGTTGTTTCTTTTAAGTAATTAGGTTAACGCCTAAGTCCTATTATATTAGTATCGGTGCAAACAAAACATTTTTTTAGGATATAAATGTGAAGCTTTGCTCGATCCCTATTTTTCTTGTTGTTCTGTTTATCTTAGTTACCTGTTGCCTTATATGATACTATACTTTCTCATCTAGTCTTGTTTACCTGTCTTGGTATCTCTATTTTATGAATATTTGGAAATCGTTGGAACTCGCCAGACTTTGTGCCTGACCCTTCTTGTTTTGCTTCTTTCTTCCTCCCCGCAGGTTCTCAGAGTGGTATCACTCCTCAGTGGTTAGGACTTTCTCTTTCAGTTTTGATCCACACTTTTTGAGATGTACCGCTTTGACTTACTTTCTACTCTGTTAAGACTGGCTATGAGGGATACGGTTTTATATTATTGCACTATGTTATTTTGCATTATGAGACAGATTTGAGATACTTGGTTTTTGATGTAATTGGTTTGATGATGTAACTTGTTTTGAGACTATGTTTCATTTTCAATAATAAAGTTGAAATTTTCGCTGCTTATTTTATATCTGTCTTGTGAATTTCTGTACTGTTTACCTATTGCGCTTCACAAAACTTAATGCATTCTCTTATGAGTGATATTAACGGACGTGGATGTCACAAATTAGCTCAGGACTTAGAGGTAATTCCCTGAGAACAACCCCATGTCGAGACCAATCCGCAGGTAGTTACTAGATCAACCATATTCGGGGGCACCACACCCAGTCTTGTTCAAGGTTCATATCAGGTTTTGGCTAATTAGGATGCAGGTTCTGGTGCTGGTAATGTAGCTCAAGCGCTTGTGAGTGCAGCTTTGGATACAAAAACTCTCATAGTTCTGAACGTTGTATTTGTGTCAGTCAAGACACCTTAGGTTAGGATTGAGCCAGATATTCTAATCGGGGCTTAACAGTTTTCTAATGTTGGACTTGACACCGGGGGCACCGGTAAAAATTTGAGTGATTAGAATTGTTGGCTTGGTAATGGTAATGAAGTTCAGGTCGCCAACATCATTCGACGATACACTTGAGGCGGGCCTCTCTCTCGAATTTGGATGGCATAACTCATAGTCCATTCACTCGGGATATTCAAAATTCTCGGAACCCACTGGACTTCAAATTGCTAGTGTTGGAGGCTTTTGATGGTAGGAAGGATCCTACGATTCATCGGATGCACTACATGCGTCACATTTAAGTACTTTCATCTTCAAAGAATGTTATGGTGAAGTATTTTCCTTTCTATCTGACGGATATCGATGAATTGGTTAATTTTTGGAACGCTTTAGTTGGGAAATTCATCGAATAGTTCAGGGTCCACATCGGTCAATCCAAGAACATGATGACTCTAATGGAAATTAAGCAAAGCACTGGTAAGACTGTGCATAAATTCTTGGAAAGGTTTAATTTAGTTGTGGCTTCGATCGATTGGCCGGACCCCCTATATGGTCTTGATGGCTGCGGTTTTTGTTGTTTTGGATAATATGGAATTCAAAATCTCACTTCAACGCGATTCGCCAAGGGACCTTGGTTAATTCTACTTTGAGGAAGATCGGTTTTTTAGAGAAGTGGATGAGAGGACTGACAAGGAGGTTCTTGAGGCTAATTATGTTTAGGGTGAAGGATCGTCCAACTCTAGTAAAGGCAAAGGGAAAGCTGCTCCCCGCATTGATCAAAATATGTGGGACCAACCCAGATTCCCTACATATGTGGAGCTTACTTATTTGAAAGTTCACCTGATTACTCCCTTCAAGAAACCTCCTACATGGGATTCGACCCAGAGGGAGAAGGATTCTGGTAGGCATTGCTTGTTTTATGACCTGGATTGTCACGACATCAATGATTGCAGGAATATCAGGGTTATGATTAAAGAATGCATCAGATGTGGCGAGTAGGCGAAATACATTCGGAGTTGAGCTATAGTACCGGGACAAGAATACTTGCCTGCTCCGGCTTGGAATAGGAATGGACAGGGATCTGCCGCCGGTGGTTTGGTCATCAATTGATGAGGATGCTTGGTTTCTCTGGTTTTGTAGCTCTTGGACTATAGATGCATTGGATTCTGGTTTTCTCGGCTTCTGGGTTTATTTGTTTTTCATCTTTCCACACTCTGGATTTTGGCTTTGTGGATTTTGGTCTTTTGGTTTTCTATCTTTTGGTTTCTAGCATTTACGCTTTTTGTTTCTTTTGTATTCTGATCTTTTGGATTGTGGTTATGGTTATACGGTCCTTCGACTTGTGGATGTGACCAACTTTTATCTAGGTCTTTAGCTTATGTACTTTGTGTATTTGATTATTAAAACTCTAGCTAATGATCTTTGGATGCTGGTTATATTGGCTTTGGGCTCTTGGATATTATACTTCTGGATATTACACCTCTGGTTATCGACTATGGGTGGTTCTTAGTCGGATCACATACATACAGGATTAGGATTAATTCCTAGACGTACTCTATACCCGACTACAAACCATCCGCCTCACAATTAACTAATTACTTTTGTTTACATGATTGTAGGAGGGCGGAGGGCCTAAGTCCGCCTATCTATGTATGGGATTAGACTTTAACACATAGGCATGCTCTTTGTGGACGAGAATCCGTCCAATCTCATACACTCGTCTCTGGATCTACCCAGCTTGGGAGTTCGGAGGGCCTAAGTCTTCCTACCTATGTACGGGATTAGGCCCGAATCCCTAGGCTTTCTCTTTGTGGGTTATAAACTATCTGATCTCCTACTTTCATTCTGGTCATCTGGCTTGGGATTTCCAAGGGCTGAGGCTGTCTACCCATGTACGGGATTAGGCCTTAATCCGTAGGCATGCTCTTTACGGACGATAAACCCTCAGACTTCCCCCACTCAATTCTGGTTAATTGGATCTGGGTTTGAAGCGCTTAGCCTGCCTACCCATATACGGGATTAGGCCTTAATCCTTGGGTGTTTCCTTTACAGAAGATAAACCATCCAATCTCCTTCGTTTATTTTTCATTTTCTAGCTTAAGGATAACTATGTCGTCCTACCCATGTACGGGGACCAGTGCGACTCCTAGGCATGCTATGTACCTGATGCTAGTCCATTCCTTTCAAACTAAATTGAAATCAATGAACTTAAAACCGATAGCGGCTAAATCGACTCACCCACGTACAGGATTAGGCCTTAACCACTAAGCGTTCTATCTGCTCGGTAATGAACTGCTAGGTTTCCTTTGAATTTATTAAAAACTCAAAACCTTGAAAACATTAATAAAAATTAATTTGCTCAGCGAGACGCTGCATGTGAAGTAAGAAAATATGGAATCAGAATTTCCAACTTTAAGGACTTGGTGTAGTCTGGACTTTGCTAGCTAAGTATAAAAATCATGGTCCCCAAGTAAGGACTTTGCTTGTGAAGCGACGGGTCATCTTGTCAATACTTAGCAAGTCCGCCTTGTCTAGTGGCGAGCAAGGCCCTACCCATTTGGCTTTTTCTTGGTCCTCATGTTACACTCTAGCAAAGGCATCTTTGACTCCTCTGGCATATCCTTAGTCATCTAGCCAGGTTTTGGCAAGGGCGTCTTGAACTATTCTGGTTATTGGTTATTCCGGCTTATCATTGGTCCTATGGCCATACTCATGCAAGAGCTTCTTGGACTCATTTGGTTATTTGTTATCCTAGCTTTCGGATTTATCCGACCATTGGATTCGGTTATCGGTTATTGGCTATTCTATTTTTCTGGATTTTGGGTGACTCCAGCTTCTCAGTTATTTTGGTAATCTTGGTTATCTCTCGTAATATGATCTGGAGCGGTCATCGAGTCTATTCGGTTTTGGTCTTCAAGTTAGTACGATCTGGAGTAATCGTCGGTTTCCTTTTGTTTTCTGCATTTTTGGTTTTCCATTAATACGATCTAGTGCGGTCATTGCCTATGGTTTTTTGGTTCTTGACTATTGTATTTCTACGCAGATTTCATTTGGTTCACAACTTCTGGATTCTTGGATTTCTGGACTATCGCAAAATACAAACCACTTTTCTTTAAGGAAGACATGTTTTGGGGGCAGGGTGTTGACTGACTCTTTAGAAATATATTCCTATGACGGACTTAGGGTTTTCAAAGTACTCAGGATTCGAGTACGTTTTCATAAAAGCGCGCATCAGTTTGGTCGAAGTCGCGAAGTGTTAGGAGAAAGGTTGGAAATGTGGTTAATTCTCAACTTGATAGCACTTCAAATTAGGTGGCTTTGGATCGGATATGAAATACTTCAAAATGCCTCGTATCCCAAACTTTGGATCGGCTCATACTTCTATCCTTCTCAAAATGCTTGATTGCATCATATGATCACTTTAAAAGCCATGCGCAACACGTACAAATCATTCAGATATACCTCATGTATCAGAATTTGGAAAAAAGGGGGGGTCAATGATCCTAGGTTGGGATCACTCAAAAATACCTGAGCGCATCATGTTGATCACATAAAACGCAAGCCGAAACCTGGATCATACAGGGCACTGGAATCTGGATTGGATCATACTTCAGATCCGAGTTTTCTTCAGATCAAATCAACTAAAATTTATATCCTTAGGGTTATGGTTTTGGATTAGATAAATTTTATATCCTCAGGGATACAAAATGAGATCAAGCAGGCATTTCTGATCGGACCATCAAAAGAAGCTTGATTGCTTCGTATCGTGTAAACTTTAGGAGCACTGATCCCTAGATTGGCATTAGGTGATACAAAATTTAGCTAGACTTGGAAAACTGAGAATAATGTGATTTCATCGGTTTGTTCACTCAATTTCATGGCTATGACTCGGCATTTTTGGGATTCGACATTTGAGGGATACGAAGTATTCCATGGATTTGGAAAATTTGCGAGGCAAGCAAAGGCAACATCTATTCTCGGCTGGGAAACTCGAAGCGATCACTCATTTCTGAATACGAAATGTACACCTAAACACAGAATTTTTTAAATATGAAATGATTATACTCGGATTTGGCGACCTGGCAGCATGCCAAGCACGAAGTGATAACTCATTTTTAGTGATCAACACATGCAGATCACTATTTTTTTGGCATCTAAACCTAGATGCGAATTGTAAGTAGACACTTAGATTTTGGCTAACTCCTGGGAAATTGTTCCAATCCCGGGATCGGCACAACACCCATGATACGAAATTTTGGGTTTTGGCCCAAAACTTCACCTATAAATACCCACTGATGTAACACTTAGGGACCTTTAGATGTTCATTTCCGGCATGTGGGAGACTTCTTCTCGGAGTTTTTTAATGTCTTCTTTCATGGTTTTCATGGCTTTGGAAGGTCTTTTGGACCTATAAACTTCACATAGTAGTTTTCTTCCAAAATTTTGCATTTAGGTTGACACTTAGTTCGCTTTTGAATATATTTGAACTTGAAAGCATCTTTTACATATGTTGGCTTAAGGAAAATGATTATGGCCTAATAGGGAACTAATAAGGACTTTGTTATTCTTGAATGCAACTTTGTAAACTCAAAGAGTTGAAAATCGGATAATTCTTGTAATTATAACAATGATGATGACTAGTTACTATAAAGTGGACATAGAGACTAGTGCCGAACCACTATAAACTCGATGTTCTTTACTTTTTCGCAAATCTGTGTCTGGATTGGTCAGTTAATATGGATAATTCGCTTAACATTTACCCGTCGGGTGTACGCATGTGCGAGTGACCAATTCCCCATGTTAACACATAGTGAAGCTATATGATATTGGATTGGTTGGGGGGACTATATGACATATTGGTGGTACTATGTTTATTAGGAGTGCCAAGGAATCATTAGTAGCGCAAATTATTCTGGTTGACTCAAAACAGGGCTATAGTGTGGATATCCATTAGGATGCGATAGTTGTGTACCCTAGGAAGTGAAGCCTAGTGCTGGTGCAAGCAACATGTTTAGGTACCCAAGGAGTTTGAAAAAAACTAGGTTTTCCATTAGTCCCTGGTTGAGTGATAATTCCCATATGGATTATTGATCTATTCACGGCTTCAGAAGGTGGTTGTTAGGATTTAGTTGATAAAGCTATGTTTGTTGTGGTTTCTCTTACCTATACTTCCTTAGTAGACTATTACCTATATTGTTAGAGAGAGGATGAGAACTAGGGCTATTGTAAGTTATTTAGATTCCTCATTCCTATATTATAACCCTCCCATTTTTATCTTTGTACAGCATATTTTATTGAGTTATTATGTGCTACTCTTTGGGGGAAGAGACCGGTCAAGTATGAGATTTAAGCTTTCAATTTCCGTATTTTTTAATACAACTATTGTTAAATCTTATCTCTCATACAAGACTATTGTCTGACCCTAGGTTTTATGTCTCCTTTTATTATCTCAAGTGCTCTTCGGCATTTACGTTGGGTGTATATTGACTTTGTTAGTGTATAGACTAGATAGTACTCCCACATGACGTGTAGTTGAGGCTAATAAAAACTTTAAAGGGGCCTTGCCATATACTATATTTGTAGATATTCTGCTTTCCGCTATTATGGGATATTTTGAGGGTTGTAGTGAGGATGTGATGTACTCAGATATTTTGATTTTTTGGACATGACTCGTTGATATACACACACACACACACACACACACACACACACACACATATATGCATATATATATATATATGATGTATCTGCTGCTTTCACTCTATTATGGATGACTCTCATATCAGCTTGGCATCTCTTCACCCCATCATTTCCCTATTTACATCCAAGTGGTATAGGATGGTCATCTCACTAAGAGCTTGCGGTTTTATTTGTATTTTCTATCATGCACACAATTTAATAATGGTGACAATTTCATAGTTTGATTTGATTTGCTTTACGGGTTTTATCTCTCAAGTCATTAAAAATAATATTAGATAATTTTACGTACCAAAGCTTTAGTTACCATAAGGGAAAATCCCATGCCATGTTTATGTGTAAATTTCATCCTATGTGATACCTTATATTTTGAGATAACGGATTTGAATCTCTCACACCTATCCCATGAGTGACCTGGGTATAATTTCCTTTTCCCTTAAACTCCAGGTGCCTAATTTTCTTTAGATAGTATTCACTTGGAACATACTGGAAGCTTGGTGCTGAAGATTCTATAGATAGCCGTAAATTTCCAGCCTTATTGTATCCTTGGTAAGTTTTATTCAGCATTTATGAGGATATGTTTTAAAACTTTTAGGCTGACATTAGTTACACTTTGATACTTATGTTAAGTTATCCACTATAAAGATTTTATATGGTGAAATATATATACATTTTTTCATTGTGTAAGATTTTATTTGTTTCTACTTTCTATTTTATTTCTTACAACTTGATTCTCCAACACTCGGATTGCAGCATGTGAGTACCGATTATGTATAGATGTCGATTTCTAAGTGTCGAGGAAGTGGGTTGTTTCATGTGGTATCAGAGCTTGAGTTGAGCGAACACCTAACCCTAATCTGGGTAAAAGAGCCATCAGAGAAAAGGGTTAATAATACCTTAGGATGATTAACTCATTATAGATAGGGATTGGAATATCTCAGAATGAGTCAAGAGTAATATATACGAGTGTGTATTTTTAAATATTAACGGCTTCCTTTTAAAAATTGGTAGATAAACAACTTTACCTAGGATTTTTAGTGAAAGAATATCTTTGAAAAAGTATAGTTATTAAATGATAACAAATAAAACTATAAATGATAAACATCTTGTGATTAGACAATCTTAGTTTGAATATAAGATATTTACGGAATTAATAAATGGGTGAGTTAGGAAACTTTCCTTAGGAAGCACTAAGAAATTTTAGTTATCACTGTAATTTTATCAATTAGAATATTCCTTTCATAAGCTGTACTTTATGTTCACAGAAACCCACCGTGAGGAAGTTATACAAGGCTGAGCGTGTTAAGGTACATGAAAAAATAAGTCCAATGCCATCCTCAGTAAATGATGAAAAGAGCCGTCACTCAAAATACAATATTTTCCTTTAAGTTGGGACGATTATATTCCTGTAGATGATATGTCGATTCTTCCTTAGAATACTAAACTTATTATCCTCTCCAGAGATAAGGAACTAGCATCGATCATCGAGATTAATGATTCAAAATCCATTACAGATGCACTTTAATAACAACCTAAGGTAAACAGCTAAAATTCTGATTATTATGATGCTTAGATGATGACATTCTAAGAGATGATATCAAGAGAACTCAAGGAAATGACATTATCCGATCGACATGAATTAATTACATCTAGTTGTAAGATGAGATGGAAGTAGAGATGGAAAAAGAGGCAGACGATGAAGTCGCCATTGAGGAGAAGTTAGTCCACGGACTCGAGGCGATCGAGGAAGGAGATATCATTGAAGGGATGCTTATATCCATTAGTCATATTCCATGGAACCAACCTTAGGTATATTATGTCGAGAATTTTCCTTAGGAAGAAGGGAATGCTAACGAATCTGATGATGAAGATACAAGAGAGGAAGAAATGTCTTTGGAGGTGTAATACTTGTACGATAGAGCCTCATTTGATTTTAAAGAAGCAAAAGTTGGATTAGGAATTTGTGATACTAGTACAATATCTATCTTGATAAAACAAGTACATAATCCCATTATATAAATAGCCATTAAAAAGAAAGATAACAAGCTGGACTTTACTTTAGCAGTCCAAGCTTTCCAAGAGATAAGCAATCCAATCAGACTCCACTGGAACTTGGCCCAACCTGAGGACCTAAAGGGAGAAAAAGATGAAAAAGAGGGGGGGTCAGACATAAAGTCTGGCGAGTATGATAATTCTACAATACTATTATCAAAATAACTGGACTAAGGCATAAGCTGGAAAACAAGGAAATGTCTATGAAAGAGCAGATTAAGGACATAGATAATCGCTAAAGGAAACGTTATATGCGCTCCTAAATACTAAAGGATAAACACTATACTGCACCACACCAGTCACCCTAAAGATTAATTCCACTTGTCTTCACTTAGAAACTTTCTTAATGGCTTTACGTACTCCTAGCTGACTACATAGGTGCCGCCTGCCCCTATCTCCACTAGGTGTACCCCACTTTCCATTTTTCGATCGGCTCCCTACTCTAGATACCCGTGCTGGCCCCACAGTGGGGTGTATCATTCCCCTAAAGTGGCAACCCGATATAACGGAGATGCACGACTTATACCTACACGATGCAACAACGTCTTACCTACTAGCCCGGGTACACATGCATATGATACCCGTTGGACTTGCGTTGCCACCGCTCCCTGTTTTGGCCTCTTATAGTCAAACCCAGTATGCGTGTCCCGTCCTCGACTTGGGTCGAGCCCACAAAGATACGTTTTGGGATACTGGTTGAAATGGGCCCCCATTATTTCCCACAAGCATTCCACCTAAGCTTGTCCCATTAGTCCATCCACTTAACCCACTTAGTCATGTTCATTTACATGTGTATTTGGTTAAGTCTAATCGTATTTCAAATGCCTCTAAAGGCAACCACTAGATTCCTCACGCCCCCCAAGGCACCTACTTAACCCCCATGCCCCACCTTACATGATTATCTGGCTAAGTATTTCTTAATTCATTAAGGCCATAACCTCATAAAGACCTCTCACATTAGACTGGCATTTATGGCAGCTGGATTTGCCGGGCGGGTCTGGGCAGTCTTACACCATAAAAGAGTCTAACCTCGTGTCTTTACAACTGTTATGCTTTAGTTTGGGCCTAGGACCTCTCACATTGGGCAGACATTTGTGACTACTGGATTTGCCGGGCGGGTCCGGGCAGGTTTACATCACAAACGGGTCCAACCTCGTGTCCTAAGCATTGATTATTATTAATAATCCACTTTCCCCAATTTTAATAATTCCCTACTTGAATTATTAATTAATTCCAAATTTAACAATGTCCATAATTGACTCAATTATGGACATCCATTTAAGGCATGCAAAATCATATCAATTGCACCCCAATTTATTAATTTCCTAATATTACCCCTACCCCCACGTTTGAACGTTTATTCGCAAAATGTATGCTAGACCCGATTAGTCTAACTCATAGCATAAAAGAAAATATTCACAACAACAACATATATATGTGACTAAATAAATCATAACAAGGGGTAAAACTTGCATACATTACAACTTGCATAAGGTTATACATGTCATGGATCTAAGGGTGTCAACTTATTCATAATTCACATAATATGATTTTGATCAAATTTCATAAACTTGTATAGGACATGTGTGAATCAACATCATTAACAATATGGTTTTATATGGGTACACCTAACTCAATAGGCAAATTCCCAAAAATCAAAATTCATTTAATCATAGATTCATGTATATGGGTACACCTAACTTAATAGGCAAATTTCCATATTCAAGATCCAATTAATTTGTAGATTCATGTATATGGGTACACCTAACCCAATAGGTAAATTCCCATAATCAAGATCTATTATAAAAAAAACATAAACTTTAAACATGATCCAATTCGCATAAATACTAACATCATGATTTTACAACTTGTATGATTCAACACAACTTAACATGACATCATTATCATATAACATAAGTATTTCAACATATGTGATAATATGAGATCTACAACATATATAAGATTTACAACATAGCATATCATAATTTGCAACATAGCATGATATGATTTACAACATAGCATAGCATGATTAATCACATATGACATAGCATAGGATTATTTACAACATAATCACTACAACATAACAACATATATATGATAACATAATAGCATAACAAGAGATCCACAACATAATTTACAAATACATAACAATTCATATCACTTTCTTGTGATCCATTCATAACTTAATCAAATTATTTTATAATAATATTGTGAGATTCATCATACTCACAATTTTAAAGAAGAGAAATAGAAAGAGAGAGAGCTTTTGATTTGATTTGAGTAGATTTAGTTTGTAGATTAGGCCTTCTTCTTCTTTAGTTTGTGACGGTTATGCCGAACTCCATGGCAACGACATGTCGGTAGCTCTCCAATTTTTCAAGTGATTTAGGGTTAGAGTCTACCCACTTATTTATAGATGTTAGGATTCATTTAGGCCATTAGATTTAATCTAGAAATAACCGCAGCCATTCAGACCAGATGGGGTTTATCTTATTGACTCAGCAATGAGTCAGAAGTGACTCAGCAAACACTCAGCAAATTAATAAACTTCTATTCATGTTTACATTAACTGCCCATATATATATATATATATATATATATATATATATATATATATATACACACACACACACACACCTATTCATGAATTCAAATTAATCTATAATTAACTTATGACCATTTCTACACATTAATTTTCCAATTAATGTCTTAATTCCATTTTTCGCCTTTTAAGGCAATTCACATATCTCAAATTTGTTATATGCCTTTTTAAGGCTATTTCGTGCAAATTCTCAATATTAATTCTTTTAATTTGTGAATATTAGTATTAACAGAAATACGGGGTGTTACACAGCAGCTCTATAACATGGAGGCACACTCAAACAACCACTGGAACACTACAAAACAACACGCCTAATATGGGCATAAGAACGGAATACAGGCGAAAAGAATTTTTTTTGGCATCAACTTCAAGAACACCGTGCCCACAACAACATAATGGTGACGTGAAAGTGTCACGAAATCCGATAAGGAAGCTACCTGAATCAAAACCACAAAATCTCCAACCTGAGCAACGACCATCGTAACACCCATAGCCGAACACACAGCCTCAAGAATCAAAGTAATCCTTGGATAAGATCTCACAAAAAAACCAAGGGCACAATAGTTGAAATTGGACTTACACGAAGCCATGACGCCACCATTAGGGGCTAAATTAGGCAGTGAAGTATAGGGGAGAACACAAGAGCTGATCTGGAGAAGAACAAAGCAAAGACAAACTAAAAACCAGAAAAACCGCGAAATTAGAAGAATCACCTAAAAAAGGAAGGCCGTCATTTTTAAGAGAAAAAGAGCCGTTTTTTTAGACTGTATCTCGATACTGAAGTATCAAGCGTATTTCAATATAATAAATTATTAAAATACGTCACACTATAAAAAATAAAATCTTCACTTAAGTTTTTCCCATTGGGTATTCTAATAAGGTTTTAGCGAGACATTGTACTGATTTAGAAGTATCAAATTTATTTTGGTGAGATAAGATATTAATATGTGTCATTGTGATATTTTTCCTTAATTAGATTTTCCCATAAGGTTTTTGTAATATGGTTTATTAAGGCGTTACTTTGATCTCGATGTATCAAAATATTTAAAAGGGATATCGTTTCTAATATGATATCTATGGTTTTACATGTTGCGGTATTTTTATTTTATTCAAGGGTTTTCAATTGTGTTTACCTAATATAGTCTTTTAACTAGATAACGGACAATATTTATGTTTAGTGATTGGAACAAGATAATAATTGATGAAAGCAATCGTCATATTTACTTCAAAAGGGGGACAACTTCAAGTTACAACATGAGTATCAAATATTTTTGTGATGCACATTTAGAAGAGTGTTGTAATATATTTAAATTTATAATAGTGAATATGCTAATATTACAAATGCATTATTGTAACTTTTTTTTTTTGCTAATTGCATATAAATAAAGCTTTATTACAATGTTTGTTTCAAATTTATATAAATAATAAATAAAATGTGAATAAATAAATATCCATTCATCATACTAAACCCAATATTCATTCATCGTACGTACCAAGCCAAAAATTCATTTATTCACATTTAAAAGAGAGTGTTGTAACATATTTAAATTTATAAAAGTGAAACCTCCCCTTAGTAGAAGGGCCCCTAATACCAAAACCGTTAATATACCTTATATTCCTGTTGTAGTGGAAGTTGGTATCCCAGTTGTCGATGCTGATGTGTAGCTGCACAAAGATCTGTTGATGCAGCTGTTGTTTGGAACTTACAAGAAAAAATTCTGGGTTCATCTAGGATCTGGAATGCGGTATGATCCCCTTAGTAAAGTCTATTATATGTTTGTATCGGATGGTGATGAAGAGGAAAAGCTGAAGTTAGGTTTTTGCACTACTTTGATGATGGAAATGACTTGAAGTTTTATACTGATGGTGCATATGGGGACCATAATGCAGGTATCTTGTATGATGTATGTTGGGATAGAAAATTTATATATGGGATAGAAAATTTATATATGACACGAACCATCCTGGTTATGAGCCTAACCTTTCTAGTCACCTTGCCACATTGCTGAATGACATGGTCCCTACGTCTTCTTCCTCATTTTCTGCCTCCACTTCATCTTCCCCTCGCTCAGGCATTGGTGATTAGCTGTTAGGTTTCATAGTAGTTGAAGCATCTCTGCTTCACTCATACTTTTTCTTGTACAGTGAGCTGGACACTTCAATCCAGCAAATGTGATGGACGGTTCACTTTAAAAACCGTAGCTGATTGTCTATTCACAATCACCTGTACTACATTGT
Source organism: Allium sativum (assembly GCA_030737875.1). Lineage (NCBI taxonomy): Eukaryota > Viridiplantae > Streptophyta > Magnoliopsida > Asparagales > Amaryllidaceae > Allium > Allium sativum. Next base: position 81,614,173 of record CM060914.1, read on the forward strand.
ATTTTATTATTAGTTATAATAAAGATGTTTGCGGTCACCTAAAAAACCGGTCGGTTTTGCCAAAAAAAAAATACATACAAATAAAACTTTATTACAATGTTTGTTTCAGATTTATACAAATAAATAGATAATTGTTTTTTCTTCGATAACCTCTCATTAAATGAATCATCTTTTGTAACAACTATTATGTGTTCTACGAGAGTAGATCACCTGGTCCTCTGGACCAAACTAATAAGACCCCTTGATTTCAATCCTTTTGTAATTAAATTCACGTTCTTTCAGAAGTTTAATTGTAAAAGGGTTAAAATCAGGAACTCATTGGTTGGGATATGGGTGATTTGAGACCAGAGGATTTGAACCCCGGCTTCTACCTTATCCAGTGGGAAATATAATGTGAATAATTATGCCCTCCATATATGTTAAATTTTTGGCTCCACCTTTATTTTGACATGCATAATAACTACAAATTGGTAAAAGTACTTTTTTTTTTTATTTTGGTTTTTTTGATAACTCAATCAAATTGGTAAAAGTCGAAGCACTTTTTCTATTTACGAGTAGAATTTACTGAAGGAATTTGCTTTATCAGCCACAGCATGATAAATCTGCACTTGCTCTCCTTTTCCTGTATAAATCTCATGCTTTCCCCTTCTTCCTCACATTTTCTCAAGCTACCATGAATCAACTCTCGAACAAACCCATGTTTAATTCCGTAGAAATCCCAGACTGCAACTACCCGAGAGAAGCAGTCCTCGTAGCACCAATCTCAGAGACGCCGAACCACATTATGTACCTATCGAACTTAGACGACCAGCCATTTTTAAGATTTCCGATCCGATATCTCTACCTGTTCAAGAAATCGACTTGCGTAGAAAGTCTGAAGCTTTCCCTTTCTCGAATTTTGGTTGATTACTACCCATTGGCTGGAAGGTTGAGAGCTGGCAAGGAAGATAAAATTGAAGTCGACTGCAATGGAAAAGGAGCAGTCTTTGCTGAGGGGTTCGTCAATTTGTCTGCTGATGAGTTTCTAGAAGGTTCTGGAAGACCCAACAGGTCCTGGAGGAAGCTTCTCTATCCTCTTCAAACTCCTTCCTTTCTGGCCGTTCCTCCTCTTGTTGTTCAGGTATGTTACTTGTTATTGATTTTCAGTTGAATTTTGCTATATTTAGAACATTTGCATTTTATAGTAGGTTTATATATAGCGTAATATATACAGTTTCTATTTGTATCAGTGGCCTCATTTAATGCCACTGATTTTTTGAAAGAACTTGGTATGAACATCATTAATTTACCATGCAATATTATTGCACATTTGCAGTAAATTATGTTATTCTAGTATTCTACAAAGATAGACTAAAATACTAAGTATTTACAAAACATATGTTTAAGAAGGAATATTTTCGAGCTTTTAAGATCACTTTTATTGGGGCACGTTATATGTTTGTATGATCATTAGTACATTTTATCATTTTTATATCTGATCTTCAAGCTAATAGGAATAAGACCAAGATCTATCTAAAACTACTTGAAAAGATGAAATTAACTGTTTCTACTGTGTATTTACTTTAAATAAAACAAGCTTAGTAGAAATGATATTGATATATAAAACTGGTCCACGGATCGAGTCTAAGGGGACAACTGATCTGGGCCTAGTTCCGTACTTGTGGGCATATGTAAGTATAAACACACATACCACATATGTACATATATAGATACATGAATGATTCTGTTTGGAGACAAGAGGATAACACAAAATCAAGCCATTTCAATCATTAGATTTTCTCTTAGATTTCCACTGACTTACAAGTTACAACAATAATTGAACACGCAGGTGATCCACCTCACTTGCAGAGGCATGATACTGATAACGTCGATCAACCACTGTATATGCGACGGAGTAGGCACGGCACAGTTCCTGAGCGCTTGGGCTCAAATCACCAAAAATCCCCACTCCAGCCCTACACCCGCGACATACCATCCTCGCTACCTCCTCAAACCTCGATCGCCTCCTCAAACTGCCCATCCACACCCTTTGTTCACCTCCACGTCCACCCTCGATCTCACCCGCTGCATCCAGTCCCAACCGCTGGTCCCGGTTTCTGCCACCTTCACCTCCTCCCATATCCTTGCCCTAAAAAGGCAATGCGTGCCTTCGTTCAAGTGTAGCTCGTTCGAGGTGCTGGCTTCCCACGTGTGGCGCGCGTGGGTCAGATCATTGGTTGCCTCGATGACTCTTAAAGTGCGGCTCTTGTTCTCTGTAAACGTGCGCAAGAAGCTGAGTCCTGAGCTACCGAAAGGGTATTATGGGAACGGCTTCGTGCTCGGGTGCGCCGAGTCGTCTGTCGAGAAACTGATCGGGTCAAACGCACGGCATGGGGTTGAAGTGGTGCAGAAGGCGAAGGAGGAAGTGAACGATGGGTACGTTAGGGATGTGGTCGACTGGTTGGAGGAGAGGAAGGCGAGGCCGGAGCTGGGCGCTAGTCTGGTCATTTCGCAGTGGTCGAAGTTGGGGTTGGAGGACCTCGACTTTGGTGAGGGGAAGGCCGTTCACATGGGGCCGGTGGCCAGTGAGATTTACTGTCTTTTTTTGCCCGTTGTTGGAGACGTGCACGGGTTCACCGTTTTGGTGTCGGTGCCTGAGGAAATTGCGCAGAGATTTGAGTTTTTATTGAACCGGGTTGATTGATTAAGGATATTGTTTGTATTCATGTCTTGTAACGTCAAAATTCACGGCTTTGATTGTATCTAAAGAGCTATGTACTACGGGTGGTGGACTTCATGTGTAAATAAGGACTTTAAACGTTTTCCTATTCATGTGGCTTGAATATCACCCTGTAACATATCTATTTTACCGTATTCTATACAAGTTTAAAAACTAAGATGATATTTGATTTACATTGTATATCATGTTTTCAAGAAATAATCAGAGAAAAACCCTTAAAATATTTGGTAAACGATTCAATTTATTGTAAACTTGATATAATCAACTCAGATATAACAATAAAAACTAGATCACCCAAATACGACAATTGGATGATAGAAGAATTCAAAATGCATATGCAAATACTAAATAAATTAGAAATAATAAGAAAAACAGACTCAAGACATAGAACAACAACATTTGTAGTGCAAAAAAAAATCTCAAAGAAAAAGAGGCCAATCTAGAATGGCAATGAATTATACTAGACTTAACGATAATACAAATGAAGACGGATATTGTATACCAGACAAAGATATTTTAATTAATAAAATCCAAGATAATTATTAGTTTTCTAAATTTGATCTAAAATCTGGATTCTGGCAAGTAAAGATGCACCCAAAGTCAATACCTTGGACTGCATTCACGTGCAACGAATGACACTACGACTGGCTAGCAATGTCATTTGGATTAAAAAATGCTCCACAAATATTCCAAAGAAAAATTGATAACATATTTAGACATTGCAATAAATTTATTTGCGTTTATATAGATGATGTACATGTTTTCTCTAAAACAAAAAAGGAACGTATCTCACATATATACACCATATTAAGACTATTTGAAACACATGGCTTAGTTATATCTAAAAAGAAAATTGAACTATTAAAAAATACAATAGATTTTTTAGAAGTAAAAATAGGAAAAGGACAAATAGAATTACAACCTCATATATCAAGGAAAATACTAGAATTCCCAGATAAAATAGAAAAACTAAAACAATTACAGTCTTTCCTTGGATTAATAAATTACACCAGACCTTTTTTTACAAAATTTGTCAAAATACAAAGGACCTTTATATAACAAACCAAGCCTAAAAGGAAAGGAGAATTTAACGAAGAAGATATAAAACAAGTTCAAAAAATTAAGGAATTAATAAAAGATTTAAAACCTTTAACATCACCACTTGAATCAGAATATTTAATAATAGAAACCGATGGATCGTCTCATGGATGGGGAGGTATTTTATTGTCAAATCACTACAACAAAATAGTCCTTTTACAACGGGCAAAAACCGTTATTATATGCTTTTCACAACGGGCAAAAGTCTGTCCTAATATGCGTCGTCGTAATAGATCTTTACTAAATTACAACGGTCAGTGACTGTTGTAAAAGACCGTTGTAATAATGTGCTCTGTCACGTGCAACAACTCTATGACAATGGCTACAAACCCGTTGTAATAGCTAATAAATTACAAGCGGCTTCTGCCCGTTGTAATACATTATATTACAACAGGCATAGCCCGTTGTAAAAAGTCTGGGTTTTTTTTTAAATCTGATCGTAGTAATATAAAAATATTGCATAAATTAAAATATTGAACTTAAAATTTCTTATTTTAACATAAATATTTTATTACACTCTTGAACAATACATAGTTTTATTTATTTCTATTACACAATTACTGTACAAAATATGAAAATACTCATTTGTAAAAATATTATTTCACTACATACACTTAGTTACACTCACTCACACCCTCTCATGATCAATGTCTTCGTCTTCGGTGATTGATCCAAAATGTGCATTAAAAGAACTGGATGAAGAAGAACAAACAAGTTAAAAAATGTGCATTAAAAGAACTGGATGAAGAAGAACAAACAAGTTAAAAATGTGCATTGAGCAGGGCAACATACATTAAAAACTTGGAATAAAGTTTGTATAAGTGAATGTTCTAAGGAATAAAAACATGAGATACCTGATACCTTAATTAACCTTCTTCAAATTCACCTTAGTTAAATACATAGATAGCCAATAAACAAGATGTTTCACTCTATTTTAAATCTTTGACTTCTTACTCTTGATTTTGTCCAGTTGTACCTATCAGAATAAAATAAAAGCAATAAGGGCTCGTTTGGCAACTCAAAGCAAAAGCGCTTATGTTTATATAATAAGCGCTTTACTTCTAAAAAGTTAAAAAGCCAAATAGTAAACAATATTTTGTTCTGAAACATGGTTCTAAAACAAAACAGCAAACAATAAACAATATTTGTCAAAGCTGTAAACATGGTTCTAAAACATGTCTTCAGCAAACATATATTTGTCAAAACAATAAACAATATTTGTCAATATATTATATTTGAGTTTCTTCACCAATTAACTCAAGAAACTTCAGTTGAAAAAATTCTGACTTTTCAAGACCAACAAAATAAAAACCCTGTTGAGCCTGCATATCTCAGCAAATAATAGAAACATCAACTAAAGCATACCATATAACTTCAAATGATTATCCTGCATATTTCATGTATTTCATGGGCTTGCATCTTTCCTGCATGTATGTTCAATTATATAAATATGCATCATAAATGTACAAGTATTCTAGCTTAGATATCATACCTTCAGAGTAGCAATAAACGATAAGAAAATATATCTTTGTAAACCACCTTCATAATGTTGTGTCCCACGAGTTTTTCGTTTCTTTTTCATATTTGGATGTAGTTAAAATTGCAGTTTCTTCTAAAACTGCTAATGAATCTGTCATCATGAATATCAAGTCAAATACTTTGAGGAATAGGTTAAGCAAGAAAGAAAACAGTTTCATAACCAAACCAATTAATACTTTAAGAAATCAAATACTTTGAGGAATAGATCAAGAAAGAAAGCAGACAATTTCATAATCAGACTAATAAATACTCTAAGACATCAAACAATCCAAAACATAGCCAAGCAGTAATTCATCACCTTTAAAACTCATCCATCAAACACTCCAGAACCTCGCAACTTAACCATAACTAATGTTCAAAAGATTAGCAATTGTGTTGTACCCAAAAAAAAAAAAAAAAAAAAAAAAAAAAAAAAAACGAAGACGAACTAGGATCAATAAATTGGGCACTTGTTTACTTTGTCTGGTGTCACTATAGAAATATATAGAAAGTATGTTTAAATTTCTTTTACTTTTGTGGTGAGATGAAATTAGATAATCAGCTGAAAAATACGTTGGATTTTTCAGGAAATGAAAATATTTTTATGTTAACGGTGGGTTGTTGCATGGACGTAGACAATTTCTAATGAATTACTAAAAGCTGAGGTTAGGAAGCTAATGCAACAAAGAGGGGTGTCATTTAGTTTTATACAGACTATACATACATGTGTAAAGAAACACATATAGTTTTTCTAATATGCTTTTCTGTTAATACAAACTATTTTTTATCGAACTTGTTATCATTATGTGTCTAACCAAAACTACCAAAACTTTTTATCGAAAAGTTTACTAATTCTTGCTTGCTAGTGAAAACGGCAAAAATATATTATTTGCATCACGAGGTCCAAATCTTTCATCCCACCATCCACATGATTGTTATAAAAGTCAAAGTTTGTGAAGTCAACTAAATAAACAAAAGACAGCAATTTCAAGTGCAAACAAAGAATATGTGATCAATGAACTGTAAAAACAAGCATCATATGCAAAAGTGAGCATCTATAAATTCCTAATCATTATAAACATATGTAGAAAGGTTACTAAATGATCAATACCTTATCCTTCCCAGATACTTCATCAGTATTCATGTCAAAAAACCTTTTATCTGCCATTTCCTTCAATCTTTTTTGAACTTCAGTGGGTTGAAGAGTAGAAGAATGTTGTTGCTTAATATATATCACATCCTTCCCTCCCATCTTTACACCAACAATAACATGTGTGCCAAATTTATCAATAAACCTGGAAAATTGGACAAGAATAAACGAAATCTACACTAAATATATGGACTACATAACTAAGTACTTGCCCATGTGAGCAAAATAATGTATTCAAAAGTTTTAATATCTCAGAGAAGCTTGATAACATAATACTTCAAAAGGCTAGCCTAAAAATTAATGTTGGTAAGATGGTGTGGAACTTTATTCTCTGATAGCTGCTTCTGGTCTCATGATAACAACTAATGGTGTTTTCATTTCAATCATTCAATCTAGCCAGAAGACAGAGATATTGAGATACAAGTTCAAAATGGAGTTTCACATGGCTCAAACACAATGGCAATCAAACTAAATTTATACGGTTATACGACAGCAACATAAAAATTAAAGGGTTTCTAGCTTAAACAATTTGTCAAACACTTTGTGAGCAAAAAGTCAAAACTGAAGTTTTAAGAGGAACAATGCATTTCAAACTCCTCAAATACAACCACAACGTCAAAATCCACTTTAATCGAATACAAATCATTCCAATACCGAAGTTTAACAGTCTGAAGCCCCAAACATTCCAAATACTTGCCCCAACTTCAAAACCGAACTAATTCAAAACCTGAAATGCCGTATACCATGCAAGCTTCGAAAATAATTCATACCTGTGATTGCTCGAGTTGGAATGATGAAGCGCGACTTGAGATCAGAAGTTTTCGCAAAGCACGGATTCAGGGGTTTTGACTTACTTGAAATAACTGAAGAGAAGAAATGCGGTGGAAGAATGAATGTCGTCCCCATTAAAAAATCAATAATCTATTGGTGATTTTCTCAAATCTTTTAACAATTTTACTTACTTGAAAGAACTAGAGCCTGTAGGTAATAATTTCAGAAGCCAGATATCATCATCAATTTCTTCTCTTCCTGTCAGTCTTCGTCAACTCTGTTTTGATGATAATCTTCATTGTAGCCTAATTCCTGCATGCAAATATATCAAACCTTTTAAACCTTTAAATGTCTAAATTAATTTAATAATTAAATGGATCGATACCACCTGATAGATCAAAGTTGATGAGATTGGAGCAATTACATCTTCCAGATGACTTTGCCTTTTTGGTCCGATGAGATTGAAACAAGAACCGCTTTTCGGTTAGGGTTTTGGAAAAATTAATTTTATCTGAAGAATGTGGAAGCGGTGGAGAACTTAATTTTATGTCGTTGATTTAGAGTTCGATAAGCATTTTGATAGGCTGCGCTCTACATGCAGACAATTTGTGGCGGAACTTGAAATTTTCACCGCTTGAAAGCGGAAAAAAAACCTGATCCGTGTTAAATTATTTTGTCAAACGTTTACGGATTACAAATATTCACCGCTTGAAATTATCAGTATTTACGGATTACAAAAATTTATAGCAAAACGTTTAAGTTATCATTAGTTAACTATAATTATTTAGTTATTATTTATTTATATTATTATTTATTTAATTACTATTTATTTAATTATTATTTATATTACTAGTATAACCGCATAACGGTGGGAAACCGACTGTTAGATTACATAGTTTAAAAAAGAAAAAAATAGTTTTTTATTAATCTTAATTGAAAATAACGTGATTAAGAATATTCAACATTAGAGATATTTAAGGAGACAAAAGTGGAGATAATTAAAATGAAGAGATTTAAGAAGACGTGTTATATACATGTTTCATGTTCTTTGGGCTTCGGAAAAATTGATTTTGGCCAAGTGACAGTAAACAAACATCCATAACGGTGGGTTCCGCATAACGGTGAGGAACCAACAGTTAGATTTCACAGTTAAAAAAAACTATTTTTTTTTATTAATCTTTGTTGAAAATCAAAAAATAATATGATAGAGAATATTTGAAATTAGAGAGATCTAAGGAGATAAAAGTGCAGAGAATTAAGGTAATTAGGCAAGTAAAAATTGAGTAAATGAAATTCAAGAGATTTAAGGAGACATGTGAAATCTGAATAATTCATAATGGTTGAGAAAAAAGAGGAGATATTTAAGAGATGCGAGTCAAATTATGCAGGGAAGAAGAATGAACGAGAAATAGGGAGACGAGAAGTCAATGTTTATATGTCGAACAACGCTGCTAGATTTGAGGCTATATTCATTGGGACAGACAAATTGATTTAGCCTCTCTTACAGTAGAGAAACCTCCCTAACGGTCGGTTTGAAAACCTCCCTAACGGTCGGTTTGATTATTTATTTACATATAAACACGTTGTAACTAGACTTTTTACAGAAATAATAAAAATAATAACCAAAATTGTAGTTAAATTAGACCTCAACATAGAAAGTGGTAGATATTAATATAGCTAAAGTTAGTGGAAATTCTAAAGAAAACAATAAAATGAAAAATCTTAAATAGAATATTTTCAAAGGATATATTATTTGGAAAAAAGTCAGTGGAAATAATTTTTCCTTAGGAACAAGTTCAAAAGTTCTATAGAAATTTAAAACAAACAGGCTACTCCTAAAATTTAGAAGGACTAAAATGACAGAGGAAAAATTATTAAATAATAATAAATCTTTGAAAGTTTTGAAAAATTGAGTTCTATCAAAAATTTCAAAAGTATTTAGTATTAATTATTATTTATTTAATACGAATAAGTGTATATTTTGAAAAAAAATAACTAAAATATTACTTGTTAGTTATTAAAAGTATTAATCATAATTCATTATGTTATAAATAATTAGTTCAAATTATTAATCATAATTATGGATTATTAATTATGAATTATAATAAATTATTAATAACTAATTTTAATAACTAATTTTACAAAGAAAAAAGATATATGACATCATTAGATTATGAAATATTAGCTATAATATATTACATTGGAGCATTTCGTTTATTTATAATATCTCATAAAGAAATTACAATCAGGACTGATTGTGAAGCTATAGTAAAATATGTTGATAAAAAAAATCTATCATAGACAATAGATGGATAAAATAGAGACACACCATATTAAATTGTGGAACCAAAATTATTTGGGACCACATCAAGGGAAAAACAAATAAATTCCCTGATATTCTCTCTAGACTATTTATCTAAATATTGGGTACATATCACAGATACTATAAAATGGTAAATTACTTATAGATTAACATATATTGTTATCAATCTATCTACAGACAATGACTTCTCAAGATTGCAAAAGATTTCTAAAGACATACACAAAGAATAGATTTGTGACAAGCATTCCGCTAACAGAAGATCAACATCTTGTACTAGATAACATATGGAATCTACAAACAAATTTTACAAACAACAGCTAAAAAACGAGCATTCTATATACCCTTATAAACATATTCTCTAAAACCGAAAATAGAAAGTTCTCATACTATTGTTTATTGAATGGCCCAGATGCAGGAATATATACTTCATGGGAAGAAATAGACACCAAAATAAAATACATAGAACAAAATCCTAAATCTGGGTGCCCTTATTTTCGACACGGGCAGCTAGTAGTTTTGGTTTTGCAGATTTATATTCACGGGATCCTGATTTACAGCTGGAACGATGCTCGGAAAGCTCTGTATCCGTGTATTACTTTCAGTTGTGTTTTATATTGTTTTTCCGCTGCTATGTAATTTATTGTAATCTCTGATATTTGTCGAATGTATAATATTAATCTATACTCTGTATATTCTTGTATTCTGATGGAATTGTTGTAATTAACAATGAAATGTTCTTCCGTCTGTGTTCTTTTGTGTGTTGTTCTCAAAGTATCGGCGCTTTCCTTACCGGGGAAGTTACGGGTTCTTACAGTGGTATCAGAGCTTTGGTTTACAGAGCTCGAGAGCAAGACACATTAGAACCATACGAAAGAATTCATCAGATATTGGATTAGTAATATCCAATTAGAATGACTCGTTAGAGATGGGATCAGTAGTATCCTAGAACGAGTGTGAAGAGTATATTTTTTAAAATGAAAACAATATTGTTTTGAAAATTTAAACCCTTTTATACATATCTGAATATTTATTTATATTGAATTTGGACAATCCAATATATAAAGATTCTTGCATATACGCGTCATGAACGTATATTAAAAGTTTTAATATACTGGATAGACATAGAATCACATTCTAGTCGTCCGGACACGATCCTGATGATGGCGCGCCGTCACTAGTATTTATTTTCGAGTGACGAAGGTGTGGTATCTATATATTTCCATTAGACTGGTGTAAGAACCAAAACTAGATTAGGTTCATTGTTGTGATTTGGCATCAAAACATGATTTTTTGTATATATATCAAAATTATGAATTTGAAACGTTAATTCACTAATTGATTGATGTTTGCGTTGTTTGTTTATTTGTTTGATAATTTTGAACCATTATGCCTAATTGTACCAAATAGTGAATTGTATTAAAAATTGTTCGCATTTGCTTGCATATACATGTACTTACATTGAACAGGTCATAGCAAGGAGGCTAGAGCAGAAGAATAAAATTTGTTTGCCCGACAAATAGGTACACATTTACCATAATTTACTGTTTTGTTTGGGTGATGATGATTTTATAAGCCGCTTGGCTTTTTCTTTTTCTTTTTGAGATCAGAGGGCATGTATGGCAATTTCGTGATTTTCCCGGTGCTCCCGGTGCAGGGGAGGTTATGGTGAAATTTTTCGAAAATTTAGGGTGTTAGCCAAATTTTTGGAAAATTTGAAAAGTTCTTAGAAATTGAAAAGTTGAAGAACTTAAGCCGTAAGGAAAATAATGGAAGTTGAGTTAAATTGTTAAACAACTTTCGGCTTCGCTCCTTTTCGGGGACGAAAAGTTTTAAGTGGGGGAGATTGTAACAACCCGGAAATGAGAGCCAATTTAAAATTATTATTTTGGCAATTTCAATGAATTTTGCTAATTTAAAATGATTATTTTAAATAATATCGACGGGAAAATTTATTTTGAATAGAATTAGAACGTATATATTTATATACGTCATTGTTAGAATATAAATAATTATTTATAATTATAAAAGGAATTGAAAATGGAGCGGTAGTTTGATAATTCGATTTCAAAATTCAAATGAATGTACCGGGTGCAAAATAAACCGGATTTTAACGAAACCAAAAATATTAGGATCTAATTGATAATATCTTTCCAATGAATCCGAAAAATTGGAATTTCATAGCGGGAATCAAAAGATATGTCCAGTTGAAAATTCCGAATAGTCGCTATGGAATTCTGGTCATTAAAAATAGCCATTTTGCAAACGACCTCGAATTTCGACGAAACCACTTTTGTTGGATCTGTGATGTCAAGTTATTGCTAGATTCCAAATTTCATAATTTTTCGAATCAATATGTGAGCGTGACAAAGGAAAACGCGTTTGACCAGTTTCAGTTGATTTTAATCGACTGGAAAATGGCCATTTTCCAAACGGTCTCAGAGTTTGGCGAAATTAGTTTTGTTAGGACCGTATCGTCAATACGAAGGTAGAAAATATTTTTCTGGAATTTTTAATGTCCATATGTGACCCCAGTAAATTGAAATGCGTGTTCAAATTCAATATATAGAGTTATATGTTGATTTTGACAGAAACTTATCGAATCAGCTTACGATACATATCCCATTGTGTTCGAAATGGGGGTAAAACGCTATGGACGACAGGCGGTGGGCTTGATTTCGAGGTCGAAATAAAAAGTCACCTTTTTGAAATTAAATTAAATAAATAAAATAAAATAAAAATCCCTTTCCCACTCTATATTTCCACTTCAGCCCCCTCGTTCATTGTTTGTCAAAAACGATTTAAATAAAAAAAGAGAAAAGGGGTTGTGCCCTAGGTCGCCCACCGCGCCGCCGGCGTTCAGGCGGAGCAGCACCCCCTGACCCCGCTCTCCTCCCTCCGCATCTCCTCCTCCAGCCTCAACCTCCCGTCCCCTCTCTCTTCTTACAACACGCCCCCTCTTTCACCACAAAACCGCCGCCTATCCCCCTTTCTGAACCACCAACGTCCTAGCCGACGAGAACTGCGCCACCATCGCCTCCACATCCCCTAGGCGGATCGACAGCACCCCCTCCTCCTCCCGCTTCGTTCCAGTGAGTTGTTTACTTTTTTTCCCTCTTTCTATTGATTTAAAAATCTGAACATGTGTATAACATTTTAAAACTGGGATTTTTATGATACGTATCCATGTTAAGAAAAATTAAATTGTCATGATAAGAATGATGTGATTTTATATAGGAAAGGTTGAATTTTTATAAGACAAAAAGGTCGAATTTTATATAGGAAAGGTCAGATTTTTGAAAGCAAGAAAGGTATAATTTTTATAAATAAGAATATGATTTATATATAAAGCTTTGAATTTTATTTTATATAAATCTTTGCTTTTTTATTCTACATAAAGCTTTCATTTTTTTTTAAAGAAAGTTAGGATTTTTATAAATAAAAATGTGATTTTTATAACATAGGAATATTAAATTATAATTTTTATTATAGTAGAGTATTAAAATATAATTTTTATAATATAGAAAGGTTAAAAATATAATTTTTATAATATAGGAAGATTAAAAATATGATTTTTACATTATAGAAGTGCTAAAGATTTGATCTTTATTTTGTAGAAGGAGCAAAGATGTGATTTTTATATAAGTGGCGATATAAAAATATAATCTTTATTATATGAATACCTTGTAAAAATAGAATTTTTATCTATATAGTAGCGAAATAAAAATATGATTTTTATTATGTATATGTGGAAATAAAAATGTGATTTTTATAGCGATAAAATAAAAATTCGATATATATATATAAATATAATTTTTATATAGAAATAAGCATTGTAATATATATGAAGTAGAAATAAAAATATGATTTTTATTTATTGAAATGAAGTAGTAAAAATATTTTTTTTTATTTTGAACAGCGTGAAAAGGGCTGTAGTAGAATTTCAAACAGATCCAGACGGTTCAGCAGTTCAAAAGCAAAGCACGACGGAGTGGATCTCTCTGTGAGAACTTCTCACTTTAAATTTCCTTTTCTAGTTATAATATATACTAGGATGCAGACGGTGTTTAGTAGCACCCGACACCCGTCGTCCACAGACCATGGACGGCTTGTATGCTTGTTTGATGTGTTGTGAAATTTGTTTGTGTTGTTGATATGAAATAGATAATAAAATGTAGATGGTTGAAATAAATTAATTATCGTTAAAAATATAATTTTTAACGTGAATGTGAATAAATAAATATTCATTTACAAACCGGATGGTTTGTTTATGTACACCTATTTGAAGGACATTGATTGGGACGATAAATTTTACACATCGCCCAACTGCACAAATAAAATATGTGTTTGATTGTTTGAAACCCCACACGGGTAATGGGATAAAATACGGCATACATCAATCCCAGTAATTAGTTGTATGTCGATCGATTGATTGACAGGCTGTTATAAGCGTTAGATATCTATATTTGATGCTTATACAGAGTAGTGCACTTTGGATGATGATTGATTATTTATCGTTGCTATTATATACATGTGTTGTATGGAATCCATATAATTAACTTTATATGGTGATTGATTGGGCCTCATTCCAATTGGGAAAATAAAGAATATTATAAAATAAAGGTTCATGTGTTGATAGTACTCATCCGTTGAGATTAGTCATGTGTTGAACGAAATATTTTAACAATAAAATCTACATCTTTATCATATATAAAATTAGAAACTAACTTCTTTATAAAATAAAGGTTAATGTGTTGACAATACTCATCCGTTGAGATTAGTCATGTGTTGAGATTAGTCATGTGTTGAACGAAATATTTTAACAATAAAATTTACATCTTTATCATATATAAAATTAGAAACTAACTGGAAAATAGATAAGATGAGTGGTCTCCTGGATATTGATCTGATGTTGGTTTCGGCCTTCGGGGTTAATATTTAGGGAATCGTTCTCTTACTAATTTACGGTTGGAGTCTGATTTGAAATCAAACGATAGATACCATAATTTTTATAAAATATATTAAATAACAAAAATAGTCGTGTGTTGACAGTACTCATTTGTTGAGATTAGTCATGTGTTGAAAGAAATATAGATTCATTTGTTGAACAGAATAAAGAAGCTATAGAAAAATATAAAGCCGTGTTGATTAGAGATGCGCTATTTTGACGCGAACGATATTTATATCGATTATATTCGTTTTATAATGAATATTGAAAAGAGATTTAAAAATCGAATATTTAGAAAATCGAATTTGAATTGAATTGAATAGAAAACAAATTTGAATTGAATTGAATAGAAAACAAATTTGAATTTGAATTGAATAGAAAACGAATTTGAATTGAATTGAATAGGAAACGAATTTGAATTGAATTGAATTGAATTGAAATCGAACTGAAATGGAATTGAAATCGATTTGAATTGAAATCAAATAGAAATGAATATAAAAAGAATTTATAAGGGAAAATTCAATTTTGATTTGAATTTGAAATGAAGATTGAAATTGTTTTTGAAACAAATTTGAAACGATCTATAAAATTCGTTTTAAAAGGGAAATCGACGAAATATATATAATATGTATATATATTATATATATATATAATGGCCTGAATAGAACGCGCCGCGCCGCGGTAGTTCGTAAATTTCGACCATTGACTTCGAACGGATATTACGGGAGATCCGACCGTCGGATTCTCCTAAAACCGGAACCTTGGGTTTGTATCGAAAAGAGCTTTCTAACGAATATTAGAAATTTGAAATCTAACGGTTGGATTTGGATATACGTCCAAATCAAATTTGGAAAAGGTCGCTGTAAGTGCAGTTCGATGGCTGTTGATGGAAATCGACTGTACTGACCTTGATAAAATTATTAAAAATAGTAATAATTTGTGTAAAATCATAAGAAATGATTTGGGAAAAATTGGGATGACAAACTCCACATTTGTAAAGATAAAAATAGATTTTTATCGAAATGAACTAGTTTTGAACTAAAATTAAAACCCATTTATTTTTAAATAAATAAATTGGATTTGAAATGGGTTTTAAATAGAATTGATTTGTGGGTTTATCGTGAAGGGTGTTTTAAATAACACTTGTTCTTTAACCTAATAATTAATAGAATGTGATTTGGGTTTATCGTGAACTGTGTTTTAAATGACATTAGTTCTTTAACCCAGTAAAGGGAGTCTTAATGAATCTGCAATTAGATTGAAAAGTGAATTGATAATTTAAATTATCAAATTTGGAAAATGAGCGAGAATGGAGTATCACCAGTTTTGCTCCAAGCGATAGTTAAATCTTTAATTAGATTTGAACGTGAAATGGTAATTAAATTTACCGATAACACCGTGGTGTTAGATAAGGAGTATTACCAGTTTTGCTTCATGGGATGAATAGGTTGGGATTGGGAAATAAAATAAATAATTACTTCGGTGTGGTCGCTAATCCCGACTAGTTTGGAAAATCATAATTTGGTTTGAAATGATATCCAAAGGATGATTAAAGAATAAATTTTAAAGAATTTATCTTTGATAAAATTAATGGGAACCTTTCCTTAAGAATTGAAATTTAGAAACTAGATGTAGGTTAGTTAAGAAGAATGGTTTCCTGGGTATTGATCTGATGTAGGTTTCGGCCTTCGGGGTTAATATTTAGGAAATTGTTCTCTTGCTGATTTACGGTTAGTGGCTGCTAAATTGGAATGAGGCGTATGTTGTGTTTGTGTAACACTTGTTTACTATATACGCGGTTTATTCAGAAAGGCCGGGTTTATACCCATTTTGAATAACCGATTCGACGGTAAGTCGAAGATGAAGACGGTGGTTGAAGACCGGAAGTCTTCACATCGTTTGGGTGATTACTGATGATCTTGATTGGGCTGTACACCCAAGATGAGGGAATCAGTTGGTGATCGTACAGACGTACTTGGAGATCGATGGATATGCGAGGAAAGTGCCTCCGGTTTCGTTCAGAACCAGAACGAACTTGTAAATGGACTGTGTGTATGACATTGGATTTTATTCTGTGTTGATTGATCTCTATTAAGTAAACATTTGTTTGGCAACGGAGAATTTATTCTTTTGCTTAACGCCCTTCTCTGAGACGTACGAGCTCAGAGGTTGCATATCGATGGACATCAGTCGCTTGACATGAATTGCCAGTGTGGCATGCCTGAGTGGCAGATGATCAAGGCTTCTGTTGAAAAGCAAAGTCTTGTGGTTGATGATCAAAGCACAGCCTACATGGCATGGCTTTGTGTATAGCGTGGATTCGCGAGCCTCACACCTCGGTATGAGTCAAAAACGGGATACGAACCGTTGGGAGAACACGACGTTTCTTTCTAGCTATGCGTGGTGTCAGTGCTTAAACTGGCTGACATTTATATATTTTTCACCTTTGTGGTTGTTGGAATGAGGCGCCTCGATATTAGGTCTGATAGGACCGGGAAACGTGTGTTCAGTAATTGCCAATCCTCAAACGTAACGGAGGACCGGCCCAACCGATCCAAGTGGCTGCCCAGAGTGTGTAGTCCTGAGACATTTGCTAGAGTGTCTCGAATCGTAGAGGAGCTTGCCCCTAGCCTCGACTCATGACGGAAATCCAATTTCCAATACGAGATATTTCGGGTTTATTTTTAGAGCCTAGTATGGCGAGATGATAGATGGTACCCATGCCGCCTAGGATTGATATTTATGATTGAAAATGTTTTGACACTATACACTTATTATAGTATCAAATGATTTGTTTTAAACGTATCAAGCATGTTTGGCTATTATAAGGGAAAACCTATCCTCCGGCTTGCGTTGCATTGTGTGATGGGACCTGGGTCTTATAATAGCTTCATTTTTCCAAAAAGCATTGTGCTGTTTATTTATATGCACTGGTATTCTTGGGAGGAAACCCGTTCCGTGTTATATGGCGTGGTCCCTTGAATTACTCTCTTTTAAAGTAAAGTTTTAAATAACTGTTTTTAGTTCTCACACCAGTCACATGACTGACCTGGAGTTTATTGTTTTAACCTAAACTCTGGGTGCCCTTATTTTCGACACGGGCAGTTAGTAGTTTTGGTTTTATAGATTTATATTCACAGGATCCTGATTTACAGCTGGAACGATGCTCGGAAAGCTCTGTATCCGTGTATTACTTTCAGTTGTGTTTTATATTGTTTTTCCGCTACTATATAATTTATTGTAATCTCTGATATTTGTCGAATGTATAATATTAATCTATATTCTGTATATTCTTGTATTCTGATGGAATTGTTGTAATTAACAATGAAATGTTTTTCCATCTGCGTTCTTTTGTGTGTTGTTCTCAAAGTATCCGCGCTTTCCTTATCGGGGAAGTTACGGGTTCTTACAATTAACCTACTCACGGGAAAATTATCAAACTTATATATAGGACCATCAGAAGAAGGCCCAAATAAAAGTAAGATACCTAAATTCAGTTTTCCAACTTTCAAAAAATTAGACAACACACAATGAATATAAGACCATTTACAGGAACATCAAGAACTATCATAATTTATAGAAAGTAATAGTCTATCCTCACATACATGGATAGACAGTATGCTAAGAAGAACTGTTAGTTCACAATCCCAATTAGAATAAATCATAAATGTAGACAGTTATTTAGAAGTATTTTATAAAAACTAACTAAATACTTTAAATCCTAGAGAATCATATAGAACGAGAATGTTTACCATAAATAATGGATTATACAGACACCACAGAGAAGAAATATTATCAATCAGTATTGGAAGTCAACAAACAATAAATTTAATGTCTGCAGAAGCAATTAAACAGTTAAAAATACAAAAATATAAATTAATTCATTTAGGATTAATAGTTATTGGAATAAGAGGATTAGTAAGGCAGAAAATAGGAGCTAAACTATTAATAGTCCTAATAGATGATATACATAAAGAATTAGAAAAAGGAATTTTTGGAACAATAGAAGTAGACACAAATAACAATATAGGAATTGTTTATGTATCTCCGAACTTTACAATGACCTTAGCAGATTTCTATAAACATATAAAAGTAATTATACAAACTAAAGGATTTGAAAATTTTAATAGCAAAAATATATTATTAGATATAACATTTTTAGGAAAATGTATGACAAAATACACACCTAAAATAAAAATAAAACTTGATGAAGTAATAAAAACATTAACTTCAACATGAATAACATTTTTGAGACCCATGGAAATAGATTCTGCAGTCCTAGCTGGACATGAATGGACAATACAAAATCCAAATGAAAATACACTCACATTAAAACAAAATGATGTAGTAACATATACAAATCCTAATGGATCTATATCTTTATGATTTAAGGATTATGAACCATCTAACCAACAAGAAATAGATAACGGTGATGAATCCAATTCAGAATTACAACGGAGTTTATAAATGGATAAGGTAATTTACCCAAAAGAACTTGTAATGATACTAGAACCTTATGAGATGTTTGAATTAGAACATCAACTTAGGCAAAATGATCTAATAGATAATAATACATTTGTATATATGGATGACGAAAATAATATAAGAATAAAAACTATGCCTACATTAGAAACCTTCTTAGAAGATTCTAATGAAATAATGGCCAGTTAAAATAATGAAACAATAAAAATAAATAATAATCAACTTATTGATGAATTAATAAGAGAATTTACAGAACATTTGGACTTAATGGAAGCCCGAGGAGAAAGTACTAGTACAATAAATTATCCCCAAAGATTAACAGTAAACTGCCCCCAAAGATCACCAGAGGAAATGACCTATAGACTAGGACATCCTACTAGAACAAATGTAAACTCCTACACAAATGAAAATAAAAATTTAAGGACAACTGGAAAAAGACTACCAACAGAAATAACATTTTTTTGGAACAAATTCTGTAGTACTCAGTGTTATTGAATGTCATCCACAACTATTAGATACCTACCTAGAACAATGGACTGCTGCAATAGCTAGAGACTATTCTGCTAAACACCCAAATATACATTCAGGAGAAGAAATGGTAAGAATCGCAGAAAATTATCTAGGTGACGTTGCTAAAGGAATGTGGGAAGCATACAAGTGAAATTTCCCAGATGAAGTAGCCTCACTGGTAGCCCAAGGTGGAAATATTTACAATTTTGCATATTTAATACATAGAATAATAACTGGTAGAAAAGCAAATATAAGATTAACTTTAAGACAACAAGAAGCTATGAGGGATCTAAAACAAATATAGTTACTAGATTGGAAACATATAATAAAATTCTTAAATGAATTTCTATATTATGAAACAACTTCTGGAAACTATTATTCCAAAGAAATAGGAGATAGGCTATTTTCTAAATTACCAGGAGATCTAGGTAAAGAAGTACAAAATTCATGGAACGAAATGTATTCTAGAGTCCCCAAGACATACGACAATATTGGAATCCGAATAACCCATATTATTTCTGAATTAAAGAAAAAATGTACATATATACAAATACAGAGAGAATTAAAACAAAAGAATTATGGATTCTGCTCCCAAATATATACACCTAACAATATAGCTCTAGAAATCCTATAGTCACAAAACAAAAACCAAAGAAATACTACTCAAGAAAATCTACGGCTAAGAAAGCATATTTGAATAAAACAAAACATGTTAGAAAATATAATCCTAGAAAGACATTTACAAATACAATTACATGTTTTCCACGTAATCAGCAAGGACATCTTTCATCTGCTTCTCCTAAAAGACACAATTTATTCACTAAAGAATCAAATTTAGTTGATTCAGTAAAAAAAGATTTAGTAGAAATAACTTCAGATGTTTCAGAAACATCTACAATATATTCTATAATATCACCAGAAGGATTAGAAGAACAAGAATCACCCTCTAATTCAGACTATTCATTAATAGAAGAATTAACAAAAAAATCAAACAAACCAGATGGATCATTTTGATCAACTATTAAATTTTGTAAATAGTGATGAATGTGAACATGACTTTAAATATAAAATGGGAACAGATACTACAAAGTGTTATTTTTGTCCTTGATAACCTGCCTTTGCCAAAAGATTT
This sequence comes from Allium sativum, assembly GCA_030737875.1. NCBI lineage: Eukaryota > Viridiplantae > Streptophyta > Magnoliopsida > Asparagales > Amaryllidaceae > Allium > Allium sativum. The sequence goes on from CM060914.1 coordinate 81,634,821, forward strand.
AAATGTAAAATATGCACCATAGAAATATGTTACTCTTGTGCAGAAAAACATTTTGAACTAAGTATACCAAATGAAAAGAAAATACAATTTACAGACAAAAATAAAATCAATGAAGATAGAATAAAAATTCTAGAAGAAAGAATGAATAATTTAGAACTAGAATTAGATGAAGTTAAAACAAATTTACATAAAATAGAACAAATAAGAAAAGGAAAAGAAATAATTACTACAAGTATTCATTTATCTAATACCGACAATTCAGATATACCCCATATTGAAAACCTCGTTGAAAATAACCTAAATAGTTTAGATACCAATTAGTATACCCTTAATATGCAATACAAAAAAACTGAGAGAACTAAGAATTCTAACCTTATTAAATATAAAAGGGATAGAAATACAATTACTAGCATTTATAGATACAGGGGCTACAAGCTCTGCAATATGTTCCAAAATAATACCACACCGTTTAGTCTCTAAAGCTGAAAAACCAAAACAAAGTACACAATTTGATGGAAAAACAATCATTGTAACAGATATTGTAAAAAATGTACAAATAAGATTTAGTACCACATGTTATGATTGGTCCCAACATTACCCCTTAAAACACCTATGGGTAACAGAATTGAAATTAGGAAATATAAGTTTAATACTTGGATTAGACTTTTTTGCTAAATGACAACAGATAATTCTCTTTTAATAAAGATTATCTACAAATATCTAAAAAAAACCACATTAACACCAATTTTATCAGAGTATGCACTTAGGAATAGTGGTGGACAGAAAGAAAAACAAAAACAAAAACATTGTACTTGCGACACACCAGGACAATGTAAAAAACCAAAAAATAATATAAGAAATACAAGAAGATCTTGCAAAATTAGACAATAAAAAGGGGGATTGTTAAAGGGACTCCATTTTTTTGTTAAGGGGAGGATAAATTTAATGGGACTCCATCTTATTTTTTATTTGTCAAGGGGGGGTTTGGAATTTTAAAATAAAATAAAATATAGACTAAAGTACCCCGGCCTCATTATCCCTTAAACCCTATCGATCAAAATTCAATCTCGGTTTGATCCAAACATGCCGCGAGGTTAAAAAAAGAAATTAAACGTTGATAAATCCCTTTTTTGAAATTTTAGATTTTTTTTAAAAAGATGAATACAATTTGCATAAAGCGGATGAATTTCGTTCATTTTCCGAATAATGAATATAGTTCATCATGGAAAGTTTGGATTTTGTTCGAGGGTGAATACAGTGTGTTACGGTTTAGATCTTACAGTTTTATAAGAAAAACAACCTCGTTGTGAGATGATTTGTCAAAAGTAATTACATTAAAATAGTGTACATATACCAACATTAAAATAAATGTTTGTTAAGTGAATTTATGCTTATGTTCATGCTGTGTTAAGCATATGTGTATGTTGCTGCTTTTTTTTTTCATTTGTGGCTAATGTGTTTTGTATATGTTTTTTTTTTAAAAAAGCAAACAAAAATCCATTCAACAAAACAAGCTATTACAATTCCTACTACAGACACAAAACCAAAAGGAAAAAAGAAAGAACAGCCAACTTAAAACGAACACTCCACACAACAGACATGAACCAACAAACAAAACAAAAACAGATTCCTTTCACCAATCTTGGACACCACCGAAACCCAAGGTCGCAGATAACAGAGAACCACAGCCACCTCCAACGACAGGTTGACCGGCAACCCGACAACCAGCAGAACTAAAACCAGAGCAAGCAACAAAGCAAGGAAGAGCAAGCAAAAAACAGGCTCCCAGATCCAATCTTCGAATAAGATAACCCAATGAATGCCGATAACCCATAATCTCCACAGTCCTGATACCGACCACAAAAAGAAAAGAACAAGCCAGCAAGCTAGAGTACAAAAAGTACCTCCACACCACTCACTGCCAGCACAATCAATCCCAAGAATGATGAAGCAGAGACACATGAAACCGTCCACCGAAAGGTGATGAACACACTACAAGAGCAAGAAGAAGCTTACCAGTCCAAGGGAGTCGTGACACAGTGCAGATCGTGGAAGAAGGCGAAACTGTACTCTGCTGGAAATCAGAGAAAGCCAAGTAGTCTGAAACCTGACTCTAGGATAAGGACCAACGGCTTGGGCCCATTGAAAACAGGAAGATGGAACAAGCGGAAAAGGGAACAAGCAGATCAACCAAGATCTGGTCCCACAACCTAACCACGACAACAAACCGGAGACCCCGATCTCAAAAGAAAATACCAGATCTATGAAGAAGCTCACAGATCTGAACGAGAAAGCAAAAAAAGTTGAGGAAACCGAGGTTGCAAGATTGGTGATAGGAATCGAAAGTCGAAAAAGCAAAGGAAAGCGGAAAAGAAAACCAAAAAAATCAAAAGAAACGTAGATGAGGTGTTAAAGAAAATGGAGGACGATTCGTTGAGAGGGAGGGTTAGAAACGAGAAGACGAAGAGAGGAAAAGAGGGACGAAAGAGAGAGGCGGCGGAAAACCCAACTCCATTTTTAGACTCTCAAAACAGCTCAATATGTATGTGTTTATTTGTTGTTATTGTGTTCTATGCTTACTTTGATAGTGAAAACTAAAGTAAACAATGCTTGAATATGTTATTTTCATGTGTGCAGAACGTTTATATTTCATGTATTATTATTTTTCTATGTGCAGAATTAAATTAGAGTTTATGTTTTAAGCTTGCATTAATGACGAGTGTAGGGCTAGTATTGGAAATTTTATTAATATGTTTAAGGGGAGGCTAATTTATTTTACCCCCCTTAACAATTTTAAAATAATATGAAAATGGTACTCCCCTTAACCAAAAGTGGAGTCCCATTAACAATCCTCATAAAAAAATGAGGAATACAATATAGTATTAAATGAATATGAAGATAACTATGAAAATGATGAATATGAAAATACAGAACTCAATATAGAACTAATAAATCCAAACAAACTAAGTAAGATTTTACTAAGCACAGATGAAATTGACCAAATAATCAGTAAGTTAGAAAAAATAGAAATAATAGGAGAAAAACCCTTAAAATATTGGGAAAACGATTCAATTTATTGTAAACTTGATATAATCAACTCAGATATAACAATAAAAAATAGATCATCCAAATATGACAATTTGATGATAGAAGAATTCAAAATGCATATACAAATAGTAAATAAATTAGGAATAATAAGAAAAACAGACTCAAGACATAGAAAAACAGCATTTGTAGTACAAAAAGAATCTGAAAGAAAAAGAGGCCAATCCAGAATGGTAATGGGTTATACTAGACTTAATAACAACACAAATGAAGACGGGTATTGTATACCAGACAAAGACATCTTAATTAATAAAATCCAAGATAATTATTGGTTTTCTAAATTTGATCTAAAATCTGGATTCTGGCGAGTAAAGATGCACCGAGGGTCAATACCTTGGACCGCATTCACGTGCAGCGAAGGACACTACGAATGGCTAGTAATGCCATTTGGTTTAAAAAATGTTCCACAAATATTCCAAAGAAAAATGGATAACATATTTAGATATTGTAAGAAATTTACTTGCGTTTATATAGATGATGTACTTGTTTTCTCTAAAACAAAAAAGGAATATATCTCACATCTATACACTATATTAAGACTATTTGAAACACATGGCTTAATTATGTCTAAAAAGAAAATTGAACTATTTAAAATACAATAGTTTTTGGGTTAATTGTCAAGAATAATCCGAAGTTAAACGTGCATTCCTATAATAATCCCAAGTTTAGATTATTTCTGAATAATCCAAGGTTTGGGGGGTGTCTTCCAATAATGATCCGGGTGACTTTTTGACGTGTTATTTTGGGATCAATATGGGAAGACACACCCAAATTTCGGATTAATATGGAAAACACAAGTAAATGGGATTAATATGGGAAGACACCCCCCAAACTTCGGATTATTCAGAAATAATCCAAACTTGGGATTATTATGGGAAGACACGTTAAATTTCGGATTGTTCTTGATAATAGGAGTAAAAATAGGAAAAGAACAAATAGAATTACAAGCCCATATATCAAGGAAAATACTAGAATTCCCAGATAAAATAGAAAAACTGAAACAATTACAGTCTTTCCTTGGATTAATAAATGGGAAATTTAACGATAAGGACAAAAGCCCACTAAAATTTATCCATAAGGACAGCCGTCTAATATTTTATCCTAAAGGACAATACACTGAAAATAAAAATCGGCCGCTGCTTTCTTCTTCTCTCCTCTCGCGCGTAAGTCGAATTCATCAATAATCACAAAATAAAAAAAATCACGAAATCATAAATTGCGAAATCACGAATTTCAGAATATAAAAGAATCGAAATTCGAAATCGAATTCAAACATCACGAAATCAAAATCGATAAGGAGAGCATTCGAAACAAAAATCGCGAGAAACAGTAACCCTAGAAAAAAAATTGTCGAACAACATTAATCCATTGGAAATCACAATTGAATTGAATAGTAATATTTTTCTAACGATGGAAAACGCAGTTGAAGAAGTCGAAATTGTTGAAATAATTTTTTCGTGATTGGAAATGTTTTTTTTTCGTTACTAGTATAGCAGTTCGTAGGTATCATTTTTCTATTTTTTTAGGTATCATTTTTTCTATTTTAACTTTAAAACATAGCAGCAGATTTTTGTAACGACCGGGAATTTCGCTCGATCTGAATCAGTCGCTAAACCGACCCAGACCGTTCGAAACGCCTGATTGTTTTGAGAACACGACAAAATAGAACGCAGACGGAAGAACATCTCATTGTATATTACAACAATTCCATCAGAATACAAGAATATACAGAGTATGAATGAATATTACATAGAAATATCAGAGATTTAAATTACATTTAAATACATCGCAGCGGAAAATAATACAAAACACAACTGAAGGAGATATACGGATACAAAGCTTTCCGGATATCGTTCCAGCTGTAAACCAGGATCCTGTGAATATAAATCTGCAAAACAAAAACTACTAGCTGCCCGTGTCAAAATAAGGGCACCCAGAGTTTAGGTTAAAACAATAAACTCCAGGTCAGTCATGGGACTGGTGTGAGAACTAAAACAGTAATTAATCTTTATTTTAAAGTTAGGTAAATCAAGGGACCACGCCGTATAACACGGAACGGGTTTCCTCCCAAGAATACCAGTGCATAAAACAACAGCGCAATGCTAAATAAAGAGCAATGAAGCTATTATAAGACCCAGTTCCCATCACACAATGCAACACAAGCCGGAGGATAGGGTTTTTACCTTATAATAGCCAAGAATGCTTGATACGTTTAAAACAAATCATTTGATATATTATAAGTGCATAGTGCATAAAACAACTTCAAATCATAAGTATCAATCATAGACGGCATAAGCGCCCCATCCCACTATGTCGCCATACTAGGCTCTGCAAATAAAACCGCAAATGTCACGTATTTGGAAATTGGATTTCCGTCTGTGAACCGAGGCAAAAGATAGTCCTCTACCGATTCGAGACTGTCTAGCCCGAGTCTCAGGAACAGCCGCAACTGCCCCTTGGATCCTCAGGGCCAGTCCACCGATGTGGATTAAACTTAAACCCTGAACATGCGTTTCCCCGCCCTATGGGGCGTAAATGAGCCAACGAATGACTCCATCGGACCCGGATCATCTGATCAAACCGAGGCGCCTCGCAACAGCAACAACCACATAAGTCAAACTCGTCAGGTCGTGTAAAACCACTGACACCACTTCTAGCTAGAAAGAAACACATACCCTCCCTGACGTCCTCTCCCGTTTTGGTTCACACCGGGGTGTGAGGCTCGTGAATCAACGTTACATAAAGCTTTTCCACACAGGTCGTGCTTTGATCATCACCACAAGACATTGCTTTTCAACAGAAGCCTTGATCAATTGCCACTTAGGCATGCCACACAGGCAATTCACTCCATGCGTTTGATATCCATCAATATATAACCCCTGAGCTCGTACGTCTCAGAAAAGGGTGTTAAGCAAGAGAATAAATTCTCCGCCGCCAAACAGATATATATTTAATAGAAATCACTCACACAGACTGAAATCTCATGTCAGACACACAGTCCATTTACAAGTTCGTTCTAGGTCTGAATGAAACCGGAGGCACCTAGTACCCCGCACATCCATCGATCTCCAAGTACGTCTGGACGATCACCGACTGTTTCCATCTTCTTGGGTGTACATCCCAATCAAGATCATCAATAATCACCCAAACGACGTGGAGACCTCCGGTCTTCGACCACCGTCTTCATCTTCGACTTATCGTCGTATCAGTTATTCATAATGGGATAAACCCGGTCTTTCCGAATAACTCGCGTATATAATAAACAAGTGTTACACAAACACAACATACGCCTCATTCCAATTCATCAGTCACTAACCGTAAATTAATCAAGAGAATAATACCCCAAATATTAACCCCGAAGGCCGAAACCAACATCAGATCAATACCCAGGAAATCGTTCTACTTAGCCAACCTACAATTAGTTTCTAAATTTCACATTCTTAGGGAAAGGTTCCCATTAATTTTATCAAAGATAAATTCTTTCAAATTTATTCCTTAATCTTCCTTTGAATATCACTTCAAACTAGTCGGGATTAACGAACCTTACCGAAGTAATCATTTGTTTTGATTTTCCCAATCCCAACCTATTTATCCCATGAAGTAAAACTGGTAGTATTTCATATCTAACACCACGGTGTTATCGGTAAATTCAATTACCATTTCACGTTCAAATCTAATTAAAGATTTAACTATCGCCTGGAGCAAAACAGGTGATACTCCATTCTCGATCTTTTCAATCTAATTAAAGATTCATTAAAACTCCACTTAGTTTTAATCTGTGACTGGGTTAAAGAATCCATGTCATTTAAAACACAGTTCACGATAAACCCAAAATCACATCACATTTCAATCAGTCCCTAACCGTAAATTAGCAAGTGAGCAATTCCCTAAGTATTAACCCCGAAGGCCGAAACCAACATCAGATCAATACCCCAGAAACCATTCAACTTAACTAATCTCCAGTTAGTTTCTGATTTTCTTAACTCCTTTGGGTCTAAGAATAGTATTATTGAAGATACCGTTCACGACAACCCAAAATCACATTCTATTAATTATCGGGTTAAAGAACAAGTGTTATTTAGAACACCGTTCACAATAAACCCAGGAATCAATTCGAATTCAATTCCAATTAAATATTATTTAACTGGTACACTTCATTAATTCTAAATAAAAGATTTAATCTTTTTCTCAACTGGGCTTAAGAACAGTGTTAATGAAGACACCATTCACGACAAACCCAAATCACATTTGATATTAAATACAAGGCTCTGAATAGAAAATATACCAGCTTATATTCAATACCAAATTCTACAACCAACAGATATCGTATTGGAAATAACGATATTAATATATCTTTCAGATTCCCATAACAATATCTGTATAATCATGAAATCCAACATCGAAATATTCCGAAGACAATTTCGATTCAAATCCATTCCAATTCAATTATTGGAAATTCTGGTTACTTTTAAAACCCTTTTCAAATTCAATTTATTTATTTAAAAATAAATAGAATTATAATTCTAGTTCAAAACTAGTTCATTTCGATAAAAATCTATTTTTATCTTTTCAAATATGGAGTTTTTCATCCCAATTCTTCCCAAATCATTTCTTATGATTCTACACAAATTATTGATATTTTTAATAATTTTATCAAGGCCCGTACAGTCGATTTCCATCAATGGCCATCGAACTGCACTTACAGCGACCTTTTCCAAATTTGATTTGGACATAATTCCAAATCCAACCGTTAGATTTCAAATTTCTAATATTCTTAGAAAGCTCTTTTCGATACGAACACAATGGTTCCGGTTTTAGGAGAATCCGACAGTCGGATCTCCCGCAATATCCATTCGAAGTCAATGGTCGAAATTCGCGAACTGCCGCTGCATGGCGCGTTCTATTCAGGCCATTATATTATATATATAATATATATAGTATATACTTCGTCGATTTCCTTTTAAAACGTATTTTATAAATCGTTTTAAATTCGTTTTCAAAACGATTTCAACTTCTTTTTCAAATTCAAATCAAAATTGAATTTTCCCTTACAAATTCGTTTTAAATTAATTTCAAATTGATTTCAATTCAAATCGATTTTCAGTTCAATTTCAATACGTTTTAAACTCAATTCAAAACGATTTCAATATTTTTTCAATCTAATTCGAAATTTCAATTCTATTCAGTTTAATTCGAATTTCAATTATATTCAATTTCAATTCGAATTCATTTATATTCAATTTAATTCGAATTTCTTTTCTTTTCAATATAATTCGAATTTCATTTCAAAATATTCGATTTTGAAATCACTTTTCAATATTCATTATAAAAACGAATATAATCGATATAAATATCGTTCACGTCAAAGTGGCATCAACCTAATCAACACAGCTTCATATATTCTACTTTCAAATATTCTATTTCAAATATTTCTATTCAAATATTTCTTTTTCAAAACTGGAATGATGCCCAATCAATTACCATATAATGTTAATTATATGGATTTTCTACAACACACGTATACCATAACAACGATGAATAATCAACCATCATCCAAAGTGCATTCTACACTGTATAAGCATCAAATATAAATATTCAACGCTTATAACAGTCTGTCAATCAATCGATCGACATACAACTAATTATTGGGATTAGTGCATGTCGTATATCATCCCAATACCCGTGTGGGGTGTCAAACAATCAAACATCGATTTTATTTGTGCAGTTGGGCGATGTGTAAAATTTATCGTCCCAATCAATATCAGTCAAATGTGTGTATATAAACAAATCGTCCGATTCATTTATAAATATTTATTTTATGTAACGACCCAGGATTTCCGGCTTCGAAAATCGACATAAATACCCTTACCATGACTTATGCCGATCCTCCATGCACCGAAAAACACTGGATAGTTATTAGAAGAATTTAGAGGGTGAGATAAGAAAGAAAGAAATATAAGAATAGAAGAAGAAGAAGAACACAACACAGAGTCTCACATTGCAGCGGAACAAAATATAATATAAATATATCTTGATTGAGAGCTTAAAACTTACAACATCGGAGTATATCAACATCACTGGACAGTTATAATAATCTGCCCTTATATACAACACAGCGGAATAATATCATACGTCTGAACACTTCCAGCCCGTCTCTTCACAGCTTTCGAACCTGAACCTGTACGCTACGGGCTAACCCGAGCATTTACAAAACACCGGGTCAGTCTGGTGAACCAGAGTAAGATAAACTCGCACAGTATTTAGGGTAAATCATCCAATCATGATTTTAAAGTTAAAAATCATTTCAAAAGCAAAAGATAATCGTAAGACCAAATCCACACATAAACACGGACGGTTTTTACCTTACGATAACCCAAATCAGTTTTCGAAATCGATATCTATTCTGATATTATAATAATGTCTAAATACAAATAATTAGCAAATCTAGGGGAACGCTTGCATCTCACGCTCCCCGTATATAGTATACAAACGAAAAACCGCGGACGCTTATTGGATATTGGATTTCCAACCTGACAAGGTATAGGACCACCTTCCGCACGTGTATCTCTAGAGGCGAATACACAGGGTTCAACAAGAACGTCTTGCAACCCGGCCCTCACATGACCGACCACTCATTCCTCTTGAGTGTATCGAATGTATATCACCAACGGATGGACTCAAACCACCGTTCCCGAATGGGCAGAATCGATAGAATAAGAAACAAAAGGAATTTCTCTAGATAGGTGATTATACACCCTAATGGGAGCGACCCACATAGCCATGCTGCCTGCCCGATTTTTGTCATCTCCCGGTTGATGAGGCTTGAGGTCAGAACACATCTGATCATCATACACTTTGAACGCCACATCGTCAGATCCTCCGGATATCACTAATTGATATCCACAAAAATACTCTGCGGTCAGCTAAGAGAAGGTGTACGGCCTCCTCCGCCATCAACAGAAATACGTTTGAAGAAATCAACGTACGTGACCCCTTTGGAAATACTCTGTCAGACACTCGTCCATACAAGTCATCCAGGAACAGGATGAACCGAAGGTACCCTCCTACTGCATCCCAGGAATCACCCTACCGATCAGTAGCGAGAAGTCCTTGAAATCCGTAGATTCCAATCACGACAGAATCACTATTGAAATATCTCCGGCCGCTAAACCAGAGAAATCCAATCAGTAGTTCTTCCGCTCAAGAAGATCAACGGTCTTCCATTGCTCCATCTTCAATAATCTTCTTTCACGTATTCGCTGGTCGGAATGGTTTTCGAATATATATTCGATCCCGGTCTTTCCGTACCAACGATCGTATGGTCAGGTTTGATAGTCGGTGTTTTAACTATCAAATAAATAATTGTGTGAATGACATGGGTTTAACAGTTCAGCACCAACACTACACGGCCTCTTTAGTTAAAAACGATTAACGATAGTTAATCTCTAACCCTTGAACATTCCAAATATACTTATTTGAAGTGAGGTTCTTATCTTAACCATTTCAATTTCATGTTTATGAAGCTATTCTATAATCATATTCAATCCTTTCTTCGACTATCGTTTCAAACCCATTTACCTTTTTATTAGCCATATTTGGAAAACGACTTACCTTTCTTCAAGTGGAAACAACGTTATAACATCCTTTTTATTTCATCACTTGAAAATGACCAGCTATTATTCTTTTAAATTTCTCACAAAACTTTATTTTGTAAATTTCCTTTAACATTGGAAATGCCAATTTAACTTTCCCATTACATACTAATATCATCCTCCGATAATCCTGAGGTCGTTCAAGTTGGGGTATTTATTTACCTCTCAGACCTTGATCAACAACAGTCTTACCTTTAGATAACATCAGTTGTAACTCCAACCAGATATTTATTCAAATCTCCTTAGTTCTTTTGTTGATAAAAACTTATTATCTTTTGAATCCTCCTTTTCGAATATAACCATATGTTCTTAATCCATCGATAAAAAATATATTTTATAAACCATCACATTTCTCTTTTACCTTTCTAAACGCTACTTCTCATCACTTGGATTTTGTTAAAATCCTATTTCTTACCACATCACTTTTAAGCCTTTCTCTTAATGGTATTGTTTCATAAATTCCCTTAATTCCCTTATTTAAGTAACATTTGTAGATCCTTTATACCTCAATTCTTTTTCTAAATTTTGTTTATAAAACCATAGTTCCATATAACCCTTCTATTTATCACTTTTCCTTTATAAAATCATTTAAACCCCAATTATAGACCCAATTAATAAATATTTACTTTGACAACTTTAAATTCAAATAAATAGATTAAAAATTCATTTTCTTCCCAGTTATAGAATAAATCTTATAACTTTATCTCGTCGATTACCTGACGGTAGATCGACGGTTGATTCATAGGCCATGTACTGCCGATCACTCAACCAATAATACCCATTGGTTTAAACCAAACCAATATTGGGTTTCAGGTCAATATTCAACCATCCCATCAAACAATTCAATACTGGTCTCATAGCAGTCTATAACGACAATTTAATATCAATCACCACAATCAATCAACCAATTCATTTATTAAAACATGTTTATTTAATGAACGTGACCAATAAGGTAACTTACCTTAACTGGGACTAATCGTTAAAAATAATGATTCGGTTTTACTGAAATAAACGGCGTTTAATTCCATCAGTTCACAATAACTGAATATATATCAGCAATCAGTCAATCATGAGCAACTATAGCACACAAAAATAAAAACCCAACTTATAAAATATAAGCGGGAAATAACTGAGTGAGTTTAACTCACCTTTGTTTTGATTTCGTCGATAAATCAGCTTGTTTTCAATTGAATTACACGACGATTCATTTATCTGAAAAATCTAGCTGCTGCCTGCCTTGCTCAGTCCTTATCCATCGCGTAGTACTCGTTTTCACGGTCCCGACGTTTTTCGTTTCGTCGAATTCTGACCATGAGAATGTTCGAAATCAATTTTTGAATTTTTTATAAAGAATTTAGACTAATTAAACTCTAAATAAAAAGAACGGGCCTTACTTAACCTCTCCGTCCAGCCCAACTTGATAAAACCCGCACCCACCCATTTAAACATCGGATCCCTTAAACTTCAAACCCTAAAATCATTTTTTTTTCTCTTTAATTCCTCCGCCGCCACAAAGATCGGAAGGGAGAAAAAATGGAAGACCTTCCCTGCCGCCGTCCAGATTCCTTTCCTCCCTTCTTTCTTCAGTTAAAACTCGAGACTGGTTTCAACGCCAACCCCTTCGCAACCATGTGCCAGTCATGCCCTTCGCCTTCCACCCTTTTGTCGCTCCGTCCCCCCTTCAATTCGATTTAGCCAGACCGAGAACTCCCTCCCCAAAAGCTAAGTATATTTTTTTCCCAAATTTTAATTTCTGTTTTTAATTTTCGGTGGATTTTCTTTTGCTGTTTTGAATTGATTGTGCACTGAAAAATGAAATTTGTGGTGTATGGCCGTATTTATAGTTGTATAGGAGTCTGGATATGATCAATGTCGAGATCAAATGGTGAAATCATAGGTTAGGTTTTAGCTGATACTAGTTTCTTGTTCTTTCACTTCAACCATATGATTTTTGGTACGTGATCTATTTTAGCAGTACAGTGAAAATATGAGTTGGTTGTCCATGTACTATATCCCTGCTCAGAACTACACAACATGTCGAACTGTTCCTATGTAATTTAGGAGCTACGAGTTGTTTGTTCACACTGTTTTGTCTATTCGTATTTATTGTTTTTGGTACAGCTATCAATTTTAAATTGTCCATTTCATTTCAGGATTGAATTGTGATGTGTATGTATATAGGTAGGATTTTCTTTCATAAGATTTTGGCTATGACTTGTTAAGTCAATACAGATTTTTGTAACCGTACTATGGATTTTGTATTCGCTTTTCTTTTAAATGTAAAGCAACTCTCCTCGTCTGAATTTGCATATGGATTTGAAATATACTTAGCTGTACATTGTACTGTTTCAACTGTTCTTTACAATGTTTTATTAAATTTCTTCTTTTGCTGTTCATTTGATGTATGACTATACATACATATATATCTGTGTCTATCAGTTTTACAGTCCCTTAGCTGTTCATCCCATCTGTTAGGCTATCCCTTTCTTGCTATTACCTATTGCTACTCAAATTTGATATATATATATGTAAATGTGGAAACCCATCTAGCTGTGTAGCTAGCTGTTTCAAAAAGATGTACATATTAGTTGTTATTTCTGTTGTCCCTACGGCCCTATGTTACATATCATCTCTTTATTTTTATTTTTTTTACTGTTTCATGAGTTGTTGAATCAATGTTTCCGTATCTGTAATTTCACTGTCTCTCTTTTTCTCTTCTTTACAGCTTGACATATATTTTCCTATTAGCTACTAATAGTTGTTTATCTCCCTTCTTTTCAGATCAGGTCTCTGGCGATGAGGACATGATGTTGTGAAGAGATTTTTGTCTTAGATTTGGTTGTAATAGTTGTTCGTCTTTGCGGTTTTTCTACTGTATTGTCTACTCGTATAGAATTTCCTATTCTTTCTTGTAAAAATAAATAAATGTCGAATTGTTTATTTTAGTTGAGGATTGTGAAATGTACTCTGTATAAACATGGCAGACAAAATTTGTACCAAAGATTAGATATGAAATATAATCTGTTTCGATTTGTGGCGTGTATATGTCATTTTCCTTTTCATTAGGTGTTGATGTACAAAAGTTGTATTTGTTGGTAGTGTTTGTTAACAAAATCCTGCACTTTCACATTTAGATGGTGTTCGCGGTAAACGATAGCATGGCATTATAACCGAATAGTAAAACTCAATACTTAACAATACTAATCATCTAAAACAGGATTTATGGTAATATGAATGCGGACAATATTGATCCATTTGTTGTCACATTATTAGTCTAAACTTTATAAGTTAACTTTATATGGTTTCTTACATATCTTACAAATGCAGACTAACAATATTAATCAAATAATTAAAAGTTAACTTTGTAACTTTGTATTTACATATACGTAAGTAGAACCGTTGCATGAATTTATAAACCTATCTTATCATTTACAACCAACACGGCCTGGTTATAAATATTTTTGTTACCTTGAATTTGATTTGCTTTGGTACAAGTAAGAATATAAATATGTTTGCAGCTATGACCAATCGAAACTAGTAATATATGAAATCCTTTATATGAAATCCTAGTCTTTAAACCCTACACCTTACATATACGGGATTTACCGATGATATATACTTGCTCCATGCACGGTATTCAAAATATTAGAAATCGTTTTGTTTTAAATTAAATGAATCGTTATAATGTATAAATGATCCCAAAAATAAAAAAATTTAAATATTTTAATTGCAATGGTCAAATCTCATTATTTTAACTCAAATAAATAAATAAAATATTTCAAGTAAATGGTCAGAAAAATACGGGACATTACATTTTATATACACGTTAAAAATTATATTTTTAACTATAAAATATTTTCCACTATAAAATATTTCATTTCATTTCACATCACACAATCAACTACACATAAAAATCAAACAAACAAGCATACAAGCCGTCCATGGTCTGTGGACGACGGGTGCCGGGTGCTACTAAACACCGTCTGCATCCTAGTATATATTTCAACGAGAAATAAAATTAAAAAGTGAGAAGTTCTCACCGACTAGCTAATCCAAACGCTTTGACTCTTCATATGTAGAAAATCCCCGTTGTTTCTTCTTTCATCATCCGTATTCACTACATATATAAAAATCGAATTTTTACTTCGCTATTCAATATATAAAAATCGAATTTTCACTTTGCTATTCAATATGTAAAAATCGAATTTTTACTTTGCTATTCAGTATATAAAAATCGAATTTTTAATTTGCTATTCGTATAAATAAAAATCACTTCTTTCTATATAAACAAGAATCGAACCTTTTTTTATACTCTACATAAATAAAATCATATTTTTATTTATAAAAATCAAATCGTTTTAACTTTAAAAATCTCGCCTTTATTTTTAAAGAACTAACCTTTTTTTTTAAAAAAAACTCATCTTTTTGGTGTTAAAAACCCAATCTTTCTCATTTTTAAAAATCTTAGAACTTCATAAAAAAAAATCATATACTTCATGAACAAAATACATTTAATTTCATGAATAAAAATCGTTTAACTTCCTAAATAAAATCATATACATTTCTAAATAAAAATCATATATAAAATCAAAATCGGAAAATACTTATAGTAAAAAAAAGAGGGGGAAGGATCTGCCAGAGTTCGCCAGTGGTTGGGGGGGAAAGGAACGCAGTCGAGGTCGGCGGTGGTGGCTCTCCATGTCAGCGGCGCTCCAGCTTCGTGGGGGTAGCGGTTTTAGGGTTCGCGATTGGGGGGGTTCGAGTTTGAGGAAAAAGGAGAGGGGGTGGGGGACCTGGGGAGTGCGGTGGTGGAGTGCGCCTCGGCAGTGGCGCCATCGACGAAGGGGGGGCGGCGACGAGCGGTTCCCCCCCTTTACTCTTTTTTTTTTTAATTTTAATCCTTCGATCTGAGTGGGAGAGAGAAGGTAGAGTAGTTATATATAAATAAATAAATATTTTATTTATAAATTTTCTAAAAAGTAACTTTTGTTTTCGACCTCAAAACGAGACCCACTGCCTGTCGTCTATATCTAATTACCCCCATTCCGAACACAATGGGATATGTATCATAGGCCGATTCGATCGTTTCGATCAGTTTTCGTCAAAATCAACATATAACTCTATATATTGAATTTGAACGCGTATTTCAATTTACCGGGGCCACATACTATTTCTAAAAATTCTAGAAAAATATTTTCTAACATCGTATTGACGCTACGGTCCTAACAAAACTAGTTTCGTCGAATTCTGAGACCGTTTGAAAAATGGCCATTTTCCAGTCGATTAAAATCAACTGAAACTGGTCAAACACATTTTCCTTTGCCACACTCACATATTGATTCGAAAATTTATGAAATTTGAAACCTAGCAATAATTTAACATCACGGATCCAACAAAAGTGGTTTCGTCGAAATCCGAGGTCGTTTTCAAAATGGCTATTTTCAGGGGCCGAAATTCCATAGCGACTATTCTGAAATTTCAACTGGACATATCTTTTGATTCCCGCTATGAAATTTCATTCTTTCGGATTCGTTGGAAAGATATTCTCAATTAGATTCAAATATTTTTGGTTTCACTAAAATCCGGTTTATTTTGCACCCGGTACATTCATTTGAAATTTAAAATCGAATTATCGAACTACTGCGCCGTTTTCAATTCCTTTTATAATTTAAATTCGCTAAAATTGCCAAAATAAATTTTTTAAATTGGTTCGGATTTCCGGGTTATTACATTTTTAGTTATCATTTTTCTATTTTTCTAGGTATCATTTTTACTGCAGTTTATGTGTTGTGTTAAACATCACGGCGGTTTTAAGGTATCATTTTTATATTTTTTAAGGTATCATTTTTAATGTAATTTCTTTGTTATGTTACACATTACTGCAGTTTGAAGGTATCATTTTTATATTTTTTAAGTTATCATTTTTACTATAATTTATGTGTTATGTTAAACATCATAGCAGTTTTAACGTATCATTTTTATATTTTTATGGTATCATTTTTACTGCACTTTATGTGTTATGTTAAACATCATAACAGTTTGAATGTATCATTTTTATATTTTTTAAGTTATCATTTTTACTGTAATTTATGTGTTATGTTCATATACGTCTTTATTTTATGTGATAATTTTTGTGATGGTGTACTGGTGCAAAATTAACACAAGAACAAAATCACATGGAAAAAACACATAACACAGTTAAAACATGAAAACTGATAATTGAAAAAAATAGAAAACTGATACTTACAAACTCCATCAATGTTTTAAACAAAAACCAATGCAAAAAATATTTACATCACTATTTGATTGAATATAATGAAATAAATTCAACTGAGTTAAAAAGTTGATGCAACAATATAACTTCAAAATTAACACATCAATAAAATTGCATGAAAAAAAAGCATAACACAGTTAATAATGTAAAACTGATATCTAAAAAATTACAAAATGATACCTATAAACTGCAACAATGTTTTGAAGAAAAAATAATGGAAAAAAATTATATAACTGAAACATAAAATGATAACTAAAAAATATAGAAATGAAATATAAAATGAAATAAGTTGGACTGAGTGACGAAGTTGATGCAAAAATATAGTTTCAAAATTAACACAGCAATAAAATCACAACAAAACAACACATAACACTGTTAAAACAGAAAAAATGATACCTAAAAAATTAGAAAAATGATACCTAAATACTGATGAAATGTTTTAAAGATAAAATAATGGGAAAAAAATTATATCACAGATTTATTGATTAAAATGAAAAAAGTTCGACTTAGTTTCAAAGCTGATACAACAATATAACTTCAAAATTAACACAGCAACAAAATCTCATGAAAAAAACATATAACACAGTTAAAACGGTAAAAATGATAACTAAAAAAATAGCAAACTGATACCTAAAAACTGCTGCTACGTTTTAAAGTTAAAAACAAGAAAAATGATACCTAGAAAAATAGAAAAATGATACCTAAAAACTGCTGCTACGATTTAAAGTTAAAAACATGAAAAATGATACCTAAAAAAATAGAAAAATGATACCTACGAACTGTAGTAGTGGTAAAATGAAAAAAAAAAACATTTCCAACCTAAAAAAATTGTTTCAACCATTTCGTGTTCTTCATATACGCTTTCCATCGTTTGAAAAATATTTTTGTTCCATTCAATTGTGATTTCGAATGGATTTTTGTTGTTCGACCTACTTTTTTTCCTAGGGTTTTTGTTTCGGCTGATTTATGGTCGTGAATTTGATTTCATGATTTTTGTCTTCAATTGAGACGGCCGATTCTAATGTATTATCATATTTGTGATTTAAGCGATTTATGATTTCGTGATTTTGGTGATTTCGTGATAAACGATGAAACCGACAAAGACGTGAGAGAGGGAGAAGAAAGCAGCAGCCGAAATTAATTTTTAGTGTATTGTCCTTTTGAGTAAAATTTTAGTGGGCTGTCCTTATGGATAAAAAGGCCTTCAATTTTGTCCTTCTAAATATTTTTCTGTTAATAAATTACGCTAGACCTTTTTTACAAAACTTGTCAAAATACACAGGACCTTTATATAACAAAGCAAGCCCAAAAGGAAAAAGAGAATTTAACGAAGAAGATATAAAACAAGTTCAAAAAATTAAGGAATTAATAAAAGATTTAAAACCTTTAACATCACCAGTTGAATCAGAATATTTAATAATATAAACAGATGGGCCGTCTCATGGATGGGGAGGTATCTTATTGTCAAAAACCAACAGGTATGACTCTAAATCTACAGAAAAAATATGTAGATATACTTCAGGTACCTACAAAGAAAAAGGATATATGACATCATTAGATTATGAAATATTAGTTATAATATATTGCATTGAAGCATTTCATTTATTTAAAATATCTCATAAAGAAATTACAATCAGGACTGATTGTGAAGCTATAGTAAAATATGTTGATAAAAAAAAAGAAAAATCTATCATAAACAATAGATGGATAAAATTGAGATACACCATATTAAATTGTGGAACCAAAATTATTTGGGAACACATCAAGGGAAAAACAAATAAACTCCCTAATATTCACTCTTGACTATTTATCTAAATATTGGGTACATATAACAGATACTATAAAATGGTAAATTACTTATATATTAACATATATTATTATCAATCTATCTACAAACAATGACTTCTCAAGATTGCAAAAGATTTCTAAAGACATACACAAAGAAAAGATTTGTGACAAGCATTCCGCTAACAGAAGATCAACATCTTGTACTAGATAACATATGGAATCTACGAACAAATTCTACAGACAACAGCCAAAAAATGAGCATTCTATATACCCTTATAAACATATTCTCTAAAACTGAAAATAGAAAGTTCTCACACTATCGTTTATTCAATGGCCCAGACACAGGAATATATACTTCATGGGAAGAAATATGCACCAAAATAAAATACATAGAACAAAATCCTAAATACGGGATACCTTGGTTCAAAGGATATTACAATAAAGAATCTGCCGAAGAAGCAATATAAAAGTTACTAGGATAAGATTATGTAATTTCAGAGACTATATGACAAATCTAAAATATATCATTTGGAAAGCTGATAAAAGAAGAAATATCTTCTTTTAGTAATACTTTAAGTCTCAGACCAGGAGCCACATTTGCCGCTATAACCATGAAAGGTAAAGAGAAAAAGGGTAAATCTTGGAACTCCTTAAGTTTTGGCACTAAAACCACAAAAACCTAAAGAAGAAAATCGGCCTAATTTTCCAGATCAACTACAGAGGGAACTATATTTTCTTCATCACCCAATAGATCTGACTATCACAGAATATAAAAAGGCCTACAAATGTCTTTCAGCCATTTCAGAAAAACAAATATAAGGAATTCAAATAAAATGGGAAGTTGTCAAAAATAAAAATATATCCTGTACAAACCAATATATTAAGACTGTTCAGATTTCATGACTGACTGCAAGTGCATAATCATAGCCTATTATCCACAGATAAGCATAAAAATGTCCCAATATAAATTCTTGATAAATGAAGGTGTTACGTATGATCCACAATTTCAGCTAAATTATGGATTTATCCATAAACTATACCTAGATGCATGGACACAAACAGAATTACCCGAGCCTATTGGGAGTGTAGCAGACTATTTCTCAGAAGTATACCTAGAAATAACCTCTATACCACCTCATTTTGGTAAAAATATACTTGATCCTACTAAACATTTAATAAAATTAAAGGCATATAATTTTGATCCAGATTTTACTGAATGGGATAAACATTTTATTCCATACTACTTTTCTACGACAAAGATGTACGAACAAAGTGCATACGAAAGGTATCGTGCATATATAGTTGGAATAAATCAAGGATGGATAGACAATAGACATTATATGTTATCCTCTGAAACTCCTGTTATTAAGACATACGTTAGTAAAAATATACAGGAATTCGACCCCAGATTTAAGATATTTGATGTATATCACCCTAAACCCGATATAATTGCCAAATATAAGAAGATATCCAAGATTAAAGAAGAAGACAGAGCTTCACAATATAGCACAGAAGACCTGAATGACTAACAAGACAAAAAGAGAAACCTATAAAGGAAAATACTCCTATAAAGCACAAATCATTATCAATCAGAAAACTCAAGATGGAAAGTTGTAAACTAGTTATCCACCTTATAAGTGAGCTGGCCAATAAATAAAGCAAAATCATGGAACTCTACAAGCTACAAAGAGTGGACATGACAGAAGATTCTGTAATGATAAGAGCTAGCCATTAAATAATGTAGCCTATTGTACCTTTTTATTATTTTCCTTTGTAAGTGGGAAGATAACCTACATATTCCTTTTGATTATTTTGTAAGTGGGAAGATAACCCACACATGCCGGTGAATGAATGTAAGAAGAAGGCTATAAATCTGGGTGAAAGTATTGTAACACAACACCAGAATTGTCATTTCTTAACGGTTATAAGTGTTACAAATTACATTCCTAACGGTTATAACCGTTAGTAGAAGGTGCGTGGTAAATTTCATAACGGATTTTACAACCGTTATAACCGTTGGGAGATTTTGTTGTTCCAACGGTTATAACCATTAGTAAATTTCAAAGTGCTAACAGTTATAACCGTTAGGAAAGTTAAATGTTCCAACGGTTATAACCATTAGAAAGTTTATTTGTTCCAATTGTTATAACCGTTGTAATTTCAATACACATTTAAATATAAAAGCTCCCAATACTTATAAATGTTGCAATTTTGGTACTACTTAACTATAATTCACGTAGCATCTTAAAGTATCACAACATATCATTTAGTTTAGATATACAAATACAAATTTATGATAGCAACAAATAAAATAAATTTCAAGCTAACATTCCATCAAATCGAAAAGAAAACATCATACATGCTAAATCATATGGATTCTACAAAGTTCATTGTGACAACTTGAAGTTTCACTACTACAAAATATCTCTAAGCTTACAAAGAATGGATGTGACACTTCTTTTCCTGTCATTTCCAAAGATTTCGACAATGACATCTTTTTCGAAAATCTTCAAACCAATGACTCCTTCATTACCATTAACAATAGCTTCAGACATTTGTTTCTCTTCTGCGACTTTTATTACAACAACAACAACAACAACAAAGCCATATATCCCAAACAAGTTGGGATTAGCTAGATATGGAACCCAAAATTAAAATAAAATAAAATTAACAATGATGATAATATATATATAGGGTTTAAAATAACCAATCAAATAAAAAGTCGTCCGATAAAGGTTTTTTTAATAATAATAATAATAAGTAAAAATGTTCAATAAAAATGAAATAAAATCTAAAATAGTAATAAAAAGTAAAAAGGTTCAATAAACGTGAAATAAAGTCTTAAAAAATATATATGGTTCTGGTACATGGATTGCCAATTTCCATGCACTCCTATCAACTACCAGCTCTTCCGATAAACTCCAGTTACTTAAATCTCTCTTTATTATCTCCTCCCATGTCATTTTAGATCGACCTCTACCTCTCTTTGGGCCTTCGACGTGGCCTAGAATTCCAGCGCGTACAGGTGCATCGTATGGTCTACGTTGGATATGTCCAAACCATCTCAAGCGGCATTGTACTAACTTCTCTTCAATAGGTGCAACTCCAAGTTTTTCCCGAATATCCTCATTTCTAATCCGATCTCGTCTGGTATGCCCACAGCTCCATTGCAGCATTCGCATCTCTGTTATACTTATCTTCTGGACGTGTTGCATCTTAATAGGCCAACATTCTACACCATATAACATTGCAGGCCTGATTGTTGTCCTATAGAACTTTCCTTTAAGCTTCTGAGGAATCTTCCAATCACAGAGAATGTCAGATGATAGTCGCCATTTCACCCATCCTGCTTGAATTCTAAAATGAACATCCTTATCGATCTCTCCATCAAAATGCAACATAGATCCTAAGTATCGAAACGATTCCTTCTTGGGTACTACTCTACCGGCTAGGGTAACATCTCCGTCATCTGACCTGACACTGCTAAACTCGCATTTCATATACTCTGTTTTAGTTCTGCTAAGCCTGAAACCCTTTGATTCCAAGGTCTCCCTCCACAACTCCAGTTGTCGATTAACCCCTATTCTACTTTCATCAATCAGCACAACATCATCAGCAAAGAGCATACACCAGGGAATCTCCCTTTGTATATCTTTTGTGATTTCATCCATCACTAATGCAAAAAATATAGGGGCTCAAAGCCGAACCTTGATGTAACCCTATGTTAATTGGAAAGTCTCTGCTCTCACCATTGCATGCCCTAACACTAGTCACAACCCCCTCGCACATATCCTTAATAAGGGTAATATACTTTGATGGCACTCTCTTCCTTTCTAGCGCCCACCACATAACCCTCCTCGGCACTCTGTCATAAGCTTTCTCCAGGTCAATAAAAACCATGTGGAGATCTTTCTCCTGCTCCCTGTATCTCTCCATAAGTTGCCTAACCAAGAAAATCGCCTCAGTGGTTGACCTTCCAGGCATAAAACCAAATTGATTCCTAGAGACACTTGTCAACCTCCTCAAACGTTGCTCGCAAACTCTCTCCCAAAGCTTCATTGTATGACTCATAAGCTTAATTCCTCTATAGTTTGTGCAACTTTGAATATCTCCTTTATTCTTGAAGATTGGAACTAAAATGCTTCTCCTCCACTCCTCTGGCATTTTGTTTGATTTGAAAATATTGTTGAACAACTTAGTTAGCCATTTTATCCATGCATCTCCAAAGCATCTTCACACCTCAATAGGAATATCATCAGGCCCTACCGACTTGCCTGATTTCATACGTTTCAACGCCCCCTTTACCTCAGCTTCTTGAAATCTCCGCACAAAATGTCTATTGGTGCTATCGGCTAAGTCTTCCAACTCGATCGAAGAGCTATCACTTTCTTCGTTGAAAATCTTATCAAAGTATTCTCTCCACCTATTCTTTATCTCATCTTCCTTCACCGAAAGTCTATCATTCTCATCCTTAATGCATTTAACCTGATTGAAGTCCCTTGTCCTCCTCTCGCGTAGCCTAGCTATTCTGTAAACGTCTTTTTCACCATTCTTTGTACTTAGCCTTTGATACAAATCTTCGTACGCTCGTCCCCTTGCTTCACTCACTTCTCTCTTCGCAGTCTTCTTTGCCACTTTATACCTGTGCATGTTCTCTTCGCTTCTATGGCGGTACATGCATTTGTAGCATTCCTTCTTCTCTTTGATAGCCTTTTGCACCTTGTCATTCCACCACCACGAATCCTTGGGTTCTCGCTTGCTTCCTCTTGTTATCCCAAATGCCTCAGTGGCGACTCTCCGAATGCAAGTTGCCATCGCATTCCATACGACGTTTGCTTCTCCTTCCACATTCCAAGCTCCTTCTCCCATCACTCTATCTTTAAACACTCGTGAAGCATCTCCTTTGAGTTTACATCATTTTGTCCTGCTAATCTTCTCTCTCTTATCCTTCACCACCCGAAGACGAAACACGCATACCAACAGGTGGTGTTGTGAGACGACACATTCTCCAAGTATGACCTTGCAATCAACACAATCTCGTTTACTATCTCTTCTAGTTAGGACAAAGTCAATCTGTCTAGCCTGTTGGCCACTACTGAAGGTGATCAGATGTGATTGCATCTTTCTAAAGAAGGTATTAGCAATCATGAGATCAAAAGAGAGAGCGAAATTCAAAATATCTTCACCCTCTTGGTTCCTACTGCCAAATCCAAAACCACCTTGCACTCGCTCAAAACCCCCGCTAGATGAGCCAACATGGCCATTGAAGTCTCCTCTTATAAAAAGTTTCTCGCTACTATGCACATTCCTAACCATGACATCCAAGTCTTCCCAGAACTTCCTTTTGGCTTCTTCACTTAGACCTACCTGTGGGGCATATGCGCTAATGACATTCAAAACTGCCTCGCCAACTACTAGCTTAACTAGGATGATCCTATCCCCTCGTCTTCTGACGTCAACCACATTGTTCTGAAGGTTCTTGTCAATCAATATGCCTACCCCGTTCTTGTTACGTACTTCTCCCGTGTACCACAATTTGAAGCCAGTGTTCTCCACCTCCTTCGCCTTCTGACCCACCCATTTAGTCTTTTGAACGCACAAGATGTTAACCCGTCTCCTAATCATAGTATCCACTATCTCTCTTAATTTTCCTGTTAAGGACCCTACATTCCAACTACCTAACCGAACCCTACTATCGTCGACTAGCTTCCTTGCCCCTCGCATCTGCCGAGAAAAATGCGAGGACCCTTGCTCACTTATCACTACACCGGAGCGTCGGTGTAGCGCGCCACTAAGAGAATGGCAGCCCAGCCCTTGCATATTTAACACCATATCCGAGCCTCGATAGAGCGTGTTGCTAAAAGGGTTACGCCCCAACGATATATCATAAGGTTCCATATCCATAAGAGAGGCTAAGTTTTTACGTTGGCTCGCCAAGCCTATCACAATCCTCCTCCTTTACCCTGGCTTGGGACATTACATATAGGGTTCATTCAACATATATCCATATTGTACGACATCTCTATGTTTAATTTTTTTCGTTTCAGTTTGGTATGAATGCATGAACATGTAGCATTATAATTTGTTTCACTGAAATATACTTAATAGGAAATGAGGCTAGTTCATTAACGTATTTTTTCCTTGATAAATTTGGATGCAGTACTCATTTTGGACCTTGAATTTGTGGAAGTGTTTTTCTTATTGGAGTTGCTACTAATTTTGGTCCTGATGGAGTAGCATTTGATCGTGCATGTTTGAAGACACCAACAAAAAACAGTCCAATATTTCCCCTACGCACTCACAATTATGTTACAAAAATTGCATTTAGTGACAACTTTCATGCTAGTTTGCACACTGTTATGTCCAATAACAAGTAACATAGTTTCGGGTGTTCAGTCATTTGCTCTTAGCATTGGGTGATGCTCCTGATCACTTTAGATTGTAGCTGTTCTAAAAACTAGACTGTGCTTGCAATAATCTGTGCGAGACACAAATTTGAGTCTCACAATAATATGTTTCGTTATCAATGTAGCAATAACGATTTCCTTATTAAACAAAATTCTTTGATAGTTCTGATTTTCAAATTTGACAAGCTACCAATTTTCACTATAAACATGTGTAGTCTAATTCAATAGATTCAGATGTCTTACAACATAACTATAACATGATAACATATGTGCTTCGTTTGTCCTAGCTGTAGTGTTTTATGCATAATTTTGATGAGGATCTAGTATTGTTTATTTAGATACCAATGGAGTATAACAAAAATAATTATGAAATCTCACGAAAAACAAAGAACAAAAAAGGACACAGAAGATTTAACGTGGTTCGGATATGCATATCCTACGTCCACGGAGACCCAACAACTTTTATTTCTCAATGAAGAAATGAGTACATAAGAGAGGAGGAAAATTACAATAGAGAGAAGATTAATGGTGGATTGCATTCTTCATACAATAACATGACCTCTATTTATATAGAGTGATTTCTTGACCTCCAAGTAAACTTGGCACCCAAGTTTTCTTGACTTCCAAGTAAACTTGGCACCCAAGTTTTCTTGACCTCCAAGTAAACTTGGTACCCAAGTTATTCCATATAGGAGCCAATTACATGATTGACAATTAATCTTTCCTTCTCTACAAATATTTGAATCATCAATTTCAACACTCCACCTTGATTCAAATATGACAGTCTTTCTTCATCATCGCATCTTCAACAATCAACATAAAAGTCGTTGGGCCCAACGCCCCATGGTGCTCAAGTAACAGGAAGCAAACTGATCAAGTTTGAGCAATGCTCAAACTTGTCCTTTGGAAGTGACTTGGTCATCATATCTGAAGGATTATCCGAAGTACCCACCTTCAATAATTTGATCTTGCTCCGTTCTTCCTCAAGCATAAGAAAGAAACCTCTAACATCAATGTGCTTTGTCCGTGAACTATAGGCTTGATTCTCAACAAGATGAATAGCACTCTGACTGCCTGAAAATAGCTCCACTGTCTGCTGCACCATTGAAAGATCATCCAATAACTGAAGTAAGTACAATCCTTCCTTTGTTGCTTCCACAATCGGTATCAACTCTGCTTCGGTAGTCGACAAAGCTACGATAGATTGCAGCTTTGATCTCCATGAAATCGAGCCTATGCCAAGTGTAAAAACATAGCCCGACACTGACCTTCTAGCATCTCTATCCACAGCATAATCAGAATCACAGTATCCTCTAAGAAGGATGTAAACATCTACTCCACCATATAGCAAACCCACCGAAGAAGTGCCTCGAAGATATCTAAGAATCCACTTCACTGCTTGCCAATGTTCTTTGTCTGGGTTAGACATATATCGACTGACAACACCAACTGCATGGGCCAAATCTGGTGTCGTGCACACCATCGCATACATGAGACTACCAACAACACTAGAATAAGGTATATTAGCCATATACCTTTTATCTTCTTCCGATGTAGGAGAATGGTCTTTCGACAACTTAAAATGAGAGCCTAAAGGAGTGCCTACCGGTTTGGCTTTCTCCATCCCAAATCGAGCGAGGACTTTCTCGATGTACTGTGCCTGAGTGAGCCTTAACTCTCTCCGCTTCCTATCCCTGCTTATCTCCATACCCAATATTCTTTGTGCCTTTCCCAAATCCTTCATATCAAACTCTCTACTGAGCTCCGCTTTCAACTCCTTAATTTTGACCATACTCTGGGATGCAATCAACATATCATCAATATATAACAACAAATAAATCATGTCATCATCACATCTCCTAAAATAAACACACTAGTCTTTGAAGCTTCTAGCGTATCCCTGTGAAAGCATAAACTTATCAAATCTCTTGTACCATAGTCTAGGAGATTGCTTCAGTCCATAAAGAGATTTGTTAAGTTTACAAACATAGTCTGGCCTGCTGCTATCAGTGAACCCTTCCGGCTGCCGCAAATAAATCTCTTCATCCAGATCACCATGCAAGAAATCAATTTTGACATCTAATTGCTCTAACTCCATGTCATAATGAGCAACTAATGCCAAGAGAATACGAATGGAAGTATGTCTAAAAACTGGAGCAAAGATGTCATGATACTCTACCCCTTTCTTCTGAACATACCCCTTTGCTACTAGTCTTGCTTTATATCTAAAATCTCCACTGTCGTCGTCTTTTACTCTATAGATCCACTTACATCCAATAGCTCTCTTGTCGGCAGGAAGTGGCACCAAATCCCAAGTGTTATTTTTCCGTAAAGATTCGATCTCCTCTTCCATTGCTACTAACCAACTGGAACTGTCAACTGATGCAATAGCGTCTCTATAATCTCTGGGCTCATCATGGACAACATTTAATGCATATGTTGCCATATCATCAAAGTCAATGTCTTTGATGCTCAAACCAACAAACTCATCAAGCCATCTGGGCTTTCTTCTTTCTCTAACAGGTCTGGTCTCTGTATGAGCTCCACCTTGAGTTTGATCTTCTGTGCCAGTATCCATACTATCCTCGTCAACCACGGCGTCATCGGAAACGACATTTGAATGTCTATGGAAAGAATTAACATATGATTTGCTTTGTGTTTGGTATTCTTCACATGTCCTCTCATCATCATCCGATGAGGAAGGCTCCACCTTCAACATAGCCTTCTCATCAAAAGTTACATGCCTGCTTATAATAAGTTTCTTGCTAATAGGACACCACAACCTATATCCTTTTACTCCTCTTCTATAACCTAGAAAGATACACTTGCGAGCTCTAGGTTCCAGCTTTCCTCGACTCTCATGCACATTAGCTGGACAACCAAACACCTTGAGGAATGAATAGCTAACAGGCTCTCCTTTCCATACTTCTTCAGGGATCTTCATATCTATGAAGTAGAAGGTGTGCGGTTGATGAGGAAAGCCGCCATAGATAAAGCTTCGGCCCAAAATCCCTTCTTTAACTTAGCAGTCAATCTGAGGCACCTAGTTCTCTCCAACAATGTCCGATTCATCCTTTCTGCAACTCCATTGGACTGGGGGTCACCTGGTGTGGTGTAATGCCTCTTAATGCCTTCGGACTCACAATAATCGATGAATTCCTGTGATATGAATTCACCACCATTATCTGAACAGAGAACTTTCAACTTCTTCCCTGACTGCTTCTCCACCATGGATTTCCATTTACGAAATCTAGTAAAGGTTTCACTTTTGGACTTCAGAAAGTATACCCATACTTTACGAGAGAAATCATCTATAAATGAAACAAAATAACTGGCTCCACCTAAGGATGGGCAAGGGGAAGGTCCCCAAACATCAGTGTGAACATAATCCAAAACAGCTTTTGCCTTATGCTCACCAACACCAAAAGAAATCTTCGTCTTCTTACCAAGAACACACTCTTCACAAAAACCAAGCTTTGAATGCCAAACTCCGTCAATCAAACCTCGCTTTCTTAGCTCATCCATGCTGCGCTCGCCAATGTGGCCCATCCGCAAGTGCCATAATCAGGAAGAATCTGAATCAGCTGAAGTAACTGAAGCTGATTCACCAACTACAGTAGTGTCCTTTAGTAAATAGAGATTTCTTGCCCTCACTCCTTTCATAACGATCATGGAACGCTTAGATATTTTCATCTTCTCTTCTTCAACTACAATCTTTAGTCTAAGTCTACTCAACGCCCCAACAGAAATCAAGCTCCTCCTTAAATAAGGTACATGCCTAACATCAGTAATGGTTCGAATAACACCGTCAAACATCCTGATCTTTACACTACCAACACCAACCATACGACAAGAAGCATCATTTCCCATCAGAACTTCTCCTCCATCAATCTCACGGTAAGTGAAAAAAGAGTTCCTATCAGGTGTCAGATGATAGGATGCGCCAGAATCAATCAACCATAGGGTGCTCTTCCCAGAAGAACTAGAAGTTGTAAACACATCAGTGTCACTCTCTGTATCTGATTTCTCCGCTGTAGAGGCTGAAGCTTGCTTTCGGTCTTTTCTTTTTCCTTCAAGCTTGGGACATTGTGCAATAAAGTGCCCGGGCTTCTTACAATAATGGCAAGTCAATTTCTTAGGCCCTCTAGACTGGGACCTCGAAGAATTCCGTTCTTCACCTTTCTTTGACTTGCTTTGACTTCTACCTCTCTGAACAGATAAGCCTTCGGTATCACTATCAATGCTAGTGCTCGCTAATCTACCTCTTAACACTTCATTATGAAGGCCAGCCTTTACATCAAAAAGGCTAATTTTACTCCGACCATAAATCATAGAATTGACAAAAGCAGTATATTCTTTAGGCAAGGAACAAAGGAGGATCACAGCTTGAGCCTCATCAGTAATATCAACATCTGCTGCCTTCAGATTCATAACTAAAGTGGTCAAGGCATCTACATGCTCCATAAGATCGGCTCCAGGCTTCATCTTAAACGAATAAAGTTGTTGTTGTAGAATAATCCGATATGTGAGAGACTTGTCTTGATATGCATCTGATAATGCATCCCATAGTTCCTTCGTTGTCTTCTTCTGAGAAAAATCTCTAAGGACTTCATCTGAAAGACTCAACTGAATTATTGTGAGAGCTTCGTCTTCCATTTCCTCCAATTCAGCTGCATCAACATCTTTCAATTTCTCAGGCGCATAACAACTTTAAAAGTCTTCTCCTTTTTCAATACGGCCTCCATCTTTATCTTCCAAGTACCAAAATCTCCTTTTTCGTCAAAACGTGTTACTCCATAATTGATGCCATATCTTCCAACAGACTTACTAGAAGTAGCCATTAATATCCAAATAGAAACAATAACACCAGTTCTGATACCAAACTGTAGTGTTTTATGTGGAATTTTGATGAGGATCTAGTATTGTTTATTTAGATACCAATGGAGTATAACAAAAATAATTATGAAATCTCACGAAAAACAAAGAACAAAAAAGGACACAGAAGATTTAACGTGGTTCGGATATGAATATCCTAGGTCCACGGAGACCCAACAACTTTTATTTCTCAATGAAGAAATGAGTACATAAGAGAGGATGAAGATTACAATAGAGAGAAGATTAATGGTGGATTGCCTTCTTCATACAATAACATGACCTCTATTTATATAGAGGGATTTCTTGATCTCCAAGTAAACTTGGCACCCAAGTTTTCTTGACTTCCAAGTAAACTTGGCACCCAAGTTTTCTTGATCTCCAAGTAAACTTGGCACCCAAGTTATTCCATATAGGAGTCAATTACATGATTGACAATTAATCTTTCCTTCTCTACAAATATTTGAATCATCAATTTCAACACTAGCCTTGTTTGCTTATGAAATTTTCTTCACCATGGGAAATTGGGAATACTATATTATACTTAGAGAAATTTCTAATAGAGATAATCAAATTCTTAGGTTTGGTCATACACTTTAGAAAGACGTGTAATTTGAAAAGGAATATCCAGCAATTCAAAAAACAGAAACATGAAGCATCAAAATGTACCTGTGCCTATCATGATCCCTTGACCGCTCCCTAGATCGAGATCTGCGTCGACTCCTTAAATTCCTATCCCGATCCCTCTCAGAATATCTGCCATAATCTCTACTTCGGTGATCAGGTCGATCTCTACTCTGACTTCTAGAAGCCCTATCACGATCTCGATTGGAAGCTCTATCACGATCTCGACTGGAAGCACTATCACGATCACGGTCTCGAATGGGAGCCCTATCGCGGTCACCTCTTTCTCTTGACCTAAATATGATAAAATGCATCTTAGAATAATATCTTAAGATCACCAGTAGAAAATTCAAATGAAGATAATTGCAATTGGAAGTTAACAAATAAGTATTATACCTTCTGTCATCATCTATCTTTCGGTGTTTTTCTCTCTCTTCATGTTGTTGCAATGAATATTATAGGACACAATGACAAAGATGCCAAGGGAAAAAAGGACAATTCTTCTTTCAAGCATCAGACTCAAGCAGTGAAGATTTCAGCTAAAATGAATGATGCATAGTACCATTCTACAATTTTGCTATAGCATGCAGCAAAAATATACGATGGGGAAAACCATAATTGCATCGTATCAGAAATAGACCAATTATGTACTCGTGACGAATTCAGAAGTTCACCGGGTAAAGTCATTACCAAGTATTTAAGATGGCTAAAAAAGAAAGCAGTATGATAGAAGCTACACAAAAGGGAGTGCAAAAATCTAAGGATTTTGGACCAACACGAAGAGTGCGAAATCTAATGACTGAATATCTCTCTTTAGTTATTTCTAACCACACTAATCCCTTTAGGCTTCAGCATTCTTTTTTTTTTTTTTTTTTTTAACATCAAAAGTAGTGTTTTTCTTTAATTAATTATCACTTTTGTTGGAGAAAAAAAAACCTAAAATGGAAAACAACCAGCTGGTAATACAAATAAGCCTAAAAATGTATTTTATCATTCAGTAAGTCTAAATGAATGCACTAGTATATTCAAATCACCAATGATACTTAAATGGGATTAGTGAACGAATAATTGATAATACTTGGCTTTTTCTTACTACGCTTTTATCTTTTTAATTTTCAGGCCGAGTCAATCAAATAATCATACATAAAAAATAAAATGCGAAAAGGAAGAATCTTTCTTCGACCATGAGTCCATTTCTATCACAAAACAGTGTTTTCTCACAAAAATCTATACAAAATGTGGCGATAAAAGGGATAATAAAGAAAAAGCTTACCCTCACTAGCAAAAATACTCATTTGCAAGTGGAGGGAAAGAATGTTAACAACAATTGAATTTTGAATTGGTGCACATGCCGACAGAAGTCAACAAGCCTTGTGCTTGATTGATTAGTTTTGGCTATGGGGAAAAACGAGCGAGAAACGAATACGTTAAGCAAATTAAGGACTTACCCTCAATGTGTGCTTTTTACAATTCTGATACGATGAACTGAGCAGTATCTGATGACACAATATACCCTGGTCCATTTGCATATGGTGGATAAACCTCTTCGGGTCATTCCTGAAAGAGTAATGAAGTAAACAACCTCATCTCTGAAGAGGTGCTACCTCTAAAGCTAAGGTGCAAACAGGAACTGAAATTAAATGAAATTTATACATATTAATTAAATCATGAAATAAAGACAACAAACTAAAGACAAGGTACAAACAGTAACTGATGACAATGCAACCCAGGAATATACGCAAGAAGATGCAGGTGAAAAATCTTTATCAAAGCCTAAACTAATCAGCATCAAACAAGAGAAAATCGATTCAACAATCCAAAGTTGAACTAACAAAAACAGTTATGATTTAACGGCTAATACTATGGCACACATGCAGCCTTACCAGCCTTACCTTCGCAGTCTTAGTTAAACCACACACTAAAATGACTAAATATGATCTTCTCAGTTCGAAATGTTTTTCAGCATCATATATAAAAAGAAAATACAGTTGTGTTTACCAACCACGCATTTAATTTGTTTGAAAATATGATTCCAATAATTCAATAACTTCTAAGTAAATCCCATAGCATGTAAATATTGAAGCAGTATCCTGAAGAGACAGCCTTATGTTCTTCACACAACATGTACAACTCATGCTCACACGTATCTTATAGCAATCAATCTATGCTAGTGGGAACCCGAGCTATACATATGGAATTCACCATATAATATATTTAATCACGTTTTTTAGATTTGTTAATTTTTTTGGTTATATGAAGCTCAAAGAGCATGCGTTTGAATTTTTTACTTATCTTTTCTGAATTTTGGAATTCACCATACAAGATACTTTTCTAGGTTTAGAGATTGGGATCGACTGTCTCGAGAGATATATAGAGAGATCACAGCGTCAATCGGCTAATGGCAATGGTTAGGGTTACAGCGTCGATCAGCTGGTAGCGGTAGTTAGCGTTTGCTGGAGGTGATAAAGCTAAAGGAAAGATTTTTTCTGGAGGAGAAAGTGATGAAGGAAACACACTTTTTCATTCCCGCATAAATTTTGTTTCTCGCCCCACCTTGAATAGCGTTGTACAGTGGAAATGACAAAATATAATCAATATTTCATAGTAATTGTCATTTATAGAATAAACGACAACATTAACTCAACATTTGTACTCCTAGGTTTTATGAGCAAATAGATTTGGTTTCATAGGATTTACAGGAATCTTATCTTGTAAGTGCAGAACTTCATTGGCTTAATGTAAACAATCTAATGCACAAATTAGCCATCGTATATGATGTGTCTTGTGTCACATCTTGCAAGTGCAGTAAAATAACTTCATTGGCATAATGTAAACAGTCTGACTACTTGCTTATATGCTTCAACTTGCATTCGTGAATGAAAGAATCCTAAAAATTGTTTTCCTATAATATCTGCAGTTAGCGTACATGTCTATAATACTAATAAAGGAAGAAATCATATATTTCTTATGAGAATTTTTTTATCAAGTTAGCCAGAGACATACCACAGAATCAAAAGATAGATCAACTACATGGTGAAAATAGCTAAATATCATGAATATGATTATGACTTCAAAATCTGCCGAAAATGATTCTATTACAATATAAAGGATCAAACCTGAGCTAGTTCAAGAATTAAATTATGGTCTTTGTTTAACAATGTTGGGACCGATCTTATGAGCTTTTTCTTCCCAATAGAGATCGCTTCAAATCACTATCTAAGACCTGTAATTGCACAAAAATTGAAAATGATTCAGCTACAATATACGAGGATCAAACCTTAGCTAGTTCAAGAATTTAATTGTGAACCTTGTTCAACTCTGTTGGAACTGATCTTATGAGCTTTTTCTTCCCAATAGAGATCCATTCAAAACCAGAACCTTAGACCTGTAAATGCACAAAAATAAATCCCAACTAGCAAGAAAACTAACAGGAACCATATGATATGTTACTACTCTATGCGTACATGCAAACTAAAAACCAAGGGAAAAACACTGCTTCAATTATAGCATTAGTAGACATATTTTCCACCCGATTCCTAAATGTATAACCCGATCCACCATTTTCTTCCAGCAATGGTATCAAAAACCTACTTAAATCTTGTTCCAAAATGAATTTTTCTCCTCGCGATTCAATTTACATCTATCTGCATTTTGATTCGAACTTGGTTAAACCCACAATTAAGAGATATCATTTAATCTATATTGTTAAATTCAATATGCTTATTGGAATTTATAGTTAAAATTCTATGTTTTGTAAACGAAATAGATTGGAACAAAAGATAAAGTTGAGTTTAAGGTTTAGCTACGGAAATTCAGGCATCAAAACAAATTTGAAAGATGCATATTGAGTTTTAAGCCTTATAAGACAGGTCTTGACTCTATAATTCACAATTCAAATCTAGCTTCAAATTGATGTACAAACTTTACGATTTATAGTTTGAAATCCATTTTGTAAATCTTGATCTTCAACGTTATCAAATATGTGCTAAAGATTAATCTTGTCATGTCAGTTCTCCTTAATAATTGACCAGATAATTTTCAATGACAATGTATTTGTGAATATATAATGTCATGTCCATGTCAGATGGATGATTGTATTCGATATACAGTAAGGCCTGCTAGGAAACATCTCCAACCTCTTTCATCTGTTCCCATGCACCTTGAAATATGATTTTTGCTTTAAAGTGAAAACAAATTTGATTGTAACTGATTTCAGTAGAAAATCTTTTTCATAGTTTGTACACTACAAAAACAGTTGTAAATAACTCATGTTATACAACTCCAAGTAAATTTTAGTTTATATAATTCATACTTTGCATGCACCCCCCCCCCCCCCCCCCCCGAACACCTACCTCCCACACAAAAAAATGAATAAATAATATTAATGACAAATAACGAATGAACCAAAGAACAGACCTTGAGATAATCAAACAACATAAGATATTGAAGTAAAATATGGCGACAAAAACTGGGATCTTTTAAGTGGGAATGTCTTTTTGTATCCTATTGGAGAACGTTGGTTAAATATCATGTCAAATGTAATAAAATTACCTCTAACCCCATCAGGTTGCTGCTTGTGAGATATTTTAAGCTTAAATTTGCTTCCTCTTCCCCAAGATTATTAGCATTTCCTTCGTCACCATTCAAAGGCTGAGCTTCTAATGCATCCAATACAACCTACAATCAAACCCATCATCAACTAGAATGAGTGGTTAAATGTGAGTAGCAACAAATTTATAAATTAAAAAGTGACAGATGACGTAACAAATTAGGTACTTAATATAACCTTGAGTAAAACACAAGTAATAGAAAGTACTGCTAAGTTTGTAGAAAACTTCCGCCACTTGATTAGGGTTAGCGCAGAAACTGGGTTAATGAAAATATCCTGATAAATGAGGCAAAGATCAAGCAGAACATTAAAAATAAAGTGTGTTCTGCATCCACACTGTAAATATGCACAGCTATTTTGAATTAACAACTAGTTAGCTACATCAATATTATGCAAAGAATCTTCAAACATATGCAAAAGTTCATTAATTGATGAAAAAATCGCGCAGTGAGGAGTCATATTACAGAAGTGTTAACCCCAAAAAAGAAGGAAAAGAGAAATAAAAGGGAAATGATGAGGAACCACATACTTGTTAAACGAATTTGCTTCTGACAGGCAAAGTCCTATGAAAGGATTGCCCAAACTAAAAGCTTAGCTATTAGGTTTCTTCAAAAACTAAGCATAATTTCAAATAGAATTTGCTACTCACGGAATCATTTAGCTCAAAAAAATCAAATCAAATATTAATTTTACGACTAGGAAAAGATACAAGGAAACAATTATAGATTGATCAACTACCGAGGTGGCGGCTGCTACGAGAGCTAGGGTACCGAGGAGGCGGCGGTACGGTTGACTGCAGTACGGAAGAAGGCGGCAATGGCACCACAGCTGATGGTGGCGGCGGAGGCAAAGATGACGAAGGCAAAAACCCTATAACAGAATTTTTTTTCAGTCGCAAGAACGAAAGCAAATCAAAATTAGTTAATGCAAATCAGAAAATTACGCTAATGTCCTTTCTATTTTTTTATGCAAATACTATACAAATATTAATGTACTGTTGCAATATATATGAGTGAATATGCTCTTGTCATACTCTATTTAGTCCTACGTCATGGGAATAAGTCTAACATCAGCTCCATAGCCTATATATAAAGGAGCCAATGTAATAGAAATTGTACACACTTGAAGCAATAGAAATAAAAGTCTCTCCTCTATATTTTCTGTTCTCTCTAATGGCTTCTGTTAATTATATGTTCTTTATTATTTTATAACACGTTATCAGCACGAGGTCGCGCAACCACTAAAAGGCTAAAACCTCTGATCTTCCTAACTGTCAATTCAAAATCCACGAATCTGTCCTACCCAGACAAGCTCTCAGTTCGTTTGTATGCTCTTCCTGTTTCTTCAGTAAAAGAAGTGGAAGGAATTTATCTATTTCCGCAACGAGTGAACTATCTTCGTTGATCGCCGGTCCAATTGAAGGTCAGGTCAGAGTTCGATTCGCTAAATCTCCAACCGGAAATTTGCATGTTGGTGGCGCTAGAACTGCCATATTCAATTATCTATTCGCCAGGTAGCATTTTGCTTTTCTTGCCCTTCCCGTTTTCTTCAACTAGGTTGAGTATTTTGACATTTTAGTCAAGCTTGGTTTCTGGTAAATCTGCTATATTTAAAGATAACGCAATGGAAGTTCTTTTGCATTAATATTATGAACATCAATATTAGACGTCAGTCCGGGTTTTTCTCAGCATCATGAGAATTGGTGCAGTTAAATAATTTTTTTTCCTCATATTTATTATGGATGTAATTGCTGGCAGTTTCTTTTAGCTTCCGCCACAAGTTGATATATTGATATGTATATGTCTATTCATGTTTAGTGTTTACTTACTTTCCACCAAAAGCTGAAGGTTGACCGAGTTTTTAGGTTTTTAAATCTAATAAAATATGACATGTCATCAAATTCGACAATTAGAATTAGTATGCAATATTTAAACTGATGACGCTGTAGATATTTGACCGAGAAAATTATTGGTTTTCAAATCCTATACTTGCTCAACTTTAGATATAATATCATTCAGTCAAATATAGACACTTGAATGCATTAAATCCATGATACTGCAAGCTTATATAACTGACACTTGCCTAATCTCTGTTATGCGCATGGAATATGCACACACATGCATACTTTGTTAGCTTAAGCTTGTTGTTGTACAAATTTTTTGATTCACGCACCTTATTCTTTGTATGAAATTTGACCTGGCAGTAAACTGTAGGCTGTTATGGTAACGGTAAATTTACCATTACCATTACCATACCATTACCAGTCGATCGGTAACCATTTTTGATTGAAATCGGTATACCAGTTAAAACGGTATGGTAACGGTAAATTTACCAGTTTTAACGGTAAATTATCGGTAACGTTTCTTCATTACCAGCGGTAACGGTAATTTTACCAGTTAA
Source organism: Allium sativum (assembly GCA_030737875.1). Lineage (NCBI taxonomy): Eukaryota > Viridiplantae > Streptophyta > Magnoliopsida > Asparagales > Amaryllidaceae > Allium > Allium sativum. Next base: position 81,672,552 of record CM060914.1, read on the forward strand.
TTCAAAACATAAGTATAGTCATCTGATATGCTTTATTACATGCGTTTAAAACCAAAAAAATGATTATATTTATTTTAAGAATCAGGTGAAATAATTCCAAGTACACTTATTTTCTTTCTCATTTATGTTTTTTATAAAATAACACTACATATAGTATAATAAAGATGCACTGTATACAAAAAATATGTCAAGAAATAAACTTTGATAGAAAAACGGTAATTTACCATTACCAGTGTAACGGTTACCAGATTATCGGTATACCAGTCATCGGTATACCAGTCGATCGGTAACGGTAACGATAAGCAATTCTGACTTACCAGTAAAAACGGTATGGTAACGGTATTTGCGAAATGGTAACGGTAATCATTACCATAACAGCTCTAGTAAACTGTGTGTATGTATAGTAGTATATATATCTCCAAATCTGGGTTTGTACCTGATCTATTATATAAAATACATTTCCCATTAGTGTATTGCTTGTACATATTGACCTCTATATACTGGAAGTTAAAGTTTCTGTTACACTGCCACCTAATACATATGATGAGATAAATTTTGAACAACAAATATGATTTGCTGATTGAGTTATCCTATAACTGTTTATGTGTAAAATATAGTTCAACTTGTTGTACTATTATATTAGCATACAATAAAATCAGACTAAATTGTGGAATTAGAAATAGTTCGCTTCTGCATACTATTTGGATTCAACAAAGTCACTGTAAATATGATTCGCAATTTTTTTTTTACCACTTGTTGTACAGATTATGCAATATACATAAAACAGCAATTGTGACCTGTTGCACAGATTTTGCAATAGTTCCCTTTTAGTACACTGTGAGCACACTGTAGTATAAGTACAAATTAGTTGTACAACACACTGTTTACTATTGTTTATGATTTGTATACAATGATATTCTGTGCACTATAAACAGATGTGTTGTAACACCTCTGTTTTGATACTCACTAAGATTACACTGTCTTTATAAGGAAACTTTAGAAATAACCATTCTAGTTCTTAACTTAAGGCTAATGTGTTTAAGGTTGCAGCCATACCCTATTTATCGCAGAAAACTAGTGATCCTTCTTTGAAGGACAACACTCATCAGATAAAATAACTTTTATCGTCAGTTGCAGGTTCAGGTTATATTCGCTCAATATAAAAATATTTGATTGCCGTGAATCACTTGTTGACAATCATCTCTGTACGTTGCATGGGATCATTTGCATTGCATAGGTTCCATATTTCTAAGATATAGCCTTCCTTTTATTTGATTGTCATGAAAGAATGGGTTACTAGCCACAACATTGCACATTATCATTTTTTTCCTGTAAGTTTATTACACTTTCTTTTGTGCTTTGTAATGATTTTTCCCTGATTTGTTGATAATGCGGGTTTAAATATTCAACCAGCCCATAAATGGTGTAACCGCATTATTAAATGATTTACAAATAAAGATGCTCTCATTACAGCTAATTTACATAAGTGATTCCAGTTGTGAAATTTAAACATATCCTGACAAAAGAGAGCGAATAAAATACTAATGATTTCAGAAGTTGCTCTGGTACATTAATCAGAACAAACATGAAAAAGGAAACCCTCGCTGCCATGCAACTAAAGATATTTATCACTGCAACTATTATGGGGTTTTATTCTCTTTCACGTGTGTTCAATCACAGCGTGGTCAAATTATTGCCTTATGCAGAACTTTGATGTGTACGCCTATGTACTGTGTAGTTTTATACCTTACATTATAAAAGCATGCAATACATGTTATGTTTTAATCATGACTTTCCCTCTAACTTCAGATATTTTAGATATTATATATGTACATGTGTGTGCGCATTATGGAACTTAAAGTTCATCAATCAATGAACTTAATATAATTTATATTTTAAAAGCCTGAAGCTATATTGAAACTGTGTGAAATAATAACATCAAATGAAGCAATGATGATATATCCAAATATTTCACAATTTTCAAAGTGAGTTGTATCTTGTTTATATATTTACATTTATATATTGTACTTAAAAAAAAACAACCTGAAGTTGTTTATATATTATTTGAATCAGAAGTTCAATACAGTTGAACCAGAAGTTCAATACAATTTAACAACCTAAAGTTGTTTATATATTCATAATAGATTAACAACTTGAAGTTGTTTATATATTTTATTTGAACCAGAAGTTCAATGCAGTTCCAAATCAGATGTTTTGGATATTATGATACGATTTTTTAAGATTCACATTGACATTGCTTGGTAAGCAAAAATTAATGACTGGAACCTTATAAACAATTTATTCCAAGATCGATAACTCGAATGAGAAAGAATATGCAAATCAATTACATATGTAATACGTGGACGCACGTATATACACATATATGCGAATATTTAATTAACAACCTGGAGTTTTTATGAGCTCATATTATAAATTATGCATATACTATTTAATAATTCAAAAAGTTGATTGATATCAATATTGAATGACCTGAAGTCATATGCATATTCAAATAATAGAAAATTCCTTTAAGTTACCAGATCAACGAAAGGGAATAAGCAATACAATATGAATGCATCTTATCAACTAATAAGAGCATTATCCTCCTACAATTGATATACATTTAATGTATTTGCTAGCTATAATGCGATATTGGATTAAAAATGAGAATCCAAATAAAGTTTACTATTTAATGTGACAATGTTTGTCAACATTGAGGGGGAGGATAAAGGGGGCATTGGTATTAAAAATTTGCTAACATATAGAATTGTGCAAAGTATTAAGTAACTTGCATAAATTATCAATTATGTCCCTCATAGACTTTCTCCAATATAGATTTGAATCCCTGAAGGATCAAAAGTGTAAATCACAGCTGAAAATGTGGTATAAAAGTCAGTTCAAAATATCTTTGGAGTAAGTCATAAAGATACAAAATAAAGGAGATGAGTGTTCCCGAAGAGACACTTAAGGTTGCTTTGAAAGAAACCTATGACACGATTGTCAAATAACCCTTGAAGTGGTTTAGGTACCTAAAGTACGATAAGTTTTGAGATCTCAATAAATTATACATAGAACTGACAAGAAATAATTATTGATGATAGATTAATAAATAATAAAGCGCTTATATTTATAAATGGATTAAAAATCCCATATTAAAGAGAAACATGATTGGCCATCATGAAATTCTCCTAAATAAGATATATGGACCTGTAGTCCATAAGATATGAACCTGTAGTTCATAAGATAAAAATAGAAATATATATAATGACAAAAACACATGGAAGTGACTGATGCACCATAGAGTGTCAACAACACGTTAAGTGCCATGAGCATTGTATTTTCAGATATAATTGAATTAATTAAAAGTGGTGAAAGTGTTTAAAACACTTATAATACTCTGAAGGTATGAACGATAAAAGTATACAAATTCCAGAAGAATTTAAATAACTTTGGCAGTGATAAAGAGCAAGAAATGTAGATTACAACATTCTTTTAAGTATTGTTGTGATGAAAATCTTGAAATAATTCATGATGAGTAGATCACTTCCTGCTTTCAAGAATTGTTGTAATAAAACTCTTAATATCCATTGATGTGGTAGTTGAGATATGCAAAAATTATTATAATATATATAAGTTCCTGAAGAACATAAATAACATTTGTTATTATAAAGAATACCAAGAACATGGATGATAGATTACAACATTCTTCTAAGTGTTGTTGTAATGAAAACCTTGATATACTTCAAGGTGAGTAGATTACTTCCTGCTTAGTGTTGCTGTAATAAAAGTCTTGATATACTTCATTCTACTAAGTATTGTTGTAATGAAAATCTTGATATACTTCAAGATGAGTAGATTACTTCCTGCCCGGTAATGAAAGTTGTCTTATTGCAATATGCAAGTTCGATTAAAACAGAAAATTATATGCACCTGAAGTGTATTCATAAATGAATATTAGTAACATACAAATCACAAAAGGAAGGCGTGGGTCATGATTCAGAAGTATCATACTACTTTTGACGTAGTAAATATGACATTTTATATTGTACTCTTTTTCCTTCACTAAGATCTTTCCCATCGGGTTTTTCTTAGTAAGGTTTTGACGAGGCAACATTTTGATCCAGAAGTATCAAATATCTTTTGATGCAGTAAACTATTATTTATGAAGAAGACAAGGCAGTTTGCATGCCCAGATTCGAGTGAATTATACCAAGGGTGATAGGATGGAGCAAATTTCTTCTAAATTTCTCTTCACGCATGAATGAAAGGATAACAAGAATGATGAGAAACAAATTCAGTTCAAGAAAAGCGGGTAGATATGTTCTCAAAGGCAATTTCAAAATCAACATTCCAGAAGATGATGTACAAAATTGGCATGCATCGGCTACAGACTAATTGAATAATGAGTTATAAGTAAGGGGGAGCATATAAAAATATGCTATAATGTACTCTTTTCCTTCACTAATATTTTTCCCACTGGGTTTTTGTTAGTAAGGTTTTTAATGAGGCATTATCTTGATCCTGAAGTATCAACCCTTACTGTAACATTGTAAAACATGTTACCTAAAGATGAAATGAATTTGCACTCTTTTCCTTGTTTATGATTTTTCCCACAGGGTTTTTCATAAAAAGGTTTTTAATGAGGCATTGTTTTGATCCTGAAGAATCAAATCTCTTTTAAGGAATATCACTTTAATATGATATTCATAATGTCAGACGTTGTACTCTTTTTCTCGTTTAAGATTTTTCCCATTGGGTTTTCCTGATAGAGTTTTGAAGGCAACAGACAATAGTCGTATCGACTGAATGGATAATTATAAGGGGGAGCAATCATCATATATGTTTTAAAAGGCACAACTTCAAGTTAGCAGAGCATTCAAGATTTTGAAGACGCATATTCAAGGGGGAGTGTTGTAATATATATGAGTGAATATGCTCTTGTCATATTCTATTTAGTCCCACATCATGGGAATAAGTCTAACATCAGCTCCATAGCCTATATATAAAGGAACCAATGTAATAGAAATTGTACACACTTGAAGCAATAGAAATAAAAGTCTCTCCTCTATATTTTCTGTTCTCTCTAATGGCTTCTGTTAATTATATGTTCTTTATTATTTTATAACATGTACTTAAATGTTTGATAAAAATAAAACATAAAGGACAAGTGACGGTTGGCTCTTTGCACAAAAATTTAGAAAGGAAAATACTGTAATTTCCTCGATTTGCATTGAGTACTTTTGATTTGCATTTAGCAATTATGGTAAGAAAGGGGTGGGCACGAATAATGTAAAAAATGACAATTACGTCCTGTTGAAATTAATGATTCAAATATTAGTGGAGAAGGAAAGAAATTGATTGATTGTCAATCAATTAATTGGCTTGTATATGGAAAGATATAAGAGGAAGTTTGTGGAAGGAAAATAAAAGATCAGTCAAGCAATTAATGAAGAATCAATTTACTTAGGGAAAGAGATTGATACCATAATTGTGCCATCCATTTATGCTCCAATCAAATCAAGGAAGATATTATATTTATCTTTCCTTCATGTCCAAGTAATCTAGAAATTTTTCTTCTTTATCCCCAAGAAATTCCTCTATATAAACAGGGGTCATGTTATTGTATGAAGCATGAAATCCACCATTAGTCTTCTCTCTTTTGTAATCTTTTTTACTCATTTCTTCATTGAGAAATAAAAGTTGTTGGGTCTCCGTGGACGTAGGCAAAGCCGAACCACGTTAAAAATTGGTGTGCTCTTTCCTTTATTTTCTATTTCTTTGTTCTCTCTATAATTCGTGCCACTTGTTTTTATTTTTTTGGCGTTGTTGAAATTGTTGACAGACTAGATCATTGGGTTTATGTGTATTCCGCTATCCAAATCTCTGATTTTGCACTACAGATTGGTATCAGAGCTAGTTTTCCTGTTCAAAGACTTTTTCAACCATGTCAAATTCCGCAAAGAATAGCGGTGGTAGAAGCGCTACAAATTATGGAGTCGCTAGGTTTGATGGAAAGGGGGATTTTGGCATATGGAAGATGAAGATGGAAGCGGTGTTGAAGAAAGAGAGAACATTTAAAGTTGTCTCAGATCAAGAGAAATTGAAGAAATTAGCACCTGAAGAGTTAGAATAATTGGAAGAGGATGCTCTTACTACCATCCAGCTTAGCCTTTCTGATGAAGTACTTAGAGAGTTTTCTCATGTGAAAACTGCTAAGGAATTGTGGGATGCTCTTCAGAGAAAGTTCTACGACAAGTCTCTCACCAACCGCATCATCTTACAGTAACAACCCTATTCTTTCAAAATGAGGTCCGGAACAGATGTATTTGCTCATATAGATGCCCTCAACACACTTGTCATGAATCTTCGAGCAGCTGATGTAAAGATTGAGGATGAGGCGCAAGCTGTTATTCTTTTATGTTCTTTACCTGCAGAATATAACACTTTTGTTAACTCTATGATCTATGGATGCTCGTCAATTTGCTTGGAGGATGTGAAGACAAATTTGCATAACGAGATGTTGAGAGGAAAGTTAGCAAGCATGAGCACGGAAAATGATTCTGAAAGCCTTGTTGCACAGAGAGGAAGAAGTAAAAGTAGACCCAATCATGGTGGAGATAGAGCAAAGTCCAGATCTCAGTCAATAGGAGCCCGGAAGGGAGTTTGTCGTTATTGCAGAAAACCTGGACATTATATTGCAAGTTGCCCCAATTTGGAGAATAGAAACAAAGCTGATTCCCAGAAGGCTTCAGCATCTACAGCGGAGACATCAGATTCAGATAATGATCCTGGCATTTTTACAGTTTCCGCCTTTCCTATGAAGAGTACTTTGTGGATTATTGACTCGGGGGCATCCTATCACATGACACCTAATAGGCACTCTTTTTCCACTTATCGTCGACTTGATGGAGGAGAGGTTCTCATGGGAAATAATGCTTCTTGTCGCATGATTGGTATTGGAACTGTAAAAATCAGGATGTTTGATGGTGTTGTTCGTACTTTTGTGATGTCAGGCATGTGCCTGATTTAAGGCGTAGTTTGATCTCAGTTGGAGCATTGTGCAATTCTAGCTTAAAGTATGTAACAGAAAAAGATTCATTAAAAATTACAAATGGCTCATTGATAGTAATGAAAGGGGTAAAACCTGGAAATCTATATTTGCTGAAGGGTACAATTGATGTTGCGGAGTCTACTTCAGTTATTGATTCAGTTGATTCTGATTTTACCAGATTGTGGCATTTTCGTATGGGCCACATTGGAAAGAGCAGTTTAGAAGTATTGAGAAAGCGAGACTTGATTGACGGCGTTCATCATTCAAAACTTGACTTTTGTGAAGGATGTGTACTTGAAAAGCAGACGAAGGTTTCTTTTGACATTGCAGAGCATTAGTCTAAAGATGTTTTAGAGTATGTTCATACTGATGTTTAGGGCCCCGCACCTTGCCTATCTTATGGAGGAGCCAGGTATTTCGTTTCATTTGTTGATGATTTTTCTAGAAAAATATGGGTTTACTTTATAAAGTCCAAAGATGAAACTTTTGATAGGTTTCAAAGTTGGAAATCTCTTGTTGAGAAGCAGTCTGGAAAGAAAGTGAAGGTTCTTCGTTCAGATAATGGTGGTGAATTCATTTCTCAAAAATTCAACAAATTTTGTGAGTCCGAGGGAATTAAAAGACATTACACCACACCAGCAGACCCTCAATCAAATGGGGTTGCAGAGAGAATGAATCGGACTTTGTTGGAAAGAACTTGTTGCTTACGACTGACTGCGAGATTAAATAAGAGATTTTGGGCAGAAGCATTATCTACGGTGGATTTCCTTATCAACCACACACCTTCTACCGCCATAGATATGAAGATTCTTGAAGAAGTATGGAAGGGAGGGCCTGTATCATATTTCTTTCTCAGAGTGTTTGGTTGTCCAGCTTATGTGCATGAGAGCAAAGGGAAGTTGGATCCAAGATCGCATAAGTGTATTTTTCTTGGATATAAGAAAGGAATTAAGGGGTATAGGATGTGGTGTCCTACTACCTAGAAGACTGTTACTAGCAGACATGTTGCATTTGATGAGAAGGCTATGTTGAAGGTGGAGCCTTCTTCTTCAGTTAATGATGATGTTGAGAGGACAAATTCAGAATACCAAACACAAGGCAGATCATCAGACTTCCATACGAGTAAAAATGGTGATTCCGATGACACCATGGTTGATAGGGAAGAGACAGAAGATCAACCTCAAGGTGGAGCTCAAATTCACACTCGACCAACGAGAGAGAAGAAAAGACCTACATTGTAATGACCCGCATTGGCAGAGGTATTATAATTAATTTATTTAATTTTTTAAAGGGTGATTAAAAGGATTTCATGGTCGTTGAATTAAATAATGGTGAATATTTAATTAAAATAATGAATTAAAAAATATATTTAATTCTGAAATAATCAGAATTGGCTGAAATGGTGTGAATTGGATCATCTGTGATATTTAATTTAGCTTGGAATTGAATTAGAATAACGAATATATTATATAAATGACAGTTTGAACATAGAATTATAATATAATTAAAATCGAGCTTGAAATGGCGCTATAGTTCGTAAATTGGCGATTCGAAATTCAACTGAATGTATAAGATTCGTTTTAAGCCGGATTTCTATGAAACAAGAAACGTGTGGAGCTGGTGGAGTATATCTTTCTAGTGGAAGAGAAAAATCGGGATTTCGTCGTGTAGATTTTGATTTAAGTCCAAATCAAATTTTAGAAAAGTCGTTGCGGAATTCCTTTATAATTTATAAAGGAATTCTTTATATTTTAAAAAGGGAATTCAATATAAGTCGAATATCGGGTTGACCCAGATTGAAATATCGAGTTAGAAACCCATATAGGATTTTTTTTCTGAGTTGTATTGTATTCCACTGTGGATATAGACGATAATATTTAATTTTTAATATTAAATTTAAATATATTTATATATTTAAATAGGCTATTTAGAGCTTTAAAAATAGCCACTTTTGCAAATGATGTCGGAATTCGACGAAACTAATTTTGTTGGATCCACAACATCAAGTTTTTGCTAGATTCCAAGTTCTGTGATTTTTAGCGTCACTGTGTGGCCGTACGGATTTTTAGAGTGAAAAACAGTCGATATTTTGATGGTTAAAAATACGTTGTGTGAGCATACGAAGTCGGAATTCGACGAAACTAGTTTCGTTGGGACCGTATTGTCAAACTCTAGTCGTATGTCTAGTTTCGTGATTTTTGAGTATCGTAACGGATAAATAACGATTCAAATAAAATATCCTAAAATATCTAAAAATATCTAAACCTCTCTATAAATACCCTTCCCTTACCTAACTTTCTAACCTAATCTCATTCATCGGTCAACCCCTTTTTCCGCCTCCAGTTTTATCCCAAAATGAGAAAACCCAAACTCAAAAATTCAAAACAAATGGAATTAAATTCCTAAAATCACCAAACTAGGTTATTAGAGATCCTTGAAGAATCCTCTCCATTCTGGTTTCAATATCCAAGGGTTCGAACACAGTAGTGTTTGCTATCTAAAAAGCAGCGCAGAGCTAGGTTGATTTGTGAATGAGAATTGAAGAAGTAATCCTCGAATTGGAGGTTGTAGTGATGATCGTAGGGTAGTGTGGAGTCTATGAGTGATTTTCTGGTGAATTCGGGAGAGAGAAATGTCGTGACCTGGACATACCTGCTCGTGAAGGACCGAATGACGCAAAGAACAGGAGGAGTTCAGATGGGGTAATTTTGGTATGGGTGGAAAGCTGGTCGAACGAGATGAATTATCGTGATTTTTATTTGATTTTAAAAGTAGTAGGAGGGGAGCGGTGAGAGGGTAAAGGAGCGGCTATGGAGGAGTAAGGAACTGGAGCGGACGTTGTGTATTTAGGGAAGAAGGGAAGGGGCTAACGGGTATGGGCCTTATAGAAGTGGTGAGCCCATTTAAAGTAGGAATTTGGTTTTTTGTTTAATTTAAATAGTGATCTAACTTGTTAGCGCGATATCGTAACCATATGTGATCAATTTTACGAACCGTAAGTTGCGTTGGGACCGTATGGACGAGAGCTTCACAATGAAGCTGACTGGAAGTGGATTGGGGCTCGTATGAATTTATGGCAAAATAAATTGTTTGATTCAAATCAAACAAACAGTTTATCGTTCTTTAACGATGAACTGCCAATGTGAGTAAATCTCACTAACTCTGAATAGTTTATAATTTCATGTTGTATTTTTAGAACTGTTAAATATTGGCTGATTGACTATGTGTTGACTGTTTGATTGAACTGCTAGTCAGTTAGTTGAATTTCTATATTGATTTTGTTTAACAGAATATATCATATGAAACTGAAAGTGATGTTATCTATATTGTGTAACATCTGTGGATGCAGGGAAACAGGTTGGAGGGACCCAACTGGGTTCCTCAATATATAAATACTGTTTTGTTTTATATATTGTGTTATACGATGTGATATGAAATCTATTGATGATTTTATATGTGTGAATGATACTGATCATTGTTGTATGGTATGTTAAATACCATAACATACCGGAATGTTGATAAGGGAATTTTCCAAGTGATATTTGAAAATAAATTATTTATAAAATCAAAAGAGAAAGATTTGTAAACCATTTACAAATGAAATCGAAAGGAGAAATATTTGTGAAATCAAATATAAAGGAGAAATATTTGTGAAATCAAATATAAAAGGAAAATATTGGTGAAATCAAATATAAAAGAAAATATTTGTTAAATAGAATTGAAAGGAGTTAATCGATTTGAATTAGTCAAATAGACTTATTCAAATGGAGTTAATCAAAATGAGTTAGCGAAAGGTATAAATCAAATGAGTTAGTCAAACCAAGTCAAAGGAGTTAATCAAACCAAGTTGATCGAATTGGTTCAACCAGATTAACCAAGTCGAGTTAACCAGTTAGAGTTGATCAGTTAGGGTTGATCAGTCAGAGTTAATCAAACAGAGTTAATCGAATCAGAGATATTCGAAGTGAGTGAATCGAATCAGAAATATTTGAAGTGAGTTGATCGAATCTAGTTATTCGACAGGAGTTAAATCGAATAAGATTTATTCGAAGAAAGAGATTTTAGAATATAAGAAATTCAAAAGAGTTAATCGATTAGGGTTAAATAAATAGAGTTAACCGAATTTAGTTTATTCGAAGAAGGTTTTCGAATCTAGTTATTCGTAAGAGAGATTATCAAATATAGTTATTCGAAGGGAGGAGTTATCGAATAGAGATGTATTCAAACGAGAGTTACATAAGGAAGTGTTAAAGAGTCAAAAGATGAACTTACCCTATTTCGAGATTTGAAAGGTGGTTCAGTTAAGGTCTGAGAGGTAGTTATACCCCAACTTGATTGACTGCGTTTTTAATTTAGAAATGGTTAAGGTTCGAGAGTGAAAGTGGTTAAGTGAATTAAATAAATAAGTATAGTGGTTTGAGATGTCGTCGCGATGTTGATTTAAACATCTGTTTAAATCCAAGTAAAGAAGATTTGGAAATGTTTCCCAAATAGAATTAGAAACGTAATCAAATATAGAAAATAAGGAAATATGAATATATATATATACATATATATATATGATTCATGATTGATTGATAGAATTTCCATCTGGAAATAATATCGTTGTTTGCACACGTGTTTTTCTTCGATAGTTAACTCACCGACTATCGAAGTTTTTGAGCATTTTAACGATGTTAATATGGAGAGACCGGTTGGATTATTATCCAAAGAACCACTCTGTATTGGCATAAGCGTTGCGAATCATATATGCCAAAGATAATTGAAGACGGAGTAAAGTGCGAGGGCTGTTGTAAAAATCTTAGATAACAGTGCCTAAGATAGATATACTGAATAGTGCCTTCGGTTCATCCTGTTCCTGGATGACTTGTATGGATGAATGTCTGACAGAGTATTTCCAGAAAGGTCACGTACATTGATTTCTTCAACAGTACCAAGAGTGGAAGCGGAGAAGGGCACTTCTTTAGCTAACACGTAATGTACTATTGTAGACGTCAATCAGTGATTTTCGATGGATCTGACAATGTGGCGTCCGAAGTGAATCTGGTGTGATGATAAAGCGTAGCTTCTAGCCTCACAACCGGTAAATGACAGAAATCGGGCAGGCAGCATGGCTAAGTCGGTCGCTCCGAAGTAGGGTGTATAATCACCTGATCTAGAGTTTCATTTACTTTTAAAAATATATTGTTGATGCTGTCCCATTCGGGAAACGGTTGTTGATCCCAACTGTTAGTGATACACATTCGATACACTCAAGCGAAATGAGTGGTCGGTCATGTGTGGCCGGGTTGCAAGATGTTCTTGTTGAACCCAGTGTATTCCTTTCTAGAGGTACACTAGCGAAAGGTGGTTTCATACCTTGTCATAGTTGGAAATCTATTACCCAATACGTGCTTGCGGTTTTGATTGTATACCATATATGTAGAACGTGAGATGAAAGCGTTTCTGCTAGATAATTATTATATTATGGTTGATAGACATTATTATAATATCAAAAGGTTTTTGATATAAAGATATTTTGGATTCTCATAAGGGAAAAACCCGTTCCGTTATACGGCGTGGTCGTATGAGATATCGTTTACTTGTTCAAACTGTTTTAAACTGTTTTACTCATACCAGTCCCATGACTGACCCGGAGTTTATTTTGTTCTTTTCCCTAAACTCTTGGGTGCCCAATTTTGTACGGGCAGTCAAGTAGTCAAGATTTACAGATAGACTGGAAGAGCTTGGAGCAGGAGGCTTCAGGATCAAATAGCTATAGTTATTTCCGCTGTGTTGTAAGTGTTGTACTTTGATAATGATGTATATTCAAGTACAGATGAATATTTCAAGTTATGTCATATATATTATATGTTATTCGTTCCGCTGTGAGGTTCGTGTTACTCTGATGTTGTGTTCTTCTTCTTCTTCTATTCTAAGTTTCTATCTTATCTTTCCTCACCCTATGTTTTCTTTCTATTAATTTCCTGATTTTCAGTTTAATTTGGAGTTGGACTTGTGTTTTTTGTCAGCTCAAATTGGACCGGATTTTCGGGTCATTACATACATGGCTCGATGATTTTGTTGGATTAAGCATTGAAGATATTGACTTTAATGACATGGCAGCTTATGCATTAAGCATATTTCATGATGAACCAAGAGACTACAAAGATGCCATTAGTTCAGTCGATAGCTCCAGTTGGCTAGTAGCAATGGAGGAGGAGATTGAGTCTTTGCACAAAAATCACACTTGGGATTTAGTGCCACTTCCTTCCAACAAGAGAGCAATTGGATGTAAATGGATCTATAAGGTAAAAGATGGCGACAATGGTGACTTGAGGTACAAAGCAAGATTAGTGGCGAAGGGTTATGTTCAGAAGAAAGATGTGGAGTTTCATGATATATTTTCTCCAGTTGTTAGACACACTTCCATTCGCATTCTTTTGGCATTAGTTTCTCACTTCGACATGAAGTTGGAACAATTAGATGTCAAGACAGCATTCTTGCATGGTGATCTTGAGGAGGACATTTACCTACAGCAGCCAGAGGGGTTCATTGATAGCAGCAGGCCAGGTCATGTTTGTAAACTTAACAAATCTCTTTATGGCTTAAAACAGTCTCCTAGACAGTGGTATAAGAAATTTGATAAGTTTATGATCTCACATGGTTACTCTAGAAGCTTTAAGGACCAATGTGACTATTTTAAAAATGTAATGATGACATCATCTATTTGTTACTTTATGTTGATGATATGTTGATAGCTTCTAAGAGCATGTCTAAAATTTCGGAGTTGAAGATGGAGCTCAGTAAGGAATTTGAGATGAAGGATTTGGGAAACGCACAGAGAATTTTGGGGATGGAGATTCAGAGGGATAGAAAGCAAAGAGTTTTGAGGCTCACTCAAACTCAATACATCGAGAAAGTCCTATCTCGATTCGGTATGGAGAATGCTAAACTGGTGGCTACTCCATTAGGCTCTCAATTCAAGCTATCCAGAGATATGTATCCCACATCGGATGAAGACAGAAGGGATTTGTGTAATATTCCTTATTCTTGTGCGGTTGGAAGCCTTATGTATGCTATGGTATGCGCAAGGCCTGATTTAGCTTATGCAGTTGGAGTTGTCAGTCGATATATGTCTAACCCAGGTAAAGAGCATTGGCAAGCAGTGAAGTGGATACTCAGATATCTTCATGGCACTTCTTCAGTTGACTTGTTATATGGTGGAGTAGATAGAGACATCTCTCTTAGAGGATACTGTGATTCAGATTACGCTGGGGATAGAGATGGACGGAAGTCGGTGTCGGGCTATGTTTTTACACTTGGCATAAGCCTGATTTCGTGGAGATAAAAGTTGCAGTCTATCGTAGCTTTGTCGACTACCGAAGTAGAGTTGATATCGATTGTGGAAGCAACAAAGGAAGGATTGTACTTACTTCAGTTGTTGAATGATCTTTCAATGGCGCAGCAGACAGTGGAGCTATTTTCAGACAGTCAGAGTGTGATTCATCTTGTTGAGAATCAGGCTTATAGTTCACGGGCGAAGCACATTGATGTTAGAGGCTTCTTTCTTATACTTGAGGAAGAATGAAGCAAGAACAAATTGTTGAAAGTGGGTACTTCAGATAATCCTTCAAATATGATGACCAAGTCACTTCCAAAGGACAAGTTTGAGCATTGCTCAAACTTGATCAGTTTGCTTCCTATTACTTGAGCGCCATGGGGCGCTGGGCCCAACAACTTCTATGTTGATTGTTGAAGATGAGATAATGAAGAAAGATTGCCATATTTGAATCAAGGTGGAGTGTTGAAATTAATGATTCAAATATTAGTGGAGAAGGAAAGAAATTGATTGATTGTCAATCAATTAATTGGCTTGTATATGGAAATATATAAGAGGAAGTTTGTGGAAGAAAAATAAAAGATCAATCAAGCAATTAATGAAGAATCAATTTACTTAGGGAAAGAGATTGAGACCATAATTGTGCCATCCATTTATGCTCCAATCAAATCAAGGAAGATATTATATTTATCTTTCCTTCATGTCCAAGTAATCTAGAAACTTCTCTTCTTTATCCCCAAGAAATCCCTCTATATAAACAGGGGTCATGTTATTGTATGAAGCATGAAATCCACCATTAGTCTTCTCTCTTTTGTAATCTTTTGTACTCATTTCTTCATTGAGAAATAAAAGTTGTTGGGTCTCAGTGGACGTAGGCAAAGCCGAACCACGTTAAAAATTGGTGTGTTCTTTCCTTTATTTTCTATTTCTTTGTTCTCTCTATAATTCGTGCCACTTGTTTTTATTTTTTTGGCGTTGTTGAAATTGTTGACAGACTAGATCATTGGGTTTATTTGTATTCCGCTGCCCAAATCTCTGATTTTGCACTACACGTCCATGGTTTGTCAACCGCTTACACACAACCCATATTTGATCACAGTTATAACCCTTGTGACAGGTTATAATGGTAATATCCATTGGTACGATGTTACGGTTATAACCCACATATGCCCATGAATGAATGTAAGAAAGAAGGCTATAAATATGGGTGTAAGGCCTTCACTAAGGGACACGGAAAAAACCATTGTAATCCTCCATCAAGTATTGTAATAATAATTTCCTTCAAGCAAAGCTTTTTGATGGCGTCTTTATTCTGCTTAATGTTCTGCAACTAAACTTTCTGATCAAAGCTGAGGGAAGAAAGGATAAATATTCTATAATAATGTAAGATCATTCTGTCAAAACTTTCTATGGCTAAATTACTTATGTCTTAAGATATATGTGCTTCAATACTATCTGTTTATGAGTATTGTTAAATTGACCCCAGATATTAAGATTATACATCTCTCTTAATAAATAATCCAAAAGACGTAAACTCATTTAATCTGAAAAAGTACCCACTGTTAGGGAAAAAAAGGATGAGAGCAAAAAGGTGAGGATTGTTTTAAGAAAAAGATATTCTGGTAATAAGAAATGAAACTTTTTAAACAGATTTTATTTAAGTACAAAATATCAAAGATTTAAGTAAAGATTTTAAAATGATCAGACATGAACTTACTGTTATATAAATTTATCTAATTACTCCTGAAAGATTTGATTGTTTTTCACAAGGTAAAACAAAAAAACACCTTTATTTTATTATAAAGAAATTTTCCATTAAAAACCTAAAAACATTCTCTCAAAAAATAAAAATTAATGGAAACATTAGAATAACATTTAGAAGAAAAATTCCTATCAAAACTATTCACGTAATGAAAGATATGGAAATAAATGAAAAACAACAATATGAAATAGCGACTGTTTTTAAAAGTAAATATACTGAAGAATTAATAAACTTAACTGCTAATCATGAGATTGATCTGGAATATGCCATAAACAACGTTAACATAACCTTTATAATAGATAGTCCAAAAGAAACATAACCAATAAGTGACAGAACTTTTAAACAATATTTAGAAAAATACAGAGATATTATGAAAAAACAAATAGAAAATTTTGATAATTTTATGGATTATTTTACTGATAATGAATATTATATGGATATGGATATATATAGGGATTGGAAAAAAACACAAAATCAAAATAAAAATTAAAAGGCTTCCCAATGGATATAAACAGAGTTCCTAATTTTCTATTTTGAAATTTACTTAGTGCACCCTTGGGAAAAACATGCAAGCTGCCACTAAGGTTTCTTAATGAATTTAGGAAAAAACAATTATGTCATATATATATATATATATATATATATATATATATAAACTCCGGACAGCGCTTTAAAATGCTACTAAAAAGAGAAACAATAACATTCCTAAAAAGGAAAATAATAGCACTTAAACGTAACCAAAAGCTACCTATTAAAAACAACAGCGTTTCTTATATTCAAAAAATTTAACAACAAAAATGGACACCACAAAGTTACATTTGCATTCTATCCTACACATATTATTACTGATATTTCAGAAACGTTTATAAATATAACGTTATATTTAATTGGTACAATAAAATTTTTAGTAGAAACTCTAGAAATTTAAATATACCGCTAAATGATATCACTAAATCTGATTTACTAGAAGAATTAAATTTTATATACCATGGTTTCTATGTATAACACATTAAATATACCCCATATATTAATTTTTAAGTGTACCCCCCTATATTATTTGGTAAATTAATTTTTATATACCATGGTTTCTATGTATAACACATTAAATATACCCATAATATTAATTTTTAAGTGTACCCCCTATATTGTTTGGTAAATTAAATTTTATATACCATGGTTTCTATGTATAACACAGTAATTATACTCCCTATATTAATTTTTAAGTGTACTATATATATATATATATATATATATATATATATATATATGAGATAGTATCAAGGAGCCCTCTGAATTTCAGCCCTCCATTCGCACCCGAACCATAACCACATATTTATGTTTAAACATATTAGTGGAATGAGAGAGAGTGAGTGAAAGGAGAGAAAGTGCGAAATACCTGGTTGTTGTTGAGGGGCTTTTGAGGTGCTGCACTGTTTGGGAATAACACCATATTTATATATACGAGCGTCACGGCATGCGCTGCGCGCGTGGAATATTGTTCCTATAAATATTGTATACATATGTCAATATTGCATATTTATGCATAGTTTGCACATATCCAAAATTCAACGTAAGATCTAACGCGTAATAAAGGACTGAGAGAATATCTTATTAATTTAACATGAGTCAATCGATGATATATATCTTTATTAAAAATAACAATTTAAATCCGCTTATGTTTGTTTCGATAGGAAGTGTGGCAGGGCTTCAGCACCTAGTCAAAAAATATGAATTTGAGAGCTATGACCTGTAAATTTATTTATATATGTCCATACTTGTTGTATGCATCAGATATAAGATAATAAAATTCGAGCCATTCAACAAAATAAAAATATGTCGTTAGTACATGACCTGATATATTTCTTGCCCATTTTATTTTTCTGCATATTTATTTGCTCGATGGTTTCTTTTATTTTCTTATTTTCATTACTGCACATTAATTTTCTTCTGTTTCTAATTCATGCATTTTAATTCATGTGACCGTTATTCAAAACATTTATTTTTATTTCTAGTTTTATTGAAAAAAATTCCGTTTTTAACAAACATTAAATTTCAATTTCAAATGCGATTATTTCTGAAATTAATATGCGTGCACATACTCTTGAAATAAATATATGTCCACATATATTTACATGTATTTGTTTCAGTTGTTTTGAATTAGAACGTTACTTGACTAATATAATTAAACTCCCTTTTATTGCGTGATTTAATTCCATTTATGATGCACATTTATTTTCAAATTCAAACATGCATTACTTCTAAAATTTATGCTCTATGTATTTATATGAAGTAAATATATACATGTGTATTATCATGCATGTTACCCTTCTATATTTAATTGTCTGCTTTCAAATTTTAACGTTATTCCCATTTATGTCTCTATTACTGTTATTACTGACGCGCATTGCTAATTAAAGGAACATTGCTATTTAACTTTAATTACATTTCGTTTCTTTCTTTATTTAATTCCTTTTATCATATGTGTTTGTTTTTAGTAAAGGGCATTTTCGTCAGTTCAGGTGTACACCAAAAAAGTGTGACACCAGACCTATTCTGATTATTAGTAAAGATATATATATATATATATATATATATATATGAGTTCATGATCTTAAAGAAAATGGAAGAGAGTGATTGAGTTGACGAAGCAAGAGGTGGAGGAACTTCAAAGGGATGAGTCGTTTGTCGTTTTTCCATCGTTTCCCGAAACAGGATAAATAAATAAAAGTTGCTTTCTATTTAGTGTGTTAATTTAGTTTTTCAAAATGACAGTTTTATAATATCCACGCATCGTTTACATTTTTAGTTTTGAGTTTTAGTCCATGGAAACTACACACTAATACATCATAAAAACTGACTATTTTAGAGAATGAAGTTAACACAAAAAGCAGAAATTTTCTTTTTCTTATTTTTCGTGTTTAGAAAGATAACATAAGGATGAAACATAATTCATCATTTCTTTGTAGCAACCCAGGTTTCAGGGACCTGAGTATACATATTTTAATGAAACTTATAATTTAAAATTGAAAAAAAAATAAAGTATGAATTCAAAAAGAAGAATTTGTATAATCATCTAAGTTGAATAAATAAAGGATTTTGGGATAGTACGAGGAATTGGATTGAAATGAATTGGGTATGGATTAAAAGATTAAATTTAACAAGTTTTTATTGAACGAATATCTTTACTAATAATCGGAATAGGTTTGGTGTCACACTTTTTTGGTATACACCTGAACTGACGAAAATGCCCTTCATACATCTCAATAAAATCTATCAAAATATGGACAACTTAACGCGTTTGACTGCTTCAATTACTCATAGCCTCCAAATGCGCTATTCTAGAATCAACTATTCACCTTTTAAATATGGTTCACCGTCTCATTATATTCCCACTTCTCCTCATTTTCTCTGCTCTTTGCTCTTCCCTATTCACCGCTTCAGGTATTCCAATATGTAACGAGTTTATATTTTTAAAGCACAAAGCTTCAGTATATTTCCTTTTTCGTGTATACTGAATCCAATCTATAGATTTGAGTCATTCAAAACATGATTTTTTCCCCGCTCCAAGTAAATGCATAAGGCTGCATCACGTTTAACCCCAGTGCCACTTGCATGTTTAGACCCTTGGACTGCATGCCTTCATATTACAAATAACGCATTTTATTATTATATAATAATATATTTTTTATTTTAATTCGTGTTTTTAGGCGATTTTTTTTGCAGCTGTGGTGTTCATATCAGTTCAAAATTTCATGTAAGTTTATACCAATTTGTCCTGCTTCTAACATTTTCATACTTGCGTGTACATTATAGTTTGCTGTTACTTTTTGGTCCGACCGTGAAGTACGCAAATTGCCCTTCAAATAATTAATTTATCTATTCAAAGAATATGCATGTGAGGAAAAAACGAATAAGCATATGTAAATATAAATAGAAATAAATAATATATATAGAGAGAGAGAAAATGGGGGAGAGAGACACATGGGGAAATAGCATGAAAAAAGCAAAAATAAATCAATGCAGACAAAAAGGGTAAATCTGGACTATAAATTCACGCGTTTAAATATCGCCTTTTTGAGCACATAATCCCAAAATCAAACAATTAATTTATTAAAACTTTCCTTTTACGTTAACATAAACATATATGTACTATATTAATAACTCATTGATTGGAATTAACGTACAATTCTTTTAGAGCTGAAAGATTCCAATCAAGTTAAACAAAATTAATGTCAATTTTAAAATAGACCTAAATAATGCATTTTATTTATCATAAAAGAATTTAATAGGTTCAACATTAAATCAAATGAGGCAACAAATGCAAAATTTTAGGCAACTGACCAAAGAATATGCATGTGAGGAAAAAGGAATAAGCATATGTAAATATAAATAGAAATAAATAATATATAGAGAGAGAGAGAGAAAAGGGGGAGAAAGTGAGAGACATGGGAAAATAACATGAAAAAAGCGAAAATAAATCAATGCAGACAAAAATGGTAAATCCCGACTATAAATTCACACATTTAAATATCGTCTTTTTGAGCACATAATCCCAAAATCAAACAATTAATTTATTAAAACTTTCCTTTTACATTAACATAAACGTATATGTACTATATTAATAACTCATTGATTATAATTAACGTACAATTCTTTTTAAACTGAAAGATTACAATCAAGTTAACAAAATTAATGTCAATTTTAAAATAGACCTAAATAATGCATTTTTTATCATAAAAGAATTTAATAGGTTCAACATTAAATCAAATGAGGCAACAAATGCAAAATTTTAGGCAACTGGCCAAAGAATATGCATGGGAGGAAAAAGGAATAAGCATATGTAAATATAAATAGAAATGAATAACATATAAAGAGAGAGAGAGAGAGAGATGGAAGGAAGGGGAAATAGCATGAAAAATGCGTAAATAAACCAATGCAGACAAAAATGGTAAGAGAGAAACAACAAAATAAGATAATCCACAATAAATAAAAATAAAAATAATATGACCATTATTACATAACATAAAAATAAATCTGGACTATACATTCACATGTTTAAAAATCACTTTTTTGGTCACATATTCCCAAAATCAATCAATTAATTTTTGAACATATATTTGTGAATTTGTAAATATAATTTTGTAGCTTAATATTTGTACTAATGAGGATACAAATAGTTCTGTAGCTTTAGTTTTTTAGCCCAATTGGGTATGGGTGCATGCACATTTGTTTGACCATAGGCTATAACATTTAACCGGTTATGAAAGGTTTGCTAGATACCCATTCTATATATCTAAGGAACAACAATCCATGCACGAAGCGCGTGCCGTGACGCTCGTAAAGAAAAATAAAGCTTGAGAAATTTTCACTATAATAAAAAAGATCCTATTACAACTACATTTTTACAACTAGCACTAAATGACAGTTGTAGTGTGGATTTTTTACAATCTTTTTTTGAAAGTTCTTATAAACTTACTTTCAACGACTTTATTGCCAGTTGTAATAGATATTTATTACAACCTTTCTTTTTGCAAGTTATAATAGATGAATATTTTTTACAACTTTTTTCTGTTGTTAGTTGTAATAGATGTTCTTTTACAACTTTTTCGTTTGCCTATTGTAATAGATGGTAATTGCTAACAACTCTTCGGCTTTCGTGTGTCGTAATAAATGAAACTGATTTCAAAACCAAAATTTCCCTCCGTTCTGCAATTTTTGGCTTCAAGTATTTTTTTCCTCCATGAAATTTTTGGCTCCAAAGTGTTTTCTTTTCCCTCCGTCCATTTATATGTTATCTCCCCCAACATAATCTTTACTCATTTTTTCTCCCCTAAAATCGAAACCCGGGCCTAAAATCAATTAAATTTCCAACCTCTTCGTGCAAAACCCTAGAATTCAGAAATGATTTGAATTGCTTCCTCTGAATCCATCATGACTGAAAATCGATTTTGGTTATTTTCAGTCAACCATCCATCGATATAGGAAATCAACAAGAACCTACACAGGTGAAATGGTTGTTCTCCCTTAAGATCCAAGACATTCGGTTGCCTTAAACGACGACGAAAAGAATTTCCTCACTTACGTGCTTACCTTCTTCATCGCCTTTGACAATGTAGTCTATAACACCTCACCATCAGGTATATGAAGGAGTTCAAATCACCGAAGCCCATGCCTTTTATGAATTTCCGAGCACCGCCAATGGCATAGTCTATAAGAACTCGACGTCTATCACTTCGACGATTGATGACGCGATAAAAAACAGCAGTATAAGGGGTAAAAAAACCGCCTTTTCTATCGAAGATGCAACAATGTTGAGACCTAACTGCGTCGTCCTTTTCGATAAGACGTCTACGCTGACCAAGCCTCTAGAGAGATCTCGAGGGATATGAATAATCGATTTCCTAATTATCTTGTTAAGAACAATTCCATATCCTGATATCCATTTTCCTTTTTTTCTCATATTTTTTTGTTTTCTCTTGCACGATAAGTTTCAGAATTTTCTATACATATATCATTGTATTATGATATATAAGGTCTTCATAAAAATTGATACTTGTTGCTTTACCGATTTCTGGCAATCCCGATGGGGACTCTAGAACGAAAACATTTTTGTTTATTAAACTGAACCACATACTAAACTGTCAAATCAGTTGAAGCCGCTAAATCAGACTAAGTCCTTAGAGCATATTTGAACGAAGGGATATTTGCATGTAATAAAATACTAACTTAAATTACTCAGCATATAAGTAATCCAGTTCATTAAAACCCTATATTACTATGTTTCGAATAATGAAACTGATTGTTCGATTGGAATAATGGATGTTTAAATAATGGTTTCTGACTCAAATGTCTTGGTATTGTTTGTATTTCATAAAGGTAAATCTTTCAATTATCAAATAATAACTTTTGATTTTATTATGTCGGATTAAAAATTATCCAGTAATTATTTATATATAACTGTAAATGGTCTTGGTCTTAACTATTTTTTCAAAACTCTTGTTGATTCTTATTGACATATTTCTGTTATAATTGTTAAAGATCCTAGCACTAGAAGGGCGAATGAAGTGGTTGTATTAGTGGTAATGACATTGTTGAAGTTTTTACTACTAGAAAATCTTGTTATTCTAAAAGTAAGTGGCGATGGCTTCCACCGGCTTTCAATGGACCTTCGACGACTATTAGAAAGTCACGTATATCCTGCAAACACGAGCCTTCTTCCTCCTCATTCCAGCGTGAATTTTATCCCTCCCCAAACACTTTTTCCCTAATTCAAAGCTTTCAAACCCCATTTTCAACCTCTTGGAGTCTTCCCAACTGCACAATCAACATGTAAAAAATCTCTTTCAGTAACAATCTCTTATTTTAATTAGAAATCTATTTTTTACCCTGAACCTAGATTTGCATAAATTGATAAATTAGGTCTAATTAGTGATTGCAAATTTTTCCAATAGCGTAGTGACTTATAGCATCCCCTAGTTTACATACTTCATATGTTAGAGTCAAATTGTAAAATGTATGCATAATTTGTGGTTGTTTGCGTATATATGAATCATTATACATATGTGTCGGTTATGCCATAGTATTGTGTTAATCGGAATAAGATTAAATGAATGCACGGGTTAGGAGTATTGTATTGTGCACATCTTGACCTATGCAACAAAAATGAATGCATGAGTCTAAAAGCGATTTGAGTGTGAAAAATGATAACAATACTAAAGTCGCCTTATATCGATGAAATACGTCGAATAAATGTGATAAAAAAATATGTTTTTAAAATCTATAAAATTAGTAAAAATACATTCTTTTTTGTTAAATGTGCACATCTTGACTTATGTCCCTTAAATAGTTTCTGGCTCCATCCGACGGGTGTTGTACAAGATCGTTATATAAATAGTCGTTTTGGTCACAAAACGACCATTTATATTCACTTCGTACAATGTTCGTTGGATTTTCCCTTGTATTGGACGAGTTATAAGCATAACAAGCAATTATATTTCGTATATTACTTTGTTTCATACGGTTCACAAAATTTCTCCATAACTTTTCTTTTTTTGTTTTCTACGTACACGCATCTATGTACAATGCAGGAAACAAAAGGGAAGTGCTTCTAAAATTTTGTTGAATCATTTCAAACAAACATTGTACGAAATGTAAGTGTTTATTGTATTTCTAATGGAAAGTAAGATGACTCACCATGAAAAAAAGATAACCATAAACCAATGCTTCTATATTGTATTATTAAGTGGGGTAAAATTGACATGTCTAAATTTTTGTATTGGTATGTTGAAAAAAAAATGTGACATATTTAAAAATATTTTTGAGTTTGTGAAAAATTTAAATATTATTAAAATGAAATGTAGTCACGAAAATAAGTTTTTCGAATTTGTATTCTTAAAAACCAATATTTGTTTTCTAAATTGTGCACAAATAGAAAAAATGAGCGATTATTTTGTTGATTGCAGGAGATGGATGTATCAAAGAAGAGGATTGATATTTTAAATAAAATAAGATTTTTATAATGGTATAAAGGTATTTGTTGAATTTCCTTTAAGTGATAACTGAAATGATACAGAAATTCATTGTCGGTGTAGTAGGTATAGATATATGAAGTATTTGTTATCCGCTATTGTGAAAGTCCATTTGTGCAAAAACTGTTTCATACCTGAGTATTATGTTTGGGACATCATGGAGAAGTTGTAGTAAATACTTCTGTAGAGTTTGAATTAGAAAGTGCTGGTAATGAAACTGTTACGACGATCTATGTAGGAAATATGATCGATGATGCAACACAGTTAATGCTACCTACGGTTGAAGTTGACGACAATGATGAAAATGTTGAAGAATCAAATATTGAAGCAAAAATTTTCATGATTTACTGGATGCTATCAAAAACCTATGTGGGATGGTTGTAAAAGCGGCACCAGTTTCCTATAATCACATAAAACAATGCGATGAAGTCAAAATATAACATCACTAAAGATGAATTTACAACTGTTGTACACGTTGCAAAAAGACATATGCTACCTGATAATTTAGTACGTGAAAATCACTATAGTTAAAAACTTATGTCAACTTTTGGTTTACCTTATCAAAAATGGATATATGTCTAAAAGACTTTATGTTGTTTTAGAAAGAAGACATGAATCTTAGGAATTATAAAATATGTAATTAGAAAAGATACAAACCAAGAAAAAAGAAGGAAAAGGAAGTTTTATACAATTTTATGCATTACTTACCCATCACTCCAAGCCTTCAATGATTATATGTATATTTTGTAACTGCATCTTATATGAGATGACATAATGTAAGAATAGAAAAAGATGGTACATTGACACCTCTAGTCAATAGAGAAGCATGGAAGCATTTCATTAATTTTTTCCAATTTTGTAAGGGAGAGTCGTGATGTTAGACTAGGATTATGTACAGATGTTTTTTTAACCATTTTCTTAATTTAGTGCTAAATATTCATTCTAACCCATTATCATCATACATTATAATTTACCTCCGTGGAAGTGTATGAAAACGCAATATATGTTTCTTACTGTTGTTGTTCCTGACCACAACGATCCGACACAAGGAATCAATGTTTATTTACAACCGTTAAATAAGGAGTTAAAAATACTATGGAATGAAGGAGTACAAACATACGATATTTCAAGAAAGATTTTTTTTGATATGTTTGTTAAACACACTGCACCCCTTAGTATTCCCAATTAAGGCATTAATAAGGAATGTTGAACGTTGTATGCACAAAGAAACTTTAGACTTTAGTTTATTTTACCCTAAAGATGATTCATTTGATTTAATTTTGTATTATGAGGCTGACTATGTCAGTTGTAAATCAAACTGAAAGGTATAAGTGGAACTTGTCACTTTTTAAGACATTATCTGGTTTAGTAAAATGAAAAATACTGTATCCTTGTCAATAATTAAAGCAGAATATATCTCTACAGCTTTGGCATATTCTCAAATAGTTTATATGCAACAAATTTTAAAAAAAAATTGATTCAGCATCACTAAATCACCAATTTATTGAGATAATACTAATGCAATAAATTTATTTAAGAATCTCATCATGTTGAAACTAAACACATCGATGTTTGACATCATTTTCTTAAAGATAATGTAAGTAAAGAAAATATTTCACTAAATTTTATTAAAACTGAGAATCAACTTGCAATATTCTAACTAAACCCTTAAATGATGCAACATTTACTAAATTAAGAAGAAAACTAGGTATTTGTTCTTTAACCAAAATATAATAACTAGATATATCAGCATATATGTTAATTTTTCTTCTTCAAAAGCACTCATTAGATAAGTTACGTATATTTGTAAATATTCGTTGTATAGTTTAATTAGGAACATACTAAATAGTTAAATGATCTTATAATGTAAAATAATATTATATATAATAAAAATAAGTTTAGTCAATTATTATATCATCTTATTAAGTTTCATAATATTGGTTTAAGCGGGAGTATAATTGTTTAGATGTAGTTATATAGTTTTTGTTGATGACAAAGGAGGAGAACTATAAAATAGATTAGATTAGGCTTTGAATAAGGGGTAGTTAGTAGTTTTAAGAGGAGATGTTGGAGTAATTGAAGAATCAAAGTATCAGGTAAGTATATTGTATAAACAAAGGTTTTCATCATAAAAAAAGGGAGAATATTAGGAACTAAGATGATGGTTTTGATGACTACTATCTTTTTAATTTTTTTAACTATTATTATTGTAAAATATATACCAATATTACTATTGTATATATATGTATATGTAGGATATGTATATATAGGCATTAATTATTAAAGAATGTACAATGTAAAGACTCAAGACAAAGAACGAAGATATCAAGATTGAAGACTCTTGATAATCAAGATATCAAAATGACTAATAGAGTCTAGAATTTTTGTTAAAACTCCATGACAACACTGAAATCTTTATTCCGATTTTTTTATGGGATGTAAGACACTTCAAACTTTATAATAGAATGGAACCCATAGTAGGGTGGAATCCATGACCAACTCCAGTTTTGGCAGGAATCAAAACTTGACATGATAAAATACTCTACAAGTAGAGACTCATAAAACTATTTCAAAATGGTTTTCAAGATTTCTTTTTTTTTATATAAATTTTCTTTAAAATATTTCAGCCTGAAAATTCTCCTTAAACTTTGTTTTCAAAAAATTTCAAATCACTTCTTATCTTTAAAACCACTTTCTATTTTAGCCTGTTGCATTGTTGTATGGGATGAAATCTATTGATAACTTACTTGCTTTTGCACGGCTAGCTGCTGCATGGTGTGGGTTGTAATTTACTGTCTGTACTCCTTGTATTGTAACTAGGCTATGTTCAAGTACATTGTAACTTGTCACCCCAGCATGGATATGAATTTGTAGTCTAATCGCTCTGATCAGCTCTTGTACTGTTAGCTAGGCTAGTAGCAGTGGTAGATCTACTATAAAAACGTCAATGTTGGACAGTCCACATATCACTTTTATATATTATAAATATATGTTTTCAATCTATATTTGAAACACCCCACCTCCGTTGAGGTCACTCACAAAGGGAATGCCTTAATTTTGGTGGAGGTTTATAAGTAAAAGACACAGATAAAACACAAGACATATATAAACACATATAAATAAGCAGTGGAAAAACCAACAGACTTTTATTATCATGAATACGTGTTCATACAGAACATTTCCAACATTGTCTCAAAACAAACTTCCAATTATTACAACCATAATATTGTCTTGATTTTAAAAGTTAAAGAAGCATGAAACACAAATAAAGCTGCATAATCCCCATAAATGATATCCAAAGCCATGGTCCAAATGAAAGAAATCCAAGCAATACATTCTCTCTCTTCAAGCTGGATGAAAAACTGACTAAGCTGCGGTGTTTCCTCCCTGTGGACCTCGGGGGGGGGGGGGGGGAGAAAAGAAGACGAAAGGAAAATAGGTCAGACATAAGTCTGGTAAGTCTAGCTATATTCCTAGAATGTTAATAATGAAAAGATCATGACTTGCATAAAGTGAGAACAGGACGATATCAGAATAATAGACTATCCTAGAACTAGATAAGGTGTCCTAAAACGAACATCCCTTCGCACCCTATTTTAAATCTCTATCTCTGCACCTACTAATTCTTATACCAACAGGCACCCCGTAATTGGGGTGAAGTGATCCCTTTCTCTTTCTTTAAAAGATCGGCTCCTACTCGTATATTCACATGTGTCCTACGGCCCTATATGGTAGATACCTATGTTGGTCCCACCATGGGGTGTATCAAGTCCCATGGTGGCGGCCCCGACACAATTCTAGCATGCATAGGGTATACTACTGATGCTCCAGTGCCCTGACTTGTCTGCTCCAGAGTGTGTGCACGCCCGCACTCTGTTAGAACCCACACTGTGCACCAACCGCCGTCACTTTTGACCGCTTACAATCAGCCCAGTAATCGTGCCCCACCCTGCCTAGTTCAGGGTACCATGATACCTAATTGGGTTACTGCTGAAACGGGTCCCCGTTACTAGGTTTTCTAGTCAAACATGTTAAGTGGTTAAGTGTCTGAATGAACCTAACCCCCACCCATCCAAATTATTTAACATGTTGAATTTGGTTAAGTATTTATTAAATTGACTTAACCCTATCAGTCCTAACTCAGCTCTAATTGTCTTATTAGAGCACCAACCTCTCATATTAGACAGATATTGTTGTGGCTGCCTGTATGCTGGTTGGGTCCGGGCAGTCTTACGCCACAACTCAGTTTAACCTCGGGTCTTTATTGGGCCCCATGCCTTAACCTCTCACATTGGATAGCTATTGTTGTGACAACTGGATAGCCGGGCGGGTCTAGGCAGATTTACGTCACAACTCAATCCAACCTCGGGTTAAGCGCGTTCGTATTTTCTAATTTACATTTTAATTATGTAAATTATTCAAATTCAAATTACTGTCACATTCATTTCCAATTAATCTCATTAATTAAGGTAATTAATGCCTTTTTATGCCATAAATCACTTATGTGATTAATGACCAATATGTAAATTAGAAAATATTCAAATTACTGTCACATTCATTTCCAATTAATCTCATTAATTAAGGTAATTAATGCCTTTTTATGCCATAAATCACTTATGTGATTAATGACCAAGTTATGGCAAGTTTTCCTAAATTTATCATTTTAACCCAACGTTACCCCGTCCAATATTAGGCTAACCATCTCAGCCTAATTTACGTTCGCATGATTTTTGGTGTAAAGTATTAGGCTAAAAACTTAACCTAATTTAATATACGCAAATTGGCATAAATTAGCATAAACATGACAAGGGTATAACTTTGGTATTGATGGCATAATCAATATGAACATAATAGGGTGTACTTGCAAAATAACTAACATGAACATTTTAGGGGTGAACTTGCAAAATAACTAACATGAACATTATAATGTCATAGGTACAAACTTGCAAAAAGACTAACATAAACATTATAATGTCATAGGTATGAACTTGCACTTATAGGCTAACTCAACATATATGTGTTTTTAACATAAGCCATATTAACAACATACATGAGAATTAGCAATATGAACTAATCCATATACATATGTTAATTTGCAACATAGGCAAATCAACATACGTATATGTGAGTTAGCAACATAGGCTAATCAACATACACATGTGTTAATTAGTAACATAGATGTAAACATACTTGCAAATTAATCCCAACATATGATAAGTGTGAACATGGCATAAGTTTTGCATAAACATGAACATATAGATTTGACAATTGGTCGCATAACTTCACTACATAAACTTGCATAATAAACTACACAATTCTCATAAGATGTTACAATCCAAGTCCATGCTTATACAAATAATCTAATCCAATAATCCCAAATTTAACATGATAATAGAATCAAGTCACTGGCATAGATTAATATTATAAAACATAATAAACATCATACTTAATAATTCTCAATTCAACATGATAATAGAATCAAATCACAAACGTATATTAATAACATAACGAGTATCGTACTATTATCATTTCATCGCAACACATGATATTCATATTAATTCGCATTCTAAAAATGTAGCTAAACTTACAATCGTAGACGGTCTTGTTTTCTGAGTTCTGAAATTCTGAATTTGTAAAGCTTTCCTTTGGGAAGACGTTGCTTTGATTCTAATTTGTTGTTGCTTTTTAATCTTTTAGTTTGTATTCGCTATGTTGTTCGTCTCTTTCAAGTGGAGGCTCCCTCTAGTTCTCAGCAGACAGCATGGTGGCTCCAATTCTTATTCTTTTTTTTTTGTGAATTTTTAGTTTGAGACCTAGGGTCTTTTTATAGAGTTGCAAGTAAATTTGAGCCATCGATGAAGCTAGGGTTAACCAGAGCCGTCCGTTGTAAAGAGAAGCCAATTATGTTCACCATTTCTTTCTTAATGTACATTTACTATTATTTGTCAATCCATATAAATACGTACGCATTAGATACATTTCCCCTTTACACATTTATTATTATTTTTGTATGCACATTAGATACATCTCCCATTTACACATTTATTTTTGTAGTAGCAACTTTAGTGTTAACAGAAATACGGGGTGTTACAATATTCTTACTATATTATACTATCTTAATATAGGAAAATAGTTTGTTTTAACTTCAGAATTACCTTGATCTATTTATACATCATTCCATTATTTTTCAAAACTTAAATTTCAAAAATTCTATGGGGATGTCGATATAGGGGGATGACTCGCTCATGTCGACATGGTAGTCGTTTTATTCGAAATTTCAAATTTCAAAAGATGTGTATATTCATTCAAATCTTTTCGTAAATAGACGTGACTGTTGATTTCTAGGGATGGCAATGAGGCGGGTCTAGGGTCCAACCCACTTGACCCCCTGTTTTGACCCATTTAGACCCCCCCATAGGGTCTTCAGGGCGGGTAGACCAACGATCCGCTTTTAGAGGTACAGGTCCAGGGTCGGATCTGGGGCACACCTAACCCGCCCTAACCTGACCTGCATGATTGAAACATCATTAAAACACTTTATTTCTATATTGATTACTTGTTAATCTTCTTAAGTATACATGGTTATAACTTGAATATTATATTCTTTCAATCAACAAACTATTAATTTTTCATAGTATTAAGTTACATCACTGAAAATCATACAATAACAAATGCATACATTTTGAACTATTATCTTACAACTCATTTTATTATATTCTCTTATCATTGTGAACACATTATAATATGTATATAATTTACCATTTAGTGATAAAAAATATAAGTACATAAATTTGTGTACATTAGAACAGAATATCACCGGGTCATGGGGCGGGTCGGGTCTACCCTGACTCGTACGGGTTTCGGGTACGGGGCGAAATTCCAGACCCGCAGTGGGTCTATGGGGCGGGTCTGGGGCAGGGTTTAAAAAGTCTGGGTCGGTGCTGGGGCATGAGAAACCCGCCCTTACCCGCCCCATTGTCATTCCTATTGATTTCCTATAAATACTCAACTAAAGACAAAATTTTATTAACTAATTTCATTTCTTTTCACTCCTTCTCCACTCCATTTCCACTCTTAATTTTCAGGTATTCATAACCAAACTCAACCGAAATTCAGAGAGAATCAAATTAGATCATCTCTAGTTTAATTCTCTACCACTATCTCTCAAAGATATATGTACTATTTAGAGTTATAGGAGAATTTGTAATCAAAGATCAAAGTCCTATCGAGTCTATCTATCAAACTACTACTAAAAATTTGTGGTTGTAGCCTATTCAAATCAGATGGTGTGATTGTAGCCCGTAATTACATTAGGTGAACTTGTAGCCTGCTTAAATCAAGAGAGTTCCCTATACTCGAAAGCAGGTGAGGCTGGACGACGTGGCCCTGAAATCAAGCAATATATTATCGACATTTATTTGAAAAGAAATCTACACAACCCTAAGTTGTTTGGGATTGGATGTAGGGTAACTCCAAACTAGTATAAAATTCTGGTGTGTTATATCCTTTACAGGTTGCACATATTATTTGCATCTG
Organism: Allium sativum; assembly: GCA_030737875.1. Classification (NCBI taxonomy): domain Eukaryota; kingdom Viridiplantae; phylum Streptophyta; class Magnoliopsida; order Asparagales; family Amaryllidaceae; genus Allium; species Allium sativum. The sequence continues at coordinate 81,704,750 of CM060914.1, forward strand.
TGTTTGATTCTGTGATTGTTTTATATCTGTAATTTGCATTTGATTCTGATATATTAAAAAAGATTATAAAAAATTCATAAATTCCATTAAACACTATTCAACCCTTCCTCTAAAGTTAAATTACCCTTACGATCCATAATTCTCATTTCCCAACAATAACACTCCATATTTCTATAAACAGCAGTTCTTTGAAACCACTGGTAATAAATATTCCATTATTGTACCGACCTGAAGTTTGAACCAATTTAAAAATAAGAATTTGAATAAATATATTGAAATATGATAATTTAACATTATTTCAATAGCCTAAAAATAGACATTTTGAAAATGATCTCGGATTTCGACTAAGCCTGTACCACCCCATAATTTTCTTCACCCAAATTTAACAAAAATCAAAACTTCAACACATCCAAGCATGGAGTGCGTATATCTGGTACCTGCAATAAATGAGCATGAACATAATCAGAGTATGATAAAAATAACTCATAGAGGAAACAAAATAGGATAAACTAGTATTAACTCCAGCAACTACCTTTTTCAAAGTAAGTCACTTTGCTAATACCGAGCATGAGAGAGAACGAGAACCGAAGGCCAAACATAATCATCTATGAGAACTCGACCTTCTCTAGGAAACCTGAGAGGTTGTAATGAGGAGGTGTGTCAGAACAACAAGTTCTGGTGACTAAGAAATGTGCAACACAGACTATAACATAGATATATCCCATTTGGTTCAACCCAAGTTGTATGCCTAACAAGTTAGTGATTCTAAACCAACCTTATTGATATTTTTGCACTACTCTACTACTCTTCCCAAAGTAGTATTCCCAAATTATAATACCGAGATAGGACATTTACTCATATATTTGTGAAGCCTTTATACCGGAACATGACTAGTTATTTAATCGAGAGTGGATCCCTAATTACGGGGTTTCTATATATGCATGTATCCTTATTCACTATCCTTTATTATTAATGCCTCACTATCAATGATAGATTGGGTGGATTCTCCCTGATCGCTTAAGACCCTTAGGCGGACCTATTGGTCACTTATTAACCCTCGATAATATATTCAACATTGACATAAACTAGGGAACAATAGCTACGGGCCCTACTAGTTAAGGCTTCCGTCATTCACGCATATACCCTTGCCCTGTGTAAGGCGAGAGGTTGTATTTTATCGTTCTCTATACCATCTAGTTGACCTTATTGAATAACCTCCTTAGTCGCTTATTACTTCCCATAGGATAAGTAGCCATATTTAACATATATTTTCTATTTCCATTACTATAAATAGGGAATGTTATATTCCCTTTTTCCGTAGGATATGTATTTAATACCTTCCCCAATTTGGACTTAGTGTTTAAACGACAATCCTAAATTCCCTTATGACACCCATTTCCTTTTTATTTCCTTTTTATTTCCCTTTATGATCATAACAGTCATATTTTCCTAAGTCAACTATTTATCAGTCCCAAGTTATCTATTTGTTGTACCCCAACAAATAACTTCTATTCTTATTTCTTTATTAATTGGTTAACTGTTATATATGTATATATATTTACTGTAACATCCCACTTCCGTTAAGGTCACTCGCAAAGGGAATGCCTTAACTTCGGTGGAACGTTATAAGTAAACAGAACAGAAATTTACAAGACAGATAAAGTAGTACTTGAAAAATTTATAACTTTATTACAACAGAAAACAGAAATAAGTTTGGTTACATCTTTCAAAACCAAATATCGGAGTTCAAGTACATAAATATCAGTCTTGTACAAAAGCCTTCAGAGTACGTAATTTTAAAGCCATAACCCCTAACAGAAAATGCCATAAATAGGTAGAATCAAAGCCAAGCAATACTTCAAGCACTCTAGCACTTCAAGCAGAGAGAAATCTAAGTCAAGCTCTTACGTTCCCAACCTGAGTACCTAGGGGAGGTGGAAAACGGAAGAAAAGAGGCGAAACAAACTAGGTCAGACTTACGTCTGGTGAGTCCAGTGACTTTCAGCATATAAATAGATAACAGTATCATGACATGTAAATACAACTGGATGAGAGGTAGTCGTAATAGGAGTAGCAAGTTAACAGAAGAAACAGAATGATATAGGCTAAGCTAAGCTCCTTACTTAGTTTTCACTTCTCTACACTAATACTAGTATAACATAGTTAGGTGTTGTCATATTGTCTAAAAAGAAAACAGAATGATCTCTTTAGAAACACGATGCTAGAAATGGGCCTTTACCACCCGAGCAGAGACAGACGGTACAGAAACAGAATCAGGAACGAAATCAGAGACAGAAACAGAATAATCCCTATGGAAACAGAATATTAGAGTTAGGTGTACATAAGTAATGGGCCTTTACCACCCTTACAGACAGTACCACATAGAAACAGACAGGTGTTACCACCCCAACAGAAACAGACGGTACCCCAACAGAAACAGATAGAACTAAGTGTACCCTAAATTCTACCCCATGCGATCGTCTCCCTAATACATAAATACCATGTGTCGGCCCCACAGAAGGGTGTATCACTCCCTAAAGTGGCAGCCTATAAACACAGACCTATTTACAGACGTCACAGTGTCTTACATCCTCAGAGCAGACCGGATCCATGCACGCACATGACCCGGTTGGAATGAGCCATCAACACCCCTCGCCATTATCAGAGTGAACCTCTTACAATTAGTTCAGTAAGCGTGCCCGGACCCCTCTTAGTGTTGGGTCATAGTTTTGATACCAGAAAGGGTTACTAACTAATATAGGTCCCAAACAACAGAAGACACAAGTAATTATCCCTCCTAACCTTGTGTCCTAGACTAACAGATTTCAGATTAATTTATTTACAGATTTCAGATGTACAATGTTCAGATTAACTAGTTTTCAGATCAGACATACAAGTTAACAGGTTTTCAGACTGACGGATTAGATGTATAGATTAACAAGTTCTCAGACTAACGGATCAGATATACAGATTAACAGACTTACAAATTGTTTTACTAACTTTGTATTGGGCCTACAGATTCACAAAATGGGTTTATTAGATTCATTATCCAGTTGTTTTAACCCTATCCACCCAACACGTTTTAGGCATCATATTTATCTTAGATTTGCATTAATTAAAAATTAATGCACATACCTCTCACATTAGGTCGATAGCTTGTGGCTGCTGGATGTGTCGGGCTGTTCCGGGCAGACTTCTGCCACAAGCCAGACCTAACCTCGTGTCTAAGCATCCTTATGCCTACGACCTCTCACATTAGACTGACAGTTTGCGGTTGCTGGTTAAGCCGGTTGGGTCCGGCCAGGCTTCCACCGCAAACTGAGTCTAACCTCGTGTCTCAACATTCTTATTTGTAGCTAAAGTTTTCATTCACAGACTATGCCAATATTAGATTAATTATGCCAATTCAACAAATTAACTTCTTTACAAGTTACAACAGATTATTCAAAGTTCCATTAACATGTTTTGCTCAATTTTATATCGAGCCAACAGATTACATACTCAAATCACAGTATTCAATTCCAACAGATCTAGCGGATTGGGCAATTTAATAGATTTAAACATATCCTAAATTTCTATTAACATATCTTGCCTAATCATAAATTAAGCCTCATTTTACATGCCCAAATTATGGTCATAATTATCAAAATAACATATGCCCAAATTTAGTTAGATTTTCCACAATACAGAATATTCTCTAGAAGCCCCAAATCATGATATACAATATAAATATGCCAATTTATAGCGTTGATTAGCGCGTATGTCAAATATCCAAAAATCTTAATTAGGCGTATTCACATTAATAGTTATCCCTATTTTTATATAGGTTTTTCAGGCCTAAGTCACATATCCTTTTTCTTCCAAGTCATAGATCGTCATATAAAATATGCCCCAAATCTAGCTCTTAAATTACAACATGTATTATGTCCTCAAAATCAGATCTTAAATTATAACATGCATTATGTCCCCAAATTACAAGTCATATGTTGTCATACATTAATTATCCTTTTTCCAAATCATAAACCGTCATATATAGTATGCTTAGATCTAGATCTTAAATTACAACTTATGTTGTGTTCTCAGTTTAGTCATAAATCAGTTATGTCCAATTATGCATCATTCAATATTTTCCCCAAATTTAGCGTTCGCGTGTCAATCTCTTATGAGATTTAGCTCAGGCTCATAGTAGCCTGGCTATAAAACAGAAGGAAGGAAGAGATACAGAATAGTTACAATAAGATAGATCTACACAGAAAAACAGATCTGATAAACAAGAATAAGATGGATCTACACAGAAAAACAGATCTGATAAACAAGAATACGATAGATCTCCAATTCAGATTTATACCCATGTCAAGATCATAATTAAATTTCATATCTGAAAATAACTGTACTCACAAATCGTGGTTTAAGAAAGAGAAGAACGATTCTAGGATCTGATTTTCTGGAGTTGATTTAGCTTTCCGTTGATGTAGGCGTTGATTTGTTATCTTTATCTTCTCTTTTGAATTGACTTATTAGGGTGGAGCTAGGTCACTTTAGGTTTTAGTAGCATGGAAGCACTATTCCTCTTTGTTAATGAATTAGGGTTTAAGTTTAGGGTCCTCATATAGTTGTAGAGAGTGTTTTAGGACCATTAGATTAACCCTGAACCATGAGAACCAATCAGATGCCACATCTGCCTTAGAGTGAATCGGCCCACTGGTTAACAGCCAAACACCCTGAATCAATCCCTAGTCGACCCAGCGGGGCTCGTGTCGACCTAAAAAATGGGCTGGTTCGGTTATTCCCCCTGCCGATTCGCTGTTTTGAACTTTTTTGCATATTTGTTTATTTAATTATATATATATATATATATATATATATTTCTCATATGCATACAACTTCAAGGCTTAATAACATCTTCATAAGGTATCCGTTTTATGCAAACCAAATGTCTATCTTGACCCAAAATTTTGAAACGAACATAATAGCGCAACCCATTTCACTTAATTCTTCTTCTAAAAATTAAGTATACTTTAATTTGTGAATTTTAATGTTATAAAATTTAGGGGTGCTACATTTACGTACCAGGCCTCTCTCATTAAGTTGACAATTTGTGGATGCTAGATTTCCCGGCCGGTTCCGGGCAGACTTCTACCACATGTAAACTTAACCTTGTGCCTTAATACGATTATATTTACGTATTAGACCCCTCACATTAAGCTGACTACCTGTGGTTGCTGGATTTGTCGATCAGTTCCGGGTAGGCTTACACCACAAGTTGAGCTTAACCTCGTGTCTAAATGCGGTTATAATTCAAATTTCCTAATTGGGGTTTAGAACATTTATCCTAATTATTTTAGGAATTGTAACCATTTTCCTATTACATTTATGTCCCCCAATCAATATTGGTTACAATAATTATTTATTGATTTACAATCTCATTTATGCCAATTAATTATTTTGATTGCTACAAATGGTCACCACAAATATATTAATTCAATATGGATTACATTTACATATATTTCTATAATTGAATCTTATCTGAACATTCAAACATTCCATACAATGTATATTTTACTGTTCTATGCTTATTTGGACAGATAACATGTACATATTTATTTCTATGTTTTCGTGCGGTAAACGTAGTTATTTTTTTATTAAATGATTTGGTCTAATCAATTAGCTAAACATTTCATTTTTATATTCAATCTTGTCAAAGGGTTTCAAGTCTCACAAAAGACCGTTAGCCGTAATCATTATAAATAATGCCTATCTTGTGGAATTGACATATTTCCAAATCACAAGAAATATATGTAAATATGTAGCATCCCGAAATTTTTGGTGATTTAAAAATAATAATTTATTTAATTATTTTATATAGTGATTTGATAATTATTTGGCTTGAATTAATTAATATTGATTATTTAATTAATTAAATAGTTTAATAATAAATATTTTATTTCTGAAATAGTCGGAAATAGCTGAATTGGCAATACTGTGTAAATTGGATAATTCAGTAGATTTTAGTTCAGTTTTAATCTGAATTATAATAACGAATATATTATTTAAAACGATAGTTGAACGTATTAATTATAATATAAATTATATTCGAGCTCGTAACGTCGTGGTAGTTCGTAATATTGAGTTTTGAACTTTAAACGACTATACAGGATTCGTTATAAGTCGGATTTCTTTGAAACAAGAAACGTTCGAATATAGTTAACTGTATTTTTCTAAAGGAAGTGAAAAATCGGGATTTCGTATTATAGACTGCGAGTTATGTCCAAATCGAATTTTCAAATACGTTATGGAATCGTTTATAAATTATAACGAATATTTAATTATAATAAATTATTTATTTCAAATTTGGACAAGGTCTTTGAGACGTATTTATAATTTATTAGAATTTTTCTGTAATTTTTATTTTGAAAAATAAGCAACTTTTCGTTTGGAGTATTTTACACCGTATATCAACATTTCGGGATTTCACAGAACAAGTTAACTTGCCTATTATATTATATTTTCAGAAACGTGACACATTGCTCATCACAATCAAATTTTTAGTTTTGTCCATAGCGACTCTTACGCAACAATATTTATTGCTAAAACGGGTTCATTGAGTTACTCGTTCACTTCCTAATGTTCTTCTTTTTGTCTGAATGGCTTGGATCATATTATTATCCTCAGAAAGGTAGTATTTGACGCTGAAACCTTTCTATCCTGCAAAATAGTCTAATTATTTTGTCAACAAGGTATATATAGTTTCATATCAACTAAGAATGCTTACGTAAACTCATCTCTGCAAACAACATATTGTTTTTTTTACAAATTCATGAAGATCAAAGCCTACCATCTCTACCCATACTACTATAGTACTATCTGCCTACATCTCCGTATTTTCAAATCAGTAAAATCACCCAGGCCAACCTATATCTTGCACATGCAAACCTACATAAGATCCATGATTTTTCACCGATCAACAGTGGACCTGTGCCTTTGACATCGAATTACTTCAATCACCTGCATCCATCAGTCATTTTCATGTAGCTTTGCCTAGCCTATTTTCTTCAAGCAGTAGCACATGCCTGTATGTTCCCGCTCAAGCTACTCAAGCAGCAGGCTATAGTTGAAAGAAAAATGTAAAATATTGTCTGAGAATCACCAACACAAATTAAATTGTTCCTAAAAATTTGTAGCGTCAAGGACCACCTACCATGTAATATTTCCAACCTACCTATATTATAGGGCGTCCCTGTTTCCAAACATGCAAACAAAGGGAGCATGAAACCACAAGCCTACCTACCTTGAGATTCAGTAAGCTACATTACTTGGCCTCCACGGTTCTTAACGGTATAAATATATGCAATGTTTCTTCTTCTTTCGACAACGCCCAATGAAAATCAAAAAAAAAAAAAAGTTGAACAAGGGTAGTGTCTGAGTATTCTTTCAATGATGGAGCAGTTGCCATACTTGGAACTGGGAGCGGTTTTCAATTGGCATTTTAATGAGGAAGGAGTGTTGCTTGAGGAGAAAGGCTTTCACGTTTTCATGAAAGTGAAGGGATTTGCATGTGTGAGAGTGTGGCCAGTCAGGGTGCTTGAGTTGGTTTACAGGAATGATGGAGGAGTTTAACACCGCCGTAGGGGTAGTCTTAAACGGAAAGAAGGTTGGTGAAGTAGCGAAGTATTTTAGGCACCGGCAAAAGAAGAAGAGAGCAGAACAGTTTCAAGGTGGATGAACAGAAATGTATGGAAGGCTAGTCGGAAGGAGATGCATGCAAAAAGAGGGAATGTTAGCAGCATTTTATTAGGGAAGCGCGTGACTAAAGAGGGTTGCCACTTGCTGTGTACGGGCAGATGTTGTGAAACGACCTGAAATCCCCCTTACGGGAAATCGCGGATTGAGTTGAGAACAAGCCACAACAGAACTCAGACAGAAGAACATTTCGTTGTTTATTACATCAATTCCATCAGAATACATGAATATACAGAGTACGAATAAATATTACACAGAAAATATCAGAGATTTAAATTACATTTAAATACATTGCAGCGGAAAAATAATACAACACACAACTATAAGTAATACACGGATACAGAGCTTTCCGAGTATCGTCCCAGCTGTAAATCAGGATCCTGTGAATATAAATCTGCAAAACCAAAACTACTAGCTGCCCGTGTCAAAATAAGGACACTCAGAGTTTAGGTTAAAACAATAAACTCAAGGTCAGTCATGTGACTGGTGTGAGAACTAAAATAGTTATTAATCTTTATTTTACAGTTAGGTAAATCAAGGGACCACGCCGTATAACACGGAACGGGTTTCCTCCCAAGAACACCAATGCATAAAACAACAACGCAATGCTAAATAAAGAACAATGAAGCTTTTATAAGACACAGGTCCCATCACACAATGCAACACAAACCGGAGGATAGGGTTTTCCCTTATAATAGCCAAAGCATGCTTGATACGTTTAAAACAAATCATTTGATACTATAATAAGTGTATAGTGTTTAAAACAATTTCAATCATAAATATCAATCATAGACGACATGGGTACCATATATCATGTCGCCATACTAGGCTCTACAATCAAAACCGCAAAGTCACGTATTTGGAAATTGGATTTCTGTCTGTGAAACGAGGCAAAAGATAGCCATCTACCGATTCGAGACAATCTAGCCTACCATGTCTCAGGCAAGCGCGTAGGCAAGCCTTGGAGCAACAGGGTCGGTCCACTCGATGTGGATTAAATTTAAACCCTGAACACTACGTTTCCCTATCCTATGGGGCGCAAATGAGCCAACGAATGACTCCATCGGCTTCACATAGTCACTGATAAATCCGAGGCGCCTCGCAACAGCAACAACCACATAAGTCAAACTCGTCAGGGCATGTAAAGCCACTGACGCCACTTCTAGCTAGAAAGAAACGCATGTCCTCCCTGAAGTCCTCTCCCGTTTCTGGTTCACAACCGGGTGTGAGGCTCGCGAATCAATGCTACACAAAGCTATGCCACACAGGCCGTGCTTTGATCATCAACCACAAGACTCTGCTTTTCAACAGAAGCCTTGATCATTTGCATCTTAGCATCCCACACAGGAAAACCACTCCATGCAACCGATATCTATCAATCACACAGAATGATATCCAATGTCAGACACACAGTCCATTTACAAGTCCGTTCTGGGTCTGAACGAAACCGGAGGCACCTAGTACCCCACATATCCATCGATCTCCAAGTACGTCTGGACAATTACCAACTGATTCCCTCCTCTTGGGTGCACGGCCCAATCAAGATCATCAGTAATTATCCAAACGACGTGAAGACCTCCGGTCTTCAACCACCGTCTTCATCTTTGATTAATCGTTGAATCAGTTATTCAGAATGGGATAAACCCGGTCTTTCTGAATAACTCGCGTATATAATAAACAAGTGTTACACAAACACAACATACGCCTCATTCCAATTCATCAGTCACTAACCGTAAATCAACAAGAGAATAATTCCCCAAATATTAACCCCGAAGGCCGAAACCAACATCAGATCAATATCCAAGAAACCATTCAACTTAGCTAACCTACAGTTAGTTTCTAAATTTCACATTCTTAGGGAAAGGTTCCCATTAATTTTATCAAAGATAAATTCTTCTAAATTTATTCTTTAATCTTCTTTTGAATATCGATTCAACTAGTCGGGATTAGCGAACCACACCGAAGTAATCATTTATTTTATTTCCCAATCCCAACCTATTCATCCCATGAAGTAAAACTGGTTATACTTCATATCTAACACCACAGTGTTATCGGTAAATTCAATTACCATTTCACGTTCAAATCTAATTAAAGATTTAACTATCGCCTGGAGCAAAACTGGTGATACTCCATTATCGATCTTTTCAATCTAATTAAAGATTCATTAAAACTCCACTTAGTTTTAATCTTTAACTGGGTTAAAGAATCAGTGTCATTTAAAACACGGTTCACGATAAACCCCAAAATCACATCACATTTCAATCAGTCACTAACCGTAAATTAGCAAGTGAGCAATTCCCTAAGTATTAACCCCGAAGGCCGAAACCAACATCAGATCAATACCCCAGAAACCATTCAACTTAACTAATCTCCAGTTAGTTTCTGATTTTCTTAACTCCTTTGGGTCTAAGAACAGTATTATTGAAGATACCGTTCACGACAACCAAAAATAACATTCCATTAATTATCGGGTTAAAGAACAAGTGTTATTTAAAACACTGTTCACGATAAACCCAAAAATCAATACCAATTCAATTCCAATTAAATATTATTTAATTGGTACACTTCATTAAATCTAAATAAAAAGATTTAATCTTTTTCTCAACTGGGTTTAAGAACAGTGTTAATGAAAACACCATTCACGACAAACCCAAATCCCATTTGATATTAAATACAAGGCTCTGAATAGAAAATATATCGGCTTATATTCAATATCAAATTCTACGACCAACAAATATCGTATTGGAAATAACGATATAAATATATCTTTCAAATTCCCATAACAATATCTATATCATCACGAAATCCAACATCGAAATATTCCAAAGACAATTTCGATTCAAAACTATTCCAACTCAATTATTGGAAATTCTGGTTACCTTTGAAACCATTTCAAATCCAATTTATTTATTTAAAAAAAAAAATAGAATTACAATTCTAGTTCGAAACTAGTTCATTTCGATAAAAATCTATTTTTATCTTTTCAAATATGGAATTTTTACATCCCAATTCTTTCCAAATCATTTCTTATGATTTTACACTAATTATTAGTATTTTTAATAATTTTATCAAGGCACGTACAGTCGATTTCCATCAACGGCCATCGAACTGCACTTACAGCGACCTTTTCCAAATTTGATTTGGACATAATTCCAAATCCAACCGTTAAATTTCAAATATCTAATATTCATTAGAAAGCACTTTTCGATACGAACCCAATAGTTCCGGTTTTAGGAGAATCCGACGGTCGGATCTCCCGTAATGTCTGTTCGAAGTCAATGGTCGAAATTCACGAACTACCGCAGCGCGTTCTATTCAGGCCATTATATTATATATATAATATATATTTCGTCGATTTCCTTTTAAAACGTATTTTATAAATCATTTTAAATTCGTTTTCGAAACGATTTCAACTTCATTTCAAATTCAAATCAAAATTGAATTTTTGCTTATAAATTCGTTTTAAATTCATTTCAAATTGATTTCCATTCAATTTCAATTCGATTCGAATTCATTTTATTTTCAATTCAATTCGAATTCTAATTCGTTTTAATTCAATTCGAATTCTAATTCGTTTCAATTCAATTTAATTCGAATTTCATTTCAAAATATTCGATTTTGAAATCACTTTTCAATATTCATTATAAAAACGAATATAATCGAAATAAATATCATTCACGTCAAAATAGCGCATATCTAATCAACACGGCTTTATATATTTCTATTTCAAATATTCTATTCAAATATTTCGTTTCAAATATTTCTCCTCAAATATTTTATTTAAATATTTCTCTTTAAATATTCTATTTCAAAACTGGAATGAGGCCCAATCAATTACCATAGATTTTATTTCTATGGATTCCCATACAACGCATGTATATACCAACAATGACAAATAATCAACCATCATCCAAAGTGCATTCTACACTGTATAAGCATCAAATATAAATATTTAACGTTTATAACAGTCTGTCAATCAATCGATCGACATACAACTAATTATTGGGATTAGTGTATGTCATATATCATCCCAATACCCGTGTGGGGTTTCAAACAATCAAACTCAGATTTTATTTGTGCAGTTGGGCGATGTGTAAAATTTTCGTCCCAATCAATATCAGTCAAATGTGAGTATATAAACAAATCGTTCGATTTGTTTATATTAATTTATTTCATTTCATATACACGTTAAAAATTCTATTTTTAACTATAAAATATTTTTAACTATATAAATATTTTATTTCATTTCACATCACACAATCAACTACACATCAAAATCAAAAGCATACAAGCCGTCTATGGTCTGTGGACGACGGGTGTCGGGTGCTACTAAACACCGTCTGCATCCTAGTATATATTTTTAACTAGAAATTTAAATTAAAGGTGAGGAGTTCTCACCAACTAGCTAATCCAAACGCCACGACTCTTCTTATGTAGAAATCTTCGTCGTGCTCGCCTTTTGTCAATTTCATTGTCCGTAGCCACTACATATATAAAAATCACATTTTTATCACTTCGCTATATTTATAAAGATCAAATCTTTTTGCTACACCATATATAAAAATTGTATTTTTATATTCTCTATCTTATAAAAATCATATTTTTATAATCTCTGCTATATAAAAATTATACTTTTAATCTTCACATCTGATAAAAATCGTATTTTTATATATGCTATACATGTATAAAAATCAAATCTTTATTCTCACTACTTCACGATAAAAATAAAATTCATATTTTTATTTCACTTCTCATATAATAAAAATCATATTTTTATTATGCTACATAGATAAAAATTATATTTTTATTCTCTTTATTATATAAAATTATATTTTTAACATTTCTCAAATATAAAAATTCAACCTTTCATATAAAAACTGAAAATAAAATAAACGCTCTTTTAAAATTCAAAAATCTATTTCTAATTTCATTTTTAAAGACAATCTTAACTTCAGTTTTTCTTTACATTTATTACAAAAAGAAAAAAAAGAAAAAAATAAAATAAATCGAAAAACTCACTTTCTTTATCGTTTACTGAGAGGAGGCATTCACCGTCGGAGGGGAGGTTGGCGGTTGCTGCTGCGTCGAGGTGGGGAGGGACAAGGCGGTGCGGCGGTGAGGGTTTATGGGGGTCGTGTTCTCGCGTGACGCGCTGGAAGGGGAGAGGAAGAAGCGCGAGGGGGCGGAGGGGGTGTCGAGGAGGAGGGAGGCGGGTCTGTGATAGGGCGGAGGGTTTGGTTTGGGCTCGGGTTCGCAGACAAGAAGGGGGAAAAGTGCAGAGGCGTGGAGGAGGAGGCGGGTTCGAGGGGAGGGGGAGGGTCTGGCGCCTCCGACGGCGGCGCGTCGGCCTGGAGGAGGGGGGGCGTCGCAGTGGCGGTTTTCCGCCTCCGTCCTCTTCCCTTTTTTTATTTTTTATTTTAAATCGAGATCTGATCGGGGAAAGTGAATAAGAGGAGGAGGGGGTTTTTATAAAAATTTAATTAATTTAATTTATTTTCTCCACATAAAGTTGACTTTTCATCCGAACTCGAAACGAGACCTAACGACTGTCGTCCCTAGCTAATTACCCCCATTTCTAACACAATGGGATATGTATCGTAAGCTGATTCGATCGTTTCGATCAGTTTTCGTCAAAAATTAAAATATAACTCTATATATTGAATTTGAACGCGCATTTCAATTTACCGGGGCCACATACTAACTCGAAAAATCCCAGAAAAATATTTTCTAGCCTCGTATTGACGATACGGTCCTAACAAAACTAATTTCGTCGAATTCTGAGAACGTTTGAAAAATGGCCATTTTCCAGTCGATTAAAATCAACTGAAACTGGTCAAACACGTTTCCCTTCGTCATGCTCACATATTGATTCGAAAAATTATGAAATTTGAAATCTAGCAATAACTTGACATCACGGATCCAACAAAATTTGTTTCGTCGAAAACCGAGGTCGTTTGCAAAATTCCCATTTTTAAGGGCTAGAATTCCATAGCGACTATTCTGAATTTTCAACTGGACGTATCTTTTGATTGCCGCTATGAAATTTCAATTTTTCGGATTCGTTGGAAAGATATTCTCAATTAGATTCAAATATTTTTGGCTTCGTTAAAATCCAACTTATTTTGAATCCTGTACATTGATTTGAAATTCGAAATCGAATTATCGAACTACCGCGCCATTTCTAATTCCTTTCATATATATAAATAAATATTTATATTGTAACGAAGATTCGAATAAATATATACGTTCAAATTCAATTCAAAATAAATTTCTCATCGTTATTATTTAAAATAATTCATTTTAAATAATCAAAATTCGCTAAAATTGCCAAAATAAAAATTTTAAATTGGCCCAGATTTCCGGGTTATTACAATCTCCCCCACTTAAAACTTTTCGTCCCCGAAAAGGAACACAGCCGAAAGTTGTTTAACTAATCAACTAACTTCCATTATTTTCCTTACAGCTTAAGTTCTTCAACTTTTCATTTTCTAAGAATTTTTCAAATTTTTCAAAAATTTGGCTAACACCCTAAATTTTCGAAAAATTTCGCCATAACCTCCCCTGCACCGGGGACTTCGGGATATTTCATATAGCCTCCCATGGCCTTCTTCAATCCAAAAGAAAAAGAAAAAGCCAAGCGGCTAGCCAATCGGCTCATAAAATCATCATCACCCAAACAAAACAGTAAATTATGGTAAACACGTACCTATTTGTCGGGCAAACAATTTTATACATCTGCTCTAGCCTCCTTGCTATGACTTGTTCAATGTAAGTACATGTATATGTATGCAAATGCGACAAATTTTCAATACAGTTCACTATTTGGTTCAATTTGGTTAAAGGTTCAAATTTTAATTAATCAACCAATAATCAAACAACACAATCAGCAATCAATTAGTTGATTAGCTTTTCAAATTCATAACTTTGATACATAGTCTAAAAATCATATTTTTGATGTCAAGTCACAACAATAAGCCCTATCTAATTTTGGTTCTCACACCAGTCAATTGGAAATATATAGAAATCTCACTTTCGAAACATGAAAATAAATACTGGTGATGGTGCCCCATCACCAGAATTATCCCCGGGCAAGTAGAGTGTGATTCTTTAACTATCCAGTACATTAAAACTTCGAATACACGTTTGCAAGACATATATGCAAAATCTTTATATATTGGATTGTCCAAATTAATTTAAAATAAATAAATATTCAAATACGTATAAAGCGATTTAAATTTCATAACAAAACTGTTTTCGTTTTAATTTTTCAAAACAACACTCTTCACACTCGTTCTAGGATACTACTGATCCCATCTCTAACGAGTTATTCCCATTGGATATTACTAATCCAATTTTTGATGAATTCTTTTCGTTTGGTTCTAACGTGTCTTGTTCTCTGAGCTCTGTAAACCAAAGCTCTGATACCACGCTGAAACGACTCGAAATCCCCCTTACGGGAAATCGCGGATTGAGTTGAGAACAAGCCACAACAGAACTCAGACAGAAGAACATTTCATTGTTTATTACAACAATTCCATCAGAATACAAGAATATATAGAGTACGAATAAATATAACACAGAAAATATCAGAGATTTAAATTACATTTAAATACATTGCAGCGGAAAAATAATACAACACACAACTAGATGTAATACATGGATACATAGTTTTCCGAGTATCGTCCCAGCTGTAAATCAGGATCCTGTGAATATAAATCTGGAAAACCAAAACTACTAGCTTCCCATGTCAAAATAAGGGCACCCAGAGTTTAGGTTAAAACAATAAACTCCAGGTCAGTCATGTGACTGGTGTGAGAACTAAAACAGTCATTAATCTTTGTTTTACAGTTAGGTAAATCAAGGGACCACGCCGTATAACACGGAACGGGTTTCCTTCCAAGAACACCAGTGCATAAAACAACAGCGTAATGCTAAATAAAGAACAATGAAGCTATTATAAGACCCAGTTCCCATCACACAATGCAACACAAACCGGAGGATAGGGTTTTCCCTTATAATAGCCAAAGCATGCTTGATACGTTTAAAACAAATCATTTGATACTATAATAAGTGTATAGTGTTTAAAACAATTTCAATCATAAATATCAATCATAGACAGCATGGGTACCATATATCATGTCGCCATACTAGGCTCTACAATCAAAACCGCAAAGTCACATATTTGGAAATTGGATTTCCGTCTGTGAACCGAGGCAAAAGATAGTCCTCTACCGATTCGAGACAATCTAGCCTACCATGTCTCAGGCAAGCACGCAGGCAAGCCTTGGAGCAACAAGGTCGGTCCACTCGATGTGGATTAAACTTAAACCCTGAACACTATGCTTCCCCACCCTATGGGGCACAAATGAGCCAACGAATGACTCCATCGGCTTCACATAGTCACCGATAAATCCGAGGCGCCTCGCAACAGCAACAACCACATAAGTCAAACTCGTCGGGGCGTGTAAAACCACTGACGCCACTTCTAGCTAGAAAGAAATGCATGTCCTCCCTGAAGTCCTCTCCCGTTTCTGGTTCACAACCGGGGTGTGAGGCTCGCGAATCAACGCTACACAAAGTTATGTCACACAGGCCGTGCTTTGATCATCAACCACAAGACTCTGCTTTTCAATAGAAGCCTTGATATTTGCATGTTAGCATCCCACACAGGCAAACCACTCCATGCAATCGATATTTATCAATCACAAAGAATGGTATCCAACGTCAGACACACAGTCCATTTACAAGTCCGTTCTGGGTCTGAACGAAATCGGAGGCACCTAGTACCCCGCATATCCATCGATCCCCGAGTACGTCTGGACGATTACCAACTGATTCCCTTCTCTTGGGTGTACGGCCCAATCAAGATCATCAGTAATTATCCAAACGACGTGAAAACCTCCGATCTTCAACCACCGTCTTCATCTTCGATTAATCGTCGAATCAGTTATTCAGAATGGGATAAACCCGGTCTTTCTGAATAACTCGCGTATATAACAAACAAGTGTTACACAAACACAACATACGCCTCATTCCAATTCATCAGTCACTAACCGTAAATTAGCAAGAGAATAATTCCCCAAATATTAACCCCGAAGGCCGAAACCAACATCAGATCAATATCCAAGAAACATTCAACTTAGCTAACCTACAGTTAGTTTCTAAATTTCGCATTCTTAGGGAAAGGTTCCCATTAATTTTATCAAAGATAAATTCTTCTAAATTTATTCTTTAATCTTCTTTTGAATATCGTTTCAACTAGTCGGGATTAGCGAACCACATCGAAGTAATCATTTATTTTATTTCCCAATCCCAACCTATTCATCCCATGAAGTAAAACTGGTCATACTTCATATCTAACACCACGGTGTTATCGGTAAATTCAATTACCATTTCACGTTCAAATCTAATTAAAGATTTAACTATCGCGTGGAGCAAAACTGGTGATACTCCATTATCGATCTTTTCAATCTAATTAAAGATTCATTAAAACTCCACTTAGTTTTAATCTTTAACTGGGTTAAAGAATCAATGTCATTTAAAACACGGTTCACGATAAACCCCAAAATTACAACATATTTCAATCAGTCATTAACCGTAAATTAGCAAGTGAGCAATTCCCTAAGTATTAACCCCGAAGGCCGAAACCAACATCACATCAATACCCCAGAAACCATTCAACTTAACTAATCTCGAGTTAGTTTCTGATTTTCTTAACTCCTTTGGGTCTAAGAACAGTATTATTGAAGATACCGTTCACGACAACCCAGAATCACATTCCATTAATTATCGGGTTAAAGAACAAGTGTTATTTAAAACACTGTTCACGATAAACCCAAAAATCAATACCAATTCAATTCCAATTAAATATTATTTAATTGGTACACTTCATTAAATCTAAATAAAAAGATTTAATCTTTTTCTCAACTGGGTTTAAGAACAGTGTTAATGAAGACACCATTCACGACAAACCCAAATCCCATTTGATATTAAATATAAGGCTCTGAATAGAAAATATATCGGCTTATATTCAATATCAAATTCTACGACCAACAAATATCGTATTGGAAACAACGATATAAATATATATTTCAAATTCCCATAACAATATCTGTATCATCACGTAATCCAACGTCGAAATATTCCAAAGACAAATTCGATTCAAATCTATTCCAACTCAATTATTGGAAATTCTGGTTACCTTTGAAACCATTTCAAATCCAGTTTATTTATAAAAATAAATAGAATTACAATTCTAGTTCGAAACTAGTTCATTTCGATAAAAATCTATTTTTATCTTTTCAAATATGGAATTTTTTCATCCCAATTCTTTCCAAATCATTTCTTATGATTTTACACTAATTATTAATATTTTTCATAATTTTATCAAGGCCCGTACAATCGATTTCCATCAACGACCATCGAACTGCACTTACAGCGACCATTTCCAAATTTGATTTGGACATAATTCCAAATCCAACCGTTAAATTTCAAATCTCTAATTTTCATTAGAAAGCTCTTTTCGATACGAACCCAACGGTTTCGGTTCTAGGAGAATCCGACGGTCGGATCTCCCGTAATGTCTGTTCGAAGTCAATGGTCGAAATTCACGAACTATCGCAGCGCGACGCGTTCTATTCAGGCCATTATATTATATATATAATATATATTTCATCGATTTCCTTTTAAAACATATTTTATAAATCGTTTTAAATTCGTTTTCGAAACGATTTCAACTTCATTTCAAATTCAAATCAGAATTGAATTTTTCCTTATAAATTCGTTTTAAATTCATTTCAAATTGATTTCCGTTCAATTTCAATTCGATTCAAATTCATTTTATTTTCAATTCAATTCGAATTCTAATTCGTTTCAATTCAATTCTAATTCTAATTCGTTTCAATTCAATTTAATTCGAATTTCATTTCAAAATATTCGATTTTGAAATCACTTTTCAATATTCATTATAAAAACGAATATAATCGATATAAATATCGTTCACGTCAAAATAGCGCATATCTAATCAACACGGCTTTATATATTTCTATTTCAAATATTCTATTCAAATATTTCGTTTCAAATATTTCTTCTCAATTATTTTATTCAAATATTTCTCTTCAAATATTCTATTTCAAAACTGGAATGTGGCCCAATTAATTACCATAGATTTTATTTCTATGGATTCCCATACAACACATGTATATATCAACAATGACAAATAATCAACCATCATCCAAAGTGCATTTTACACTCTATAAGTATCAAATATAAATATTTAACGCTTATAACAGTCTGTCAATCAGTCGATCGACATACAACTAATTATTGGGATTAGTGTATGTCATATATCATCCCAATACCCGTGTGGGGTTTCAAACAATCAAATACAGATTTTATTTGTGCAGTTGGGCGATGTGTAAAATTTATTGTCCCAATCAATATCAGTCAAATGTGTGTATATAAACAAATCGTTCGATTTGTTTATATTAATTTATTTCATTTCATATACACGTTAAAAATTCTATTTCTAACTATAAAATATTTTTAACTATGTAAATATTTTATTTCATTTCACATCACACAATCAACTACACATCAAAATCAAACAAACAAGCATACAAGCCGTCCATGGTCTGTGGACGACGGGTGTCGGGTGCTACTAAACACCGTCTGCATCCTAGTATATATTTTTAACTGGAAATTTAAATTAAAGGTGAGGAGTTCTCACCAACTAGCTAATCCAAACGCCACGACTCTTCTTATGTAGAAATCTTCGTCGTGCTCGCTTTTTGTCAATTTCATTGTCCGCTGCCACTACATATATAAAAATCACATTTTTATCACTTCGCTATATTTATAAAGATCAAATCTTTTCGCTACACCATATATAAAAATCGTATTTTTATATTCTCTATCTTATAAAAATCATATTTTTATAATCTCTGCTATATAAAAATTATATTTTTAATCTTCACATCTGATAAAAATCGTATTTTTATATATGCTATACATGTATAAAAATCAAATCTTTATTATCACTACTTCACGATAAAAATAAATTTCATATTTTTTTTCACTTCTCATATAATAAAAATCATATTTTTATTATGCTACATAGATAAAAATTATATTTTTATTCTCTTCATTATATAAAAATTATATTTTTAACCTTTCTCAAATACAAAAATTCAACCTTTCATATAAAAACTAAAAATAAAATCAACGCTCTTTTACATTTCAAAAATCAATTTCTAATTTCAGTTTTAAAGACAATCTTAACTTCAGTTTTTCTTTACATTTATTACAAAAAGAAAAAAAGAAATAAAGTAAAATAAACCGAAAAACTCACTTTCTTTATCGTTTACTGAGAGGAGGCATTCACCGTCGGAGGGGAGGCTGGAGGTTGGCGGAGATGGCGGTTGCTGCTGCGTCGAGGTGGGGAGGGACAAGGCAGTGCGGCGGTGAGGGTTTTTGGGGCTCGTGGTCTCGCGTGACGCACTGGAAGGGGAGAGGAAGAAGCGCGAGGGGGCGGAGGGGGTGTCGAGGAGGAGGGCGGCGGGTCTGTGATGGGGCGGAGGGTTTGGTTTGGCCTCGGGTTCACAGACAAGAAGGGGGAAAAGAGCAGAGGCATGGAGGAGGAGGAGGGTTCGAGGGGAGGGTCTGGCGCCTCCGACGGCGGCGCGTCGGCCTGGGAGAGGGGGCGTCGCAGTGGCGGTTTTTCCGCCTCCGTCCTCTTCCCTTTTTTTTTACTTTAAATCGAGATCTGATCGGGGAAAGAGAATAAGAGGAGGAGGGGGTTTTTATAAAAATTTAATTTATTTAATTTATTTTCTCCACATAAAGTTGACTTTTCATCCGAACTCGAAACGAGACCCAACGACTGTCGTCCCTAGCTAATTACCCCCATTTCGAACACAATGGGATATGTATCATAAGCTGATTCGATCATTTCGACCAGTTTTCATCAAAAATCAAAACATAACTCTATATATTGAATTTGAACGCGCATTTCAATTTACCGGAGCCACATACTAACTCGAAAAATCCCAAAAATATATTTTCTAGCCTCGTATTGACGATACGGTCCTAACAAAACTAATTTCATCAAATTTTGAGAATGTTTGAAAAATGACCATTTTCCAGTCGATTAAAATCAACTAAAACTGGTCAAACACGTTTCCCTTCGCCACGCTCACATATTGATTAAAAAATTATGAAATTTGAAACCCAGCAATAACTTGACATCATAGATCCAACAAAAGTGGTTTCGTCAAAAACCGAGGTCGTTTGCAAAATTCCCATTTTTAAGGGTCAGAATTCCATAGCGACTATTTTGAATTTTCAACTGGACGTATCTTTTGATTCCCGCTATGAAATTTCAATTTTTCGGATTTGTCGGAAAGATACTCTCAATTAGAATCAAATATTTTTGGTTTCGTTAAAATCCAGCTTATTTTGAATCTTGTACATTCATTTGAAATTCGAAATCGAATTATCGAACTACCGCACCATTTCTAATTCCTTTTATATATATAAATAAATATTTATATTCTAACGAAGATTCGAATAAATATATACGTTCGAATTCAATTCAAAATAAATTTCTCATCGTTATTATTTAAAATAATTCATTTTAAATAATCCAAATTCGCTAAAATTGCCAAAATAAAAATTTTAAATTGGCCCAGATTTCCGGGTTATTACATGTTGGAGGCATACAGCATTGTGAAGATGTATGGAGCGGATATGAGTGAAGTGGTGGAGTTGTGTATACCGAAGCTTGCGTTGTTTTTGTAAAAGAAAGAGCTGGGGACTTGCGTGAAAAATGAAGGTCTGAAGGAAGAGGTGTAGCTCCTGGAGCATGAGATGTAAATGGAGGAGCAGTTGTAGTTTTATAGTCGGGGAGAAGACGTGGGATGCTAGGGAAGTAAGGAGGAGTGGGGTACGTGATAATTGGGAATGGCTATATTCTTTTGCCTTGGCTGTTTTGAAAATGATGGAAGGATTTCGGGAGGTTGAGTTTCGGCAATGGCGTCTAAATGTTGGAAGCTGGTTATAGTATTTTTATGAAAGGAGAAAGCACTGTAGAATGCATAGGATGTGGGCATATAGTGTTGGCCCGATTTACTTTGTGAAGCCCAGGTGTTTGAAGTTTTGGTCTGTGGCTATAGCATGGGCTTTCGAAATATTTAGAGAAAAAATTATAATAATAAAGGGAGTTGAATGAATTACACTGATGACTGGGCAGTTAATATTGTGAAGGGAGAGGAGGCTACAGTTTGTAGTGGGCCGATTTAAGATATGGTGAGCCCAATTTTTATTTGAATAAATTAAAGTTAGTTTTAATTTAATTAATGTTTTAACTTATAATCTGAATATCCCGTCCATACGGGGTCAGTTTTACGAACCGCTTGAGACGTTGGAATCGTGTGGACATAGGCTGCTATATGAGGTTGGTTTGCAGCCGTTTGGAGTTCATTAGAAATCATGGAAAATTTAAAACACTCGATTGGATCAACCAAATGTTAATCGTTATTCGATGATTAACGACCAAAGGGAGTAAACTCACTAACTCTGTCCAGTTTTATAATTTTATAAACGCTATTTATTTTTGATAAAAATGATTGAATGCTATGTGTGATGGTTGTTTGGATGATGCGCTAATTGATTGGTTGAGATTATAGATACCGTCATATATATTTAAACCGTTGCTGAAATATTGATTCTAGTGTTTCATATTGATATGTTATTTCTATTAATTAACATATGTGAATGCAGGGAAACAGGTTGAAGGAATCCAACTGGATTCCTCAACAATTATTATAATATTGTTTTTCATATATATTGCATTATATGATATGACAAATAATCAGTGATGGATTATTGTGTGCTTTAGTTGTTTGAATAACATTGACCTGAAATAATTGGTATTTTAAATACCATAAAAATATATGGAATAAAATTAGAGTTTTAAACAAAGGGAAAATCTATTTTAAATAGGAATTGAATTTTTATTTGACTAGAATATAATAATAAAACAAATATTTGATTTATAAATGAAATGAAATAATTAGATTAATTTGAAAATGAAATTTCAAGAATGGATTTATAAAAGGGGAAATTGGGAAATCATTTAAAAAGGAAAACGATGAATTTATTTCGATGTTCGAAATATAAATATAATTTAATTTAAGCCATAAGGATTTGTAAATTGAATTTGACTTTGTCGAATGTTATTATTTTTAGAAATTATATATTTTATAATTCATAATTCGATAAGATAATTTATAATTGTTCTGGAACCAATAATTCATGTAATGGAGGTTAAGTTATAAACTTAATGTGAATATAACAAGAAGTTAATTTGTAGATGGAGTTTATGGGATAGATTGTGGTGATGAAGATGAATTTATAAAATAGCTCGATGAAACAAGATTTGAACCTGAAATGTGATTATAGAAAAAAAATCAAGATTTGATTTGATGTAATAAGCTCAGTTTTCTTTAAAAGAGATAATATTCATGTTTTAAAGTGGATTATGGTTTAAAAGTAAATGTTTTGCAAATTGAAATGGGTAGAAAAGGAAACATATAAATATTTGAAGTGATAAATTCAAAAGTGAATTTAGAAATCGAGTTGACCTGAACGGTGAGTTTATTCCAAAGTTCGGAACGTTAACCAAATAGAGATTTTTCGAAATAGAGTTATACATTGAAATTCGATTATATCGAATTCAAGAAAGTGATATTTACTTTCCGTTTTTTAAATGAAGATTATTTACTTATGTAACTAGTTTAATCTTATTTATTTATTCTAAATAAAGAATCAAAGTTATACTTTTAATATTTTGGGAGTAGGTATTATCGTTTTAACCAATGTTTTATACAATGTTCGTTGAATTTATATAAATGGATTTTGGAAATGTTTTCCAAATATAACTAGAAATGTTTCTAAAGTATAGAAAATGAAATGAGTTTGAAATTATGAAGTTAAGAAAATTAGAAACTGACTGGAGACTAGTTAAGTTGAACGGCTTTCTGAGTGCCGATCTGATGTTAGTTTCGACCTTCGGGATTGATACTTAGAAAACCGTTTTCTTACTAGTTTACAGTTAAAGATTGATGAATGTGAAAGAATAGTGAGTCGTGAATAAGTAATGGATATGTTTCCCAATGTTAACAACATATATTTTCTAAATATAGAAATAAAGAGTTTGTGGGCATGCGGAATTATCTCCCAATGTTAAGAAGAGATATTTTTCAAAATATAGAAATTAAATAGTTTGGGATATATAGAAGCGTGTTCCAAAAATCGTGGGAAGTTAAAATAGGGTTAAGAAATAAATGGGGAATGGGAAAATGAATAAATTAATGATAAATTAATTTAAAGAGCTCAGCGTTGATTGATGGTTGATCGATAAAATTTCCATTTGGAAATAAGATCGTTGTGTGCATGGATGTTTCCTTTGATAGTAAATCACCAACTATCAAAGTTTTGACCATTTTCCGTTGTCTATACAGAGAGACCAGGATTAGATTATTATCTGAAAACCACTCTGTATAGGCATTAGCGTTGCAGATCAATTATATTGAAGATAATTGAAGACGGAGTTATGCAAGGGCTGTTCTGTTTACAAGGTAGTGCCTTCGGTTTGTCCAGTCCCAGGATAACTTGTATGGACGAATGTCTGACAGAGTATATCTAATGAATCGCGAAAGTTGATCTCTTCAAACGTACTTACGTTTGGTGGCGGGGTAATTTGTTTCTCTTAACTTTATACCTGTAGTATTTTTAGGGAAATCAATTTGTGATTTGGCGGGTATGACGATGTGGCATTCAAAGTAAATGAAGACGTGATGTGTCAAATGATACGTTATGACCTCAAGCCTCATCAACTAGGAAATGACAAAAATCGGGCAGGCAGCATGGCTATGTGGGTCGCCCCCATTAGGGTGTATTGTCACCATTTAGAGAATATTCATATTTGTTACTTCTTTTCGCTTCTGTATCTCCTGGGAACGATTATGTCACTAGCAACCGTAGGTGACAATATATTCAATACACTCAAGAGAATTGCATCAAAAAATACACTCAAGAGAAATGAGTGGTTGGTCATGTGTGGCCGGGTTGCAAGACGTTCTTGTTGAACCCAGTGTATTCCCCTCTAGAGATACACTATCGGCAGGTGGTTCCATATCTTGTCACAGTCGGAATCCAATCTCCAATAAGAGCCCGCGATTTTGATTGTATACTATATATGTGGAGCATGAGATGCAAACATTCTGCTAGATTTTATTTACTTGTGATTAGAACTATTATAATATCAGGAAATTATTGATTTAGAAAATGTTTTGTGTTATAGTAAGGTAAAAACCGTCCATGTTTATGTGTGGGTTGGTCTTACTATTATCCATTTCTTTCAAAAGGATTTTTTTTCAAAGTTAAACCGAATGGTTGGAGTTTACTCACACCAGTCCCATGACTGACCTAGAGTTTATTTTATTTTGTTTTCCCTAAACTCTTGGGTGCACAAATTTGCATGGCCAGTCAAGTATTCGGGATTTTACAGATATACTTGAAGGAGCTCGGAGCAGGAGACTTCAGAGTTAGATATATATAGAGTTTATTTCAGCTGTGATGTTATGTGATAATGGTATGTATATATGGTTACAAGTTGTATTTCCAAAAGTTATGTTATATAATATATTTTATCCGTTCCGCTGTGAGATTCATGTTACTCTGATTCTGTTCTGTTGTGTTTTTCTTCTTCTTCTATTCTAACTTTTTTCTTTCTATTCCTTACCCTCTTACTTCTTTCTATTAATGATCTGGTATTTCCGATGCTTGAATAGTCGACATTGGTATTTGTGTCAATTTTCGGGGTCGAAAATCTCCTATTCGTTACAAAATATATATATTGGAATAGTGGATGCAAATTACATATAAGTATATGTATTTACATTTTTATGTACCTTTGCACCACTTTTTTTTTTAATCTATATTTTTTCATACCTTTTTTGATTTCAAAATAACGCCTCTTTATTCAAAAGGATAAAAACGACATGTTTGCAATGCTTAGCCAAAACCCAACAATATTGAATACAAATAGGAATATTTCTTTTATTCTTACAATCACATAATTCACCAATTTCATCTTTTTACCCAGATTCACATATTTCATTATTCAACACAGAACCAAAGATCTGGAATGCAACTACAACTAATTTGTGTTTAGTGGGATTGATTTCTAGCTCCATAGTACTATGTAGCATGTGTAACATATTTTCATGACATAACTATAGGAATATATATGGACAAATTTAAGAATCATACAATTTATGTTATAAATAATCACAAGTTATAATTCCCAAGTTCTAACCATGTTTATAATTAGATCTGATGGTGACCAAAAATTTTACAATATTTAAATGCACAGATTTGATAGGCATAAAAACATAGATTTAATTCAAACAAAATAGATAAGTCATTATAACTGCATTAGTAATTTTCTTACTCGCATTATAGCCTCCAAATTCTAAGTTTGAACCCATTTAGGCCTACTATCCTCAAATTCTTATAAATCTACCATTTGTCCGGAAAGTGGGAAACTCCAGATCTGTAAAAATGTAAGAAAATAGAAAGAGAGGGGAGAATATGATTTGGAGCGTCACTTTGCATTCCTTTCCATTAGAACTACTTGCCGTATCAATTTCATATGAATTGGCTTTGATTTGATATGTATGAATACATTTTTATTTTAGAACTTAGGTGTAACATCCCGTAAAATTTGATCATTTAAGTTGTTGAATTAAATTAAATTATTGAATTTAAAATGGTTTTTAAATAATATAATGATGTTATTAATGAAATTTATTAATTTCTGCTGAAAGATTGACTGAAAATCATGTGTATATTCTAGATGAATTTTTTTGACAATATACTTGTATATATCTTTGGCCATCCATTTTAATACTTTCCCTATTTATTCCAAATGTAACGTTCATTAATTAATAAAGTTTGAAATGTGAATAGCTTCATTTGTTTCCAATGTCCTTCTCTCTTCGTTGTTTCATTAATACTGCACCATTCCTCTCCTTCGAAATTGACACATTCTTTTTATTTATCCTTTCCTAAATATTGCATGATATTTCCTTCCTCTCCTCTTCTTTCCCTTTTCACTTCTATCTCATGCAACTTTTCATCAATTTTAAAGTAATGTTTTCCTGACTAATTCTTTTCAAAGAAAAAAAAATATGCATAATTTCTTTGTCCATTCAAGTTTCATGCAAGTTATTTTCTTTCATTAACCATGCATTCATTTCTTTTCTTCATTCAATTAACTGCATTCATTTCTTTCCTTCATTCTATTTTTCACATCATTTTTCATTTGCTGCTTTCATTCCTTATATTTGCATCCCTGATTTCTTTTTCCCCCTTTTGTTTCCAATCATTATTTTTTTCTTCAAGACCAAACCACCTATATGTATATATATTTTTCCCTCTCTTTTTATATTAAGAAACAAAGACAAAAAAATTTGCAAAATTATCAGCGTTTCTATGCATATATCTAGCCATTTTTTTACCTTATTTATGTCTGTCTAATTTAACAAGTTCCTTAAATTCTAAAACTTTAATATTTTGTGTTTTGAAATTTGAAAAGCCACACAACTTTCTAACAGTAACCGTTAGCATTAGACAATAAATTATGGAATTATTTATTTATTTTATTCTCTTTCCCTATGTAATTTTCGTTTGAGTTTTGAATAAGAAACAGATGTTGATAAGAGTGACATCTCGTGCTTAGTCAGCCAATTTATTTACTTCATAATCTACCTAATATGAAGGGACACATTAGAGAAATAAATCATGTTCCTTCCTCATTCTTTTTGTTTCTTATTTGAAATTGTCTTCTCTACATGTTAGAACTTCTTCCTCCTCTCCATTTCCTTCCTCATTCTTTTTTTATTCTTCTTTGTAATTGTCTTCTACAAATTTTTGAACTTTTTCCTCCTCTCCACAAAATATATATAAAAAAATTAAACCTAAATTCCTTTCTACCTTCATCAGCCTCCTCTTCCCTAAAAAAATAATAATTCATGGTATCCTCTTCTTTTTAAATTTTTGTTCGTCCTCCTTCTCAAAAGAAAAATACCAGATATTCAATTTCAAATTTGCTGCATAGGATTTGTCGCTGTCGTGTTTGTTTTTTTGTCTTCATCATATCCACGCAAGGTGAGTTTACTCATGGTTTACTTAATGCAAGTTTTTCAACATCAATGCAAATTGAAATATAATATTTGATGCTTTGTTTGTTGTTAATGCCATGTTTTTGGTTGTTGCAGTCGAGAGGCTGGCCATAAAATCAGTTCTGATGTATCACTGTATGTCACGGTGGGAGGTTAGCCCACTGCCTGATGGTTGCAAAGCCTAAGGTCGTTACAATTGGTATTAGAGCCAGGTTGACACAAAGCTTGGCTTAGGGAGTTTAATAAAAACCAGTCACTGGAAATTACACTAGAGAGAGCGTAATTTGAAATATAAATAATTTTGAAACTAATATTTTGACATAGTAGCGCAACGGGAGCGTGGCGTTATTTTTAATACAAATTATTTTGAAATTGGTAAATTATTTTGAAATATGTTGTTATTCTTGTATATTTGGAAATCAAGAATGTTTCAAAGTGATTTAAACTTTAATTTTGTAAGAACCTGATATTTTTTGTCAATTTGAATCGATATTATGAAACATTTGATTTAGAATTTAAAAAGCTTGAATTTGTACAATACTTGATCGAAAATTTGGTAGAAATTGTATTTCTGATTTTCTAATTATTGAACGAAATTTTATTTTCTAACTATTTGGAATATGATAAATGGTTTTTAAAATGTTTTACAAACAAGGAGAAATTTCAATGACTTAAATCTCAATATTTTTAAAGGATTAAAAAAACAATGATACTATGATTTGAAGGTATTTGTAATTATTGTGCGAAACGATTATAACTTCGAGATATGAACTGATTTGATATGTTACCGTGATGCAAGTAACCCGTGACTAAAGACAGGTACAATGTGGGTGTAAGCCCTTGATGATGGTCTTCTCGAAGGGGAGACATCATTTAATGATATTGATACTGGTCTTCTCGAAGGGGAGACATCATTTAATGATATTGATACATATATGCGTAGGTCGTGCCTAGTGGCCTTGTTATTGGGGGGGGGGGAACCTCTCGATCTGGTGACATATATATTGATATGCTTGTGAAATATTTGAGACTTTTTCGAAAATGATTTTTTTTGAACTCTGGAAGTGAAGTATGATTCAATATAGAAGAAATATATAGTATTTCAATGATTTTAAAATGAAACTGGGATTTTAAGTCGACGAAATTATTTCATCTTTTAACTTTAAGTTTTATTAAGAAATAATTTTGATAAATTAAAATTTATAGAATTTTGAAATTTAAAAGTGCATTTTTATTTTGTTTAAACTAAATTTTGTATTAGTATGTATTTTATTGTATACATAGGCATATTTTTAACAACCTCTCCTTTTCGAGGACGAAAGTTCTGAGTGGGGGAGATTGTAACATCCATAAAATTTGATCATTTAAATTGTTGAATTAAATTAAATTATTGAATTTAAAATGGTTTTTAAATAAAATAATGATGTTATTAATGAAATTTATTAATTTCTGCTAAAAGATTGATTGAAAATAATATGTATATTCTAGATGAATTTTTTTGACAACATACTTGTATATATCTTTGGCCATCCACTTTAATCTTTCCCTATTTATTCAAAATGTAATGTTCATTAATTAATAAATTTTGAAATGTGAATAGCTTCGTTTTTTCCAATGTCCTCCCCTCTTCATTATTTCATTAGTACTGCACCATTCCTCTCCTCCGAAATTGACACATTCTTTTTATTTATCCTTTCCTAAATATTGCATGATATTTCCTTCTTCTCCTCTTCTTTCCCTTTTCACTTCTATCTCATGCAACTTTTCCTCAATTTTAAAGTAACGCTTTCCTGATTAATTCTTTTCAAAGAAAAATAAATTATGCATAATTTCTTTGTCCATTCACGTTTCATGCAAGTTATTTTCTTTCATTAACCATGCATTCATTTCTTTTCTTCATTCAATTAACTGCATTCATTTCTTTCCTTCATTCTATTTTTCACATCAATTTTCATTTGCGTGCTTTCATTCCTTATATTTGCGTCGCTGATTTCTTTTTTCCCCTTTTGTTTTCCATTATTATTATTTTCTTCAACACCATACCACCTATATGTATATATATATATATATATATATGTGTGTGTGTGTGTGTGTGTGTGTTTTCCCTTCTCTTTTTATATTAAGAAACAAAGACAACAAAAAAAACTGCAAAACTATCAGTGTTGTCTATGCATATATCTAGCCATTTTTTTTACCTTATTTATGTCTGTCTAATTTAACCTGTTCCTTAAATTCTAAAATTTTAATATTTTGTGTTTTGAAATTTGAAAAGCCACACAACTTTCTAACAGTATCCGTCAGCATTAAACAATAAATTATGCATGTAATTATTTATTTATTTATTTTATTCTCTTCCATATGTAGTTTTCTTTTGAGTTTTGAATAAGAAACAAATGTTGATAAGATTGACACCTTGTGCTTAGTCAGCCAATTTATTTACTTCGTAATCTACCTAATATGAAGGGACACATTAGAGAAATAAATCATGTTCCTTCCTCATTCTTTTTGTTTCTTCTTTTGCAATTTTCTTCTCTCAATGTTAGAAGTTCTTCCTCCTCTCCATTTCCTTCCTCATTCTTTTCTTTCTTCTCTATAATTGTCTTCTACAGATTTCTGATTTTTTTTCTCCTCTCCACAAAAAATAAAAAAATAAACCTTAATTCCTTTCTACCTTCATCAGTCTCCTCTTTCCAAATTTTTTTTTGTGGTATCCTCTTCATTTTAAATTTTTGTTCTTCCTCCTTCTCAAAAGAAAAATACTAGATATTCAATTTCAAATTCGCTGCATAGGATTTGTCGCTGTCCGTGTTTTTTTTATCTTCATCATATCCATGCAAGGTGAGTCAACTCACGATTTACTTAATGAAAGTTTTTCAACATCAATGCAAATTGAAATATAATAGTTGATGCTTGTTTGTTGTTAATGTCATGCTTTTTGGTTGTTGCAGTCGAGAGGTTGGCCGTAAAATCAGTTCTCAGGTATCACTGTATGTCACGGTGGGAGGTTAGCCCACTGCCTGATGGATGTAAATCCTAAGGTCGTTACATTAGGTTTGAAGAGAGAGAAAAATGGCAGAGCTCCGCTGCCTCTGCAGATTTATATGGAAAAAGAACGATGCTCTACCCATTTATTTATAGGTGGAAATGGCCTAGAACTGTTGGATTAGTTTTAAGTTATATCCGTCTATTCGTTATATAAATAATTTAACCTAACCCTTCAAAACCTAGCCGCCATTAGGCGATCTGATGCTCAGTAGGTCGACCTGGACGGTCGACCGCCGGTCGATCTGGACGGTCCACCGCTGGTTGACCCCCACGGTCGGCCACCTGGCACCAGATTTCCTAGGTCAGCTTGGTTAAATTAGGAAATATATTAATTAAAAATTCTGGTTTATTTATTTTCCATCTGTTTTCGTATTTCGTCCGTAACTTTTTCATACGTACTTTTTTCGCGAAACTCCAAATATAAAAGGCTATCGGAATTCCGAGGCAAACACAACGGTTAAAGTTTCGTGAACAAATACCATCGTTTGCAGAAATTCCTATTTTTGAAATTCTAATAATTAATTTATATTTCCAAAATTCCGGGTTGTTACATTCTTCCTTCCTTAAAAGGAATTTCGTCCCGAAATCTGATGCCTATAGTCCTATGCTACATAACCAATTTGTGTGCATACACTTTGCAACCATGTGTATATGTGCATGGTGTACATAACGCAATTTCAACCATATAGTATGCATGCAAGATGATTCTAATCGGATCCTCCTATATGTTCGCATTAAAATTTTGAAATATTTTTGAAAACATGATGCAAAACATCCTAAATATAATGCCAGTTCTATATGGATGCAAATTTTGAAAACTCCTTTTCATCCATAACCTTCACATAGTAACGAATAAAAATGTAAAACAACAAATTTTGCATCCAGACCCTATCATCCAAAATGTCACGCAATCTAATCGTTTCTTATTTAATTTCTCCCAAACCGAAAAAAGGAAATTAAGGCGAAGAATTTTAACATTTCCTCTACTTCCAAATATTCCATTTCCCATCCTATAGTGGAACTTTCACTCCAGTTACCCAAAATGCTCCAAAATTTCCATCTGTAGACTGTAAAGGAGGCTTAAAACAAGCTCTAAAACGTAAAACGAGTTAATTAATAGCTCGCACACATCGTTGACAAGGTATGGAAACAGCGTTTCCAAGGCTAAAACAACCTTTTGCTTATTATCTTTAATGTTGTTAACGTATCGTCGGTCGTACTGCACTGCTAAAACGCACACACAAAGCATCCAAAAATCATCCTTATACCATTCATGTGACCAAAAATCGAATTTTTTCACAAAAATAATTTTCCTTTTAAAAACTTGTCATGTTTATTTAGAAAATTTCCTTTCAAAACCGCTTCACTTTCCTATAAAATAAGGAAATGATAAAAATGTTTTTTTCAAACAACATTTCCCAAAACTTCAAAAATGTATTTTGCGAAAATTTAAATGATTCAAGTCCCATGTTGGCAAAGAAGGGAGTCAGTTACACCAAAAATGCTAAAACTGAAATCACACAAAAGACAAAAAAAATTTTAGTTTTGACAAGGAATGGTGGTTTATTTATTTATATATCTGTGACGTAGAATCATTCCTTTACTAAAATTATCTAACACAAAATTTTATTATTTCCAGCTCTAAAATAAGTGCTAGTAAATAAACGAGATTTCATTCAATTAATCGTGTGTGAATGAGTATATATATATATATATATATACATACATATGTATGTATGTTCAACAAAGGAATCTCATACTAAAGTCATGCGAATTTTTCATTACTAGTAATTTCTAACACAACACTACTTCAAAGGAAAAGAAAAATGTTGGAAGGGGAAACACACAATACAAGATACAACATGCACAAATATGTTCTAACAAAAATAACAACGACTAACACTACCCACTATAGGCTGGTCTACCTCCGCGGTTGGAGTCCGATCCATTTCCACGTCCGCACTAAGAGCGTAGTATAGCAGAGATGCAGCCAATCTCTTGCGTCTATCGGCGCTGCTCGTCACGAACCACTCGGAGATCGGCCTGCACAGCACAGATGGCAGTGAGTTCTGGGATCTCATGACCAGGCTGCTAAGCTGGAGTCGGTGGTGCACGTGTAGGAGCATTAAGTAGCTGAATGCCTTCCGTATAGTGGCGCGATTGATGATGGTCGGCACCTTCTTCACTGGTGTCTCCCCATAAAGTCTCACCTGGAAGTGTCAGAAGACACGAGTGAGAAGACGACTATAGGGAAAATGGCTTCGCGAGGTGTCGGTGAAGGGCTTATGGAGATGGATTATAAGCAAGTATGCCTAATTGACGGCTATGCTGCCAAGGATAGCATAGGTGGTGCGCCGAACAGAAGGATAAATATGCTCCAACTTCCCGTCTTCGGGATGACGTTGTGTTGTAGGATGCGCACAACTATACGGGCTACCGGTCGCAGACTGGTGGTGGTCCAGGATCTCCAACAAAGATAAGCTAAAGGATCTGAGGGTCCTCCATCTCAATACCATCAAGCTCAGCTCCCTCTG
Organism: Allium sativum; assembly: GCA_030737875.1. Classification (NCBI taxonomy): domain Eukaryota; kingdom Viridiplantae; phylum Streptophyta; class Magnoliopsida; order Asparagales; family Amaryllidaceae; genus Allium; species Allium sativum. The sequence continues at coordinate 81,738,315 of CM060914.1, forward strand.
CCATGATACCCAAAATCTGGGCCAAGTCAGCATCAGTGAACTCGATATGGGTGCCCACGACCTCATATCTGATGACGCAGGCCTCGTCATTGACGTCGACATCCATCTTGGTATCGAACAGACGGATGCAGTGCGGATACAAGTCGCATTAAAAAGTGTCAAAGCTCAGGATCTATGCTAGGCTAGCAGCTACAAAAAGCTCCTCCAAACCAAATGCGGCGAAGTCGACGAACTTCACCGGTTGGCCAATTTGGAACTCATAATTGGCCATGGATAGGTAGTGTTTAATCTTTGCATCATCACGGTCTAGCCAAGCGGCTTCCTAGGGCATGAGATCGGGGTATTGGTTAAGACATGCCATGGAGGAATTGGCAAAACGGGAAAGAGAAACTGCAAATCCAGAGTATAATTAGGTGGAGATTTGCACGAGAAGGATTCTGGTGGTAATTAGGGGTGAAACAGAGTGGGGGTTGCTCAGATTGGAGCTTGGGAAGGAGGAGGGTTTGGGTTTCTCGGCGGAAATGGGGTTAGGGGAGAAGGTGCGGCTGAACGATGTATATATACACATTCAGCCGAATACAGGTCGGGTCAACCATGCTTGCCTGTGGGGTAGCAGTCGACCTATTCCTAAGAGGGCGGTCCGTTGGATTTAAATTAATCCTACATGGGGGTGAATAGGGTTTGTTGAATTTTAATGAGATATTAAAATATCAGATCACAGATAATAACAAAGTAAGTAAATGTGGAATGTAGATAACACACAGATATACCCAACTTCGGCAAACACTACCTACTGCTGCATTCACTAAGGTATTTACTAGTTAATAAAACAGATCCCGCTTACAAGACCCTGTAAACTCGCGAACCCCTCGCTCCTATTCTAATCCTATGCTCAAAACCCTAGACTGATCAATATCCCCTAGATCAGATTTTCCCCTAGCTATAAACCCGTTGCTAGTAACCCTAGCTACAATCCTATAACTAGAAAACCCTAGTTTTTACAGAAAAAACTAGAAAACAAATGGCGATTTTACAATAAAAATTAAAACAAAAAAAAAATCTAAAAAATCCCCTTTTTTCATAAGATAAACTAGGTCAGCCTCTTTTCCTTTGTTTGTATCTGCCCGATTGTTCTTCCTTTTAAAAAATGGCGGCCGATCCCTAAAAGCTAGAGTTTTCTTCCTTATACCAAATCGAATCGCAATTACGAAATATTGATGCTTTGGAAATCCTCTGAAGCTCGAATTCTTTGCTTTGCTTGTCGATTGACTTGGTTTCTCTCTCTCTCTGGTGATCGAAAATACAACGAGTAAAACTGATTTTGGAACTGTTTGCTTTTTAAATTTGAGTTGCTTGATTTTCGGTTTCTCTCTGACTGTAATGAAACAATGTTTAAATAGGATTACAAAATCCTATAATTTCTCTCTGATTTCCATATAATGAGTTACTTTGATTTTTGGTCTGATTGCTTGCGTTTTTCCACTTATGTGATTTCCTTCGTTGTTGCCAAGTTTTAATTGCGTGAAAGATACCATGATTCATTTCTGGAGAAGAACGCAACCGTGTATACATATTTGAATTCCTAGAAATAATTAAATGATTCCATTCCTAAAACAATTTTGTGATTGGTTTGTGAAATTCTGGAAATAAAAGCTTGCCCCAAATTTTTTTTATGACTTATAGTGAATCCTCTATATGATTCTGTTGGGTAAACCATTCTCCTTGTGAATATTTGGAAACATCAGAAACCATGAGTCTGGAATGATTTTAAAAGTAAATGCATTTCTTTCCAAAAAAATGTTGAGATTGGAAGAAAAAAAATTATTTCCTACTTTTAAGAACTACAGGTTCCAAAAAAAATGCTGAGTGAATAACATGATCTTATTTATTGCCGTGAATCCCATCTTTGATTGCTTATTCAAATTTTGGCATTTGTTCTTGTGTGATTAATACTCTGGAAATAAATATTTCTACTTGATTCCAAAGTTGATTGTAAAAAAGATGGAATGACATTTGAATGATTTTGGAAACATGAAATCATAACCGACTTGCCATATTTGTTGAATTTGAATTGCTTTGGAATACCGTGAACTTCTGGAAATACAATTTTAAAAAACCATTTTTCCATTTTGCTGAAACTTGCATGTAATCTTTGGCATTCCTATTCAAAAAAGTTGTAGCTAAAAGGAATTGCCAAACATGACTTTTGGCCCATGCTGCATTGTCCTTATGATCTTGTGCATCTGAAATGGTCGATACATGTTTGAACACAGACTGACATTGCACATGTGATTGCAACCTGACATGACTCATTTGATCACATATAAATTTGAAACTGCCATGTATATTGGTGAGTTCTTCTTTGAGCTTAAACTTGTTTGTCTTGTGTTTTTTCCCAAACTTGAATTTTGAATTGCACAAACCTGTTGTACATACATGTTTACACTTGACCATTCTGGCTTGTACATGAAGCTTGTACCATGACCATGCTGCTTTGTACTTCAGTCATGTTGTATATGCACTATTTATATTTATAGTGTCCATTTGAATGCTACTTCACTTTTGACCACACTACTCTCGTCATCACCGTACTTATACTTCTTGACCATGTTTTATAAACCTTTTCCATTCTATTCTTTTATGGTTTGTCTTGGTGGCTGTATCTTGTTGTGTTGACCTTGAACACTTGGGTATTAACTTGCACTCGGATATTGCACTGTCCATTTACCACTGCTGCTCGACCATTTGTTTTGGTCCATGCTTGTGCACTTGCACTGGGTCGAGCTTGGTCTTCATGGCCGCTCCTTAGTGCATGTATGTTCATGGATACCTGACCCATGCACTGCGCATGTGTGTCACGCTTGACCTGAACACACCTTGTTGATTTATTTGTCCAATGCTAACCGTATTGCACCTGCATAAAAATATGTGTATATACATACACATGTATGTGTATACATGTATAGTGCATAACATATATATATATATATATATATAAATGTGAGCATTAGAAATACTGTCTACCATGTGGTATTTATAGTGTATCGCTGTGAATATCAAAAGCTGCATAGACACAGATGGATGTCCATAAAAAATCAGATCAAGTCATGAAAAATGATGAGAAACACACCAAAATTCTGTGGCAAGTAAAATTTTTAAAATAAAATTTATATCTGCTAGAATATAAAATTATTTCTGTTCCAGATTACTGTGTGTATTTTCTTTGTGATAGGTAAGCAGAAGACTGGACTGACAGTGAAGACAGAGACAGAAGACAAGTGTGTATGAGTGAAACTGTATATATATATATATATATATATATATATACAAGCATGAGTGAAAAGAGCTGAGTGTAATGTAGTGAGGCAGCACTGTTATAGAAATGAGTAAGTGTATAACTGAGTGTTGTAGTGAGAAACTAGTGTATATGAAATTGAGTATGAAATGAAATGTATTTTATTTTAGTTAGATATACAAATAGTGGAGTTATAAATTTGTACAGTTGAAATAAAATATTATATTTAAATAAAATACTGCTTGAATATTTAAATTCTTGTGCAGTAATATTCTATTTAAATATAAATATTATATACCTGTCTGTGATGCATTATAACAGTACGATTACAAACACATTTATAATAATAACTATATGTTTGTTATCAACAAACAAAAATCGTAGAATTGTTAGATACAACAATCTCCCCCTTTTGATGATGACAAACCTAAAATAAGATTTTGAATATAATATTATTATAAATGAGTTTGATAGTGAATTTTTGAACTCTCCCTATTTGAATGCTCCCCTACAACAAAACTCCCCCTAAATATGTGCATGAGTGAAAAATAATAATTGGAACTTCAATATTAAAATATTCAAAGAATACCTAATCAACAATCAAAATCTTAACTCATTCTCCCCCTTTTGGTATCATCAAAAGGATAGTGAAATTAAATAGTGATGAAAAAAGACTAAAAATACAATATCAGCTTAAGTGGGAGAACGATCATCATAAATCTCAATCAGTCAGACAAAAATCATGATATTCTAAGAACTAATGGCAAATTTCACATTTTAGAATGATGGATTTACGATGAAATTTATAAAAATGGAGAGAGTTTGCAAAATATAATTCCAATTATTTTCCAATAAATTTTAAAAAATAAATTGATCACAAAAAGTAGTGATGGGTTTGGACTGCGATTATACATTCAATTTAAGTGACGCAATCAGATAATCTCAAATCTCAATAGTTATCAATCAACAAATCATAATATTTCAATTAATATTAACATATTTCACAAATTAGAAAATGGATTGATAGGCTGGTTTTTACGCACCAAAGAGAATTTCAAAAAAAATTATTTATATCAAACTATTTTCTTTTTTTCTTTCTAATTTAAGAGCACACTGACCATGCATAACTAGATCTTGGATTTTTAAATGAGGTCAATTGCAGCTTAAATATAAGTAATCTCTTAACCATGCATGACCAGAGCTGGGATTATTAAATGAGGTTAGAGAAACACTTATGAGTATTACATTTTTATTATTTTCAGTGCCAACAGAAAAACTCCTCAATATATAAAACCAATGTGGATGATAGAAATGCGATAGATACAGAAATGGTTTATGAAATAAATTTCTAAATTAATCACATTATGAAATATGCTCAACTGTACCGGGATTCTTGAAAATTTTCAATTATCACTAACTCTAAAAAATAATATAATCACAATTCCATCACAAATATTTCCACTATTTATTCAAGATGATTTTCAAAAATATTAAACTCTCCACATTAATATAAAATCATGATGGATGGTAGAATAATGGTAGATAAAGGAGATGTTCGCGAAATAACCACCAATTCAAAGATATTATAAAAATTGTTCAATCATCATGAAAAATTAAAAAATTCCTCTCATTGTGAATTATATTGTAGTCACAACTCATCACAGTTTCAAAAATCTGATAATGATTTTGATGAGTTCTAAATAAAGCTTAATTTGGTTATTGATTTCAATTTCTGAATAAATAACTAGTAAATGCTTTTAAAATTGGAAAATCAATTATAAGAGGGAATTTAAAAGATATATACAAGACAAGAAGGGAAAAAAATACAGAATGAGAACAAGATCAATTAAAAATTTCAACTAACGGGGATTTTAACACCACCCTGGTGGTTATCAAAGATGTCTCAAACAACGGTATCCAAGCACAAAAGTAAAGAAATTAAATAAGATAATTCAGATCCATTTTTCAGAGTAGCAAAACATATTCAGAAAAAAATTCACAAGAAAGTTTTTAGAAAATTTTCAACAAGCTCAAGAAGACAAATCATGATCCAAGATTTAAAGAAATAGTTTATTTTAAATCATTTGAAGGAATGTGAAAACTTCAAGGTTCTATGAATCGATCACACAATGCTATTAATACCAAAGCCAAGGAGTGTGTGAGATTCAAGATATTAAACAATATCAAATGATTTCAAACAAAACAATATCCAAGTAATTGATCATGATTTCAGAATGAATTTCAGAATGTAGCACAAGAAAGATTTTTAAATCAGAGTAGTCAAGTCAATCAGAAAATCTTTGAACCTTTTATCAGAGCAGCAGATGATAACAAAAACAAATAGATAACTAAAAACATTTTCAAAGTTATTTCTTTTATCAGAGCAGCATAACAGTTGATTTCAAAGCAGACTTGTCAAGAGAATTTTTCACAAATATTTCTGAGAAGCACAAAAGAAATTTTCAGAATATTTACATCAAGTTTGAAAGATATTCATGATCCAAAATTAGACAATAATTTATCTGAAATCACTTGAATAAATGTAAATTTTGGGATGCAATGAATCAATCACTCAAGATTAATAATTTCAAATCTAAGAAGTGTATGAGATTTAAAATATAATAAATTTCAGATGATTTCAAGCAACCAAATTTTTAACAAAAGATGATCATGAATAATAATGAATTTCAAGATGTGTAACACAAAGATTCAAGTCAAAAAATTTCAATTCGGAAATAATCAAGCCAATCCAAAAATTGATGAAATTGTCACTACTGAAAAATGTTGGGTAAAAGTTTCCTAGAAAATACCATGGGAATAAAACCTAACCTTGCGGAAAAACAAATAGGAACGGATTGATGGTGGGGCAAAATGAACAACAGAGAGTCACCGACAAAACAATCACGGATCAAGCCATACAAGAAAGAATACAAGAGATTTATAGTGGTTCCACTAACGTCTTGCTAGTGTACATCCACTTGGAGAGAGGAGATTTTATTATTTTTCTACAAAAGAAAATATTACAAGACTGATAGCTAGTGGAGAAGAAGTAGAAGAAAATACAAGTTTTGAGCTGCACCTCACATTTTGAGATGATGCATACATTTACCTAATCCCTATCCTTATATAAGGATTAATACTTGGGTTTGAATCAATTGATTTATGGTTATAAATCAATGCCTAATTGATTCTCCAATTTATTTGCTCTTGATTAGCTTCCTTGTTTAATAAACCAATTAGAGAATTAATTCTTTACTTCAATATCCCAAAAACATCTTCATATTCTTCCACTTATGTAGGTAATTTATTGCCCTATCTAATTTTACAAAAGAGGAAATAATTTTTTTGATATCTTCCAAATCTTTTGCAGTTGGAAATATTATATTACTCAAATTAACAATATTTCCCAAATCTTCTATAAATGGAAATATTGTATCACCATAATCAATAATATTTCCAAATCTTCTGCAAATGGAAATATTGTATCACAAATTTTAACCATCTCCACCTTAATACTAAATTTCCTTGAAAGCATATCAACTTCACCTACATCCTCTTACTCTATGCATCTTCTCGGACAAGACACCATGGTTACTTTCCCTATTGAGCTTCGGCATGGCCATCACCCATTACACTTTGTCAACAAACTTCGATAACGCCACCGCCTGCCAACAAAGTGTTCAAACAAGAAATGGAAATGTTTCCCTATTTGAGTTGGCATCGCGTTGGTTTGTTTAAACATCCGCCTAAGTCCAATGTACGAGTTTTGGAAATGTTTTCCAATAAGAACCAGAAATGTTTTCTAATATAGAAAACAAGAAATGGAAATGTCCCCAATGTTAATAACGTATATTTTCTAAATTTAGAAAATAAGAAATATTGAATATAGGGAAAAGGAGATGAAAATGAACTAAAGAGATTAATGTTAAATAATGTTTGTTCGATATAATTTCCATCTGGAAATAATATCGTTGTTTGCACACTTGTTTTTCTTTGATAGTTAATTCACAGACTATCGAAGTTTTGACCATTTTAACGTTGTTAATATGGAGAGACCGATTGGATTATTATCCAAAGAACCACTCTGTATTGGCATAAGCGTTGCGAATCATATATGCCAAAGAAAATTGAAGACGGAGTAAAAAGCAAGGGCTGTTGTATAAGTCTTAGATAACAGTGACTAAGATGGATATACTGAATAGTGCCTTCGGTTTGTCCAGTCCCAGGACAACTTGTATGGACGAAGGTCTGACAGAGTATATCCAATGGATCGCATAAGTTGATCTATTCAAACGTATTCATGTTTGGTGGCGGAGGAATTCGTTTCTCTTAGCTGTATACCCGTGTTATTTTTGGATAAGTCAATTTATGATTTGGCGGGTATGACGATGTGACGTTCTAAGTGAATGACGATGAATGTCTGACAGAGTATTTCCAGAAAGGTCACGTACATTGATTTCTTCAACCGTACCAAGAGCGGAAGCGGAGAAGGAAACTTCTTTAGCTAACACGTAATGTACCGTTGTAGACGTCAATTAGTGATTTTCGATGGATCTAACCATGTGGCATTCGAAGTGAATCTGATGTGATGATAAAGCGTAGCTTCTAGCCTCATCAACCGGTAAATGACAGAAATCGGGCAGGTAGCATGGCTATGTAGGTCGCACCTATTAGGGTGTATAATCACCTGATCTAGAGTTTCATTTACCTTTAAAAATCTATTGTTGATGCTGTCCCATTTGGGAAACGGTTGCTTATCCCAACCGTTGGTGATATACATTCGATACACTCAAGCGAAATGAGTGGTCGGTCATGTGTGGCCGAGTTGCAAGATGTCCTTGTTGAACCCAGTGTATTCCTCTCTAGAGGTACACTAGCAGAAGGTGGTTCCATACCTTGTCATAGTTGGAAATCCATTATCCAATACGTGTTTGCGATTTTGATTGTATACTATATATGTAGAACGTGAGATGAAAGCGTTTCTGCTAGATTGATATAGATTTGTACTTAGACATTATTATAATATCAGAATGATATTGCTTGTCAAAGATATTGGATTCTCATAAGGGAAAAACCCATTCCGTATTCACGGCGTGGTCTTATGAGATATCATATATATGTTAAACCGTGTTAAACTATTTTACTCACACCAGTCCCATGACTGACCCGGAGTTTACTTTGTTGTTTTCCCTAAACTCTTGGGTGCCTAAATTTGTACGGGCAGTCAAGTAGTCGGGATTTACAGATATACTTGGAGAGCTTGGAGCAGGAGGTTTCAAGATTGTATAGCTATTGTTTTTCCGCTGTTGTTGTAAGTGCTCTATTCTGATAAAGTGCTATTGTATACATAACTGTTATATTTCAAAGTTATGTTATATATTATATGTTATTCGTTCCGCTGTGAGATTCGTGTTACTCTGATGATGTAAGTTCTTCTTTTCTTCTTCTATTCTAAGTTTCTATCTTATCTATCCTCACCCTCTAATTTCTTTCACTAATTACCAGGATTTTTCGATGTTTTGGTTATCGACATCGAGTTTATGTCGATAACCAAAGTCGCTCAAAATCCGGGTCGTTACAGTTGGTATCAGAGCTTAAGTTAAGTTTTACCTTGGCTCTGTGGCGTGACTCGGTAGAGATAGGGTTAGTAATACCCTAGATTGAGTTTGAGTGTATATATATATACGAGTGCGTATTTGTAATTTGATATAAAATGGTTTTATATTGTGGAGATTCATTGGTTGAGTAGTTTATGAATTCTGGTCGATCAGTTTGATCCACTGTATCGGTAGGGGTTTATAAACACTTGAATACGATGGACCAACACAGTATGGATATGTGATATATTATCATATATAGGTTGTGATTATAATCGAGTAAAATTATAACATGTGAAATGGTTATATATAACCAATCAGAATTCATATAAGTGAAATACGTGAAATCAGAATTGAAATTAAAACCTTGGAGATTTGGAAAGGTGTTTGTTAACAGATTTGGATTAAGTATAAGAAAATTTTAAAATCCTGGGTGATTTTAAATTGGTTTAAAAGCATTGTGAATGGTATTTGAAATATATTTCAAAGTGGAAGTGTTTGAGAAATGGTTTTGAAAGCTGATATAGTATTGAACTCACTTTTGTAGCTGGAAAATAAACACTGATGATGACTGCAGCATCATCAGTGTTCATCTTCGAGTGGTAAGTGACGGATTACTACCAAAGAGATTGTTTTTGAAATTGTTTAGAAAAGCAAGTTGTTTGAAATCCAAAAAGGAATAGTTAGTTTTAGTAAAGCAAAACTGTTTAAAAACTCCCAGAATAGATTATTTGAATAAAAACAAGTTAGAGAGATTTGTGAAAGCAAATTTGAAATTAAATATAAAGTCAGTCCAGTGGTAATTGAATTGGATTGGTAGGTTAAGAGTTTGGAATCGAGGATGGAACTCGAATTGGAAATGTTATTGTGGTTCGGATATAAGCGAATAATTGGTTGAGATGACATTGGTATATGTGGATTGATGACAGGTGAAGTGATAAAGTTGATATACACGACAAAAAGGTACAAGTTTATATTTGATATAAGCATGAGATTTATGAGCCGAATTGGCAAGCTGCTTGGCTGTTTGATTTTCTTTTGGGTTGGAGATGGCCTAGAGAGGCGAGTGGTGGTTTTACCGATAGGGCTGTACAAAGGAGGTTATGGCGAAATTTTCCGAAAAATTTAAAGTGTTGGAAAATTTTCAGAATTTTTGAAAATTTGTAGTTAGTCGGAAGGAATTAATATTTTAGTCGATATTAATTGGTTTAGAGAAACAAGAGATAAGGGGTAAACCGATAAGCTTTTACCAAATAGATAGGGTCGTCCTCTAACTTAGTAATTTCGAGGACGAAATTATTTTAAGTGGGGAAGAATGTAATGACCCGCATTGTCAAAGGTATTATAATTAATTTATTTAATTATATAAATAGTGATTTAGGGAATTAAATCGTCGTTAATTAAATTATAGTGAATATTTAATTAAATTAAATAATTAAATAATGTATTTAATTCAGAAATAATCAAAAATATTGGAAATCGCAATATTCTGTGAAGTGGGTCATCCCTTAGATTTAATTCATCTTAGAGTTGGATTATATTAACGAATATATTCAATCGACGTCGGTTTGAACGTATAATTATAATATAATTAAAATCGAGCTTGAAATGGCGCTGCAGTTCGTAAATTGGCGATTCGAACTTCAACTGAATGTACAGGATTCGTTTTAAGCCGGATTTCTGCGAAACAAGAAACGTGTGGAGCTGGTGGAGTATATCTTTCTAGTGGAAGAGAAAAATCGGGATTTCGTCGTGTAAATTTTGATGTATGTCCAAATCAAATTTTAGAAAAGTCGCTGTGGAATTCCTTTATAATTTATAAAGGAATTAATTATATTTTAAAAAGGAATTTCAATATAAATCGAATATCGGGTTGACCCAGATTTGAAATATCAAGTTAGAAATTCATATAGGAATATTCTAGAGCAGTATGATATTTCACTGCGAATATATACGATAATATTAATTTATTAATATTTTATTTAATTATATTTAAATATATTTATATATTTAAATGGGTCATCCAGAGCTTTAAAAATAGCCTCTTTTGCAAACGAAGTCGGAAGTCGACGAAACTAATTTTGTTGGATCCGCAATGTCAAATTTTTGTTAGATTCCAAGTTCGGTGATTTTTAAAGGCAGTGTGTGGCCGTATGGATTTTTAGAGTGAAAAACAGTCAGTATTTCGACAGTTAAAAATACGTTGTGTGAGCAAACGAAGTCGGAATTCGATGAAACCAGTTTCATTGGGACCGTAATGTCGAACTATAGCTGCATGTCCATTTTCGTGATTTTTGTGTGTCGTATGTGGTCACGTGGATTTTTTGAAGCCAAATACATATAGCGTTGGCTTAAAAATGAATTAAAATAACGAATATAAAAGTAATAAAAACTATCTATATAATACCCTCTTTCACCCTAAAACCTAACTTCATTTCTTCGGTGGTCAATTAGGTTCTGGCGCCTCCATTTTTATTTTTTTCACAAACAAAAAAAATCCACAGTGAAAATCTCACCTTCATAAATCAAAATCAATTCCTACGAACACCATAAAATCGTATGACATATAGATTTGAGGATCTGGTAGTCTGCTCTTCAGTTCTGTACTTGTTTCAATGGGTACGACGCCCAGTTTTGTTCGCTGGTTTTAGGAACCGTGAGCTAGGGTTGGCAATAGCAGGATGTAGGAGCTTCAAATCAGATTTTCGATATCGATTTTGGTTTTAGAATGGAGAGTAGCATCATGTCGGAGATTTTGGGAGTTTACCGTGTGATTGATGTTCGATGTCTTCCGCGTGAAGCGAGGAACGGTTTCAGGAACTCGTGAGTGGTAGAGCATTGAAGGAGATGAATAATGGTGGAGTTCTCTTGGCATTCGGTGGTGTAATCGAGGAGAGGAAGTTGACAATGGAGTTCGGTTTACAGGAGGAACGATACTGAGCAGAACGTGGAAGGAGGAGGACCGAATAAAAGAAAGAGGGTCTGGGCTTTGAAGTCGTAGGCTTTAAGGGAAGTGGTGGGCCGATTTTGGTTTGGTAAAGCCCTTAGAAATTAATTTAGTTAGTTATTTTATTGTATTAACTTTAAAAGATCATAACTATCACGTACGATATCAGATTGACGAACCGTAAGTTGCGTTGAGACCTATGGACGAGAGCTTCACAATGAAGCTGACTGGAAGTGGATTGGGGCTCGTATGAATTTATGGCGAAATAAATTGTCCGACTGAGTCAAATAATGCAAACCGTTATTTACGATTAACACGTCAATGTGAGTAAAACTCACCAACTCTGTATAGTTCTATTTTTATAGTGTATTCTTAGAACTGTTAGATATTGTCTGTTTGATTGTGTGTTGACTGTTTGATTGAACTGCTAGTCAGTTAGTAGAAATTATATATATATATATATATATATATATATATATATATATATATAAACCATTAAATATTTATATGTGATTATGTTATCAGAATATTTCACAGTGAAGTGAAATCGATGTTAATTATATTGTCTAACATCTGTGATGCAGGGAAACAGGTCGGAGGAATCCAACTGGATTCCTCAACAGTTATTTTACTATGATTTATATATTGTGATATATAATGTGATATATAATCTGATGATTGATTATGTGTGTTTGGACGATATTTATCGTTGTTATATGGTGTGTTAAATACCATAAGAAAATACCAGAATGTAGAAAGGAGATTTTCAAAAGTATATGTTGAAAATGATTTATTTATATAAAATCACTTGATTTTATATATAAGAAAAAGGATTTTGATAAAAGAATTATATTTGATTATCAAATTAAAAGGAAATATATTTGTTAAACAAATATAAAGGAAATTATTTATAAAACTAATAGGAGGAGGAATATTTGTAAGACATTTACAAATAGGAAATCAAAGGAAATATTTGTGGAAACATTTACAAATAGAATAATGGAAATATTTATTTTTTAGAATAAATAGAATAAAGGAATATTTATTTGTTAAATAAATATGATTTAATCAAAGGAATATTTATTTAGTGAATAAATAGAATAAAGGAATTTTATAAAATCAACCGATTTTATAAAAGGAAATAGTTTGAGATTTAAAGTATTTATAATATCAGAAGGATATTATAAAAGAGAAATATTTATTTAGAAAATAAATAGGATAAAGGAATATTTATTTAGTAAATAAACAGAATAAAGGAATATTCATTTGGAAAAAAATAAATAGGGTTATAAAAAGGAAAATTTGACAGGAGTTAATAAAAGAAAGAGTTAAACAAATAGAGTTAAATCGATTTGGGTCATTCGACTAGAGTCAAATCGAATAGAGTTATTCGAATATAAGTTATCTGAATAAGAGTTAAATCAAAGGGAGTTAATCGGATAGTGTTATTCAAAAGGAGATAATCGAATTAGTTATTCGAAGTGGAGTTAATCGAATTTAGTATTCGAAGGAGTTAATCGAATTTAGTTATTCGAAACGAATAAATCGAATATGGTATTCGAAAGTTAGTAAATCGAATATGGTATTCGAAAGTTAGTCGAGTTAAACGAGTAGAGTTAGTCGAACCATGGTAAAAGAGTTAGTCGAACCTAATCAAAAGAGTTAGTCGAACCTAATCAAATGAGTTAGTCGAACCTAATCAAATGGGTTAGTCAAACCAAGTCAAAAGAGTTAGTCGGATCTAATCAAATGAGTTAGTCAAACCAAGTCAAAAGAGTTAGTCGGACCTAATCAAATGAGTTAGTCAAACCAAGTCAAAAGAGTTAGTTGGACCTAATCAAATAGAGTTAAGCAAATAGAGTTAACCAAAAGGAGTTAATCGAATATAGTTATTCGAAAGAAAGATTATCGAATGTAGTTATTCGAATGGAGGAGTTATCGAATAGAGATTATTCGAAAGAGAATTTCGTAAGGAAGTTTGTTAAAGTTTTAAAGGATAAACCTTGTCTATCCCGAAGTTTAAACTGTTGTTCAGTTAAGGTCTGAGAGGTAATTATACCCCAACTTGATTGACTTCGTTTTTAACTAAGAAATGACTAAGGTTTGATAGTAAGTGGTGGTTAAGTGAATATAGTTAATAAGTGTAATGATTTGAGTTGGCATCGCGATGGTTTGTTTAAACATCCGCCTAAGTCCAATGTACGAGTTTTGGAAATGTTTTCCAATAAGAACCAGAAATGTTTTCTAATATAGAAAACAAGAAATGGAAATGTCCCCAATGTTAATAACGTATATTTTCTAAATTTAGAAAATAAGAAATATTGAATATAGGGAAACAGGAGATGAAAATGAACTAAAGAGATTAATGTTAAATGATGTTTGTTCGATATAATTTCCATTTGGAAATAATATCGTTGTTTGCACACTTGTTTTTCTTTGATAGTTAATTCACAGACTATCGAAGTTTTGACCATTTTAACGTTGTTAATATGGAGAGACCGGTTGGATTATTATCCAAAGAACCACTCTGTATTGGCATAAGCGTTGCGAATCATATATGCCAAAGAAAATTGAAGACGGAGTAAAAAGCAAGGGCTGTTGTATAAGTCTTAGATAACAGTGACTAAGATGGATATACTGAATAGTGTCTTCGGTTTGTCCAGTCCCAGGACAACTTGTATGGACGAAGGTCTGATAGAGTATATCCAATGGATCGCCTAAGTTGATCTGTTCAAACGTATTCACGTTTGGTGGCGGAGGAATTTGTTTCTCTTAGCTGTATACCCGTTTTATTTTTGGATAAGTCAATTTGTGATTTGGCGGGTATGACGATGTGACGTTCTAAGTGAATGACGATGAATGTCTAACAGAGTATTTCCAGAAAGGTCACGTACATTGATATCTTCAACCGTACCAAGAGCGGAAGCGGAGAAGGAAACTTCTTTAGCTAACACGTAATGTACTGTTGTAGATGTCAATTAGTGATTTTCGATGGATCTGACCATGTGGCATTCGAAGTGAATCTGATGTGATGATAAAGCGTAGCTTCTAGCCTCATCAACCGGTAAATGACAGAAATCGGGCAGGTGGCATGGCTATGTAGGTCGCACCTATTAGGGTGTATAATCACCTGATCTAGAGTTTCATTTACCTTTAAAAATCTATTGTTGATGCTGTCCCATTTGGGAAACGGTTGCTTATCCCAACCGTTGGTGATATACATTCGATACACTCAAGCGAAGTGAGTGGTCGGTCATGCGTGGCCGAGTTGCAAGATGTTCTTGTTGAACCCAGTGTATTCCTCTCTAGAGGTACACTAGCAGAAGGTGGTTCCATACCTTGTCATAGTTGGAAATCCATTATCCAATACGTGTTTGCGATTTTGATTGTATACTATATATGTAGAACGTGAGATGAAAGCGTTTCTGCTAGATTGATATAGATTTGTACTTAGACATTATTATAATATCAGAATGATATTGCTTGTCAAAGATATTGGATTCTCATAAGGGAAAAACCCGTTCCGTATTCATGGCGTGGTCTTATGAGATATCATATATATGTTAAACTGTGTTAAACTATTTTACTCACACCAGTCCCATGACTGACCCGGAGTTTACTTTGTTGTTTTCCCTAAACTCTTGGGTGCCTAAATTTGTACGGGCAGTCAAGTAGTCGGGATTTACAGATATACTTGGAGAGCTTGGAGCAGGAGGTTTCAAGATTGTATAGCTATTGTTTTTCCGCTGTTGTTGTAAGTGCTGTATTCTGATAAAGTGCTATTGTATACATAACTGTTATATTTCAAAGTTATGTTATATATTATATGTTATTCGTTCCGCTGTGAAATTCGTTTTACTCTGATGATGTAAGTTCTTCTTTTCTTCTTCTATTCTAAGTTTCTATCTTATCTATCCTCACCCTCTAATTTCTTTCACTAATTACCAGGATTTTTCGATGTTTTGGTTATCGACATCGAGTTTATGTCTATAACCAAAGTCGCTCAAAATCCGGGTCGTTACACCAGCTCAAGCAATGCCCAACTTAGCAGTCTGCAAAGACTTATGCATATCCACTGCTTTCTCCTTTGATCTCTGACCAACTTCAAACGATCCCTTCTTTTTCTTATCAAGCACATCCTCTTGGAAAAATCATGCCTTGTTGAAGCTTTCTCTTTTGATCATATTCTATCTATGTAGATACTCAAGGTCCATTCTCGTATGCCTAGCTTTGAGATCTTTTCCACGAGAACAGTAGACTCCAACCGTTGACTCTCCATGTTAGACCAAAAATTGGTTCTAACACCCAAGCAAAAAATAGTTTCAAATGAAATAAAAGGAAAAACAGTAAGAACACACGATTTATAGTGGTTCGACATTAAAGAGCCTACATCCACTTTATACTTTGTTGATTGATGATACGAGTACAAACACAATGTTGAATTTCTCTCAATCTCTCTAATACAGTCGATAATATCTCTCAAGGATTGATAAAATGCACTCCAAAAGTTGATGGTAATATGAATAAAGCAGTGAAATTCGATGGTTGTGGGAGTTAGAGTCAATATTTTGCCAAAATATCCTTTCAAATGGTGCTTTGAGGGGTATTTATATGCAGAAATTCAACTTGGATCGGTGCCACATGGCGCTCATCCCGTTCGGTTCAGAGCTGGAGGTTTGGAGATGGTGACAGCGCATTGAGATCGTGAGTTAGTGGGGAGAAACCGCTCCGCATATACAAGAGACCGTGTACTGTATCTTCTGAGCTGACCTTCCTTGATTCGGATTGGAATGGTAAAAAAAGGGGATCAGATCAGGTGGCACCAAATCGATCTGGATCTGCCACCTTCTTTCATTTCTTGGTTTGTTTGCTACACCATGAATGGGTTCTAGGACCTCCGAACCGGTCCGGGGTTTTGCTGCGAGTCCTTCTGATCAACAACATTTCTTTTCGATTGATCTTTTAACTTTGTGTAGCCTAATCCACAAAGTAGGCTAATATTTTGCCCCCTCGAATTATACTTTTATCAGAGATAAAGTGTGCTTCGAAATGATCCACATATTTGCTTCCGAATTGCTATTGTTGAATAGTTGCTTCCATTCGTCTGCCGAGTTATGACCTTTCATAAAGTCGCATTTTTTGACATTTGTAGAGTTTATAAATTCACCATGGGATGCATAGATCATTCCTGTTGTTTTCAAAAGCATCAAGATTTTACTTAACGTTTGAGGAGTTCCTCCAGGTAATTTCTGATACTTGTATTGAGATGTCGACATTTTTTGGATTTCCTTTCCACGTGTTAAGTGGTATTCCTTCGAATTACTCTTTTACATTTGGGTTTGGATCGGTTCTGTCCGATCCGCAATGCGCCAGGCCCTTGGTCACACTATTGGGCTGAAGAGGGGCCTTACGCTTGTTTATTTCTTTTTTCGTTCGGATCAGTTTTGGAAGTGAGGCCCACCGGAATGCGAATAGCCCCCTAACACTTGTATAAATTCACGAAGCCTTCTCTCTCCTCTTTTGCTTTCCCTGTTTTCATCTTCTAAATTCGAAACCCTAATTCCCAATTTTCGCAAATCTTTTTAATTCTCCAAAACGAATTCAAAGGTAGGTTTAAATTCTATTTTCCTTGATTTTATTGTTGAGCTTACATAAATCGTACTCGAAACTAGTATCAATTCATGTCATCGCTTCCCCATTGTCTTCAATGTTGCCTTTGGGGATTTCCAGTTGGCCGCCGCCGTCGTCGGTGGAGTTCTGACCACTTATTGGTGGTGATGTTGGTGGTTTGAGCTTTGCGTCGCGAGCGATCGCCTATGGGTACTCGATGGGTTTCAGTGATTTGAAGAATGGTGGAGAGGAAGAAGAACACACACGTGGAATAATAAGATCGATTTGGAGCGGATCAGATGATCTCTGCGTGGTGAGGATAAAGTATGTTGTTTCGATTTGGATTGTAGGGACTCGAGTTGGATGAAGTTTCCAGGATATACACGTGATGAAGTTGATGCCTCCAGACATTAATATAGTTCAGCTCGGTGTTGACCGATCCGAACGAAGTCACTTCTGTCCATAAAGAATAATCCGATTCGCTTGAGGCAAACATCTGAACTGATCCGCTGGCAACAAAATCTGATCTGCTTCTGACAAGGACGCCCGAACCGATCAACTGGTGAGAGAAACACTCGAACCGATCCGTTGATTGATAGAAACACTCGAACCGATTCGTTGATGACAGAAACACTCGAACCGATCTGCGGAGGAAATATATACTCGAACGGATCCATTGCCATCCAACGTGAAATGCAAGAACGTTTCCACCAACTTACCCAAAATTAACTATGGCTTGTGATTTTATGGACAGTCAGGATAGAGCCTTCTAGACTGAACTTCTTGACTGTTATGAACACATAATTTCTTTTCTCATCTTTGCCTTGCATTCTTCTATACTTATCTTGTATTCTTTAATTCCATCATTGTTACACATTTGCACACTTTAACTCAAATACATGCATATGGGGACACGGGAAATTTCACTCTAATTTCTGTTATCTTGTGGATAGTACAACAGATATGACTGAGAGATGCTCACTTAGATTAGCAGAGAAAAGAGAAGCTGTCGGAACATCTAAATATCCTATCATCAAAGATATACCCTCCACTTCAGATCCGAAATGGGATAGTGAGGGTCCGGACTACGAAATGAAGATTCATGTAAATGAAGCATCCTCCGGAGATAATGTCTCTTTAGACGAAGAAGAGGAAGGAGGAATAAGAGATAGTCATGCTCCAGATGAGTTAGAGAATGTTATTGTCTTGGAGAAGCCAGGAGACTCCGTTTCATCAACAATTGACAACGATAAACTTGCACGACTATGTTTAAAGCATGGGATTCTTCGAAAAGATACCGAGTTGCCCTCTAAAACTGATCGACCTCACAATCCACCGGAAGGGTATATGTCCATCACTAGATTGATGTGTCTTGTTGAGGCAATTCCTCTATTTACACCATTCATCATCGATTTTTTGAGACAAATGCAGATCTCTCCAATGCAGCTTCAACCCAAATCCTATGCTTACCTGTATACCTTATATATAGCTTATAGGGAAATTTTGGGTACACAGGTTACCTTCGAGGATGTCCATTTCTTCTTTAACTTCAAGCATCGAACCCAGGACACCCCGTCCTTTGTATACTTTGAGTCGATGCCAAAAAGGAAAATCATCAGTGTGTCGTTCAGTAGAAAAGTTGGTGATCCAAGACTTGAATAATTCTATATTAAATAGCAACCGGGATGCACCAGGAGATGGCTTAGATCAAGTAAAGACACCAGCCTTCAATTTCTAATCTTCATCACTTTTGTAAATGTATTGACTATCGTTTACTTTCTCTTGCAGTTCCTAATCCGCCGCAGGAAAAGCATCAGGTGTACTTTGATCGTCTGAACTGGCTTCTTAACGGAGAAAAAAGTTCTTCACTAACAGAGATGTTCTTGTGGATGATTATCTTCACCGCCATTGTTTATTAGCTATTACTTATAGCATAGGTCAAGGAGAGGGTCCCTATGTGCATATACCCCAAGTCGAGGGGCCAATTGATACTTTACCTAGGAGGGAGGAGAGTTCAAAATCCCCGACAAGACCTGAAAAGAGTCCTTCTCCCACTTCAACTCAGAAAGATATATTAGCAAACATATCTGAAAAGGATAGAGATAAATACATCAACCCTGTGGATGTGGCTACTCTTGAAAAACCGATTTCTCCAATAGGGGTACCATCAACTAAATCTCAAGCCGACGACGCTTCTATGGATGATTGCATATATCAAGGCCTAGGTAAGCTTCCCTTGCCCGATACCATTTATACTTCAGAGGATTTTAGAACAGATCCTCTTACTCTCACCTCCGAGGAGGAAGTTATCCCTGCGAAGACTGGGGAAACTGTACATACTGGCCTAACTCCAGGCTCTGGTTGGTTGAGGGAGATATCACTTAGGATATGCACAACACTCTAGCATTGCACGTCACAACACTTGTGCTTTATATTAATTCTTGATTCTTACATGTGCATGCATCATTTTGCAGGACAAATGACACGTAAACACTAAGATATCATGAAATTCCGCACCAGCATGCCTAGGTTTGACCTCAATACTAAACACGATCGACATGGGAGTTGTGGCAGAGACGACAAGAGACATTATGATTCCAGTCGTCCTTATACTTCGCGCTCCCGCTCTCCCCATCGGTCAGACCCGGACCAGCACAAAAGCTATCAAGACCTCCGTGAAGGAGACAAACCACGTCCCAAAGCTCTGACTCCTCCTAAAGAGAAACATCCTCAAGAGAAGCCACTTTCGAAGCATATCAATTCGCAAGATAAACATAAAGTTTCTGAGAAAAGGCCAGGCAAAGGCGAAACATCCATTATACCTACCAAGTGATGAAATGTTGAATTATCCATATCCAAACCTATGTTACTCGATTCCGAGAATAAAGCAAAGCTGGCATATTTGAGGAAATAATTTCAAGATCACTACTTTGACCATATGCAGTTTTTTCCCGCACTTGAACTGGTGCCTTCGAAGTGGCAGATGATGCTAAGGCAAAAATAGATTTAGTAGATAAACAATATAAGGAGATGTATAAATATTCGTGCAACCTTTCCAAAATCATTTGGGACTTGATCACCGACATTGGTCATATGAAGGAAATGGCCGAGTACGATGAAAGCATCTTGAAAAATTAAGATAAAGAAGTGTAAGATGCACAGGCTTAGCTTTCTCTTGCTTTACGGAATGTTGAATATTATAAAAAACAACATGAGGAGCTACAAAAGCGTTATCACACTGTGTTGGTGTAACAATACAGATTTCGCTTGGACCTGATCGGTCGCTAAATCGACCAAGACCATTCGAAGCCCGGATACGCTTACTCTGGGCATACAACACATCAGAACAAATAACAGAAGACTTTTATAAACATCATAATAATGTTACATCAGAGTACAGAATATATCAGAGTACATCGAAAATAGTACTACAACATAAGATTAATTTACAATAAATTTAATACAATGCAGCGGAACCAATAAACTAACACAGCGGAAGACTATCAGTGCTCTGGATGCAGCTTTAAATTTCAATCTAGAATCCTGCTTAATAAATAAATATCTATAAAACAAACCACTCGACTGCCCGTGTGGAAATAGGGGCACCCTAATTTGCAAGTGAAACAAACTGTGAGTCAGTCATGGGACTGGTATGAGAAATCCTACTTAACTTATTTAATAATAAGGCTAGTCATAGGACCACGCCGCTAGCGCGGAACGAGTTTACTTCATTGGATTGCCAGTGCATAAATAAAGAAAATCTTTTAAACAACGCAATGCTTTTTATAAAAATGAAACCGTTATAAGACTCAAGTCCCATCACACAATGCAACGCAAACCGGAGGATAGAGTTCTACCTTATAATGGCCAAAAATGCTTAATACGAATAAAATGAAATCATTTGATATTACTACTAGTGTCAAGTCAGTTTAAAACACTTTTCAATATAAATGTATCAATCCTGGATGGCATAGTACCCCGTCCTACTATGTTGCCATATATAGGTTTACAATCAAATTTGTAATGTCGTATTGGAGATTGGTTTTCCATCATGAGTCAAGGAAAGGGATGGTCCCCTTACCGATTCGGATCACCTCTAGCAAGATGACCTAGGATCCCCCGCAGTGAACCCTTGGATCCTGCAAGGTCGGTCCACACATACTTTAGTAGATTAGTTATTCCAGAACACACATTTCTCGGACCTATCAGACCTATCACTTGGCCAGTAGCGACCAATATCCGAGGCGCCTCGCAATCCATCAACCACATAAGTAAAAATGTCTGGGCTCCATACCATAACACCACTTCTAGCTAGAAAGAAACGTTGTGCACTTCCTACATTCCCTTATCCCGTTTCTGACTCTTACCAGGGTGTGAGGCTTGCGAATTAACATTATACACAAAGCTATGCTAATTAAAGTTGTGCTTTGATCATCAACCACAGGGCTCTGCTTTTCAACAAAAGCCTTGATTATTTGCATCTTAGCATGCCACATTGACAATTCACGCCATGCAACTAATGTCTATCGATATATAACCTCTAAGCTCGTACGTATCAGAGAAGGGTGTTAAGCAAGAGAATAAATTCTCCACCACCAAACAGATATATATTTGATAGAGATCAATCAACACAGAATAAAATCCAATGTCAGACACACATCCATTTACAAGTCCGTTCTGGGTCTGAACGAAACTGGAGACGCCTCATTCCATATGTCCAATATGGAAGAGAGGCTCTCGCATATCCGGACAATCAACTAGTACGTCCAGACAACTACCACTTTAACCCTTTACTGGGAGCTACCCAATTCAGGGCATCAGTAGTCATCCATTCGATGTGAAGATCGCTGGTCTTCAACCACCGTCTTCAATGTCTTCGACTTTTAGTCATCGTATAATTATTTGAAATGAGATTTAACTCGGTCTTTTCAAATAATTCTTGGACATATATAATTCAAATCATTTCTTTCTTTGGTTAAATTTAATTCAATTCAATAGATTAATGTCAAATAAATCTAACCGTCCATATTACTTTATAAACCAAGGGAAATTGGTTTGTTTCCATTCCATATCATTCATAATATTTTATAACGATTTTTCGCTATTTTTATTTATATAAAAATAGCCCATTTAATTCGAACGATGTTTCAAGTCATCACGCGACCCTGGCGCTGTTTTTATTTAGATTTGATTTACACATTTCTCAAAATTTAGTTGTGGGATCTTAACAAATTTAATACCGTTGGAAAGATCTTTCCAAAGCGAATGCAACGGTTCCAGTTTTGGGAAAATACGATGGTCGGATCTTTCGGTATAATCATTTAAAGTTATGATTCCGAAACCCGAACTACTGCGCGCGATTCGTTTTATTTTAATTATATATATATATATATATACATATTTCGTTCGGCAATTTCAAAACCATTTATTTTATTTCATGTAAATTTTGTAGAATTCATATCCATGTTAAAAATTATATTTTTAACATACAAACATATATTTCAAGATATGTCTATTTAATTCACTTCATTAACATGTTAAAAATAATGTTTTTATGTAACAAAAATATTTTAACATTTGATTCTTTTATACTACTTCACTAACATGTTAAAGACGATGTTTTTATCTAATAAAACATTTTTAACATATGATTCTTTTATTCTAATTTAACATGATAAAAATTTCATTTTCTTTTAATGACAAAACATGTTTAACATATAATTCTTTAAATTCTAACTTACATGATAAAAATGTCATTTTTAATGACAAAACATGGTTAACATATAATTCTTTTTATTCTAACTAACATATTAAAAGTGACATTTTTGTCTAACCAAACATACACATGTAATCTTTTTAATCTAAACTAACATGTTAAAAGTTATATTTTTGTCAAACCAAACATATATTAACATGTAATCTTTTTAATCTAAACTAACATGTTAAAAGTGGCATTTTTTGTCAAACCAAACATACATTAACATGTAATCTTTTTAATTTAAACTAACATGTTAAAATTGACATTTTTGTCAAACCAAACATATATTAACATGTAATATTTTTAATCTAAACTAACATGTTAAAAATGACATTTTTGTCAAACCAAACATATATTAACATGTAATCTTTTTAATCTAAACTAACATGTTAAAAGTTACATTTTTGTCAAACCAAACATGTAACGTCCCGCATTTTTATCGGTTTGTATTCGAATATTTAAATCAGTTTAAATATTGAATTCGTAATATAAGTGGATTTATATATTAATTAAAACGAAGTTGAACGTATAAAATATATATTAATTATAATCGAGCTCACAACGACGCTGCAGTTCGTAATTTAACGTTTTGAACTTTAACTGAGCGTACATGATCCGTTACAAGTCAGATTCCGTCGAAATAAGAAACAGTGGAATCTATTTAACTGTATTTTTCTAATGAAAGTGAAAAATCGAGATTTCAGATTATATATTGAAAGTTATGTCCAAATTAAATATTCAAAAAAGCAGCGGTATATTCGTTTTGGCCATAACGGTTATTTAGATATATTTAAATATCGGTCTTGAATTTAGACAAGGTTCTTTTGAGATATAGTTATAATTTAATTTTTAAAATTTTATTGTAATTTTTAATTAATTAAATACACAACTTTTTTATTTGGAGTATTTTGCACCCTGTATCAGTATTTTGGGGTTTCAAAATATGAGTTAACCTACCGATATTATTATATTTTTGTGATCGTGACACCTCGATGGACACGACCGTAATCTTACTTCTGTCCGTAGCAGCTCAGACATGGGCGAAATGCTATGTAGCTCAGACATGTAGCCTCTTTCCATACGCAAGAACTCAAAAGTGGTAAACACAAGCCGACATACTCTATCGCAGGGGCGGAGGCTTTGAAGTGGTTCATGCATGTTTTCTGGAGAGGTGCGGAAGTCATATATTGGAAGTGTGTGTGATGGGACGGTTGTAGCCGTGATGAGGGAATACAAAAATATGAGTTTCAGACCATGTGTTGGTGCCGGAGTGCGATCTGGAGGGGAGAACAGGCGCATAGGGTAGGACAGCGGGGATTGGCATTGGGAATAATATGAGGAGTGATGGAGCGAAGGGCATGCAGAACTGAAAGGTGAAAAGTAATGGAAGGTTTTGCTACGGGTTCAGAGCAACTTGACGCCAAGTTTGGAGCGGCTTCGGAGGGGTGTCGATGCGTTGGAAGGAGGAGGTTCGGACTTCGATATGGTGGTGCTCAGGTGGAGACGAGGTGAAGAGGAGAAGGTTGGATTTGGTATTGATATTTGTGGGGGAGGGACATGGCGTACAAGAGGGTAATGACACATGGGGAAGGATCATATTGGGAAGGAAGTGTTAACGTTAAATACTGGAGGGGAGCATCTTGCGGATCTGAGCTGTTATGGAATTTTCGAGTATGGCAGCATAAGGAAACAGGTGCAAATACATGGAAAAGAAGAAGAGAGGGTGGAATGTGAAGGATGGATTTACACGTATGAATTTTGTCGACTGATGAATGAAGAACGTGCGTTATGTTGTAAACATGTGTACAGTTATGAATGAACAGTTTGTATGCGGAGTTTGTATATAGGGAGAGGGCACAAAGTCATAAACAGACGCAAGAAAAGTTGAATGGGCCGAGTGGGAAGAAAAGAGGGCAGAATTAAGGACAGTCCGACACGTTGAAATCATATGGACGCAGGCCACGTAGTGAAGTTGATCCGGAGTAGCTTGGAGCTCACTGGAAATTATAGCGAAATTGAACGTCGGGTTTAATCGACCGACGCAAATCCTTATTTAACGGTTAACACGCGAAGATGAGTAAATTCACTAACTCTGATCTATTTTAAAATATTATAATTATATTTTAATATTGGTTGAATGCTATGTGATGGTTGCATAGGTAAATTACAATTAAATTGGTTAATATATATAGCGTCGTATATATATGCACACCATTGGTGGGATACTGATTACATCGATTATAATATTCCATAGTATGAAATTGGTGTTATTTTTGGTGGCTAACATCTCTGAATGCAAGGAAACCAGTTGGAGGAATCCAACTGGATTCCTTAACAATTATATTGTAGTCTTTCATATAATACGTTATATGACAAAAAAAAGTGTGGTTCATTATTATTTTGAATATGGAATTTCACTGGCCTAGAAATAACCTGTATTTTAATACCGTAAAAATAGATAGAAATTGATTCGAGTTTAAAAAGGAAAAATCAATTGTTTAAATAATGGTTGAATTTAAATTGGAATCATATTATTAACTCGTTTTAGTTATATTAAAACAGGCTATTTAATTTATAAACAATGTATAGGAATAAGGTTGAATAATTATTATTAAATAGTTTGGAAATATAGGAATCGACTTATAAAGGGAAATATAGCAGCGTATTGCATTAGTTATAAAGGGAAATATAACAGCATATTGCATTAGTTATAAAGGGAAATATAGCAGCATATTGCATTAGTTATAAAGGGAAATATAGCGGTGTATTGCAGTAGTTATAAAGGGGAATATAACAGCGTATTGCATTAGTTATAAAGGGAAATATGGCAGCGTATTGCATTAGTTATAAAGGGAAATATAGCAGCGTATTGGTTATAAAGGGGAATATGACAGCGTATTGCATTAGTTATAAAGGGAAATATAACAGCGTATTGCAGTAGTTATAAAGGGAAATAAAACAGCGTATTGCATTAGTTATAAAGGGAAATATGGCAGCGTATTGCAGTAGTTATAAAGGGGAATATAGCAGTGTATTGCATTAGTTGTAAAAGGGAAATAAAGAAGAGTTTATAAAAATATGGAAAACTAGAAAGAAAGTATTAAATTAAAGGGCCAGTGTTTGTGTGATGTTTGTGTGTACATTTGAATGGATGTTTGTTTTTACCTTGATAGTTAAATAACCGACTATCGAAGTGTTTTGACCATCATTGTCAGTAGGAGAGACCGGTTGGGTTTATTAGCCGAAAACCACTCCGTATAGGCATAAGCGTTGCGAATTAGATTATGCTGAAGATAATTGAAGACGGAGTAAATTGCAAGGGTCGTTCTATTTCAAAATGGTGCTTTCTATTTGTGCAGTCCCAGGACAACTTGTATGGACGAGTGTCTGACAGAGTATACCTAACAAATCATGTACAGTTGATATCTTAAAGGTATTATGTCTGGTGGCGGAGGAATTCGTTCCTCTTAGCTTTTTATACCTGTGATATTTTTGGAAATCGATTAGTGAATTGACGGGTTTGACGATGTGGTATTCAAAGTGAATGGTGATAAGATGTTCTGAAGATAGACGTAGCCTCTAGCCTCACAACCAGGAAGTAACAAAAGTTGGGCTAGGCAGCATGGCTAGTTTGGTCATCCCCAAGCAGGGTGTATTGTCACCGATCTAGAGAAAATTCATATTTGTCCTTCTTTTTTCGATTCTGTATCTTCGGATTACGGTTGGATGGCCAACAATCGTGGGTGGCAATATATTTGATACACTCAAGCTAAATGAGTGGTCGGTCATGTATGGCCAGGTTGCAAGGCGTTCTTGTTTAACCCCAGTGTATACCCTGTAGAGTAAACTGATCGGAGAGTGCTCCCATACCTTGTTTGTTGGAATCCAATCTCTAATAAGTGCTCTGCAATTTATGATTTATACTATATATGTGGAGGGTGAGATGAAAGCGTTCTGCTACTTGGTTATTTATATTTATTAGACATTATTATAATATCACTAGATTTTGATATCAAAATGATTTAGGTTATAGTAAGGTAAAAACCGTCCATGTTTATGTGTGGGTTGGTCTTACTATTATCCTTTTGTTTCAAAAGGATTTTCAAAGATAAACAATATGGTTGGAGTTTACTCACACCAGTCCCATGACTGACCCAGAGTTTATTTTGTTTGTTTTTCCCTAAACTCTTGGGTGCCCAAATTTGTACGGGCAGTCAAGTGTTTCAGGCTTTGCAGATTCACTTGGAGAAGCTGGAAGCAGAAGGCTTCACCATTAGTTATGTAGAGATTATTTCCGCTGTAATGTATATGAGTTATACTCTGATATGATATGTAAGTATAAATTTAGATTTTGTATTTCAAAGTTATGCTATAATACAATCTATTCATTCCGCTGTGAGATTCGTGTTTACGGCGATTCTGTTCAGTTATGTTCTTCTTCTTCTTCTATTCTATTAGTTCTATCGTTTCTATCTCATCCTCTAATTTCTTTTTATTAATGATATGAACTTTTGTGTACTTTGAGTTGAACGTGTAAGATATTAGTCAGCTCAAATTGGTACGGATTTTCGGGCCACTACAGTTGGTATCAGAGCTGAAGGTTAAGTTATTACCTTGGCTCTATAGCATAACTCAATAGAGATGGAGTTAGTGATACTCTAGATTGAGTTTGAGTGTGTATATATGAGCGCGTATTTGTAAATTCGTATAAAAACTATTTTATATTGTGTTGACTAGTTAGTCGAGTGGTTTATGAATTCTAGTCGAAACAGTAATGCAAACAGTGTCGATAGGTGTTTCTAAACTCTTGAACAGAGTAATTCGACATAGTATTGTTTTGAAGAAGGGTAAACAGAATAGTTTTACCCAAATTATATTTTGATATAAAAAGAAGTATATATCTTAATATTATTATAATATATTAAATGTGTGATCATTATTACAATCAAATAAGATCATAATTGAGTTGGCTATTTAAATAACCTATCGAAACTAGTAAAACATGATATATGAAATCAGATGAACTAAATCTTAAATTAAACAAGAGTTGAAATAAAACTCTAGAAATGTGGAAAGTGTTGTAAATAAATTTGGATTAATATAAGGGAATTTTAAAATCCTGGGAGATTTAAAATTGTTTTCCAAGTGTGGAAAAGTATATTTTGAAGTAAAATTCAAGATAGAAGTGTTTTAAAATGAATTTTGAAACGTAATATAGTATTGAACTCACTTTGATCACTGGAAAATAAATTCTGATGATGACGGCCGCATCATCAGTGTTCAGATTTATATCTAAATAAGCGTGGTTGCTGGATATTAGCGGCGTGGTCCTTGGAAAATAAACCCGTTCCGCATCATCGCATGATTACGCTATTTGTAAATAAATGGTTTCAATTTCCTTGCCAATCCTGTTTACATAGTAAATGTAAATAAATGTATTTCTTTAATTATTTTCTAATATTTCTTTTTAGCATAAAAAGAATATCTTATGTTAATTCTTTTCTAACATTTCTTTCTATTATTTTTATTTACATAAGAAAATGTAAATAATTACCATCCACATTTTGGTTCTTTTTATTCCCTTTTTTTCATAAGAAAATGTAAATAAATTCTAATTCACAAGTTTAGTCTTATAATCTTAATTACATAGAAATGTAATTTTATTTACAATGTAAAAACATGTTCTTTAATTACATAAAAGTATAATTTTATTTAATCTTTTATTTATCTAATGTAAATAAATGTCTTACTTTTTCTATGTTTTATTGTATTTACACTAAATAGTTTATATATGCTTTAACCTCCCACATTGGATAGGTATTGTTGTGATTACTGGACAGCTGGGTGAGTCCAGGCAGGTTTACATCACAACTCAATCCAACCTCGGGTTAAGCATGCTAATTCATATTAAGAAAAATGGAATAAATGTTTTTTTTCTTTTTTTTCTTTTCTCATTTATTTACCTATTTGTAAATGAATGTCTAAATTACTTTACCTTATTTATTTACCTAAACGTAAATAAATGTTTCAATTACTTCATCTTAAATATTTACATAAGAAATGTAAATGCTTAATCCCTATTCTTTTACATTGAAAAATGTAAATACTTAATCCTTTTTATTATTTCTTCTTAACAAAATGTTTATTTTGTTTTTATCTTTTTATCTACTTTAAACAAAAATGTGAGTTTTGACGCTACTAATTTA
Source organism: Allium sativum (assembly GCA_030737875.1). NCBI lineage: Eukaryota > Viridiplantae > Streptophyta > Magnoliopsida > Asparagales > Amaryllidaceae > Allium > Allium sativum. The sequence continues at coordinate 81,767,728 of CM060914.1, forward strand.
TATTGATAAACCTGTGAATTTTTGTCGCAACTAATTTATATTGACAAATAGTATATTTTTAACGCTACTAATTTATATTGACAAAATTGTTAACTTTAATCCCACTATCATAATTTGACAAATATGTCAATTCTAATTCAACTACTATAATTTGACAAAAATGTCAATTTTAATCCCACCATCATAGTTTGATAAATAGGTCAATTCTAAAGATAAAAAGCGACATTTCTATTTATCATGCACAAATCCTATGTAATTGACATTTTTGTTTATCACAACACTTTTAACTAAAATGACATGTTTATATTAGCATAACATGATTAACTAAATGACATGTTTAACAATCCTAATATCAGAATTAAAATAAGTATTTTTATTCACATGACATGACATTATTATAACATAAATGGTATTTTTATTTTAATGTCATATTTGCATTGTGAAAATATAACCATTTCGCTACTTCGCTCTTAATATACAAAATGTCCACTTTGTCTAATTCACTTTTAATATACAAAAATGTATATTTTGTCTAATTCTTCTCCATGCAAACAAAATGCTAATTTTGTTTATTCAATTCAATGCAAACAAAAAATGCTAATTTTGTCTATTCTATTCAATGCAAACAAAAATGCTAATTTTGTTTATTCTATTCTAATATTCATTTAAATCTTTACATTAAAAAAATGTAAATATACTATTTTAATAATTTACACTGTATGATCAAAGTTGCTCTGATACCAACTGTAAAGACCCACAAATTCCCGATCTTTGAATCGACCATAAACCACACAGGTCTGACCCAAAGGTTGGAAATCTTCGAATACTTTAACTTTGGGAATACAATACATCAGAACAAATAACAGCAGACTTTTATTACATTACAATAATGTTACATCAGAGTACAGAATATATCAGAGTACATTGAAATAAAATTACAGCAGAAGATAAATTACAAAAGATTTAATACATTAAATAAAATACAGTAAACAGCGGTAGAGTACTAAGCTCTGGACACAGCTTTAGGCTTCGATCCAGGATCCTGCTAAAAGAATAGATATCTGCAAAAAGCTACTCGACTGCCCGTGTGGAAAAGAGGGCACCCGAGTTTGCAAAGTGAAACAAACTACGAGTCAGTCATGGGATTGGTGTGAGAATTCTAAACTAATTTAATTAATAAGACAAATCCAAGGACCACGCCGCTAATGCAGAACGGGTTTTATTCCAATGGATTGCCGGTGCATAAATTAAAGTAAATCGTTAAACAACGCAATGCTTTTTGGAAAATGAAACCATTATAAGACCCAAGTCCCATCACACAATGCAACGCACACCAGAGGATAGGGTTTTACCTTATAATGGTCAAAAGATGCTAAATACGTAAAACGGATTACTACTAGTGTGTATATGTTTTAAATAAAAACATTTCAATCATAAGTATCAATCCTAGACAGCATGGGTACCATATATCATGTCGCCAATACTAGTTCTACAATCAAAACCGCAAGGTCGTATTGGAAATTGGATTTCCATCATGAGTCGAGGCTAGGGGCAAGCTCCTCTCCGATTCGAGACACTCTAGCAAATGCCTCAGGATCCCCCGCAGTGAACCCTTGGATCTTCAGGGCCGGTCCCCGCCTATCGGCAGTGGATTAGTTATGCCTGAACACACGCTTCCCGGTCCCTTTGGACCTATAATATGACCACCAACGGCCTATAAAACACGAGGCGCCTCAAAATCCATCATCCACATAAGTAAAATGTCAGCGCTGGTAGGTCCCTGACATCACTCTAGCTAGAAAGAAACGTGTGCACTCCCTGCAGTCCGTATCCCGTTTTTGACTCATACCGGGGTGTGAGGCTCGCGAAGTCACGCTATACACAAAGCTACGCCTGAACAGGTCGTGCTTTGATCATCAACCACAAGGCATGCTTTTCAACAAAAGCCTTGATAAATGCATCTTAGCATGCCACATTGTCAGTCCATACTATACCATTGATTTCTACCAATATATAACCTCTAAGCTCGTATGTCTCAGAGAAGGGTGTTAACCACCAAACAAATATATATTAAATAGAGACCAACGAATACAATATAAAGGAATACAACGTCAGACATACATTCCATTTATAAACTTATGCTCTGGGTCTGAGCGAAAGTCAAATCCGTACAAATCAACACTACGTCCGAACGGCCACCACTGAAGCCCTTTCAAGGTAGCTACTCCTCTCATGGGTCTCAGTAGCAACACATCCATTCGATGTGAAGATCGTCGGTCTTCAATTACCGTCTTCAACTCTTAGACTTAGAACGTCGTATAATCATTTCAAATGAGATTGAACTTGAACTTTTCAAATGATTCTCGCATATATATATATATATATATATATATATATATATAATAATTTGAAAACATTTCCTATCGTTATTAATATTTGATAACGACCTATCGCTATTTTTATTTATATAAAAATAGCCTAAATTAATTTAACGACGCTTTGGGTCAATGGGCGACCCTGGCGCTGTTTTCAACCAAATTTGATTTACACATAACTTGAAATCTAACCGTTGGATTTTGTTCAAATTTATGTCGTTGGAAAGATCTTCCCAAAGCAGTCCTAACGGCTCCAGTTTTGGGAAAATCCGACGGTCGGATCTCTCGGTATAACCGTTTAAAGTTACGATTGCCGATACGCGAACTGCCGTGTGCGTTCCGTTTAATTTATAATTTATATTTATATATATAAATCGTTTGGCGATTTCAACTATTAACGTCTATTCTTTTATCGCATTTAAAATGACGATAAAAATATCACTTTTATTTTACTCTGTTTTTATTTACATTTAAAATGTAAATAAAATGTGTTTTTTAAATTCACTTTAATTCATGCTTTATTTACACCAAATATAAATAGATGTTCTTTTTCTATCTTTGGTTTATTTACACTAAATGTAAATAAATAATTAAATAATCTTTTTCTATCTTTTGATTTATTTACTCTAAATGTAAATAAATATTCTTTCTTACCATTTATTTATTTACGTAGATATAAATAAATGTTTTCATTTTCCTTTTCTTATTTCTTTACCCAAATGTAAATAAATGGTTTTTCTACTTCTACTTTTTCTTATTTACTTACACTATTTGTAAATAAATGTTTTTACTTTTCTTTTATCTTATTTATTTACACTATTTGTAAATAAATGTTTTACTTTTACCTTTGCTATATTTATTTACATTAATTGTAAATAAATGTATCTAATTTCTTATTCATATTTATTTACGCTATTTGTAAATAAATGGTTTCAATTTCCTTGCCAATCCTATTTACATAGTAAATGTAAATAAATGTATTTCTTTAATTCTTTTCTAATATTTCTTTTTAACATAAAAAGAATATCTTATGTTAATTCTTTTCTAACATTTCTTTTTATTATTTTTATTTACATAAAAAAATTGTAAATAATTACCATCCACAATTTGGTTCTTTTTATTCCTTTTTTTTTTATTTTTACATAAGAAAATGTAAATAAATTCTAATTCACAAGTTTAGTCTTATAATCTTAATTACATAGAAATGTAATTTTATTTACAATGTAAAAACATGTTCTTTAATTACATAAAAGTATAATTTTATTTAATCTTTTATTTATCTAATGTAAATAAATGTCTTACTTTTTCTATGTTTTATTGTATTTACACTAAATAGTTTATATATGCTTTAACCTCCCATATTGGATAGGTATTGTTGTGATTACTGGACAGCCGGGCGGGTCCGGGCAGGTTTACATTACAACTCAATCCAACCTCGGGTTAAGCATACTAATTCATATTAAGAAAAATGGAACAAATGTTTTTATCCCTTTTATTTTCTTTCCTCATTTATTTACCTATTTGTAAATGAATGTCTAAATTACTTTACCTTATTTATTTACCTAACGTAAATAAATGTTTCAATTACTTCATCTTAAGTATTTACATAAGAAATGTAAATGCTTAATCCCTATTCTTTTACATTGAAAATGTAAATACTTAATCCTTTTTATTATTTCTTCTTAACAAAATGTTTATTTTGTTTTTATCCTTTTATCTACTTTAAACAAAAATGCGAGTTTTGACGCTACTAATTTATATTGATAAACATGTGAATTTTTGTCGCTACTAATTTATATTGACAAATAGTATATTTTTAACGCTACTAATTTATATTGACAAAATTGTTAACTTTAATCCAACTATCATAATTTGACAAATATGTCAATTCTAATTCAACTACTATAATTTGACAAAAATGTCAATTTTAATCCCACTATCATAGTTTGATAAATAGGTCAATTCTAAAGGTAAAAAGCGACATTTCTATTTATCATGCACAAATCCTATGTAATTGACATTTTTGTTTATCACAACACTTTTAACTAAAATTACATGTTTATATTAGCATAACATGATTAACTAAATGACATGTTTAACAATCCTAATATCAGAATAAAAATAAGTATTTTTATTCACATGACATGACATTATTATAACATAAATGGTAATTTTATCCTAATGTCATATTTCTAACCAAAACGGTATTATTTTTTCTTCTTAATTCTTTTAAATGTATAAAAATATACTTTTCCAGTTCATTCATTTTAAGGTATATAAAAGTATACATTTCTAATTTATTCTCTTTAATATATAAAAATATAATAATTTTGGAAAACTCCTTTTAATATACAAGATATGATAATTTTGTAAAAATTCCTTTTAATGTGAACAAAATGTTGATTTTGGTCTAATCACTTCTAATGAAATCAAAATGTTGATTTTGGTTAAATCACTTCTAATGAAATCAAAATGTTGATTTTGGTTAAATCAAATTAACAAAAAGTGTTAACTTTTGTCCAATATAATTTAATTTACAAAAATGTATTTTTGGTCCTTTTTAATCTAATTACCAAAAATGTAAATTTTATCCTTTATAATATAATTAACAAAATGTTAATCTTGTGCTTTATAATATAATTAACAAAAATGTTAAAAGTGATATATTTGTCTTTGTCGTCAATTTTAACACAACAAAATGTATATAAAGTGGTATATATGATTTGTCGTCAATTCTAACACAGCATGGGATCATAAACAATACAAACAACAAACACAATTCATCATCACAATCAATCAGTTAATCTAAATTTTTATGCACCGCATATATGTGTTTCATATAGTGTATAATAATGACACAATCATAATCAATTTAAATATACATATTTCTATCTATATATGTATATTTAATTATTTTAATTTTGAGAAATCTCACAAAAATTTTTGTGTGTCTCTTCTAATTTCACACAAATGTAAAATTTGGGTGTCAATTCTATTACCACAAAAGTAAATATTTTGATGTCATTCTATTTTAACAAAAAGTATATTTTGAGTGTCACTCTCATTACAACAAAGTTAATTATTTCTAATTACACAAAAATGTCTATTTTGTGTATCAGTCTAATTTAACAAAATGACGGTGAAAAATAAATCCTTTTATTTTCAACAAAAATTGACCTTGAAAAATGAATCTTTTATTTTCATCAAGAAGCAATGAAAACATTGTCCTTTTTGATTTCAACTAAATTCCAATGAAAAATTTGTCATTTTTGATTTCAATAAAATGACAATTTTAATTTTGTCAATTCTAGTTTTGACAAGAATACCGATTTTATTTGGCAAATCAAACCTCAACCCAATGGTATAATTGATTCAACAATTTTGTTTTCAACACAAATGTCATCACATCAACAAATACACATAACAACCACAATCAATTCAAATTTCATAGCCATTAACAATATGGATTTCACAACATACACATATAGAATTCACATAGCAAGGAATAATTTAATTTTAATAATTAAATATAGAAATCTCACCTTGGCTTTTATTTTGACGATTTAGATTTAGTTTTTGCTGAAAATTCTAACTTACTCCAAATCGCTTCAAATCAGTTCTGAAATGGAGATCTCGTCGCCACAATTCTAACGCAATTCGTTTCACTGAATCTCGATGTCATACAAAGAAGTTATGGTCATTTTTCATTTAATTGCATAATTAAATAATTTAATTAATTACATTACAAATCCCTTCCTCCTTCTTTCTGTATTACGCATTGGGTTGAGGTTTATAAAACCCATATTTTTGTTTGCATTAATTTCCAATGAATTTCCATCACACAATGCAACGTACACCAGAGGATAGGGTTTTACCTTATAATGGTCAAAAGATGCTTGATACGTCAAAACGATATTATTGTCAGTGTGTATATATATATTTAAAACATTCAAATATAATATCAATCCTAGACGGCATAGGTACCATATACTATGTCGCCGTACTAGTTCTACAATCAAAACCGCAAGGTCGTATTGGAGATTTGGATTCCATCATGAGTCGAGGCTAGGGGCAAGCTCCTCTCTGATTCGAGACACTCTAGCAAATGCCTCAGGATCCCCCGCAGTGAACCCTTGGATCTTCAGGGCCGGTCCCTGTTGGATCTAGATTAACCCTAGAGGGGGGGGGGGTGGGTGAATAAGGTTTATTGCAAATTATCGCAGAGTTCAAATATCACAGGATATTAAAACATTCAAAGATCATAGATAGCAGAAATAGAAATGCAGAAAAGTAAATGACACAAGATATACCCAGCTTCGGCAAAATCCTGCCTACTGCTGCATTCCTGAGGTTTCTACTAGATGATAGAACAGATCCCGCATACAAGACCATGTACACTTGCGAACCCCTCGCTCCTATTCTAACTCTACGCTCAAAACTCTAGACTGGTCTATATTCCCTAGAACAGATTTCCCCCAGTTTTACAGATACTAGTAAACTGCCAGTTAACACCCTAACTGGATTCCCCTAGAATTTTACAGACTCTAGAAACTGATTCAGAATGATTACAGATGGAGTATATAAAAAAACAATACAAATCAAAATAAAAGCTAAAAAGTAAAAACCCCCTTTTAAAAATAAACCAAACTAAGGCCTTCAAACAAAATTGGTCGGCCTATTCTTCTTTTATTTGCACCCAATGTCTTTCTCATTGAAACAATGGCGGCTGGAGAATTTGGCTAGGGTTTCTCTCTTTTATCCCAAACTGAATTCTTGGATGTTGATGGAATAAAACTCTGATGCTTGATTCTTCGATTGCTTTGCTCGTCCGATTTGGGATTGTTCTCTGGCTCGATCGAAACTATGATTTTTCTGAATTTTCTTGCTTTGAAATGCTTGAATTGATTTATTGGTTTCGACTGCGTATTGCCAATGGTGTAATGGTGTTTATATAGGATTTTAGAAATCCTAAAACCTCTTATTTCGTGATAATGACTTGCCCTAATTTGTTGAATTTGTAGCTGCCTTGATTGCTCGAATTTGCCCCTTTATGATTCTGGTCAATAGCTGATTATTGCTTGTCCATGAATGCTTAACATATATGTTTGTTCACACTCGATTTTGTAGCTGCCTTGATTGCTCGAATTTGCCCCTTTAATTTCCTGATACCATATGCGAACAAACTAAGCTTCAATCATGCTCTTTACTGATGACACAACTTTACTGATTTGTGAGATGAAAAACTAAAAAGATTTGATTTGTTTTATTCCATGCTGTCTTTGACTTGATTTTGTGGTCTAAAGTAGGAATGTTTTTATGTCCAGTATTTCAGCAAAACCTGGAAATATGAAATCTTGTCATGCTTGGAAATATTTATTTGATTGAAAATTGTTGCCAAATACATTTCTTCATTTCTGGAAATATTTAAGTGTTTTGGCTAACACTGGAAATCAACTTCTTGTCCATAATCAATTTGTCCACTACCTTAAATGTAAAATATGTTTCAGGAAGAAAAAAATTAGCATTCCATATACATATATTGTTGAAATCTTGTATGCTTGCTTCTTGAATGCCTTTTAAAAGCTTGCCAAATTTGTATTTCCAAGATTGATACAGTCTAAAACAAAACTGTTTTAATGACCAAAAAATGTTTGCAGAAAATCATCTCTTTGCCAAAAAATAAGGGGTTGAATTCAGGAAAGAATTAATTGCTTTCCTTGGTTGATTTCTATAGGTCATTCGAATTTATCCCTGCCATTGTATATTTGGAAAAAATTGAATGATTTCTGGAATGATTTAAACATTTCCAATTTCTGGAAACACATAAACCAGTCACACTTTGTCAAAAATGAATTCTACATTACTATGCATTGTTGTGTGACACTTTAAAGTTATGCTCTGCACCATTCACCTTGTACATGTGTATGCACACATTATCCTTGTCATGACCACACTTACACAAAACTAGAAACATCTTGAATTGCAAACTTTACTTCTTTCCCCAAAAGAAATTATCATTGAAAATGTTAAAATGAAACTTCCCTTGTATACTTTCTGAATTGCTCGTACACATATTTGTGTAAACCTTCCATGTTTTTCACTGGTCCATTATTTTGTACTTGTTTGACCATACTTGATCATACTGGTTCATGTTGACTTGAGGTATCACCCTAACATGATGTTGCATGCATGCTTGTTGGCTTATCCTCTGCATGTATGTTCCTACAAAATAAAAATGTTTTCTAAGTTAGATTCTGCATGTGCTAACATCTTGCTTGAAATGAAGATCGCTTTGTAGTTGCCAAATTTTCACATGTTCAAAAAATAATAATTGAAACATGCCCTTTTTCACTGTTGTACACTTGTGAACATCACCTGCTTGCATACTTGGTTTCTTGCTTTGTTTTTTGGCTTGATAATTTGTATTAGTATCATTGTGAGCTACTTGGACAGAAAAAAAAAATGTTGTTCCTCCTTTTTTGTGTTCCATAATTGTAATGTGAACGAGTGAAATGCTGTAGTGAGACAATGACTGTATTTGTGATGAGCGTTTGTAGCGAGGAACAAATGTATAGAATGAGAAAAAATTGTACTGATATTTGTAATAAACAAATTTGATTGAAATAAAATATTATTTTATTGTGTTCAAACAAATTTATCTATCGTATTCAGTTTATATACAAGTACAATATCATGTGAACGAATATGAAATGTGAAATATTAGTGAAGTGTACAAATAGTGGAGTTGTAAAACTGTACTATTTGAAAATTGAAATAAAATATTATATTTAAACAAAATACTGTGTAAATATCTGAATGTCTGTACAGTTGTATTTTGTTTGAATATAAATAATATATTCCTATCTGTGATGATATATGAAAACAATACGGTAACAAACACATTTAAAATAATAAATATTTGGTTGTTATCATCAAACAAAAATCATATAATTGTGTATACAACACCGTTATATACAACAATCTCCCCCTTTTGATGATGACAAACAAATGTAAGATTTTGAGCATAATAAATGTGTTTGACAGTGAATACTGAACTCCCCCTATTTATTAGCTCCCCCTACAGCAAAAAAACTCCCCCTATAACTGTGCATGAGTGAAAAAATTTGAATAAAAATTAATTTTCAAAATTAAAAATATTTATAAAATATTCACTCATAAATCAAAATCTCAACCCATTCTCCCCCTTTTGTTATCATCAAAAGGATATAGAATTTAAAATATAGATGATAAATGACTAACAAATACAATATCAGCTTAAGAGGAAGAACGATCATCATAAATCTCAATCATTCAAACAAAAATCATAATAAACTAAGAACTGGTGGCATATTTCACATTGTAGAGAATGACGGATTTACGATGAATTTTATATAAAATGAAAAGATTTACAAAAATATGATTTCCAATTATTTTGTAAAATTTAGCACAAAAACAGTGATGGATTTGGATTATAGTTAATAATTCAATTTAAGTGACAAATTCGTATAATCTCAAATCCCAATAGCTATCAATCAACAAATCATAATACTTCATAAGATTTCAACACATTTCACATATTAGAAAGATGGACTGATAGGCTGGTTTTTGTACACCAAGGAGAATTTCAGATTAATTTCAATTTATAGCACAATATTTCCTTTTTCTTTTTATTTTATTTAAGAGCACACTGACCACGCATAACCAGAGCTTGGATTTTTAAATGAGGTCAGTCGCAGCTTAAATTATAAGTTGTCTTATAACCATGCATGACCAGAGCTTGGATTTTTAAATGAGGTTTGAGACACACTTATGTATTAATTATATATTTATCGTTTTCAGCTTCAAAAGAAAAAACTCCTCGGTATATACAACCAATATGAATGATAGAAATGTGGTAGGTACAGAAATGGACTATGAAATAAATTTCTAAATTAATTATATTATGAAATATGCTCGACTGTACCGGGATCATTGAAAATTTTCAATTATCACTAATTCTGAAAAATAACATAGTCCAATTTCTATCACAAATATCTTCACTGTTTATTTAAAAAGTTTTTTTTAAATATTAAACTCTCCACATTAATATAAAAAACATGACGGATGACAGAATAATGGTAGATAAAGAAGAAGGTCGTGAAATAATTGCCAATTCAAAGATATTATAATAATTATTCAACCATCATGAAAATCTAAATAAAATCTCCTCTTGATGTGAAATATACTGCAGTCACAATTCATCACAGTTTCAAAATCTAATAATAATTTTGATGAATTAAAAATATAGTTCAATTTGGATATTGATTTCAATTTCTGAATGAATAGTCAATAAATAATTTTAAAATTGAAAATCAATTACAAGAGGGATTTGAAAGATCTATACAAGACATGAGAGATTAAAAATATATACAGCAAAACAAATTCAGTACCTCCACTTTATGTCTCTATTAATGAGGATTGTAACAAGACACTGGAGACAAACAAGGATATCACAAACAAAAGAATTTTAAGCACAAATCCCAAATAGACAAGACTAACAAATCAGGCTCTCTTTTTTTATCAGAGCAGCAAACAGTTTTTCTCAAAACAAGCAGTCATTTAAAGCATTTTTCAAATCAAGATCTTATAATCAGAACAACATGATAACCAATTTTAAAGCAGACTTGTCAAGATGATGGTCACATAAGATGATTCATGATCCAAGATTAAAATACAGTTTATTTGAAATCATTTGAGAAATATGAAACTCTTAAGATTCAGTGAATCAGTCACACCAGAATGTAAATTTCAGATTCAAGATATGTGTGTGATTCAATAAATCAATAACTTCAAATGATTTTAAACAAACATATATTCAAATCAAATAATCATGAAATACCAATAAATTTCAAGACCCAAATTTTTCAAGGAATTATTCAAAACAATTTCTGACAAGCACATGAGTAATTTCAGATCATTTACATCAAACTTAAGAGATATTCATGATCCAGAAAATTAAAAAAATAATTTATTTGAAATCACTTGAATCAATGTCAAGTTTTGAGATATAATAAATCAGTCACACAAGATTGAGAATTTCAAATTTAAGAGGTATGTGAGATTCAGAATATCAAGTATTTCAGATGATTTCAAACAAACAGATTTCAACCATAAAATGATCATGAATATAAGAAGAATTTCTAGATGTATCACTGTAATTCAAGACATTTCAAAATATCCGAGCCAATTTGAAAAACAATGAAATTTTCGCAACTGAGAAGTAGTAGTGTGCTGTAAAGACTATAATATTTCAAGCTTTTCTAAAATGAATTAGATGAAACTCAAAACAGCAGAGGTGTGTGAATTTCCATTTAATTTTCAGATCTTCAAAAATTTAGAATTCACATTAACAGTGTTCAAGATATAACAAGAATACATCAACACTGTTATGAATTCAGAAAACAGAAAATAAACTTCAAAACAATTGCAGATATTTACAAATTTATATTCAAGATCTGAAAAAGACTAAAACATCATATTTTCATTCAAATGAAGCGCATTTCCATAAAATCAAGAGTTATGCAATTGGAAGTTAATGAAGCCCAAAAGAAGTTACAATGATATAACAGTGACAAATCAAAACAGAAAACAAAGAAAAATAAACAAAAGGGACAGAAGGAGAAATAAACAAAGAAAATAAAGACAGAGAATATTCATAAAGGTGAGTTTAGAGATCATACCAGAATCCAATGTAAATCAGAATCTCTAACTCAACAAATCTTGGCCAAGGAACTATAAAGAATACAGAAATATAGAACAACTTGAAATCAATCTCTTTTCAGCACAGCAGTTCCTCAACCTTCTTCGGTACCTAACAGTTGAAAGGATCGAGTGGTCTAACAAAATTTGTAAAACCACTCATAGTTTTGTTAACATCTTTCAGTACCCAAACTTGTTTGTATAACAATCCATTTGAATCTACCTTTGTGCCTTTGGTAACCCAAACATGTTTAGTTTTTCCAAAAATCATTTTATTTCTTTTTGGGGTCCACAACTGTTCAACTGGATTGTTATCAAACCAATTCTTATCTTGTTTGTGATTTAAAAACCTTTTGGAATTTTCACAATTCAATTTTTCAGAATGACCCATCTTGAAGCAGTTTGAAGGATTTTTAAAATCACACGAGCTCAAAAAATCATTTCCTTTCCCAAAACCAATACCCTTTTTTTTCCTGAAAATTGTTGATTTTTCAACAACATATTTAAAGATTTTTCTCCGTTAGAGAATTTGATTAGAGTTAATTCAAGTTGTTGAATTTTAGATTTAAGGTCAGAATTCTCTTTCATTAGATTCGAACAACGATTAATGCTAATCTTTCTCTTTTCAGTATCTTTCTGTTTCAAAAACAAATTTTCATTTTCAAGGAACTTGATTTTGGTCTTGGATTCAAGAATCTCAGATTCAAAATTAATTTGTTTTTCAAATTCAACTTTCTTGAAATTTTCAATCTCGTTTTCAAGCACATTTAAAATCAAATCACTTTTCAACAAGCTTTCTTTTTTAGCAATTTCATGTTTGGAATTTTTGATGGCCTTAAAATTATTAAATTCTTTTTGCAAAGAATTGTTTGAATCTTTTAACTCAACCTCGTTATCTTTTAAAATCAAAATTTCCTCTTTAAGCCTTTGAATATTTTTATTGAGATGAACGACGTCAGTTTTCAACTTCAAACAACTTTCACAGTTAGAACTTTCTAATTTCACGACATTTGTAACTTCTGATTCCAAACAGTTAATTTTGCTATATAACTCGTGATTTTTAGATTTTAAAGATTTATTTTTACGATGGAGTTTATCAACGATTTTTGTCAAATCAGTACACATATAAACCAAATCTTCATATGAGAAGCTTTCAGTTTCATCGTCTGTTGAGTCTCTATCGTCTGATCTACTTGAATTTTCATCTGTTTCTTCTTCCGAGCATAGATCCGAATCTGAGTTGATCTTTTTGGGTTTTGAGCTGTTTTTGTCAATTTTTCCATACCTCGTATTGAGAGTATTCCATATTTCCTGCGCAGTTAAACAATGGGAGATAAGGCCATACTGAACATCATCCTTATGGGAATATAAGATATGTATAGCATGATTATTAAAACATTTATCTTCCTTATCATAACCATTAATAACAACATCCCAACATTTAAAATTAATAGATTTTAAAAAGGATTCCATTTCTGACTTCCAATTTGAAAAATCTGAACCATTAAAAATAGATGGAATGCGACTGGACTGACTCTCTAAGGACTGACAACTAGAATGACCCATGACTCTAGAGTTAAAGAAATAACCTGCTCTGATACCACTTGTTGGATCTAGATTAACCCTAGAGGGGGAGGGGGGGTGAATAGGGTTTATTGCAAATTATCGCAGAGTTCAAATATCACAGGATATTAAAACATTCAAAGATCATAGATAGCAGAAATAGAAATGCAGAAAAGTAAATGACACAAGATATACCCAGCTTCGGCAAAATCCTGCCTACTGCTGCATTCCTAAGGTTTCTACTAGATGATAGAACAGATCCTGCATACAAGACCATGTACACTTGCGAACCCCTCGCTCCTATTCTAACTCTACGCTCAAAACTCTAGACTGGTCTATATTCCCAAGACCAGATTTCCCCTAGTTTTACAGATACTAGTAAACTGCCAGTTAACACCCTAACTGGATTCCCCTAGAATTTTACAGACTCTAGAAACTGATTCAGAATGATTACAGATGGAGTATATAAAAAAACAATACAAATCAAAATAAAAGCTAAAAAGTAAAAAACCCCCTTTTAAAAATAAACCAAACTAAGGCCTTCAAACAAAATTGGTCGGCCTATTCTTCTTTTATTTGCACCCAATGTCTTTCTCATTGAAACTATGGCGGCTGGAGAATTTGGCTAGGGTTTCTCTCTTTTATCCCAAACTGAATTCTTGGATGTTGATGGAATAAAACTCTGATGCTTGATTCTTCGATTGCTTTGCTCGTCCGATTTGGGATTGTTCTCTGGCTCGATCGAAACTATGATTTTTCTGAATTTTCTTGCTTTGAAATGCTTGAATTGATTTATTGGTTTCGACTGCGTATTGCCAATGGTGTAATGGTGTTTATATAGGATTTTAGAAATCCTAAAACCTCTTATTTCGTGATAATGACTTGCCCTAATTTGTTGAATTTGTAGCTGCCTTGATTGCTCGAATTTGCCCCTTTATGATTCTGGTCAATAGCTGATTATTGCTTGTCCATGAATGCTTAACATATATGTTTGTTCACACTCGATTTTGTAGCTGCCTTGATTGCTCGAATTTGCCCCTTTAATTTCCTGATACCATATGCGAACAAACTAAGCTTCAATCATGCTCTTTACTGATGACACAACTTTACTGATTTGTGAGATGAAAAACTAAAAAGATTTGATTTGTTTTATTCCATGCTGTCTTTGACTTGATTTTGTGGTCTAAAGTAGGAATGTTTTTATGTCCAGTATTTCAGCAAAACCTGGAAATATGAAATCTTGTCATGCTTGGAAATATTTATTTGATTGAAAATTGTTGCCAAATACATTTCTTCATTTCTGGAAATATTTAAGTGTTTTGGCTAACACTGGAAATCAACTTCTTGTCCATAATCAATTTGTCCACTACCTTAAATGTAAAATATGTTTCAGGAAGAAAAAAAATTAGCATTCCATATACATATATTGTTGAAATCTTGTATGCTTGCTGTGACGAAATGGAATTTCGCTCGGTCCGAACCAGTCGCTAAACCGACCCAGACCGGTCGAAACGCCCTATCGTTTGAGAACAGGACAAAATAGAACGCATACAGAAGAACATTTCATTGTATATTACAGCAATGCATCAGATTACAAGAATATACAGAGTATAAATGAATATTACACAGAAATATCAGAGATTTAAATTACATTTAAATACATAGCAGCGGAAAATAATACAATACACAACTAGAGGGGATATACGGATACAAAGCTTTCCGGATATCGTTCCAGCTGTAAACCAGGATCCTGTGAATATAAATCTGCAAAACCAAAACTACTAGCTGCCCGTGTCAAAATAAGGGCACCCAGAGTTTAGGTTAAAACAATAAACTCCAGGTCAGTCATGGGACTGGTGTGAGAACTAAAACAGTTATAAATCTTTATTTTAAAGTTAGGTAAATCAAGGGACCACGCCGTAAAACACGGAACGGGTTTCCTCCCAAGAATACCAGTGCATAAAACAAATAGCGCAATGCTAAATAAAGAAAAATGAAGCTGTTATAAGACCCAGGTCCTATCACACAATGCAACGCAAGCCGGGGGATAGGGTTTTCCCTTATAACAGCCAAAGAATGCTTGATACGTTTAAAACAAATCATTTGATACTATTATAAGTGCATAGTGTATAAAACAACTTCAAATCATAAGTATCAATCATAGGCGGCATGGGTACCATATATCATGTCGCCATACTAGTTCTACAATTAAAACCGCAAATGTCACGTATTTGGAAATTGGATTTCCGTCTATGAACCGAGGCAAAAGATAGTCCTCAACCGATTCGAGACTGCCTAGCCCGAGCCTCAGGATCAGAGCTCGAGTGACCCTTGGATCCTCAGGGCCAGTCCACCGATGTGGATTAAACTTAAACCCTGAACATGCGTTTCCCCGCCCTATGGGGCGTAAACGAGCCAACTAAATGACTCCATCGGTTCGAGAACGACCGATCAATCCGAGGCGCCTCGCAACAGCAACAACCACATAAGTCAAACTCGTCAGGGCGTGTAAAACCACTGACGCCACTTCTAGCTAGGAAGAAACGCATGCCCTCCCTGACGTCCTCTCCCGTTTTTGGTTCATACCGGGTGTGAAACTCGCGAATCAAACGTTACACAAAGCTACGCCACAAAGGCCTTGCTTTGATCATCACCACAAGACTTTGCTTTTCAACAGAAGCCTCGATCAATTGCCACTTAGGCATGCCACACAGGCAATTCACTCCATGCGTTTGATATCCATCAATATATAACCCCTGAGCTCGTACGTCTCAGAGAAGGGCGTTAAGCAAGAGAATAAATTCTCCGCCGCCAAACAGATATATATTTAATAGAGATCAATCACACGGACTGAAATCCAATGTCAGACACACAGTCCATTTACAAGTCCGTTCTGGGTCTGAACGAAACCGGAGGCACCTAGTACTCCGCACATCCATCGATCTCCAAGTACGTCTGGACAATCACCAACTGTTTCCATCTTCTTGGGTGTACAGCCCAATCAAGATCATCAGTTATCACCCAAACGACGTGAAGACCTCCGGTCTTCGACCACCGTCTTCATCTTCGACTTATCGTCGTATCAGTTATTCAGAATGGGATAAACCCGGTCTTTCTGAATAACTCGCGTATATATTATAAAAGTGTTACACAAACACAACATACGCCTCATTCCAATTCATCAGTCACTAACCGTAAATTAATCAAGAGAATAATTCCCCAAATATTAACCCCGAAGGCCGAAACCAACATCAGATCAATATCCAGAAAACCATTCTGCTTGGCTAACCGACAGTTAGTTTCTAAATTTCACATTCATAGGGAAAGGTTCCCATTAATTTAATCCAAGATAAATTCCTTGAATTTATTCTTTATTCTATTTTTGAATCTCAATTCAAACTAGTCGGGATTAACGAACCTTACCGAAGTAATCATTTGTTTTAATTTCCCAATCCCAACCTATTCATCCCATGAAGTAAAACTGGTAATACTTCATATCTAACACCACAGTGTTATCGGTAAATTCAATTACCATTTCACGTTCAAATCTAATTAAAGATTTAACTATCGCCTGGAGCAAAACTGGTGATACTCCATCTTCGATCCTTTCAATCTAATTAAAGATTCATTAAAACTCCACTTAGTTTTAATCTTCGACTGGGTTAAAGAATCAGTGTCATTTAAAACACGGTTCACGATAAACCCAAAATCACATTCCATTAATTATCGGGTTAAAGAACAAGTGTTATTTAAAACACTGTTCACGATAAACCCAAAAATCAATATCAATTCAATTCCAATTAAATATTATTTAATTGGTACACTTCATTAAATCTAAATAAAAAGATTTAATCTTTTCTCAACTGGGTTCAAGAACAGTGTTAGTGAAGACACCATTCACCACAAACCCAAATCACATTCGATATTCAATACAAGGCTCTGAATAGAAAATATATCGGCTTATATTCAATATCGAATTCTACGACTAACAAATGCCGTATTGGAAATAATGATATAAATATATATCTTTCAAATTTCCATAACAACATCTGTATAATCACGAATTCCAACATCGAAATATTCCGAAGACAATTTCGATTCAATTCCACTCCAATGCAATCATTGGATATTCTGGTTATTTTTAAAACCATTTCAAATTCAATTTATTTATTTAAAAATAAATAGAATTATAATTCTAGCTCAAAACTAGTTCATTTCGATAAAAATCTATTTTTATCTTTTCAAATATGGAGTTTCTCATCCCAAATCTTCACAAATCATTTCTTATGATTTTACACAAATTATTACTATTTTTAATAATTTTATCAAGGCCCATACAGTCGATTTCCACCAATGGCCATCGAACTGCACGTATAGCGACCTTTTTCCAATTTGATTTGGACATAATTCCAAATCCAACCGTTAGATTTCTAATTTATCACATTCGTTAGAAAGCTCTTTTCGATACGAACCCAACGGTTCCGGTTTTAGGAGAATCCGACGGTCGGATCTCCCGTAATGTCCGTTTGAAATAAATGGTCGAAATTCACGAACTACCGCGGCGCGGCGCGTTCTATTTAGGCCATTATATTATATATATAATATATATAATATATACTTCGTCGATTTCTATTTAGAACGAATTATATAAATAGTTTTAATATTCGTTTCAAAAGCAATTTCAACTTCCTTTTCAATTCAAATCAAAATTGAATTCTTCTCTATAAATTCGTTTTAAAATTCATTTCTATTCAATTCAAATTTCAATTCAATTTGAATTCATTTCAATTCACTTTCAATTCAATTTGGATTCGTTTTCAATTCAATTCATTTCGAAATCACTTTCAATTTAATTCATTTCGAAATCGCTTTCAATTCAATTCATTTCGAAATCGCTTTCAATTCAATTTATTTCGAAATCGTTTTCAATTCAATTCATTTCGAAATCGTTTTCAATTCCATTCATTTCGAAATCGTTTTCAATTCAATTTACTTCGAAATCGTTTTCAATTCAATTCATTTCGAAATCGTTTTCAATTCAATTTATTTCGAAATCGTTTTCAATTCAATTCATTTCGAAATCGTTTTCAATTCAATTCATTTCAAAATCACTTTCAATTCAATTTATTTCGAAATCGTTTTCAATTCAATTTATTTCGAAATCGTTTTCAATTCAATTCATTTCGAAATCACTTTCAATTCAATTTATTTCGAAATCGTTTTCAATTCAATTTATTTCGAAATCGTTTTAAATTCAATTCATTTCGAAATCGTTTTCAATTCAATTTATTTCGAAATCGTTTTCAATTCAATTCATTTCGAAATCGTTTTCAATTCAATTTATTTCGAAATCGTTTTCAATTCAATTTATTTCGAAATCGTTTTCAATTCAATTTATTTCGAAATCGTTTTCAATTCAATTTATTTCGAAATCGTTTTCAATTCAATTCATTTCGAAATCGTTTTCAATTCAATTCATTTCGAAATCGTTTTCAATTCCATTCATTTCGAAATCGTTTTCAATTCAATTTACTTCGAAATCGTTTTCAATTCAATTCATTTCGAAATCGTTTTCAATTCAATTTATTTCGAAATCGTTTTCAATTCAATTCATTTCGAAATCGTTTTCAATTCAATTCATTTCGAAATCACTTTCAATTCAATTTATTTCGAAATCGTTTTCAATTCAATTTATTTCGAAATCGTTTTCAATTCAATTCATTTCGAAATCACTTTCAATTCAATTTATTTCGAAATCGTTTTCAATTCAATTTATTTCGAAATCGTTTTAAATTCAATTCATTTCGAAATCGTTTTCAATTCAATTTATTTCGAAATCGTTTTCAATTCAATTCATTTCGAAATCGTTTTCAATTCAATTCATTTCGAAATCACTTTCAATTCAATTTATTTCGAAATCGTTTTCAATTCAATTTATTTCGAAATCGTTTTAAAATCGATATAAATATCATTCACGTCAAAATGGCGTCAATCTAATCAACACGGCTTCATATATTCCTTTATTTTCAAATATTCTTTTTCAAATATTTCTTTTTCAAATATTTCTTTTTCAAATATTTCTTTTTCAAAACTGGAATGATGCCCAATCAATTACCATATAAAATTAATTATATGGATTTTCATACAACACATGTATATAATAGCATCGAAAATAATCAACCATCAACCAAAGTGCACTACACTGTATAAGCATCAAATATAGATATTCAATGCTTATAACAGCCTGTCAATCAATCGATCGACATATTTAATCAGTCAGGATGAGTGAACTTCAAATTTCATCCCAACACCCGTGTGGGGTTTCAAACAATCTAACACAGATTTTATTTGTGTAATTGGGCGATGTGTAAAATTTATCGACCCAATCAATGTCCTTCAAATAGGTGTACATAAACAAACCGTCCGGTTCGTAAATGAATATTTATTTATTCACATTCACGTCAAAAATTATATTTTAACGATAAAACATTTTATTTCAACACATGAATTTCTATTCAGTTCATTTCTTCAATAAAATGATATTTTATTTTTCTAACATATTTTAGAAAATTTCGGCGGCATAACGGCACGATACTAGAAACGGGACAAGGCCTAGCCTTATCCCCGGTCTAGTGAAGGCCCACGCCATTCACACATCAATCAAATCAATTTCATCTCACCAAACAATTAAATTCAAACAAATAATTCAACTAATCTATGCAACCAAACAAACAAGTCCATGGTCTGTGGACGATTGTGTCGGGTGCTACTAAGCACCGTCTGCATCCTAGTATATATATATAACTAGAAAAATTAAATTGAAAGGTGAGAAATTCTCACCAATAGATATCCAAGCATCTTGACTCTTCTTTGATATAAATCTTCTTCGTCGTTTCGCCTTTTTGTCACCTTCGTTGCTGCTTTCACTACATACGTAAAAATCACATTTTTACTTCGCTATTCAATATATAAAAATCGAATTTTTATCTCGAAGTTCAATATATAAAAATCATATTTTTCCTTCGAAGTTCAATATATAAAAATCCTATTTTTCTATCGAAGTTCAATATATAAAAATCCCATTTTTCTATCGAAGTTCAATATATAAAAATCCTATTTTTCTTTCTTTTTGTTCTATGCCTTTTTTTCCCTATATATATATATATTCCCTTTTGATTTCTATGTTATTTATTTTAAAACATATTTTAAAAACAATATTTATTTCAGTTTTAAAACAATTGATTTACATATATAAAATAAATAAATAAAACTAAGAGAGGCTTACTGTGTTCGCATTTCAGGTTGCTCCACCATTAGGGTTGGAGTTCGCCATCGCCACCGACGTCGTGGAGGAGATCGGAGCCCGCCACCTTGGAGCCGCCAGCGTCGCCTACCTCCACCCTGAGTCGCGTCGCCTTCGGTGGTCCCGCAAGCCCTAGAAACGGGTGCGAATCGAACGAGTTCGAGCGCCTGTAGCTCCTCGATTCCAATACGATACAACCTAAGATTGGTATGGATCTAAAGCTGACAGAAATCTCTTTGATTTCCATGTTTCAATTTTTAATTTTGCTGAATGGATTAAAGGAAAATTGAGGGAGAAGGATTCAGCAATTTTCGCCATCGAATTTGATGAAGGGCGGCTCCTTTACGGGGTGATAGAAAGAAGGGTTTGTGATTGGTCAAAATTTTATATAAATATTATTTTTATATTATTTAATTTGAGAATTAGGGTTTTATTGCATTTGGATTCCGAATCAAACCCAACGACCGTCGCCCCTAGCTAATAACCCCTATTCCGAACACAATGGAATATGCCACACAAGCTGATTCGATCGTTTGAATCAGTTTCCGTTGAATTTACATTTAAATTCTTATATTGAATTTTAAACGTACATTTCAAATTACCGGGGTCACATATTAACTAGAAAAATTCCCGAAAAATATTTTCTAGCTTCGTATTGACGGTATGGTCCTAACAAAACTAGTTTCGTCGAATTCTGAGATCGTTTGAAAAATGACCATTTTCCAGTCGATTAAAATCAACTGAAACTGGTCAAACGCGTTTTCCTTCGCCACGCTCACATATTGATTCGAAAAGTTATGAAATTTGGAATCTAGCAATAACTTAATATCACGGACCCAACAAAACTGGTTTCGTCGAAATCCGAGGTCGTTTGCAAAATTGCTATTTTTAAGGGCCTTATACATATAAAAATATATATACATTCCACAGCGACTATTTCTAATTTTAAACTGGACATATCTTATCATTTCTAAGATGAAATCTCAGTTTGTTAACTTCGTTACAAAGATATAGTTATACAGATTCAAATATTTCTTGTTTCGTTCAATTCTGACTTATATTGAATTCTGTATATTCATTTGAATTTAGAAATCGAATTTTCGAACTACCGCGCCATTTTCAATTCCTTTTATAATTATATATAATTATTATATATTCTAACGACGACATATATAATATATACGTTCTAATTATATTCAAAATAAATTTCTCGCCGATATTATTTAAAATAATCTATTTTAAATATAGAAAATTCGCTATAATTGCCAAAATAAAAATTTCAAACTGGCTCGCATTTTACGGGTTGTTACAATCTCCCCCACTTAAAACTTTTCGTCCCCGAAAAGGAACAAAGTCGAAAGTGGTTTGATTTATCAACTCAACATTCGATCTGGCTTTCATTCTCCAACTCTTTAGTTTCTGAGAATTTTCAAAATTTCAAAAATTTGGCTAACACCCTAAATTTTCGAAAAATTTCGCCATAACCTCCCCTGCAATGGGAGCATCGGGGAATTTCAAATAGCTTCCCCGGTCCTTCAGATCTCAAAAAGAAAAAGAAAAAGCCAAGCGGCTAGCCAATAGGCTCATAAAATCATCATCACCCAAACAAAACAGTAAATTATGTAGTAAACATGTACCTATTTGTCGGGCAAACAAATTTTATTCTTCGGCTCTAGCCTCCTTGCTATGACCTGTTCAATGTAAGTATATGTATATGCAAGCAAATGCGACCAATTTTCAATACAATTCAATATTTGTTTCGATTAAGCATAATGGTTCAAAATTAGCAAACAAATGAACAAACAACACAAACATCAATCAATTAGTGTATTTAACGTTCCAAATTGATAATTTTGATATAAATAAAGAAAATCATGTTTTGATGCCAAATCACAACAATGTATTCTAGCTATATTAGTTTTGGTTCTCACACCAGCCTAATGGAAACATATAGAAAATCACACCTTCGAAACACGAACATAAATACTGATGATGTCATGACAATCATCAGTACCATCTCCGGGCGACTAGAATGTGATTCCATATCTATCCAGTATATTAAAACTTTGAATATACGTTTGCAAGGCGTATATGCAAATTCTTTATATACTGAATTGTCCAAAATCAATGTAAACAAATAATCAAATACGAATAGTTGATTTAAATTTTCAAAACAAAAATGTTTTCATTTGAAAAATATACTCTTCACACCCGTTCTAGGATACTACTGATCCTATCTCTAACGAGTCATTCTCATTGGATATTACTAACCCAATATCTGATGAATTCTTTCGTACGGTTCTAATGTGTCTTGTTCTCTAGCTTTGTAAACCAAAGCTCTGATACCAACTGTGACGAAATGGAATTTCGCTCGGTCCGAACCAGTCGCTAAACCGACCCAGACCGGTCGAAACGCCCTATCGTTTGAGAACAGGACAAAATAGAACGCATACAGAAGAACATTTCATTGTATATTACAACAATGCATCAGATTACAAGAATATACAGAGTATAAATGAATATTACACATAAATATCAGAGATTTAAATTACATTTAAATACATAGCAGCGGAAAATAATACAATACACAACTAGAGGGGATATACGGATACAAAGCTTTCCGGATATCGTTCCAGCTGTAAACCAGGATCCTGTGAATATAAATCTGCAAAACCAAAACTACTAGCTGCCCGTGTCAAAATAAGGGCACCCAGAGTTTAGGTTAAAACAATAAACTCCAGGTCAGTCATGGGACTGGTGTGAGAACTAAAACAGTTATAAATCTTTATTTTAAAGTTAGGTAAATCAAGGGACCACGCCGTAAAACACGGAACGGGTTTCCTCCCAAGAATACCAGTGCATAAAACAAACAGCGCAATGCTAAATAAAGAAAAATGAAGCTGTTATAAGACCCAGGTCCTATCACACAATGCAACGCAAGCCGGGGGATAGGGTTTTCCCTTATAACAGCCAAAGAATGCTTGATACGTTTAAAACAAATCATTTGATACTATTATAAGTGCATAGTGTATAAAACAACTTCAAATCATAAGTATCAATCATAGGCGGCATGGGTACCATATATCATGTCGCCATACTAGTTCTACAATTAAAACCGCAAATGTCACGTATTTGGAAATTGGATTTCCGTCTATGAACCGAGCAAAAGATAGTCCTCAACCGATTCGAGACTGCCTAGCCCGAGCCTCAGGATCAGAGCTCGAGTGACCCTTGGATCCTCAGGGCCAGTCCACCGATGTGGATTAAACTTAAACCCTGAACATGCGTTTCCCCGCCCTATGGGGCGTAAACGAGCCAACTAAATGACTCCATCGGTTCGAGAACGACCGATCAATCCGAGGCGCCTCGCAACAGCAACAACCACATAAGTCAAACTCGTCAGGGCGTGTAAAACAACTGACGCCACTTCTAGCTAGGAAGAAACGCATGCCCTCCCTGACATCCTCTCCCGTTTTTGGTTCATACCGGGTGTGAAACTCGCGAATCAAACGTTACACAAAGCTACGCCATAAAGGCCTTGCTTTGATCATCACCACAAGACTTTGCTTTTCAACAGAAGCCTCGATCAATTGCCACTTAGGCATGCCACACAGGCAATTCACTCCATGCGTTTGATATCCATCAATATATAACCCCTGAGCTCGTACGTCTCAGAGAAGGGCGTTAAGCAAGAGAATAAATTCTCCACCGCCAAACAGATATATATTTAATAGAGATCAATCACACGGACTAAAATCCAATGTCAGACACACAGTCCATTTACAAGTCCGTTCTGGGTCTGAACGAAACCGGAGGCACCTAGTACCCCGCACATCCATCGATCTCCAAGTACGTCTGGACAATCACCAACTGTTTCCATCTTCTTGGGTGTACAGCCCAATCAAGATCATCAGTTATCACCCAAACGACGTGAAGACCTCCGGTCTTCGACCACCGTCTTCATCTTCGACTTATCGTCGTACAGTTATTCAGAATGGGATAAACCCGGTCTTTCTGAATAACTCGCGTATATATTATAAAAGTGTTACACAAACACAACATACGCCTCATTCCAACTCATCAGTCACTAACCGTAAATTAATCAAGAGAATAATTCCCCAAATATTAACCCCGAAGGCCGAAACCAACATCAGATCAATATCCAGAAAACCATTCTGCTTGGCTAACCGACAGTTAGTTTCTAAATTTCACATTCATAGGGAAAGGTTCCCATTAATTTAATCCAAGATAAATTCCTTGAATTTATTATTTATTCTATTTTTGAATCTCAATTCAAACTAGTCGGGATTAACGAACCTTACCGAAGTAATCATTTGTTTTAATTTCCCAATCCCAACCTATTCATCCCATGAAGTAAAACTGGTAATACTTCATATCTAACACCACAGTGTTATCGGTAAATTCAATTACCATTTCACGTTCAAATCTAATTAAAGATTTAACTATCGCTTGGAGCAAAACTGGTGATACTCCATCTTCGATCCTTTCAATCTAATTAAAGATTCATTAAAACTCCACTTAGTTTTAATCTTCGACTGGGTTAAAGAATCAGTGTCATTTAAAACACGGTTCACGATAAACCCAAAATCACATTCCATTAATTATCGGGTTAAAAAGCAAGTGTTATTTAAAACACTGTTCACGATAAACCCAAAAATCAATATCAATTCAATTCCAATTAAATATTATTTAATTGGTACACTTCATTAAATCTAATTAAAAAGATTTAATCTTTTCTCAACTGGGTTCAAGAACAGTGTTAGTGAAGACACCATTCACCACAAACCCAAATCACATTCGATATTCAATACAAGGCTCTGAATAGAAAATATATCGGCTTATATTCAATATCGAATTCTACGACTAACAAATGCCGTATTGGAAATAACGATATAAATATATATCTTTCAAATTTCCATAACAACATCTGTATAATCACGAATTCCAACATCGAAATATTCCGAAGACAATTTCGATTCAATTCCACTCCAATGCAATCATTGGATATTCTGGTTATTTTTAAAACCATTTCAAATTCAATTTATTTATTTAAAAATAAATAGAATTATAATTCTAGCTCAAAACTAGTTCATTTCGATAAAAATCTATTTTTATCTTTTCAAATATGGAGTTTCTCATCCCAAATCTTCACAAATCATTTCTTATGATTTTACACAAATTATTACTATTTTTAATAATTTTATCAAGGCCCGTACAGTCGATTTCCACCAATGGCCATCGAACTGCACGTATAGCGACCTTTTTCCAATTTGATTTGGACATAATTCCAAATCCAACCGTTAGATTTCTAATTTATCACATTCGTTAGAAAGCTCTTTTCGATACGAACCCAACGGTTCCGGTTTTAGGAGAATCCGACGGTCGGATCTCCCGTAATGTCCGTTTGAAATAAATGGTCGAAATTCATGAACTGCCGCGGCGCGGCGCGTTCTATTCAGGCCATTATATTATATATATAATATATATAATATATACTTCGTCGATTTCTATTTAGAACGAATTATATAAATAGTTTTAATATTCGTTTCAAAAGCAATTTCAACTTCCTTTTCAATTCAAATCAAAATTGAATTCTTCTCTATAAATTCGTTTTAAAATTCATTTCTATTCAATTCAAATTTCAATTCAATTTGAATTCATTTCAATTCACTTTCAATTCAATTTGAATTCGTTTTCAATTCAATTCATTTCGAAATCACTTTCAATTCAATTCATTTCGAAATCACTTTCAATTCAATTCATTTCGAAATCGCTTTCAATTCAATTTATTTCGAAATCGTTTTCAATTCAATTCATTTCGAAATCGTTTTCAATTCCATTCATTTCGAAATCGTTTTCAATTCAATTTATTTCGAAATCGTTTTCAATTCAATTCATTTCGAAATCGTTTTCAATTCAATTTATTTCGAAATCGTTTTCAATTCAATTCATTTCGAATTCGTTTTCAATTCAATTCATTTCGAAATCGTTTTCAATTCAATTCATTTCGAAATCGTTTTCAATTCAATTTATTTCGAAATCGTTTTCAATTCAATTTATTTCGAAATCGTTTTCAATTCAATTCATTTCGAAATCCCTTTCAATTCAATTTATTTCGAAATCGTTTTCAATTCAATTTATTTCGAAATCGTTTTAAATTCAATTCATTTCGAAATCGTTTTCAATTCAATTTATTTCGAAATCGTTTTCAATTCAATTCATTTCGAAATCGTTTTCAATTCAATTCATTTCGAAATCACTTTCAATTCAATTTATTTCGAAATCGTTTTCAATTCAATTTATTTCGAAATCGTTTTAAAATCGATATAAATATCATTCACGTCAAAATGGCGTCAATCTAATCAACACGGCTTCATATATTCCTTTATTTTCAAATATTCTATTTCAAATATTTCTTTTTCAAATATTTCTTTTTCAAATATTTCTTTTTCAAAACTGGAATGAGGCCCAATCAATTACCATATAAAATTAATTATATGGATTTTCATACAACACATGTATATAATAGCATCGAAAATAATCAACCATCAACCAAAGTGCACTACACTGTATAAGCATCAAATATAGATATTCAACGCTTATAACAGCCTGTCAATCAATCGATCGACATATTTAATCAGTCAGGATGAGTGAACTTCAAATTTCAACCCAACACCCGTGTGGGGTTTCAAACAATCTAACACAGATTTTATTTGTGTAATTGGGCGATGTGTAAAATTTATCGACCCAATCAATGTCCTTCAAATAGATGTACATAAACAAACCGTCCGGTTCGTAAATGAATATTTATTTATTCACATTCACGTCAAAAATTATATTTTAACGATAAAACATTTTATTTCAACACATGAATTTCTATTCAGTTCATTTCTTCAATAAAATGATATTTTATTTTTCTAACATATTTTAGAAAATTTCGGCGGCATAACGGCACGATACTAGAAACGGGACAAGGCCTAGCCTTATCCCCGGTCTAGTGAAGGCCCACGCCATTCACACATCAATCAAATCAATTTCATCTCACCAAACAATTAAATTCAAACAAATAATTCAACTAATCTATGCAACCAAACAAACAAGTCCATGGTCTGTGGACGATTGTGTCGGGTGCTACTAAGCACCGTCTGCATCCTAGTATATATATATAACTAGAAAAATTAAATTGAAAGGTGAGAAATTCTCACCAATAGCTATCCAAGCATCTTGACTCTTCTTTGATATAAATCTTCTTCGTCGTTTCGCCTTTTTGTCACCTTCGTTGCTACTTTCACTACATACGTAAAAATCACATTTTTACTTCGCTATTCAATATATAAAAATCGAATTTTTATCTCGAAGTTCAATATATAAAAATCATATTTTTCCTTCGAAGTTCAATATATAAAAATCCTATTTTTCTATCGAAGTTCAATATATAAAAATCCCATTTTTCTATCGAAGTTCAATATATAAAAATCCTATTTTTCTTTCTTTTTGTTCTATGCCTTTTTTTCCCTATATATATATATTCCCTTTTGATTTCTATGTTATTTATTTTAAAACATATTTTAAAAACAATATTTATTTCAGTTTTAAAACAATTGATTTACATATATAAAATAAATAAATAAATAAAACTAAGAGAGGCTTACTGTGTTCGCATTTCAGGTTGCTCCACCATTAGGGTTGGAGTTCGCCACTGACGTCGTGGAGGAGACCGGAGCCCGCCACCTTGGAGCCGCTAGCGTCGCCTACCTCCACCCTGAGTCGCGTCGCCTTCGGTGGTCCCGCAAGCCCTAGAAACGGGTGCGAATCGAACGAGTTCGAGCGCCTGTAGCTCCTCGATTCCAATACGATACAACCTAAGATTGGTATGGATCTAAAGCTGACAGAAATCTCTTTGATTTCCATGTTTCAATTTTTAATTTTGCTGAATGGATTAAAGGAAAATTGAGGGAGAAGGATTCAGCAATTTTCGCCGTCGAATTTGATGAAGGGCGGCTCCTTTACGGGGTGATAGAAAGAAGGGTTTGTGATTGGTCAAAATTTTATATAAATATTATTTTTATATTATTTAATTTGAGAATTAGGGTTTTATTGCATTTGGATTCCGAATCAAACCCAACGACCGTCGCCCCTAGCTAATAACCCCTATTCCGAACACAATGGAATATGCCACGCAAGCTGATTCGATCGTTTGAATCAGTTTCCGTTGAATTTACATTTAAATTCTTATATTGAATTTTAAACGTACATTTCAAATTACCGGGGTCACATATTAACTAGAAAAATTCCCGAAAAATATTTTCTAGCTTCGTATTGACGGTATGGTCCTAACAAAACTAGTTTCGTCGAATTCTGAGATCGTTTGAAAAATGGCCATTTTCCAGTCGATTAAAATCAACTGAAACTGGTCAAACGCGTTTTCCTTCGCCACGCTCACATATTGATTCGAAAAGTTATGAAATTTGGAATCTAGCAATAACTTAACATCACGGACCCAACAAAACTGGTTTCGTCGAAATCCGAGGTCGTTTGCAAAATTGCTATTTTTAAGGGCCTTATATATAAAAAAATATATATAAATTCCACAGCGACTATTTCTAATTTTAAACTGGACATATCTTATCATTTCTAAGATGAAATCTCAGTTTGTTAACTTCGTTACAAAGATATAGT
The DNA here is from genome assembly GCA_030737875.1 of Allium sativum. NCBI lineage: Eukaryota > Viridiplantae > Streptophyta > Magnoliopsida > Asparagales > Amaryllidaceae > Allium > Allium sativum. Next base: position 81,797,407 of record CM060914.1, read on the forward strand.
TATACAGATTCAAATATTTCTTGTTTCGTTCAATTCTGACTTATATTGAATTCTGTATATTCATTTGAAATTAGAAATCGAATTTTCGAACTACCGCGCCATTTTCAATTCCTTTTATAATTATATATAATTATTATATATTCTAACGACGACGTATATAATATATACGTTCTAATTATATTCAAAATAAATTTCTCGCCGATATTATTTAAAATAATCTATTTTAAATATAGAAAATTCGCTATAATTGCCAAAATAAAAATTTCAAACTAGCTCGCATTTTACGGGTTGTTACACTTGCTTCTTGAATGCCTTTTAAAAGCTTGCCAAATTTGTATTTCCAAGATTGATACAGTCTAAAACAAAACTGTTTTAATGACCAAAAAATGTTTGCAGAAAATCATCTCTTTGCCAAAAAATAAGGGGTTGAATTCAGGAAAGAATTAATTGCTTTCCTTGGTTGATTTCTATAGGTCATTCGAATTTATCCCTGCCATTGTATATTTGGAAAAAATTGAATGATTTCTGGAATGATTTAAACATTTCCAATTTCTGGAAACACATAAACCAGTCACACTTTGTCAAAAATGAATTCAACATTACTATGCATTGTTGTGTGACACTTTAAAGTTATGCTCTGCACCATTCACCTTGTACATGTGTATGCACACATTATCCTTGTCATGACCACACTTACACAAAACTGGAAACATCTTGAATTGCAAACTTTACTTCTTTCCCCAAAAGAAATTATCATTGAAAATGTTAAAATGAAACTTCCCTTGTATACTTTCTGAATTGCTCGTACACATATTTGTGTAAACCTTCCATGTTTTTCACTGGTCCATTATTTTGTACTTGTTTGACCATACTTGATCATACTGGTTCATGTTGACTAGAGGTATCACCCTAACATGATGTTGCATGCATGCTTGTTGGCTTATCCTCTGCATGTATGTTCCTACAAAATAAAAATGTTTTCTAAGTTAGATTCTGCATGTGCTAGATTTTTCAAACCAGGAAACTGCCTTTTGATTGTGTATTATTGCACCATGCAATTATGAATACATGCATGATAAAAAAGATGTTTTATCCAAATCTTTTCTTGTCAAATTTTACATTTGCCAAGGTTGCAAGCTTAATCTCTTTCCTTCTTTTGAACCTGTGACTTTTCTTTTCAAATTTCAAAAGAGATTCCTTTTTTTTTTTACCCATTTGAACATGAAAAGAATTCTTTGTTGCTCCACTGAACCTCTGCATGTATATTTTCATCAAATTAGTTCACTTGAGCCTTGCATGTTGATGCATGTTGTACACTGTTGCTTTTGGCCTTTTTTTTTAACATCTTGCTTGAAATGAAGATCGCTTTGTAGTTGCCAAATTTCACATGTTCAAAAAATAATAATTGAAACATGCCCTTTTTCACTGTTGTACACTTGTGAACATCACCTGCTTGCATACTTGGTTTCTTGCTTTATTTTTTGGCTTGATAATTTGTATTAGTATCATTGTGAGCTACTTGGACAGAAAAAAAATGTTGTTCCTCCTTTTTTTTTTAGAGCAAACGGATATGTAGCGCGTGACTACACAGCCGGTTAATTAATAGATAGCAGTATATATCCAACTGACATACCTAGTTGGTGGTCCAAAATACAAACAACACAGAGTTTAAGATACATCATTCAACACACATAAAGAGTAGTGAGTATACAAGTACCAAAGCGATCAGAGCAAGCTGAAAACCATCTTAATTATACAAGTATTATGCCAAGAGATAAGGCGGCAATCTTCAGACATCACACGAGCTCCATACTAGTTTCAGTATCATTGCTGTCAACCGAAGAAGCTGGTGAAGAGGCCGCCGGCAGAGCAAACCGGAATGTATCTGCATGATTAGCACCTGTACCTGATGAGGATGAATAAATATGAATGATGCGGTGACAGATAGAAATGATTGAATTAGCTTTGTTGTTAAAAATTCGCGCGTTTCTTTCTTTCCAAATACACCAACTATAAGTGGCCAGTAAGATATCAAGAGAAGGACTCGAGTCAGATTCCCAATAAGCAAAGAACGAGGAAATGGTGGGAATGCAACCAATTAAATATGAACTCACTGCAGCCCAGATTGGGAAGGAAAAATCACAGGAGAAGAAGAGATGGTGAATGGATTCAGAATGAGAATTACAGATAGGGCAAGTGGGATCGGGAGCGACGTTGCATTTGAAGAGTTTTTCTCTTGTATTGACCTTTTCATGAATCAAACACCATTGAAAGAAGAGAATTCTCGGAGCCAGTTTGCATTTCCATAATCTTGAGAATTTAAACCGTCTACCCGAAAAATTCAGGTACTTGTAACATGAGGAAACAGAAAAACCTTTAGAAGGAGAGAGCACCCAAACATAATAATCATCCGTATTATTTAACTGAGTGTTGCTAATGAGAGCAAAGATCTTAAGCAACTGCAAGAGAATACTCCTATCAAAAAGTGAACCTGGAATTAAGCTTACATAATCATCACTAAATGCATCGGCAACAGAAAGTGAAAGATTAGATTGAAGAGAAAAGAGTGAAGAAAATGAAAGAGAGAGAGGTAACTGACCAGCCCAAATATCATGCCAAAATAAACAGGATGAACCACACCCCAAAGAGACATGAAACAAGAATTTAATACGAGGAAGACAGGATAGAATACCATGCAAGAAGGGAGAGATTAAAGAGGAAGGACGATGATGCAAAACAAGATGAGGGTTAGAAGAAAAGTAACGAGCTAAAATCCAGTCTTTCCAAATGAAGTTTCCAGTGTTTAGGAGTCTCCAGACCCATTTAGCCAATAATGCAGTGTTGAAATGGTTAAGGTCAAGTACACCAAGCCCCCCCTGCTCAGGGTGAAGACATACAGTCCTCCAGTTAATTAATTTCTTGATTTTTTGACCATTCCAAAGGAATGAACTACGAATTGAATCAATCTTGCTAATTACCCACTTGGGGAGTTTGTGAAAAGACATCCAATGTGTAGGGATAGCCGAAAGCACAGATTTAACTAGAGTTAAACGGCCCATGGATGATAATGAGTTTGCCTTCCAAGATGCTAATCTAGATTCAATCTTATTAATAAGGGGGAGCCAATCATTTTTATGAAGCTTAGAAGGTCTGAGAGGTAAGCCGAGGTAGAACAATGGGAATTTTGCTACTTTGCAGTTGAGAATAGAGGAAATTAAGTCACCAAGATGATCTGATCTACCAAGCATGTAGATAACACTTTTGTTAAAATTAATGGAAAGCCCTGATATCGACTCGAATACATATAACAAGATCTTGAGACACTGGATATGAAAGGGATTAGGTGAAGAGAAAATAATTGTGTCATCTGCAAACTGTAAATTGTTGATGCATAGTGGAGAATTTGGAAGGGAGATACCATCCAAGTAACCATGATAGGAAGCTTGTTTAACCATTTGGTTGAACACATCAGCGACGAGCACAAAAATCAGAGGGGAAAGAGGGTCGCCTTGTCTAAGCCCACATTTAGATTTGAAAAGGTTTCCAGAAGCACCATTTACTGAAACTTTTGAGCAGCTAGAGTTAAGAATGTTATCAATCCATGAACACCATTTATCTGAAAAACCCCTGTGTCTAAAAACGTCCATGACAAAGGGCCAGCTTACTGAATCAAATGCTTTGGAAAAGTCTAACTTTAGAAGAACACCAGGGGTAGATGTATGATGACAGAAGGAGATTACTTCTTGAGTTGCGGCGATACAGTCATGAATATTCCTTCCCAGAATGAAAACAGACTGTTCTGGTCCAACAAGAGTGGCAATAACGGACTGAAGACGATTTGCTAATACCTTTGTAATGATTTTAAAAGTAGTGTTTAGCAGGCTGATAGGGCGGAAGGAAGATAAAGTATTGGCCCCTGAATGCTTAGGGATGAGGATAATGTTGGCATAGTTTAGTCTGGCAATTGAGGCAGGATCGTTGTAAAATTCGTTGCACATGTCAATAATATCATGCTTGACTAAGGCCCAAAAATGCTTAAAGAAAACTGGGCCAAACCCGTCAGGTCCAGGGGCCTTATCATCCGACATGTCCTTCAATGCAGCCCAAATTTCTGATTCAGAGAAGGGATGATCGATATGGATAGGCACGGGGTTCGGGTAAAGAAGATGCCAATCTATTTCAGGTGCATTTGAGTGAGAGCGACCAAGCTGGGAACGAAAGTGATCAGAAAAGAGAGAGAGGATAACATTTTGGTCAGAAAAAGAGAGGCCATCTATAATTAATTCCGATATGAATGTCGATCTCCGCCTGCCATTAGCCATTCGATGAAAATATGAAGTATTCCTATCACCTTCCTCCAACCATTTGGCTTTGGATCTTTGCTTCCAACCAATCTCTTCTTGTTTCATCAATCTGTCCAACTCATCTTCAAAAGAACTTAATTTTTCACGTTCAGCTTCAAGAAGAGGGCGCTGTTCTTCTAAAATATTGAAGTCAATAATGTCATTTTGAATAGAGGAGATGCGGGAACGAATGGAGCCCCATATGTTTTTAGCCCATGGTTTAATAAGCTTTCTGAGGGTTTTCAATTTTAGGACTATCCTTTGAGATGCAGAAGATACATTACAGTTTTGAGACCAAATTGAATGAATAAAGTCTTCAAACGAGGGTTCGAGAAGCCACAACCTTTCAAATCTGAAGGGACGATTAGTGCATACAGAAATGTCAGAATTTAGTAGAATGGGGCAATGGTCTGATATAACTGAGGCCAAACCGTACACAACAGTCAAAGGGAAAAGCTCATCCCAAGCACCATTATAAAGAAAGCGATCTAGTTTAGCCAACGCTGGTATTGATCTATGGTTTGACCAGGTGAAGGAACGGTTACTTATCGGTGGATCGATCAAGGAGCAGTCAAAAATGAAAGAATTGAAGTCATCAGAGTCTTGGGATAGATTGCCTGAATTTCTATCATAAACAAATCTGGTAGTGTTAAAATCTCCACCAATCACCCAAGGACCCGAGAATTGGGATGCAAGAGAGCAACAATCCGACCAAAGAAGGGATCTATCAGATGCATCTTGAGGGCCGTAAATATTAGAGAAGAAGTAAATTTGGTTTGAGGGAATATGACGCAGTGCAATGTGAAGTGCTGATTTATTGGTCCTCTTAGACTTTTATTTGCAACACCCATGCAACGTGACATTTTTCAACATAGACTTTTATTTGCAGAAGAAAAAACAACAGGAGTAAAAAAACTACCCGAGCCTTCAGGATGGTCCTCTTTATTGTTGATCCTTGCACTTCGTCTGACAATGACCGGTGAAAGAAACTGGGTCCAGTTCTCTTCTTCAGCATTATGGGTAGAGTCAGCTGGGAGGATTTGTTGGAGGGGGAGAAAAGGTTGAGGTGGCGATTGATTGTCAAGAGGGATCGCGATGGGAGGGGCAGTTGTTGTGGGGTCATCAATTTGGAGTGGGGTAATTGGGAGGGGGATAGAGAACGGGAAGGACATAGGGATGTTTTGGAAGAGCAAGTCGGTGTTGAAAAGGTGGTTCATGTTCTGGTGAGGGGTTTGGGCTACTTCAGGGTCCACATCAGGTATGGCCATAGCATTTGTGTCATTTGGTGCAATTTCCATGGAATCATCGAAGTAGTCATGCATGCAAGGAATCGTAAGCTCGTCGATATTACCAATAAGTAAGGATTCAGGCTTAACACCTGGGTGTTCATGGATGCAGCGTTGGACTTTTATGAGATGTTTCTTCATATTGATGTTAACCACAAGAAAAGTGTTTAGGTCAATCCCCTCAAAAAATTGAATTTTGATAAATAAGTTTCTGTGATCGAAGTGAGCCCATTCACAGTCATCTAAAGCTACAACATTTCCCAAAGGACTAAGAATATTTTTGACTGCAGCAGAATTGTACCTTAGAAATTCTGGAAAACCTACCACCTTTGCCCATGATTCGCATTCTAACACCGCTTCCGGTTCCCATTCAGCCTCAGACCAAGGCTCAAAGTATATAGCTCCTCCCGGCTTCGCAAAGAGCTTCCAGAACAAGACTTGGTCTCTGATCCATGCGTTTGGGCAAGAGACGATGAAAGAGTTTTTTCTATATATCCACATAGGCCATTCGCGATAGCTAAAAGCATTAGATAGGATGAAGTGAAGCGATGTAATACTCCAGCCGCCCGAAATCACGGTGCCAACAATGTAGTTTGATGAGTCTGCCATTACAAACTGATTCATATTTTCAGAGTTTAATGCGGGAGAGATGGGAGAGGAGGGAATAGGAGTTGGAGAGGGCGTGGATTGCCGACAGCTGGAACGATGTGGACTCTTCTGGTTTCGATCAGATTGAGTTGATGCACGAGGGACCCACGCTGCAGAAGGTGCATCATTCCAATGGACACCTTTACGCACATGTTTTGAGATGCCTCTTTGCATTCTTTTTTTAGGGCAACGTGTACATAAGTGGCCGTAGCCTGAGCAAAAAAAACAAATTTTTGAATTCCTGCAGGCACTTGCCACGTGTCCTTTATCTGCACATTGAATACAGCGACGATCGCTCTTCAGGAAATTGACCATGTTTTGAATTGAAGAGAAAGCAGGTAATTTTGATGATTTTCTCGCAGACGTGCGATCAGATGAATCCAACGGAGGAGATGAAGCTACCTCCGCATAGGATTTTTTTGGTCTATCTTCTGGAAGATTTTTTAGAGCATCAAAGCGGTTATTACAGGTAATCACTTGAGGAGGTGGATGACTTGAACTTTGACAAAAGAAATTTTTTGAAGCGGGAGGAGAGAACGATTGACCAACTTGAGATGATGGGATATGGGGACGATGGGAGGAGAAAAAGGTGGGTTTATGAAAAACTGAGCGAGAGTGGTGCTGGTATGAAGAAGGAGGGTGATAAGGGGGGCGAGAGCGGAAGGAAGGAGGAGGACGATGGAGAGAAGATGAGCGAGGACGAGGGTGCGGAGCAGGGCGAGAGCGGGTGAATGAAGGAGGACGACGGACCGAAGGAGGAGAAGAGCGGTGAGGCGGAGGAGGAGAAGGAAGAATAGGAGGACGGGGGCGGAACGCGGCACGATATTTGGCTGGAAAGGGGAAAGAGAAGCGGAGGGAGTCCGCCATGGACGGGATCGAAAGCTATTGTCTATCGTTGTTCCTCCTTTTTTGTGTTCCATAATTGTAATGTGAACGAGTGAAATGCTGTAGTGAGACAATGACTGTATTTGTGATGAGCGTTTGTAGCGAGGAGCAAATGTATAGAATGAGAAAAAATTGTACTGATATTTGTAATAAACAAATTTGATTGAAATAAAATATTATTTTATTGTGTTCAAACAAATTTATCTATCGTATTCAGTTTATATACAAGTACAATATCATGTGAACGAATATGAAATGTGAAATATTAGTGAAGTGTACAAATAGTGGAGTTGTAAAACTGTACTATTTGAAAATTGAAATAAAATATTATATTTAAACAAAATACTGTGTAAATATCTGAATGTCTGTACAGTTGTATTTTGTTTGAATATAAATAATATATTCCTTTCTGTGATGATATATGAAAACAATACGGTAACAAACACATTTAAAATAATAAATATTTGGTTGTTATCATCAAACAAAAATCATATAATTGTGTATACAACACCGTTATATACAACAGTCCCCGCCTATCGGCAGTGGATTAGTTATGCCTGAACACACGCTTCCCGGTTCCTTTAAACCTACAGTATGACCACCAACGGCCTATAAAACACGAGGTACCTCAAAATCCATCATCCACATAAGTAAAATGTCAGCGCTGGTAGGTCCCTGACATCACTCCAGCAAGAAAGAAACGTGTGCACTCCCTGTAGTCCGTATCCCGTTTTTGACTCATACCGGGGTGTGAGGCTCGCGAAGTCACGATATACACAAAGCTATGCCGTAATAGGCTATGCTTTGATCATTCCACAAGGCCTTGCTTTTCAGCAAAAGCCTTGATCAATTTGCATCTTGGCATGCCACATTGTCAGACCCTACCATATTATTGATCACCTACCAATATATATATATAACCTCTAAGCTCATACGACTTAGAGAAGGGTGATAAGTAAAGAATAAATTCTTCACCACCAACAGAAATATATAATCGGTAGCGTTCAACAAATACAGTAGAAAGGAATACAATGTCAGACACGCAATCCATTTACAAGTCCACTCTGGGTCTGAGCGAAACAACGTGTCCATCGATCTCCAAATGCGTTTGGACGATCATTACCAAATACCTTGCCTTGGAAGGCCAATCCCAATTCAAGATACCAGTCATCATCATCCCAACGATGTGAAAACCTTCGGTCTTCAATCACCGTCTTCGTCTTCGACTCTTGATCGTCGTGATGATTATTCAGAATGGGTTAAACCCGGTCTTTCTGAATAACTTGCGTAATTTGGGATTAAAAACAAATATTGGAAAATCACACATTTCGTCACATCCCAACTCAGAATATTCTTTTTAATAAGATATTCATTTTAGAAGATTCTCATTAATTTTATCAAAGATAAATATTTAAAATAAAATCTATAAATCAATTTCTAAAAATATGGAATTCCACAGAAATCAAATCAATACATAATCGATATAAATTTCTGTATCGGACTAATAATATAAATGGAATAACGGCAAAGCCTCTTAAATTTCATATATAATATCGGTCTTCTTTTACAGAAGCCCATTTCGATTATTACCAATCGAATTTCCACTAAATTCCAATTTAATATATTAGTTGAAAAACTTGATTTATAGAAAATGTCTTTTTAAATCTATAAAATAGATTCATAAGTTCCGAATAATAATTTCAATGTAAATTGGATTAAAGGACAAATGTCGTTTAAAACATCGTCCACGGTAAATCCACTTCACATCTCAATTTATTTCATATCACAAAATATGATTGCAAATGCTAGTAACCCTTTAAAAACATATTTTAAAATAATCATAAACATATTCTTTATATAAAAGATTCTAAATGAGAAGTATTCTTTATTTTACAAATCTTTATCTTTTACAAATATTCTTTGTTTAACATATAGTTGATTAAAAATATATTATGAAAAATATATGCACTTTATATAAAAAGGATTTCTAATGTAAAAATAGTCTTATTTAAAAGAACACTTGAATCGAAATGCGACTCAAACATTTACCATATAATTAGGATTATATGGATTTCACACACATCATATATATGACAATAACAGTATAATCATCAAGTCATCCATTACACCTAAAGTGTAATTTCCACTGTGTAAGCGTCAAAATTAAATAATAACGTTCATCACAGCCTGTCGATCTAATGATCGACATACAACTAAATTCATTAATTATTAATTAATTTTCTCATGTTAAAAATTATTGTATTATTGTGTTGATTCAGATCTGAAATGTTTGGGTTGGATAGATGATTGATTGTTGCTTGTGGTATGATTTGTTGTTTGTGACATGTTAGATCCGCATTGAAATTGCTATATTATTGAATTCTATTTGGGATTAGGAAATTAATTCTAAATTTAGATTTAAATCATATATTTGTATTGAAATTAAAAAGATGAAAATTTTACGATGTAAGTAAAAAGATAATATATTTTTTTGTATTGTAAAAAAAAAATAGAAAAGAAAAAGGAAAAGATCATATTTTTAAATGGAAATAAAAATATAAATTTTTACGATGTAAATAGAAAGGTAATAAATTTTTACATTGTAAAATATTAAAAGGTGATATTTTACGATTAAATATTAAAAGACGATGTTTTTACATTAAAATATAAAAGTTGATATTTTTACACCGTAAAATATAAAGGTTGATATTTTTACATTATAAAAATAAAAAGTTGATAGCTTTACATTGTAAACATAAAAGTGAATATTTTTACATTGTAAGTAAAAGAATGAATTTATGATGTGAAATAAATTACATTTTAATTATGTAATTTATGGATGAATTTACACCATATGAAATAAATTACATTTTATTATGTAATTTATGAATGAATTTACTCCGCATAAATGAAATTTCATTTATTTTGTAATGTATATGAAATGAATGTATGAACTTGCTTTGTAAATTAAAAATTACATTTTTATAGGTAATTAAAATGTGAATTTACACTGTATGATAAAAATTACATTTTTAGATGTAATTTAGATATGAATTTATGTCGTATGTTAGAAATTACATTTTTCTATGTAATTAAAAAAAATGAATTTCCATCGCATGATGAAAATTACATTTTTCTATGTAACTTAAAATTGAATTTGTACCGCTACTGCATTTGTTGATCACGCCGCTAATATCCAGCAACCACGCTTATTTAGAAACACAGACTTTGAATTTTCACCTTTTGGATATTAGAAAAGATTCTTTAATGGAAAGGATATTTTCAAATAATATGTTTGGACAAATTAATTATAATTATAAAATTATAATTGTACTTGGACACGAGGTTAGGTCACATTTGTGGTGGAATTCTGCCCGGAACCAACCGACATATCCAGCAACCACAAATGTTGGGCCTAATGTGAGAGATCCAAGTGCGCAAATACGAATTGGGCCCAGACACGAGGTTAAGCCCAACTTGTGGGATAAGTCTGCCCGGAACCAACCGGCATATCCAGCATTCACAAGTGGCAGGCTTAATGTGAGGTGTCTAGCCCAATATAAAATATAAATGAATAAGATAATGAACTGGGCAATTTAATTTGTTTAAAATAGCAACGCCATTTTAACCCGAACGTATTTATCGATCTATTTTGTCCATTTTATAATGCATATTAAAAGGGCTAATTTCAAAATTAATATTTTGGAAATAATATTATTTTAATATGATAATAGATAGAATATCCAATTGAAAATAAAGACTGAATTGAAGGTAAAGATTTGATATTACATTTTTCAATATAATAAAGACAGATTGAAAATATTACATTTTTCAATGTAATAAAGAATGAATTGAAAATATTACAATTTTTAATGAAATAAAGGTTGAATTAAAAAGATTACATCAAAATATTCCATTTTTTTTATTTAAGGTTGATTACATTAGAAAGAATACATTTTTATAGTTCATTTGTTTCATTAAAAAGATTAGCTAATAAGAATGACATTTTCACTATAATACGGTTTCCAAGTACGATTTGCATTAAAAAGAATTTGATGTTAAAATATGATTTGTGATTTAGAAATCCTATAATTAAAATTTAATAGAAATTTCTAAAGAGAAGCTTTCTAATTCAACATATATTAAATTAGAAATGAAGGAAGAATTGGATTTTGCGTTGTCGTGAACGGTGTCTTTAATAACACTGTTCTTAAACCCCGATTAGAAAAGAATAAATCTTTTAAATAAGAGTTAATGAATTTTACAATCACTATTTAAATTAGAATTAAATAGAAAATATAAGTTTGGGAAAGATAAATCTTTTAATTAATATTATTAGAGTTTCCAATTATACTTAGTAATTGGAATAAATTGAAATGTAAATTTGGTTCATCGTGAACTGTGTTTTAAATGACACAAGTTCTTTAACCCAATTAAAGATAAGAATTATTTCTTAAAATTGATTGTCATTAAATAATGATTGTTGATATGAAAACTAAATTGGAGTCTTAATAAATTCTTAATTGGATTGAATAGAATAAATTCAAAGGATTTTATCTTTGATAAATTTAGTGGGAATCTTTCCCTAAAAATAAGAGTATTTTATTAAAAAGTATATTCTGGATTGGAATGAGGCGCTGGTTGTGTTTTTATATAGCACTTGATTATAAAATACGCGAATTATTCAGAAAGACCGGGTTTAACCCATTCTGATTTATTACTACGACGATGAAGAGTCGAAGATGAAGACGGTGATTGAAGACCGGAGATCTTCACATCGTTTGGGTGATTACTGATATCTTGATTGGACCGTACACCCAAGACGATGGAAAAGTGGTGATCATCCAAACGTATTTGGAGATCGACCGGATATGCGAGGTATAAGGTGCCTCCGGTTTCATTCAGACCCAGAACGGACTTGTAAATGGATTGTATGTCTGACGTTGTATTCCTTTATACTGTATCCGTTGATCTCTGCTAAATATATATCTGTTTGGTGTTCAACACCCTTCTCTAAGACATACGAGCTTAGAGGTTATATATTGGTAGAAATCAATGGTATGATATGGATTGACAATGTGGCATGCCAAGATGCAATGATCAAGGCTTTTGTTGAAAAGCAGGGCCTTATGGGAGGATCAAAGCATAGCCCATTACGGCATAGCTTTGTGTATAGTGTGACTTCGCGGACCTCACACCCCGGTGTGAACCAGAAACGGGATGGACCTCCGGGAAATGGACATATGCTGGTTTCTAGCTAGGAGTGGTGTCAGCGACCTACCAGCCCTGGCACTTTACTCATGTGGATGTTGCTTATTATTACTTGATGGATAGAGAGGCGCCTCGGATATATGTATATCGGTGGTTGCAGAGGCTTACGTGCCCAAGATCACTATGAGGTTCAATAGAACCGGCTAACATATCGTTTACGGCATAACTAATCATCGACGGATGACCGGCCCCGAGGATCTGGGTGCAGTTGCGGCTGAGACCTGAGGCACGAGCTAGAGTGTCTCGAATTAGCACAGGATAATCCCTTTGCCTTGGTTCACAGTTGGAATCCAACTTCCAATACGACATTTTGCGGTTTTGATTGTAGAACTAGTATGGCGACATGATATATGGTACCCATGCCGTCTATGATTGATACATTTATATTTGAAGTTGATTTCTTCACTTATATAGTAATAATAAAAGATCAAATTTCATGTATCAAGCATTATTTGGCTATTATAAGAGAAAACTCTATCCTCCGGCTTGCGCTTGCATTGTGTGATGGGACCTGAGTCTTATAATAGCTTCATTTTTCAAAAAGCATTGCGTTGTTTTATGCACTGGTTTTCTCGAGAGTAAACCCGTTCTGCTTTAGCAGGCGTGGTCCTTTGATTTACCCAACTTTAAGATAAAAGATTAATAACTGTTTTTAGTTCTCACACCAGTCCCATGACTGACCTGGAGTTTATTGTTTTAACCTAAACTCTGGGTGCCCATATTTTCTACACGGGCAGCTAGTAGTTTTGGTTTTGCAGATATTATATTCACAGGATCCTGATCTACAGCTGAAGCGATATACGGGAAGCTCTGTATCCGTGTATTTCTTTCAGTTGTGTTTTGTATTATTTTCCGCTGCTATTTAAATGTAATTTAAACTCTGATATTGTATTTCCAATGTATATCATTTATTCATACTCTGAATATTCTTGTACTCTGATGTAATTGTTGTAACAGCAATAAAATGTTCTTCTGTTTTGTGTTCTGATGTGTGTTGTTCTCAAAGCAATCCGGGCTTTTCTTTATGGGGAAGTTTGGGTCGTTTCATTTGTGGTTAAAATAGAATTGTTAATGTTGAATATTTTATCGTCCTTTTGAATGCGGTAAAAATAGAATTGTTAATGTTGAATATTTTATCGTCATTTTGAATGCGGTGAAAATAGAATAGTTAATGTTGTCATTATTATCGACATTTTTGGTGCGATAAAAATAGACAATGTTAGTGATTCATTTTTATCGACATTTTTGGTGCGATAAAAATAGACAATGTTAGTGATTCATTTTTATCGGCATTTTTGATGCGATAAAAATAGCAATGTTAATGTTACATTTTTATCATCATTTTAGATGCGATAAAAAGAATATATTTTTGTGTTACATTTTATTGTCTTTCTAGAGACAATAAAAAGAATAAAATTAAAGAATTACAATTTTATGTAAAATTGCTTTCATTGAAAAGAATAAATATAGAAGACGAGATTTTTGTTGTTAATAATAAACAATGAAAAAGGGAACATTTACATTTTGATGTAAATAAACAATAAAAAGAAAAATTACATTCAAAATATAAGTTAGAATAAAAAGGACATTTTGTTAAAAAAATGTAAATTACAATAAAAAGTATAGAAATAAAGATCACATTTTTATTGGCCGTTTATAGGCAATAAAAGAGACATTTTTATCGTCGTGTTATATATTGTGTATTACACTGCCATTCACAAGTTACCCGACTTGTGTATGTGATTGGGACGATAATTTTCACACATCGCCCAAGTGCACAAATTAGTTTATCATTTGCTTGATTGGTTGAAAACCCCACACGGGTGTTGGGATGAAAATTCACATACACTAATCCCAATATTTAGTTGTATGTTGATCGTTAGATCGACAGGCTGTGATGAGCGTTATTATTTAATTTTAACGCTTACACAGTGGAAATTACACTTTGGATGTAATGGATGACTTGATGATTATACTGTTATTGTCATATATATGATGTGTGTGAAATCCATATAATCCAAATTATATGGTAAATGTTTGAGTCGCATTTCGATTCAAGTGTTCTTTTAAATAAGACTATTTTTACATTAGAAATCCTTTTTATATAAAGTGCATATATTTTTCGTAATATATTTTTAATCAACTATATGTTAAACAAAGAATATTTGTAAAAGATAAAGATTTGTAAAATAAAGAATACTTCTCATTTAGAATCTTTTATATAAAGAATATGTTTATGATTATTTTAAAATATGTTTTTAAAGGGTTACTAGCATTTGCAATCATATTTTGTGATATGAAATAAATTGAGATGTGAAGTGGATTTACCGTGGACGATGTTTTAAACGACATTTGTCCTTTAATCCAATTTACATTGAAATTATTATTTGGAACTTATGAATCTATTTTATAGATTTAAAAAGACATTTTCTATAAATCAAGTTTTTCAACTAATATATTAAATTGGAATTTAGTGGAAATTCGATTGGTAATAATCAAAATGGGCTTCTGTAAAAGAAGACCGATATTATATATGAAATTTAAGAGGCTTTGCCGTTATTCCATTTATATTATTAGTCCGATACAGAAATTTATATCGATTATGTATTGATTTGATTTCTGTGGAATTTCATATTTTTAGAAATTGATTTATAGATTTTATTTTAAATATTTATCTTTGATAAAATTAATGAGAATCTTCTAAAATGAATATCTTATTAAAAAGAATATTCTGAGTTGGGATGTGACGAAATGTGTGATTTTCCAATATTTGTTTTTAATCCCAAATTACGCAAGTTATTCAGACAGACCGGGTTTAACCCATTCTGAATAATCATCACGACGATCAAGAGTCGAAGACGAAGACGGTGATTGAAGACCGAAGGTTTTCACATCGTTGGGATGATGATGACTGGTATCTTGAATTGGGATTGGCCTTCCAAGGCAAGCTATTTGGTAATGATCGTCGAAACGCATTTGGAGATCGACGGACACGTTGTTTCGCTCAGACCCAGAGTGGACTTGTAAATGGATTGCGTGTCTGACATTGTATTCCTTTCTACTGTATTTGTTGAACGCTACCGATTATATATTTCTGTTGGTGGTGAAGAATTTATTCTTTACTTATCACCCTTCTCTAAGTCGTATGAGCTTTGAGGTTATATATATATTGGTAGATGATCAATAATATGGTAGGGTCTGACAATGTGGCACGCCAAGATGCAAATTGATCAAGGCTTTTGTTGAAAAGCAGGGCCTTGTGGAATGATCAAAGCATAGCCTATTACGGCATAGCTTTGTGTATATCGTAACTTCGCGAGCCTCACACCCCGGTATGAGTCAAAAACGGGATACGGACTGCAGGGAGTGCACACGTTTCTTTCTAGCTAGAGTGATGTCAGGGACCTACCAGCGCTGACATTTTACTTATGTGGATGATGGATTTTGAGGTACCTCGTGTTTTATAGGCCGTTGGTGGTCATACTATAGGTTCAAAGGAACCGGGAAGCGTGTGTTCAGGCATAACTAATCCACTGCCGATAGGCGGGGACCGGCCCTGAAGATCCAAGGGTTCACTGCGGGGGATCCTGAGGCATTTGCTAGAGTGTCTCGAATCGGAGAGGAGCTTGCCCCTAGCCTCGACTCATGATGGAATCCAAATCTCCAATACGACCTTGCGGTTTTGATTGTAGAAACAGTACGGCGACATAGTATATGGTACCTATGCCGTCTAGGATTGATATTATATTTGAATGTTTTAAATATATATATATACACACTGACAATAATATCGTTTTCACGTATCAAGCATCTTTTGACCATTATAAGGTAAAACCCTATCCTCTGGTGTGCGTTGCATTGTGTGATGGGACCTGGGTCTTATAATGGTTTCATTTTTCTAAAAAGCATTACGTTATTTGACGATTTACTTTAATTATGCACTGGCAATCCAATGGAGTAAACCCGTTCCGCGTTAGCGGCGTGGTCCTGTGATTAGCCTACTTATTAGATAAGTTAAGTTAAGAATTCTCACACCAGTCCCACGACTGACCTGTAGTTTGTTTCACTTTGCAAACTCGGGTGCCCTCTTTCCACACGGGCAGTCGAGTAGCTTTTTGCAGATATAATTAAGCAGGATCCTGGATTGAAGTCTGAAGCCGGGTCCAGAATATTGATGGCCTTCCGCTGAGATTAGTTCCGCTGCAATGTATTTAATTTAATTTAAATGTTTCTTCCGCTGTATTATTTATCGATGTACTCTGATATATTCTGTACTCTGATGTAACATTTATTATTGATGTTATAAAAGTCTGTGTTTTTGTTCTGATGTGTTGTATGCCCAAAGTTAAAGTATTCGTAGATTTTCACCTTTTGGGTCAGACCTGTGTGGTTTATGGTCGATTCAAAGGGTGGGAATTTGTATGATAAAATATCCAAGGACCACGCCGCTAATGCGGAACGGGTTTTATTCCAATGGATTGCCTTATTAATTAAATCAGTTTAGAATTCTCACACCAGTCCCATGACTGACTCGTAGTTTGTTTCACTTTGCAAACTCGGGTGCCCTCTTTTCCACACGGGCAGTCGAGTAGCTTTTTGCAGATATCTATTCTTTTAGCAGGATCCTGGATCGAAGCCTAAAGCTGTGTCCAGAGCTTAGTAGTCTACCGCTGTTTACTGTATTTTATTTAATGTATTAAATCTTTTGTAATTTATCTTCCGCTGTAATTTTATTTCAATGTACTCTAATATATTATGTACTCTGATGTAACATTATTGTAATGTAATAAAAGTCTGCTGTTACTTGTTCTGATGTATTGTATTCCCAAAGTTAAAGTATTCGAAGATTTCCAATCTTTGGATCAGACCTGTGTGGTTTATGGTCGATTTAAAGAGCAGGAATTTCCAGGTCTTTATAGTTAACGACACCGCGAAATCCGGTAGGCTTTGCAACCATCCCTTCATCCTCCAGTACAGCAGGTAAAACCTACCGTGGCTTACAGTTGTACCCCAGACATCTTGTTTTACGGCGACCCTTTCGGGATCCCCCGGCCGCAGCCTACCAACCCTAATCAGGGACATGTGGGGGTAAGAGTCTCCCATTCGCCACCAAACCGCGAAGCGAGAACCCCCCATCATGCTGCATCCTACACGGTCAGTCAAAGTTCAAGTTTGACTTTTCAAACTACCGCGCTATTTCTAACTCTTTTATTAATTAAAATTAAATCATTCATTCTAACTTCGATTTAAATCAAATTTGTGATCATTATTATTTAAAATAGATTATTTAAATATCAAACTTATTAAAATCACTTAAAATGAATTTTAAATTGGACCCAAAATTCCGGGTTGTTACAACTGTAACAACCCGTATTTTTCAAAAAGATAAAATTTAGTGAATAATGGTAAGAATTTAATTTTTTTTAAAAGATATATAAATTGTATGATAAAATTTTCAACATAAAATTATCAAAATAAAATATCTATTTAATTTATTTGAAGGGCATTTGATAAAATAGCTTATATAAAATTATCATAGTTGGGATAACCATAAATAATTTATTCCAACTATTATACGCGCATTATTGTTGCTTAGATCTCAAACATTCCATAATTGTTTTATCACAGGCATTTATGTATCTGTTTTCAAATAATACCTTTAATTTATTTTACAGAAAAATGATACTTTAAATATATGTGTGATGGATTTATTTCGTTTAATAGAAAATGAGATTATTTAAAGTAGATAATACTTATGTAGTATTTGAATTGTAAATCTATTGAAATTATGAAATAAATTGATATAAAAAAAAACGAATATGCAATTTCAAATAATTCTGTGGTATAATTTTAATAAATTTATTTGAATTATCAACTTTATTTGTACCTATTAGAGGATGATTAGATGTTTAATAATGGAATTTGTTACCATATTTTAACAATTTACGTTCCTTCTTATCAAATAAAGGAAGGCATTTAATGGCATCCACAACTTTTTTTTTTCTCCATTCATGGTCTATGAAAAACATGGTCAACTAAATTTTTTTTTTGGAAGGGAATATGTGTAATCTAAAATTTATGGCAGATACTTTCTGAATAGTTGGTAAATTTACAAATTGTAACTTCAAATTTTTATTCATACTACATTGTTGGATGTTAAATTATCTTCTAATAACATTCCATATTTTGAGGTTCCTTTTTGTCAATCGAATGAATTAAAGCTAGTTATGTGATGTACTAATAAAACAACTTGAAGGCTACAAATGACTCAACATGCCCCTTTCTATTTATACACACACATACATACTTATATGTAGACTTTGCACAACTGATAGATAATTAAGATCTTCAATGGTTATTAGTTTGTTGATTTACAAATATTTTACATCATTTGGCAATCTCAAATTAAGTAAACAAACTTATATAGCTGAATTGGATGTTGTAGCTGAAAAATATCACTTTATGTTCATAAATTTTCTTTATTAATGTTTTTTATATTTGTGTTAAATGTCTTTATGTTTTTTTAAGAAATATTATGTCATTCTTAATAATATAGAAAAATTGTGCTTGCACATCAAGGCAAACATGCCTCATTTAGTGAAATCATGTTTCATATTTGTGCTGATTTTGAAATATGTTACATGGCAAAATTTATTCCAATCAGCCTAAAATTGGATTGGCAATTAGTCAAATTTTTGGAAACATTTTATTTGGCTGATTTGGCTATGAAATTTTTATGCGTATATATTTGTGATGGCTATGAAATTATAATCCACTTATCATTAAAGTTGATATTATTATGGCATATTTTTTTCACCTTAATTTCAATACGGCATATATTCAAATGATGGATGTTAAATTGTACTGTTTGATTACACTTAATTATATGTTAATATATAAGAAACAATTAATTCTTTCGTTAAAGATATTAATTATATGTTATTACCACGCATGTATTTTTTTTGGGAATACTATGCCATTAATATTATATAAATTAAATTATTCTTGTTGTTTTTATCGTGTGTATGTTAATTATAAGAATATGGTAGTTTGTCACCTATTGACATTAATTTGGAGAGAATACATTTATTAGGGAAAACGTATTAATTTGGCATTTATGAGGATTCATGTTAATTTAGAAGAAAAACATGTAATTAAATGTTTATTTAGAAACACAGACTTTGAATTTTCACCTTTTGGATATTAGAAAAGATTCTTTAATGGAAAGGATATTTTCAAATAATATGTTTGGACAAATTAATTATAATTATAAAATTATAATTGTACTTGGACGCGAGGTTTGGTCACATTTGTGGTGGAAGTCTGCCCGGAACCAACCGGCATATCCAGCAACCACAAATGTTGGGCCTAATGTGAGAGGTCCAAGTGCGCAAATACGAATTGGGCTCAGATACGAGGTTAAGCCCAACTTGTGGGATAAGTCTGCCCGGAACCCACCGGCATATCCAGCATTCACAAGTGGCAGGCTTAATGTGAGGGGTCTAGCCCAATATAAAATATAAATGAATAAGATAATGAACTGGGCTATTTAATTTGTTTAAAATAGCAACGCCATTTTAACCTGAACGTATTTATCGATCTATTTTGTCCATTTTATAATGCATATTAAAAAGGGCTAATTTTAAAATTAATATTTTGGAAATAATATTATTTTAATATGATAATAGATAGAATATCCAATTGAAAATAAAGACTGAATTGAAGGTAAAGATTTGATATTACATTTTTCAATATAATAAAGACAGATTGAAAATATTACATTTTTCAATGTAATAAAGAATGAATTGAAAATATTACAATTTTTAATGAAATAAAGGTTGAATTAAAAAGATTACATCAAAAGATTCCATTTTTTATTTAAGATTGATTACATTAGAAAGAATACATTTTTATAGTTCATTTGTTTCATTAAAAAGATTAGCTAATAAGAATGACATTTTCACTATAATACGGTTTTCAAGTACGATTTGCATTAAAAAGAATTTGATGTTAAAATATGATTTGTGATTTAGAAATCCTTTAATTAAAATTTAATAGAAATTTCTAAAGAGAAGCTTTCTAATTCAACATATATTAAATTAGAATTGAAGGAAGAATTGGATTTTGCGTTGTCGTGAACGGTGTCTTTAATAACACTGTTCTTAAACCCCATTAGAAAAGAATAAATCTTTTAAATAAGAGTTAACGAATTTTCCAATCACTATTTAAATTAGAATTAAATAGTAAATATAAGTTTTGGAAAGATAAATCTTTTAATTAATATTATTAGAGTTTCCAATTATACTTAGTAATTGGAATAAATTGAAATGTAAATTTGGTTTATCGTGAACTATGTTTTTTTTTAACGACATTTGTTCTTTAACCCAATTTACAGTGAAAGTATAATTTGAAATTTTTAAATCTTTTATTTGGATTTAATGGAAATTTTCCAAAGTAAAGTATTCCAATTAAATAAAATAAATCGGAATTGAATGGAATTCGATTGGTTAATAATTGAGATGAACTTCAATGGATGAAGACTGTTACTATATATGGAATTTAAAAGGCTTTGCCATTATTCCATTTATATTATTAGTCTGATACAGAAATTTGTATCGATTATATATTGATCTAATTTCAGTAAAGATTTCATATTTTATGGAAGATGATCTTGGGTTCATCATGAACTGTGTTTTAAATGACACAAGTTCTTTAACCCAATTAAAGATAAGAATTATTTCTTAAAATTGATTGTCATTAAATAATGATTGTTGATATGAAAACTAAATTGGAGTCTTAATAAATTCTTAATTGGATTGAATAGGATAAATTCAAAGGATTTTATCTTTGATAAATTTAGTGGGAATCTTTCCCTAAAAATAAGAGTATTTTTTTTAGAAGTATATTCTGGATTGGAATGAGGCGTTGGTTGTGTTTTTATATAGCACTTGATTATAAAATACGCGAATTATTCAGAAAGACCGGGTTTAACCCATTCTGATTAATTACTACGACGATGAAGAGTCGAAGATGAAGACGGTGATGAAGACCGGAGATCTTCACATCGTTTGGGTGATTACTGATATCTTGATTGGACCGTACACCCAAGACGATGGAAAAGTGGTGATCATCCAAACGTATTTGGAGATCGACCGGATATGCGAGGTATAAGGTGCCTTCGGTTTCATTCGGACCCAGAACGGACTTGTAAATGGATTGTATGTCTGACGTTGTATTCCTTTATACTGTATTCGTTGATCTCTGCTAAATATATATCTGTTTGGTGTTCAACGCCCTTCTCTAAGACATACGAGCTTAGAGGTTATATATTGGTAGAAATCAATGGTATGGTATGGATTGACAATGTGGCATGCCAAGATGCAATGATCAAGGCTTTTGTTGAAAAGCAGGGCCTTGTGGGAGGATCAAAGCATAGCCCATTACAGCATAGCTTTGTGTATAGCGTGACTTCGCGGACCTCACACCCCGGTGTGAACCAGAAATGGGATGGACCTCCGGGAAATGGACATATGCTGGTTTCTAGCTAGGAGTGGTGTCAGCGACCTACCAGCCCTGGCACTTTACTCATGTGGATGTTGCTTATTATTACTTGATGGATAGAGAGGCGCCTCGGATATATGTATATCGGTGGTTGCAGAGGCTTACGTGCCCAAGATCACTATGAGGTTCAATAGAACCGGCTAACATATCGTTTACGGCATAACTAATCATCGACGGATGACCGGCCCCGAGGATCTGGGTGCAGTTGCGGCTGAGACCTGAGGCACGAGCTAGAGTGTCTCGAATTAGCACAGGATAATCCCTTTGCCTTGGTTCACAGTTGGAATCCAACTTCCAATACGACATTTTGCGGTTTTGATTGTAGAACTAGTATGGCGACATGATATATGGTACCCATGCCGTCTATGATTGATACATTTATATTTGAAGTTGATTTCTTCACTTATATAGTAATAATAAAAGATCAAATTTCATGTATCAAGCATTATTTGGCTATTATAAGAGAAAACTCTATCCTCCGGCTTGCGCTTGCATTGTGTGATGGGACCTGAGTCTTATAATAGCTTCATTTTTCAAAAAGCATTGCGTTGTTTTATGCACTGGTTTTCTCGAGAGTAAACCCGTTCTGCTTTAGCAGGCGTGGTCCCTTGATTTACCCAACTTTAAGATAAAAGATTAATAACTGTTTTTAGTTCTCACACCAGTCCCATGACTGACCTGGAGTTTATTGTTTTAACCTAAACTCTGGGTGCCCATATTTTCTACACGGGCAGCTAGTAGTTTTGGTTTTGCAGATATTATATTCACAGGATCCTGATCTACAGCTGAAGCGATATTCAGGAAGCTCTGTATCCGTGTATTTCTTTCAGTTGTGTTTTGTATTATTTTCCGCTGCTATTTAAATGTAATTTAAACTCTGATATTGTATTTCCAATGTATATCATTTATTCATACTCTGAATATTCTTGTACTCTGATGTAATTGTTGTAACAACAATAAAATGTTCTTCTGTTTTGTGTTCTGATGTGTGTTGTTCTCAAAGCAATCCGGGCTTTCCTTTATGGGGAAGTTTGGGTCGTTTCAGTTCATTTTCGAGTTACTAAGTGACGGATTACTACCAAAGATTTTGTTTTTGAAATATTGTGCGGAAACGAGTTGTCAGAAATTCAAATGTTTTGAATAATATATGATTTCAAACTAATTTGAAATAAAAACCCCAGGAATTTGAATTCTAGAAATTTAAAAATTCACTTATGAAGTAAATAAATAGGAATTCAACTAAGTTGAATAAAATTGGCTTGGATTAGAGATAATCTGGAATGAAATTTAATTGATGGATCAAGAGTTGGAAATTGAGTTTGGAATAGAATTTTGAATGGAGTTTGGCTTGGTCATAAGTGGATGATTTGGTTCAAGGAAAATTTGATTGGAAATCGATTGAAAATGCAAATTGTTTATACTGAAGAGATAGCAAATGGAAGAGATAGAGTTGGTTACCCGACCTAAAAGGTACGAGTTTACATTATATTCGGGTATGAGATTTATGAGATATTTTTGGAAAACCACCTGGTTGCTTTGTTTTCTTTTGGGTTGGAGATGGCCCAGAAAGGCGAGCTGTAGTAGTATCGGTTGAGCTGTGCAGAGGAGATGCTGGCAAAATTCTCTGAAAATTGAAGCTGTTAGGAACATTTTCAGAATTTCTGAAAGTATTCGTTAATAAGAAGGAATTAGTATTTTAATTAGAATAAATTAGTTCAGTTGAAACTGAAGTAAGAAGTAAATAGATAATTTAACCAAATTAATATGAATTGTAGCATTTTTCCTACCTTAGTAATTTCAGGGACGAAATTCTTTTAAGAGGGAAGGAATGTAACATCCCGCATTTTTATCGGTTTGTATTCGAATATTTAAATCAGTTTAAATATTGAATCCGTAATATAAGTGGATTTATATATTTATTAAAATGAAGTTGAACGTATAAAAATATATATTAATTATAATCGAGCTCATAACGACGCTGCAGTTCGTAATTTAACGTTTTGAACTTCCACAGAGCGTATAGGATCCGTTACAAGTCGGATTCCGTCAAAACAAGAAACGTTGGAATCTGTTTAACTGTATTTTTCTAATGAAAAATCGAGATTTCATATTATATATTGAAAGTTATGTCCAAATTAAATATTCAGAAAAGCAGCGGTATATTCGTTTTGGCCATAACGGTTATTTAAATATATTTAAATATCGGTCTTGAATTTAGACAAGGTTCTTTTGAGACATAGTTATAATTTAATTTTTAGAATTTTATTGTAATTTTTAATTAATTAAATACACAACTTTTTATTTGGAGTATTTTGCACCTTGTATCAGTATTTTGGGGTTTCAAAAAATGAGTTAACCTACCGATATTATTATATTTTTGGGATCGTGACACCTCGATGGACACGACCATAATCTTACTTCTGTCTGTAGAAGCTCGTACATGGACGAAATGCTACGTAGTGGGATACGCTTAAGTTTTATAACTAAATCCTTAGCAGTAAAGTAAATTGGTATCCCCAAATGAGTACACCATCTTTTCCAAAACACATGTCCTGCCACGTTCTTTTCAAATTCTATGCACATTCCTCTCTTTACTTCATGGTTAAGCACATGTTTTCCACGTCTCCTTGCCTCTCAGTTAAGTACACTACCTTTTTCATTAGCTACCCACCATAGCCATGCACCTACACATGTGACTTAGACGTGTACGCCCTCTTCACTGTGAAGACATCTGGAAAGGAAACCATAAACAAATCATATAAAATTTGATCTACCTAAACTAAACCATGCGCCTACGAACGAAAAGAAGCAGGGAACCCATACTGTCTCTTATTATCTTCATCAAATTAAATTCTCCCATGCCCTGTCACTTTCAAAACCTTACCTAAATTTAATGAAACACAGACAATACTTAAAGACAACCCATACCCTAATAATGTGTATACCATAACCTAATCTATACCCTATTACTTGGCTGCAAAGAATTTGCATTTATAAATAGGCTATACCTTCCTCAGTTTCCACAGACCAAAATGCAAGCCATTATTTTTACCAAATAAAGGAGAATGGAAGCCTCTTTCCATATGCAAACACTCAAAAGTGGTAAACACAAGCCGTCATACTCTGTTGCAGGGGGGGGAGGCTTTGAAGTGGTTCATGCATGTTTTCTGGAGAGGTGCGGAAGTCATATATTGGAAGTGTGTGTGATGGGGCGGTTGTAGCCATGATGAGGGAATACAGAAATATGAGTTTCAGACCATGCGTTGGTGCCGGAGTGTGATCTGGAGGGGAGAACAGGCGCATAGGGTAGGACAGCTGGGTTTGGCGTTGGGAATAATATGAGGAGTGAGGGAGCGAAGGGCATGTAGAACTGAATGGTGAAAAGTGATGGAACGTTTTGCTATGGGTTCGGAGCAACTTGACGCCAAGTTTGGAGCGGCTTCGGAGGGGTGTCGATGCGTTAGAAGGAGGAGGTTCGGACTTCGATATGGTGGTGCTCAGGTGGAGACGAGGTGAAGAGGAGAAGGTTGGATTTGGTATTGATATTTGTGGAGGAGGGGCATGGCGTACAAGAGGGTAATGACGCATGGGGAAGGATCATATTGGGAAGGAAGTGTTAACGTTAAATACTGGAGGGGAGCATCTTGAGGATCTGAGCTGTTATGGAATTTTCGAGTATGGCAACATGAGGAAATGGGTGCAAATACATGGAAAAGAAGAAGAGAGGGTGGAATGTGAAGGATGGATTTACACGTATGAATTTTGTCGACTGATGAATAAAGAACGTGCGTTATGTTGTAAACAGGAGTACGATTATGAATGAACAGTTTGTATGCAGAGTTTGTATATAGGGAGAGGGCACAAAGTCATAAACAGACGCAAGAAAAGTTGGATGGGCCGAGTGGGAAGAAAAGAGGGCAGAATTACGGACGGTCCGACACGTTGAAATCATATGGACGCAGGCCACGTACTGAAGTTGATTCGGAACAGCTTGAAGCTCATTGGAAATTATAGCGAAATTGAACGCCGGGTTTAATTACCTGACGCAAATCCTTATTTAACGCTTAACGCGCGAAGGTGAGTAAATTCACTAACTCTGATCTATTTTAAAATATTATAATTATATTTTAATATTGGTTGAATTCTGTGTGATGGTTGCATAGTTAAATTACAATTAAATTGGTTAACATATATATATATATATATATATATATATAGCGTTGTATATATTTGCACACCATTGGTGGGATACTGATTACATCGATTATAATATTCCATAGTATGAAATTGGTGTTATTTTTGGTGGCTAACATCTCTGAATGCAAGGAAACCAGTTGGAGGAATGCAACTGGATTCCTTAACAATTATATTGTGGTCTTTCATATAATACGTTATGTGAAAAAAAATGTTTGGTTCATTATTATTTTGAATATGGAATTTCACTGGCCTTGAAATTACCGGTATTTTAATACAGTAAAAATAGATGAAAATTGATTCGAGTTTAAAAAGGAAAAATATATTGTTTAAATAAGAGTTGAATTTAAATTGGAATCATATTATTAACTCGTTTTAGTTATATTAAAACAAGCTATTTAATTTATAAACAATGTTTAGGAATAAGGTTGAATAATTATTATTAAATAGTTTGGAAATATAGGAATCGACTTATAAAGGGAAATATAGCAGCGTATTGCATTAGTTATAAAGGGAAATGTAGTAGCGTATTGCATTAGTTATAAAGGGAAATATAACAGCATATTGCATTAGTTATAAAGGGAAATATAACAGCATATTGTAGTAGTTATAAAGGGGAATATAACAACGTATTGCATTAGTTATAAAGGGAAATACGACAGCATATTGCATTAGTTATAAAGAGAAATACAACAGCGTATTGCAGTAGTTATAAAGGGGAACATAACAACGTACTACATTAGTTATAAAAGGAAATATGGCAGCGTATTGCATTAGTTATAAAGGGAAATATAGCAGCGTATTGCAGTAGTTATAAAGGGAAATATAGCAGCGTATTGCATTAGTTATAAAGGGAAATATGGCAGCGTATTGCAGCAGTTACAAAGGGTAATATAACAAAGTATTGCATTACTTATAAAAGGGAAATAAAGAAGAGTTTATAAAAATATGGAAAACTAGAAAGAAAGTATTAAATAATAGGGCCAGTGTTTGTGTGATGTTTGGGTGTACATTTGAATGGTTGTTTATTTTTACCTCGATAGTTAAATAACTGACTATTGAAGTGTTTTGACAATCATTGTCAATACGGAGTGTAACGACCCAAGAATTTTCTACCTCGAAAATCGACATAAAATCACCATGTCGATTATTTAAGCATCAAAAACACTGGATTGTCAATAGAAAGAAGTTAGAGGTGAGAAAAGAAAGGAAGAAATATTAGAATAAAAGAAAGAAGAAGAACCACACATCAGAATCTCACAGCGGAACGAATAAAATATAATATCAAATCTCTTTATACAAAAGAACTATATATACATACCAATCATCAGAGTACAACATATATCAGTCACAACGGAAATATATTTGTATATAACTAGCGGTGAGGCCGCCTGCTTCTAGCTCCTGAAACTCCAAGCGAATATAACCTGTAAATACACTCGGTCTGACCCGAGCACATTTGAAGCAAAGAAAAATACACCGGGTCAGTCTGGAATACTATCAGTGATAAATTCACAGAACACACACTTGTTTAACTTTGGAAATCCTTTATGAAATCAAAGGATAATAGTAAGACCAGCCCACACATAAACACAGACGGTTTTTACCTTACTATAACCCAAAACGTTTTGAAATCATAGCTTATTCTGATATTATCAAAATGTCTAAATACAAATAAATATTAATCTAGTGGAACGCTTGCATCTCACGCTCCACTTATATAGTATACAACCCAAAACCGCGGGCACTTATTGGATATTGGATTCCAACTTGACAAGGTATGGGACCACCTTCCGTATGTGTATCTCTAGAGGCGAATACACTGGGTTCAACAAGAACGTCTTGCAACCCGACCTTCACATGACCGACCACTCATTTCGCTTGAGTGCATCGAATGTATATCACCGACGGTTGGGATCCGCAACCGCCTCCCAGAAAGGGACAGCATCGAAATATAGATTAAAGAAGCAAATGGAATTTCTCTAGATAGGTGATCATACACCCTAATGGGAGCGACCCACATAGCCATGCTACCTGCCCGATTTTTTTGTCATTTCCCGGTTGATGAGGCTTGAGGCCAGAACTTAACTTTAAAACATCTGGTCATCATTCTCATTGAATGCCACATCGTCAAATCCGCCAGATCACATTGATTGACGTCCACAAAAATACTCCAGTTTATTTGGCTAGAGAATAACCATTTCTCCGCCATCAACTATGGTACGTTTGGAGAAATCAACTCATGAAATTCCTTTGGAAATACTCTATCAGACATCCGTCCATACAAGTCATCCAGGAACAGGATGAACCGAAGGCATCCTCCTACTACATCCTTATATAGGAATCAGCCCAAGGATCAGTAGCGAGTAGTCCTTGCAATCCATAGGTTTCAACGATGACAGAATCACAAATCAAAATAACTCTGGTTGCAAGCCAGAGAAATTTGACGAGTAGTCCTTCTGCTTATGAAGATCCACGGTCTTCAGTTGTTCCATCTTCAATTACCATCTTCACGTATTTGTTGGTCGGAATGGTTTTCGAATATAAATTCGATCCCGGTCTTTCTGTACCAACAATCGTATTTGTCTGGTTTGATAGTCGATGATTTAACTATTAAATAACAATTGTGTTCATAAGATGATTTTACTGATTCAGTATTTGGCATTATTTTGCCTGTTTTAAAAATATTTTTAACAAAATAGTTAATAAATCTTTAAATCTCCCAATACATTGAAAACACTTATATTTATCCTTATTTATAACAAAACTATTTAAATAGTTTAGAGAATAAATATACTTAACTTCCAATCTCCTTTAACATTGGATATATCGTTATACCAATCAAAATCTTTTTCCCCTTTCCTCAAATTCGGCATCTCGATGATGTATACTTAACGGTATAAAACACATTATCTATTCTGATACGGCAAAATTAGTGTCAACTTATATAATTTAAAACCAAATACCTTCATTGACATTGTACTAACATTCAAGTTATCCCAAGATCTCGCACTAGTGTGCAATACTTCTCGTATGGGATATTACAACACCTTGCACTCGTGTCAAACTAATATCATTCCTCGATAATAGTGATGCCAAAAAAGTTGGGGTATTTTAGTTATCTCTCAGACCTTAATCGACAACGTTCTTACCTTAGAATAATATTAGCTGTCACTTAAACACTGATATTAAATCTCACTTGCCCTTTGATTCAAATTTGGTTTTGTAAAACCGTTGCTTACATTTGAAATCCTCGTTTGATAATCTCTTTACTTACTTCCTTTATTTAAGTAATTATCCACTAGAACACAACTTTAACATCGAGCATTATTTCACTTATAATCTTTTGATTTATAATATAAATCCTCGTCAAATAATTTGATTCCATCTATTTGGACATTTCTATAATAAGCTTTTATCGCCCCTTTGGTTAAACCTCATCGTCAATCAATCACTTGTTAATTGAGTTCCCATTTATCAAATCTTGCTTGAAACTTGGATTTATAAATCCCTTCAATGAAATTCTTATTTGGTTTTTGGTTGAACTTAGCGACGCTTAGCCATTTCTTAAGTAAATACCAATTAAAAATCATCGCTTAAACTATTATTTGTTAAAATACTAATTTACTTTAATATTAACTATATTAAAATAGTTAACTTCAATATAGAATAGTTATCATTTTAAAAAGCTAATTAAATAATAATCAACTTCATTTACCCCAAACAACTCGAAAATTTCCTTAATTTGGGGTTAATCAAAGAGTAACTAATATTTCACACCACTTGTTAAATTCAAATTAATTTCATTATCATGGTTGATTTTTTTGTCATCCATATATATCAGTTAACCATTAACTGATTTTCCATTTGTAATTTCCCTTATTTAAATTAATTAAACAACTTAATTAATTAAAATCACTACTTAATTGTTTTAAAAACAATTATTCTATTTTTCCAACCCGTACGTAAATCTTTGGCTTTCTGCTTTTAAAACTTTCATAACCCTTTAATTAATCCCTTTAAAAACTCGATTAAAAAATATATTTATAAACTTCTAACTTAATTACTTATATAAAATAATCGAAAACTTTAATTCAGCTATAAAATAAATTTATAACTTTAAACCTGCGTCGATCCATCTGATAGTAGAACGACGTGGCCATTCTTGCCAATTATCCAATCAACACCGTCGATTAATTTTAATCACAACAATGGTGAATATATATTCAATCATCAACATTCAAATAAGTTTGGTGTCAGTCAGGGTGAACAATTCATATATGAACAAAAATACAGTTTATTTGAGGAATCCGGTCAGATTCCTCCAACCTGTCCTTCTCTGCATCACAGATAACTGTTATATGAATTAAATTTTAATAATCTACTATTTAAAATTGACGAGTTTAAATAACAACAGTCAATCAAACAACCAACATCATCCATATCAGCCAATCAACCAATTTCTACTGTTAACGGTCAGTTTAATTTTAATATGAATTTACCACATCACAGGATTCCAGAAGGTGTGAGAATTAACTCACCAGTCTATTCTGGTTGACGGTTGACGCGTTTGTTGCATTTAATTTCAGTCGAACATTCAAAATTTGCTGAAATTCTCACTGCGTCAGATCAGTGCCTAGTCAGTGCCATTGTCTAGGTCTCGTCCCTGCGATCCCAATGAATCCTGTTTCGCAAAATTTCGTTAACGTATGAAAGAGATATCGCGTTTTCTAGTATACCTAAATAATACAATTACTAAATAAGATTTTAAATTTAATTATATAATAATTACCAAACTTTATACCGTTAATCCACACTAATAGCCGTGATTAACACGTCAGCACCCCCACTAAACTTTCACGCGGTTTCTTCCTTCCCTGGATCTCAATCCCGATCCTCCTGTTCTTTTTAGAACTCGCCTTCCCAAAACCCATCAGAAAAACACCCCGTTGCCGACGCCTGACATCTCCAGACCCCGTCCTGACACCGTCGCCAACACCGCAGTTCCGCCAGCGTTCCTCGACCGAGAGCCCTAACCCCAACACCCTCTGCGCTGTCTGAAAACCAATGTTGAACGGAAACCGTTCGTGGATGAACTGCAGCCACCACTGGCGATTATAAGACACCGTACCACCCCAGAACTGACGCCCGTCCATCAAGCTTCCCTTCCCTTTAGGTGACCCCCACCGAACCCATCACCTCCGCCGTGAAATCAGCCAAAACCCACCGTGACTTGCAAAATAAATCAGAATTTACCCTCTCCGATCAACTCAAAAAATCCGGCGACTCCGACGACCGTTGGACTCGAGACCACCACCAAATTAAAGCTCTGTCTTCCCTCTTCAGTTCCCCCCAGGTCTGGACTCATGAAATCGACCACACCTCCCACAATCAGGGCAAAAACGATAACAGATCTTCATTGTTCATCGCGATTTCTGGCCACCACAGTCACCTAATGGCCACCAATTTTTCTCAGTAGCTAGATAACAACCCGGTCAACCACTTTCATTCAGATCCCCTATATTAATTCTTAACGGATTTGGAGAAATAAATTATTTTGTGGAGGAGGGCTTTTTTCTGCAAATAATCTTGCTGCTGAACGAAAATGGCTTGGAGGATGTGGTTTTAGGCTGAGCATAGGTTGTATTTATAAGTGTGAAATAATATTTATTTTATGTCGATGTGACTAATGATATTTTTCTTCGTGTCTATCGCAATTCCGAACGTTGTTTATTCGCTATTGCGCTCACATACGAACCCCGTTCGTGATGCGAATGGACGACATAGTATAATTTGACGATACGATCCTAATGAAACTTGTTTCGTCGAAATCCGAGTTCATTTGCTCGAATGGCCCTCGTTCACGTCTAAATGGTCGTTTTTATTTGTATTCACGTCTAAATTCGGCATCTCGATGATGTATACTTAACGGTATAAAACAATTCTCGATTCTGATACGGCAAAACTAGTGTCAACTTATATAATTTAAAACCAAATACCTTCACTGACATTGTACTAAGATTCAAGTATTACTTATATCCCAAGATCTCACACTAGTGTGCAATACTTTTCGTATGGGATACCACACCAATTACAACACCTTGCACTCGTGTCAAACTAATACCATTCCTCGATAATAGTGAAGCCAATCAAGTTGGGGTATTTTAGTTACCTCTCAGACCTTGACCGACAACGTTCTTACCTTAGAATAATATTAGTCTGTCACTTAACCACTGATATTAAATCTCACTTGCCCTTTGATTCAAATCTGGTTTTGTAAAACCGTTGCTTACATTTAAAATCCTCGTTTGATAATCTCTTTACTTACTTCCTTTATTTAAGTAAATATCCACTAGAACACAACTTTAACATCGAGCATTATTTCACTTATAATCTTTTGATTTATAATATAAATCCTCGTCAAATAATTTGATTCCATCTATTTGGACATTTCTATAATAAGCTTTTATCGCCCCTTTGGTTAAACCTCATCGTCAATCAATCACTTGTTAATTGAGTTCCCATTTATCAAATCTTACTTGAAACTTGGATTTATAAATCCCTTTAATGAAATTCTTATTTGGTTTTTGGTTGAACTTAGCGACGCTTAGCCATTTCTTAAGTAAATACCAATTAAAGATCATCGCTTAAACTATTATTTGTTAAAATACTAATTTACTTTAATATTAACTATATTAAAATAGTTAACTTCGATATAGAATAGTTATCATTTTAAAAAGCTTATTAAATAATAATCAACTTCATTTACCCCAAACAACTCGATAATTTCCTTAATTTGGGGTTAATCAAAGAGTAACTAATATTTCACACCACTTGTTAAATTCAAATTAATTTCATTATCATGGTTGATTTTTTTGTCAACCATATATATCAGTTAACCATTAACTGATTTTCCATTTGTCATTTCCCTTATTTAAATTAATTAAACAACTTAATTAATTAAAAACTCGATTAAAAAATATATTTATAAACTTCTAACTTAATTACTTATATAAAATAATCGAAAACTTTAATTCAGCTATAAAATAAATTTATAACTTTAAAACTACGTCGATCCATCTGATAGTAGAACGACGTTTAAACCAATATAATTTAGGCCATTCTTGCCAATTATCCAATCAACACTGTCGATTAATTTTAATCACAACAACGGTGAATATTGATATACACGTAAATGTGTATATTTTATCCGCTTATATATCTTATTTTATCTTTAAAATAACTGATACTGTGTATTTATAGTTGTGTTTTCAGATTATCTGAGATAAATGGAATAATGCATTTAATTGTTGAAAAGCTTGAAGAATTTGCGCAAGAAGAGTGTTGATTTTTAGAGCTGGATTAAAGCTTGAAGATCTGAAGAGATGTTGCTGTTCAACTACTTTCTGCTGCATATTTCAAAGTTAAGATTCAATGCTTTTCTGATCACTTGGAGTTCTTATTCATACTCAAGGCAATTGGAGTTGAAGCCCGCAACCTATTTTCTCTGCATGCGTTCACACTAGCTCCTTTGCAAGGCTTCTCATTCAAACGCGTTCACACTTAGCTACTTGATTTATGTGTTATTTTAAAAATGGGTTTTTGTCCCACATTGTGGAATTTGCCAAGTAGCCTTGGCCAATACAACTATAAATACCTTGTATCTTATTCATGTAAAAACACACTTAGTTTTATTCTGTAATTCTCTTCTTGGAATAAAACTCTTCTTCTCCATTTCTCTTAGTTGTTATTTTATTTTATTTATGTTCATGTCTGTTATTTCCTTTTTATTTTCTTTTCTTTTAGCTATGTCTAGCTAATCCTCTTTGATTAGGGGGTGATGACGCTAATAGATATGATTCAATATGAATCACATAGCCAAAAGATTAGAACTTCATGTATGTAGATCTAGATTTGAACTAAGGGTTAGATCTGAACCTTCATACCATGTGTCGTTTAAGAGCTGTGCTCCTTCACAGGGTATATTCGAGTTCGATCTAACACTTATCAAATTTAGATTTAATATTTAGGGTTTTAGAAATAAAATAGTGAATCTGTCCTGATAGCCTATGGTTGTTTAAGAGCTGAGCTCCTGCATAGGCTATACTTGTTGTTATTTACATATTTGTTTCTAGAAACCTAATTATAGTCGATTCATGTTTGTGACAGAAACATGAATTAGATCTGTATTTATTCGATTGGCTATTGATGAATATTAATCTAATCTATGTCATTATCCCCTAATTGCTTTCTCTTATTGTTAAAACTCTCTTTTTGTTTATTTTCTGTGTTTGCAACCAATCAAAATTCTGAATAACTTGATTGGATTTATTAATTAAAATATTTTTGGTCCTAGAGTTCGACACCCTCTACAACAATCCTTGTTGTTTAGGAAAACCGAACGGATTTTACAGTTGTTTACAATTGCAAAATTTGTTCGCAAACAAATATATATTCAGTCATCAACATTCAAATAAGTTTGGTGTCAGTCAGGGTGAACAATTCATATATGCACAAAAATACAGTTTATTTGAGGAATCCGGTCAGATCCCTCCAACCTGTCCTTCTCTGCATCACAGATAACTGTTATACGAATTAAATTTTAATAATCTACTATTTAAAATTGACGAGTTTAAATAACAACAGTCAATCAAACAACCAACAACATCCATATCAGCCAATCAACCAATTTCTACTGTTAACGGTCAGTTTAATTTTAATATGAATTTACCACATCACAGGATTCCAGAAGGTGTGAGAATTAACTCACCAGTCTATTCTGGTTGACGGTTGACGCGTTTGTTGCATTTAATTTCAGTTGAACATTCAAAATTTTCTGAAATTCTCACTGCGTCAGATCAGTGCCTAGTCAGTGCCATTGTCTAGGTCTCGTCCCTGCGATCCCAATGAATCCTGTTTCACGAAATTTCGTTAACATATGAAAGAGATATCGCGTTTTCTAGTATACATAAATAATACGATTACTAAATAATATTTTAAATTTAATTATATAATAATTACCAAACTTTATACCGTTAATCCCCACTAATACTGTGATTAACACGTCAGCACCCCCACTAAACTTTCATGCGGTTTCTTCCTTCCCTAGATCTCAACCCCGATCCTCATGTTCTTTTTTGAACTCGCCTTCCCAAAACCCATCAGAAAAACACCCCGTTGCCGAGGCCAGACATCTCCAGACCCCATCTTGACACCGTCGCCAACACCGCAGTTCCGCCAGCGTTCCTCGACCGAGAGCCCTAACCCCAACTCCCTCTGCGCTGCCCGAAAACCAATGTTGAACGGAAACCGTTCGTGGACGAACTGCAGC
The DNA here is from genome assembly GCA_030737875.1 of Allium sativum. Classification (NCBI taxonomy): domain Eukaryota; kingdom Viridiplantae; phylum Streptophyta; class Magnoliopsida; order Asparagales; family Amaryllidaceae; genus Allium; species Allium sativum. The sequence continues at coordinate 81,832,926 of CM060914.1, forward strand.
CACCACTAGCGATTATAAGACACCGTACCACCCCAGAACTGACACCCGTCCATCAAGCTTCCCTTCCCTTTAGGTGACCCCCTCCGAACCCATCACCTCCGCCGTGAAATCGGCCAAAACCCATCGTGACTTGCAAAATAAATCAGAATTGACCCTCTCCGATCAACTCAAAAAATACGGCGACTCCGACGACCGTTGGACTCGAGACCACCACCAAATTAAAGCTCTGTCTTCCCTCTTTAGTTCCCCCTGGTCTGGACCCATGAAATCGACCACACCTCCCACAATCAAGGAAAAAACAAAAACAGATCTTCGCTGTTCATCGCGATTTCTGGCCACCACAGTCACCCAATGGCCACCAATTTTTCTCAGTAGCTAGATAACAACCCGGTATACCACTTTCATTCAGATACCCTATATTAATTCTTAACGGATTTGGAGAAATAAATTATTTAGTGGAGGAGGGATTTTCTGCAAATAATCTTGCTGCTGAACGAAAATGGCTTGTAGGATGTGGTTTTAGGCTGAGCATAGGTTGTATTTATAAGTGTGAAATAATGTTTATTGTATGTCGATGTGACTAATGATATTTTTCTTCGTGTCTATCGCAATTCCGAACGTTGTTTATTCGCTACTGCGCTCACATACGAACCCCGTTCGTGATGCGAATGGACGACATAGTATAATTTGACGATACGGTCCTAATGAAACTTGTTTCGTCGAATTCCGAGTTCGTTTGCTCGAATGGCCCTCATTCACGTCTAAATGGTCGTTTTTATTTGTATTTTATTTTGCCACGCTCACAAATTAACCCCAATTGACGCGCCACTTGAAATCTAGCAATAATTTGCTGTTGCGGTCCCAATAAAATTTATTTCGTCGAAAACTGAGGTCGTTTGAATAAAGGCCCTTTTATAACAGGCCAATTCAAATAAAATAAACAAATTTTAAAATACCTCAATTTAATAATATTAAAATATTGAAATTCGCCATACACAACCGGAATTTCATATACTACCATAATAAAATATCCCAGGTTGAGATTGAAGCCAAATCGATATTAAAAATATTTAAAAACCTCTTTATTTAATATAAATAACGATATAATATATAAAGGAAATTCCACAGCGACCTTTTTAAAATTTGATTTGGACATAAAACAAAATCTACAACACGAAAACTCGAATTTTCTCTTTCATTAGAAAAATATTATCCAACAGATTCCGATGTTTCTTGTTTCGAGAAAATCCGGCTTATTTTGAATCGTGTATGGCCAATTGAAGTTCAAAACTCAAATTTACGAACTGCCGCGCCACTGCAGCTCGTTATTTAATTATATTATAAACTATACGCTCAACGGTCGATACATTTTCAATACAGACAATATTGACCCTCTATATTTAGCTGATACACGTTATACAGCAAATTCAACATATTCAGGAAATAAAATATTATTTTATTATTTATTTAAATAATATATTCCAAATAAATCGTTAAGTTCGATTATTTAAATTCAAACCAATATTTTAAATAATTTAAATAATCCGAATGAATAGGCAGAAAATACGGGTCGTTACACGGAGAGACCGGTTGGGTTTATTAGCTGAAAACCACTCCGTATAGGCATAAGCGTTGCGAATTAGATTATGCTGAAGATAATTGAAGACGGAGTAAATTGCAAGGGTCGTTCTGTTTCAAAATGGTGCTTTTTGTTTGTCCAGTCCCAGGACAACTTGTATGGACGAGTGTCTGACAGAGTATACCTAACAAATCATGTACAGTTGATCTCTTAAAGGTATTACGTCTGGTGGTGGAGGAATTCGTTCCTCTTAGCTTTTTATACCGTGATATTTTTGGAAATCGATTAGTGAATTGACGGGTTTGACGACGTGGCATTCAAAGTGAATGGTGATCAGATGTTCTGAAGATAGACATATCCTCTAGCCTCACAACCAGGAAGTAACAAAAGTTGGGCTAGGTAGCATGGCTATTTGGGTCATCCCCAAGCAGGGTGTATTGTCACCGATCTAGAGAAAATTCATATTTGTTCTTCTTTTTTCGATTTTGCATCTTCGGATTATGGTTGGATGGCCAACAACTGTTGGTGGCAATATATTCGATACACTCAAGCTAAATGAGTGGTCGGTCATGTGTGGCCGGGTTGCAAGACGTTCTTGTTGAACCCCAGTGTATACCCTCTAGATTACACTGATCGGAGAGTGCTCCCATACCTTGTCTGTTGGAATCCAATCTCCAATAGGCGATCTGCGGTTTATGATTTTATACTATATATATGTGGAGCGTGAGATGCTAGCGTTCTGCTACTTGATTATTTATATTTATTAGACATTATTCTAATATCACTGGATTTTGATATCAAAATGATTTGGGTTATAGTAAGGTAAAAACCGTCCATGTTTATGTGTGGGTTGGTCTTACTATTATCCTTTTGTTTTAAAAGGATTTTCAAAGATAAACAATATGGTTGGAGTTTACTCACACCAGTCCCATGACTGACCCAGAGTTTATTTTTTTTGTTTTTCCCTAAACTCTTGGGTGCCCAAATTTGTACGGGCAGTCAAGTGTTTCAGGCTTTGCAGATTCAGTTGGAGAAGCTGGAAGCAAAAGGCTTCACCATTAGTTATGTAGAGATTATTTCCGCTGTAATGTATATGAGTTATACTCTGATATGATATGTAAGTATAAATTCAAATTTTGTATTTCAAAGTTATGCTATAATACAATCTATTCGTTCCGCTGTGAGATTCGTGTTTATGCTGATTCTGTTCAGTTATGTTCACTTCTTCTTCTATTCTATTAGTTCTATCGTTTCTACCTCATCCTCTAATTTCTTTTTATTAATGATCTGAACTTTTGTGCACTTTGATTTGAATGTGTAAGATATTAGTCAGCTCAAATTGGTACGGATTTTTGAGCCACTACAGTTGGTATCAGAGCTGAAGGTTAAGTTATTACCTTGGCTCTATGGCATAACTCAATAGAGATGGAGATAGTTATACTCTAGATTGAGTTTGAGTGTGTATATATGAGCGCATATTGGTAAATTAGTATAAAAACTGTTTTATATTGTGTTGACTAGTCAGTCGAGTGGTTTATGAATTCTAGTCGAAACAGTAATGCAAACAGTGTCGATAGGTGTTTCTAAACTCTTGAACAGAGTAAGTTGACATAGTATTGTTTTGAAGAAGGGTAAACAGAATAATTTTACCCAAATTATAATTTGATGTAAAAAGAAGTATATATCTTAATATTATTATAATATATTAAATGTGTGATCATTATTACAATCAAATAAGATCATTTTTGTCAAGCCAAACATATATTAACATGTAATCTTTTTAATCTAAACTAACATGTTAAAAGTGACATTTTTGTCAAACCAAACATATATTAACATGTGATCTTTTTAATCTAAACTTACACGTTAAAAGTGACATTTTTGTCAAACCAAACATATATTAACATGTAATCTTTTTAATCTAAACTAAGATGTTAAAAGTGACATTTTTGTCAAACCAAACATATATTAACATGTAATCTTTTTAATCTAAACTAACATGTTAAAAGTTACATTTTTGTCAAACCAAACATATATTAACATGTAATCTTTTTAATCTAAACTAACATGTTAAAATTTACATTTTCAATGAACAAATCATTTTTTTTAACGTATGATCATTTTTAATGAATCAATAATACAATAAAAATATACTTTTTATTGTCTAATCATTTTATTTAAAACATGATTATTTTTAATGAATCAATAATACAATAAAAATGTAATTTTTATTGTCTAATCATTTTATTTAAAACATGATTCTTTTAAATGATTTAATAATACAATAAAAATGTATTTTTTACTGTCTAATCATTTTATTAAAAACATGATTCTTTTTAATGATTCAATAATACAATAAAAATGTAATTTTTATTGTTAAATCATTTTCTTTCAACTAAACATGTTTAACAAATGATTAGTTTTTCTAACATCGCTAACATGATAATATTCTAATCAAACAAAATCATATTTTTCTAATGTCGCTAACATGATAATATTTTAATCAAACAAAATCATATTTTTCTAGCATCGCTAACATGATAATATTTTAATCAAACAAAATCATTTTTTTCTAACATCGCTAACATGATAACATTTTAATCAAGCAAAATCATATTTTTCTAGCATCACTAACATGATAATAATTCAATCAAACAAAATCATATTTTTTTTCATACATAATTCAATCCAACCATTTATCACAATCATAATCAATCAATTCCAATTTTATACAACACATATATGAATTTTATATAGCGTATATATAAATTTCACATCGCATTCACAATTAATTTTATTTTAAATTTAGAAATCTCACATTGGTTTTGACTTTGCCTAAATTCGTAGCGAGCTCCAAATATGTCCCAGTCTCTTCTAGAATGTAGAAGACGTTGTCACGATCCCAACGGTTCTTGTTTCATGTGATTTCGACATCGTATGAACAAGTTATGGTTTTTATAAGTTTTTAAACATTTAAAACATTATTATTTAAATAATTTATTCACTAAACCTTCTTCCTCTTGTTTCTGTAAAACCCGTCTTCCTCAAACCCATACGTCGCCATCAAAATCCGACGCCGCACCACCCTCTGCGCCGCCTGAGCCAAAACGGACCCCGCCACCTTGTTGCCCTCCGACCACACTCCCATCGCGACGAGTCACGCTTGACTCGTGCCCCCCTCTACGCCTCGATTTACGAGCGAACGGTCGGCCTTTGAGACCAGAAATCCAATGCTATACTCCATTAAATCTGATCTTAACCATCCACCCTGTAGATCTTAACATGCTCTCTAATTTTTCCTTTGAATCTATGGTTTAATTTTGAGTAGATCATTAGAAAGATGAGGAAGAACTGTAGAGTTTCGGGGCTATTTATTTGGTTTGGAGCGGCGGCTGGTTCATGGGATAATAGGGTTAGGTTTTGACCGTATATACTAGGGTATATATATATATATCAATAATACTATTTAATTCTTTTATTTCAAAAAGGCCCGTTAATCCATATGGACTCCAAATCAAACCCAACGACTATCGCCATAACCTAAATACTCCCATTCCGGACACAGTGGACTATGTTTTGTAATCCCATTTGACTGTTTCAGTCTGTTTTTCTCTAAATTAAAATATATAACGTTTAATATTAAATTTGAACGTACATTTTAATATTACCGGGGACACATACTGATTCCAAAAATTCCCAAAAAATAAATCTAGCTATGTTTTGACAATACGGTCCTAACAAAATTAATTTCGTCGAATTTGAAGACCATTTGAAAAATGGCCTTTTTAATGGTCAATCCAATTCAATTGAAATTGACAGAACACGTTTTCTTTTGCCACACTCACATATTAATTCCAAAAATTATGAAAATTGGAATCTAGAAATAATTTGACATTCCGGATCCAACAAAAGTGGTTTCGTCTAAAACAGAGGTCGTTTGCAAAATGGCTATTTTTAAGGGCTATATATATTAATAATATATATATATATATATAAATTCTATAGCGACTATTCTAAATTTTAAACTAGACATAACTTTCAATTAATTTTATGAAATCTGAATTTTTCACATTCGTTAGAAAGATATAATTAAACATATTCAAATATTTCTGGTTTTACTGAAATCCGATTTATTTTGAATTATGTATGTTCAATTAACATTTATAATCGAATTTTCAAGCTATCGCGCCATTTCAGGCTCATTTTATAATTAAAATAAAATTATACGTCCTAACTTCGATTAAATTAAATTTTTAGTTGTTATTATTCAAAATAAATCATTTTAAATATTCAAAATCCATTAAAATATCTAAAATAAATTTTTTAATTTGGTTCTAAAAATTTGGGTTGTTACAGTTGGAATCTCATAGCTAGGAATGCTTAGATTTGAAGAAGTAAGCTGAGGATGCTAAATCTGAGAGTTTTAAAGCACAATTGGCTTGCATTACTCTTGAGAAAGAGAAGGCTGATCTGGTGAAGAAAAATGCTGAGTTGGCAAACCAAAATGCTGAATTGGAAACCAAATTGATAGAAGCTGAATCCAGAACGGTCTTAGCTGAAGGGGATGCAAGCAATACCATTAAGTCTGCCGAGGATGCCCACACACAGCTTTCTGCTGCCCAAAAATAATTATATGACTATGGTGAGGTAATGATAGAATTTTTTGCCCAAGTGATCCGTTATCGGGACATCGTTTGAATCGAAGATTATTCGACAACTCTGGTCTACGTATGGGATCAAATCATTGAATGGGAGATGAAAGAGCTCAAGGTGGACTCCGTTGATGAAGACAAACTTATGGAGAAATTTCTAAGAGGTGAAGAGTCGGTGTGCCTGGCTAAAGGACGCAGACTCATCGCTACTGCTATGGAAGAAAAGAAGCGCTAGGCCAAAGGAAAACACACTATTGAAACCAGTTATTCTTCTTTTAACCCAAGGTTGCCGAAACAGACGGGTATGATCCATAAATCTGGGAATTCCTAAGGCATCTTTATTATCTCCTATTGCTGAAACAGCTTCAGGGACTCTTATTACTCATGTTGAGAAATCATCCGAAGGTATCTTCACCTTTTCACCTCAGTTTGTTAGAGTTGTCTCAACTTTTCATCATATTGTTGGACAAATAACTAAAGGGTACAAGCTTTCTCCTGAGTTAATAACTATTGCTTCTCACTCTATAGGTGCAAAACCAGCTAAAAAAGCTGATGAGCGACAAGAGGAAATAACTGATTCGTATTTAGCTGAAGAGACCCAGGAGGAACATGATGAAGCCACTGGCTCGAAGTCTGCAGAGAGGGTCGAGGATAAGGAGGAGGTTGCTGAGAAAACTCCCATGCCATCTAGCATTGAGGATCCCAAGGACAAGGATGTGATAGATGCCTAGAAAGATGATGGGGGCAATGATGGGCATGAGGAAGATGATGATGTTGTCGTGACTGGAGATTCGGGGAATGCCGACGATATGACTTTGGCTGATATGAAAGCCAAGCAGGATATGCTCTTAAAAGCCAAAGTTGAGAAGGAAGATTCCGGGACTATTAAACCTCTCACGAAAATACCTGCTGGTTCAAGGTTAATTGTCAAACTTTCATCCAGGTCAATTATCGAAGAGCTTGCTGAAAAGTCTTCTGCTGATCCCAGCGCTCCAGTCCCAGGGAAGAAGAAACCAAAGCGTATCATGACCGACGCTGAAAAAGAGGAAAAGGAAAAACTTAAGGCTGCCAAGAAAGCAAAGTCCACTCCAAAGTCCAAATGAAAGGCAGCTTTATCTTTGGTTTTGTCTATCCCCTGGCCTGCTGTTGTTATAGTGGGTATGGCCCTCGCATATCTTTGTTTAGTCTTTTTGTATGAACCTGCAGTCACGTAAATAAAGTTGTTTGTTTCCCACTATGTCAAATACTTGCAAGTTCGTTATTTATCTTTTTTGATTCAGCAATGGTCAAGATGTTAATAAGCATAAGGGGTAAACAACAATCTGCATCACGATTGAGTTTCCCTGTAAATGTATACACAACAAAATATAATGTGCAGAGATTGCTGCTTGATTAGATGATCGATAACAGAGGGAGTGATGTGTATGCCCCCAATCAATCTTGAACAAAGTGCCTAGCTAGGGCTCATTCGAGATTGATAAGATTCGACATTAAATTTCCCACGGCCCTTTTATGGGATTAAGATTCTTTTTCAGTGGTACTTATTCCTAGTACCTTTATACTCTCCTGTTGTATGGTCTGGTTGGAGTGGATTCAAGGCGGTCTTTTGTCGTGGTGCACATTCACGCCTTTGGGACATCATCGTCCCGTCCTTTATATTCTCTCTCGAATCGTAAGAGTTAGAGTTTGGGACGTCGTCTTTCCATCCTTTTTATGTTGTTACGCAAACAGTCATTTCGTTTGTTTGGACATCAATCCGAATTTCTAGTGTTTGACACTTAGATTATAACAATCACATAATATATATAAAACAAAGCGTGCAGGAAAAGTAAACCACACACGATATTTTTTATAGTAATTCGGCCAAGTCGTGACCTACGTCCACTTTATAATCTTTTTTTTATATTAACCAGACTTTTGTAGGAAAGTTATGCCTTTTTACATGGCTTATGAAACAAAAGAAAATAGTACAAATTCAAGTCAAGCATTGCTGCAAATGTCGGGCATTCCAAGCTCTAGGAATTTCCTCACCATCTACGGTCGTTAACTTGAAATCTCCTATATCAAGTTTCCGTTGGATGGTATATGGTCTTTCCCACTTTGGACCTAGATGAACCAGTGGTGAAAAGACTCGTTTCAGTACTAAGTCTCCAGGTTCAAAGGTCTGAGGACGAACCTTTCTGTCATAATAGCGTGCTACTTGGCGTCTTTGCCTCGAGGCACGCAAGTCCGCTTCGTCTCTTCTCTTCAATCATGTCCAAGGACTCAAGGAGGAGCGCTTTGTTTGTCATTGGGTTATAATACGTCACCCTACGAGAAGGAGCTTTAAGCTCCACTGGAATTATCGCTTCTGATCCAAAGGAAAGTGAAAAAGGGGAGTGACCCGTTACCGTTTTGAAGGTCGTTCGATAGGCCCACAAAGCCAGTGGTAATTCGTCAACCCACATGGCTTTTGCTCATTCCAATCGCTTTTTAATAATGGACTTAATGACCTTATTTACTGCTTTAACTTGTCAATTTGATTGTGGGTGAGCCGCTACCGTATACCTCTTGTCAATCTTGTATTTCTGGCAGAAGTTTCTGAATTATGTGCTTTCGAATTAGGTTCCATTGTCAGTTATGATGGTTCTTGGTATCTCAAATTGAAAGATGATATTCCTGACCACAAAGTTTATCACTCGCTTTGTCGTGATTGTGGTTAAGGGTTCGGCTTCCGCCCATTTTGTGAAATAATCTACGACCACGATTGCATATTGTGGTTAAGGGTTCCCTAGGCGTTATTACCTTTAGCTGCTATGCTGAGCTCTCCTCAGCAAAAGAGGAAGTGTCGTTGGATTCTAAACACTTTCTGCTATGCAAATTTTTTAACTCTGCCATGTAGCAGGCTTTTCCGGTAACTTGATCGCCTCGAACCATCCCCACTCCAGCAGTTGGGAATATCATCAATAGGCACCATGAGGCAATGCAAGCCCTAAATTACAAAATGGATGTTCTTCCTAGGAAAGCATTGTAAGGTGAGTCGACATCCATGATGACAAACTGGAGAATCCTCACTCTTCTGCGCTCTCCCTCACCTAACTCTATAGGTAAGTCTATCACTCCAATCGAGGCGGTTGAGGTTCCGTTAAAACCACGAATCCAACCTTCGCATGGCTTCAAGTCCTCCATTTCCAATTTCATCTGATCGAAAGCCTTTTTAAACAAGATGTTAACAAAACTTCATTATCTACAAGAACTTTCTTGACTATTGCAGGTTCAATAACTGTTGTTATTACTAATAGGTCAGTACTTGGCACTTCAACCCCAATACTTTCCATGTCTCAGAAGATGATATCATCAGCAGCAGTCTTTTGTTGTTTCATTGGTGTACCTTCCTCAAGGTTGCTACATTCTCCTGTCTCAGGATGTTTAGCGGTGTTGACGTACTATTCTATCGCCCTATTACTGGACCCAGCTGGATGTGGTCCTCCAACTATAGTGTTTATAACAATGCCTTTTCCCTTCTGTTGAGCTGTGGGTTTAGAAGCAAGTGAGTTTTCATTTGGGGCTTGCCCACTTTTACCCCCATCTCTTGGAGTGATCTTGTACTCGTCTAACTTTCCTTCTCACAGTAGTTTTTCAACAATGTCTCTTAAATGACGACACTCATTGTAGAGTGTTCATGAGTCCCGTGAAATAAACAAAATTTTCCAGTTGCAAGCTCCTTCTCAGTAGAGTCTCTGGGCGGGGGCTTTTTGTACTATAAGACATTATGAGCATTTAGACCGATGTCCTCTAGAGTATCATTCAACGATGTGTAGTTTTCAAAAGTTTGGAACCGAGGTCTTTTTTCGGAGTTGTTTCCTCGGTTCTTATTTCCTGTTGCCACATCCTCCGTTTTTGTTGTTAACACTTTACCTCGACCTTCCTCGAACTGTCGCCGGACTATTTCACAACAAAATTACTTTGAATATCTTCTTTTGAAGCCCCATCAGATTTTCTTTTTTGACTAGCGTATATTTTCTCTCGTCGTAGGCAAATATTGGCCTTTTCATAGAATGCCTCCCTTGCCAATCGTGGTTTTCCAGCTAGATATCCCCCGAATTCAGTGTTTGGATCGACCCCATCTATTAAAGACATCAAAATAGTTAGTTCGTAGGGATCGCTTATTTCGGTAACTGCAAAGTTGAAACGGTCTAGGTATGACTTTAGGGGTTCGCCCGGGGCCTGCTTAATTCTGGACAGCTCAATGACACTTTTAGCTTCCCGGGCATGGAGCCGGAACTGGTTCATAAAACGTTCACTTAGTTCTTTAAAGCTTGACACTGACCGAGGAGGAAGGCTTGTAAACCACATCAGCCCAACATCCTCTAGATATACCAGGAAGGCCTTGCATTTCACTGCGTTAGGAGTTGCCGCATCGTTCATGTACCAGGCATATCTCATTAGATGTTGTCCTGGATCTGTTCTTCCGGCATATCGGTCCATTTATGGTAGATTGAATCGTCGAGGGAATTGGAAATCCAAGATGTCATCGGTGAATGGGGTGTGACTACGCTCGATACCCCAATCCTCATTAGTGTAGCACCGACTATCGGCCATGATCTACTGCACCATCGCTTCCACTACCGCATTGGTCAAAGTTGGCTCAGGAACTACGCTTCTATCTCTTCTAATATGTCCAATGCCTATGTCAGGCGACACCCTTTGGTTTCGCATTGGTAGCTGCATTGTTTCTCTCAAACTCGGATCATCAGGTCCTAGAACGCGGGCCGCATCTTCATAGGATCCCAATGATCCAAATGTCAACTGGTCCAGATTCTCGGGCCTTTCATACGGCCTCCTTTGACGTGGGAGCTCTTCGTCTGAATATGATGAATGATCTATGGTAGGACGATGAGTCAGAGAGGACACTCTTTGTCTACGAAGCTCACTTATCTCCCTGCTCATAACCTTCATATTTTTCTACATAAGAATGCTATCATGTTTGTAGGCCTCCAAAGCTTCCCCGGTGCTGTCTAGCACATCAAGTAAGTGCAAAAAATCTCCGTGTGTGACGAGCGCAGAGGGAGCTGGTATCAGAGCATTTGTTGGGGCTCGAGTAGAATTTCCAGCCTCAACTGCATTCGGTTCGGATCGGGTCATGGTTGCACTTCCGATTCGGTTCGGAGGGGAATTATGAGCAACGTCAAAGGCATCGGTTCGTTTCGGGTTCACACCTTTCACCATATAGCTTCGAGATCAGGTCGGTTTGGAGATGCCCTTCCAGATCAGTTTCTTCTGAGCTTTGCCCTCGTGACCTAGTCACAACCATGACCTGATGATCTTCGCTTGCCTCGTTTTCCCAAGCATTATGCACTTCTTTTCCTTCTCCTTTGGTCATGATATTCGATTCTTTCGAGATAGTCAGAAAATATCCAAGAATGCAGAAAAATGGATAAATTTCTTCGAACTTAAGGGTTCAAATAGTAGAACGATAATCCAAGATACTGAGAATTCAACATTCTCAGTGAAAGCACCAAAATGTTAGACCAAAAATTGGCTCTAACACTCAAGAAAACGATAGTTCCAAGTGAAATAAAAGTACAAAATAGTAAGAATACACGATTTATAGTGGTTCGGCATTAAAGAGCCTATGTCCACTTTGTACTTTGTTAGTTGATGATATGAATACAAACACAATGTTGAATTTCACTCAATCTCTCTAATACAGTTGATAATTTCTCTCAAGGATTGATAAAATGCACTCCAAAAGTTGATGGTAACCTGAATAAAGCAGTGAAATTCGATGGTTGTGAGAGTTAGAGTCAAGAATTTGCCAAAAGATCCTTTTAAATGGTGCTTTGAGGGGTATTTATACGCAGAAATTCAATCTGGATCGGTGCCACGTGGCGCTCGTCCCGTTCGGTTCGGAGCTGGAGGTTTGGAGATGGTGACAGTGCATTGAGATCGTGAGTTAGTGGGGAGAAATCGCTCCGCATGTTCAGGAGATCATGTACTGTATCTTCTGAGCTGGCCTTCCTTGATTCAGATCGAAATGGTAAAAAAAGGGGATCGGATCAGATGGCACCGAACCGGTCTGGATCTGCCACCTTCTTTTTGTTTCTTGGCTTGTGTGCTACACCATGAACGGGTTCAGTTTGGGGGCCTCCGAACCGATTCGGGCTTCTGCTGCGAGTCCTTCCGATCAACATTTCTTGTCGATTGATCTTTTAGCCTTGTGTAGCCTAATCCACAAAGTAGGCTAACACTCCAAGTATAGTGCTTACCTTCAGGAGATACAAATTATGAAACATAACTTCCTTTATCACTACAAATGCACCCTTAGAAACCCTTAGACTTCCTTATTAATAGTCACCTTGCATCCTTTAGATGCCAACTGCCCAAGAGATATCATTGACTTTCGAAGACCTGGAACACAACATACACCTGTCAAGGTGCGTATTACCTCGTCATACATGCGAATCTGCACAATACCTTCGCCCATGACTCTACAACTAGCATCATTTCCCATAAGGATCAGTTTCCCTCTTTTCCTTTTAAAAGAACTGAAATAATTCTTATTAGATGTCATATGAAAAGACGCTCCGTAACTAGCACCATATGGTCAGATACATCTGATACTACCGCTGTCAACAAGTCATCAGACAAAAATTCCTCCACCGCAATCGATGAATTTCCAACTTCAATTTTTTTCTTCAAGTCCAGACAATCTCTCTTCCAATGGCCTGGTTTCTTGCAAATGTAGCACTTCCCATCTCTTGACTTTATTTTCATCTTCTTCTCCCCTTTCTCCATACCAGCTAATAAGGCTTCAGTACCACTTCCTCCTCTACCCTCACTCAACCCCTTCGTCTGATCACTCAAGTCCTCGAATAGAAGATCTTCCTTCACATCATCTACTGTTAGTGTATCTCTGGCATAGATAAGACTGTTAGCGAAACCTGTGTATCACTCCGAAAGAGAATACAAAAAAATCATTGCTATTTTCTCCTCATCCACTTTCAAGTCAACAGTCTTCATCTTCAACACGAGATCATCGAAGAAACATATATGTGCCTTCATTGAAGTACCCTCTCTCATCCGCATGGTGAAAAACATCTTCAACAAAATCAGACAGTTGGTTAGTGACTTCTTCAAATAGAGTTTTTCCAGCTTGGTCCAAATATCCTTAGCAGTGGTCTCACTGCTAACCTCTGAAATGACATTTTCTCCCATTTTTAATTGTAAAGTAGTAAATGCCCATCGTTTCGTCTCCTTCCTTTCCACAACTGAAATATCATCTATCAACTCCTCAGGAGCAAACACCACCGGATGAACATTGTTTCTCATCAGAACAGCTTTCATCCTCCATTGACACTTCTCGAAGTCTTTATCCCCATTCCATCTTTCTATTGCTAATTGAGATCCTGCTGCCATATATGTCCCTTTGACATATGGCCTTGATACAATTGCTGAATTCTCCTCATCTCCTTCCATAATGCCTAACACCCTTTCTCAATCAACCTCGTAGCTCCGATACCAATTGTTGTGGTAAAAGTTTCCAAAAAATGCCTTAGGAATAAAACGCAACCTTGTGGAAAAACAAATAGGAACGATTGATGGTGAGGCAAAACAAACAATAAATAGTCACCAGTAAAACAATCACGGATCAAGCAATACAAGAAAGAACACAAGAGATTTATAGTGGTTCCACTAATGTCGTGTTAGTGTATGTCCACTTGGGGAGAGGAGATTTTATTATTTTTCTACAAAAGAAAATATTACAAGACTGACAGTGAAGAAGAAGAAGAAAATACAAGTTTTGAGATGCACTTCACATTTTGAGATGATGCATACATTTACCTAATCCCTATCCTTATATAAGGATTAATACTTGGGGTTGAAGTAATTGATTTATGGTTATAAATCAATGCCTAATTGATTCTCTAATTTCTTTGCTCCTAATAAGCTCCCTTGTTGAATAAACCAATCAGAGAATTAATTCCTTACTTCAATATCCCAAAAACTACTTCATATTCTTCCACTTATGTAGGTTATTCTATTGCCTTATCTAATTTTACAAAAGAGGCAATAAATTTTCTGATATCTTCTGTAACAACCCGTATTTTCAATAACCTGTTATAACGTAAATCGAGGCAGAATTTAATTCTAAAATCTGAATCAAGGGAAACGGGCTATGCCATTGCGTTCGTCTCGGAAAAATACGCGAAATAGAGTCCGAGTTTTCGAAAATCGGAGTCCGTATGACCCGATTAAGGCCCAATGAAGTTTTCAGAAAATTTCAAGTTCAAAACAGATTTCGAATTTCGGGTTCAAAATTCGAAAAACGGTCAGATTGGGCTAGGCGGGAAAATTCCTGCCAGAGCACCCAAGTCGACAGCCCTGTCGACTTGGGAGTCGACTTGGTTGGATCCAAGTCGACAGCCCTGTCGACTTGGCTGTCGACTTGGTTCAGCCGGGCAGTTTTGCCTGGTGCACCATTTTGGGGTTTTGGTTAGGTTTTGGGGCCAGATTCGTTTTAAGGACTGAGATTGGAATTAGGGTTTAATCCTAAGGTTGAAACTAATCCTAATCTCTATAAATAAGCCCCTAACCTAACCCTAAATCATCATTATTCATTCAAGTAACTAAACTATGGCAAAATCATTCCTCTCATGGCCTCCACTCTCTTCATAAAATTCCTAAGTTATTTCTATGAGAGATTTTTCAATGCATACAAGTGTTTTCAAGCTTGTATGAGTGTCATTAGCTTGCATTCAAGTCAAGTTTCCATATTTACATCATAAAGCAAGGGTTTTGATCATTTTGGCTCAAGGGTTTTTCTATTGGAGCTTGCATTTTGGGTTTATTTGATTGCATAAGGGCTTTGTCACAATCTATATATATTTTTGTGTCTTCATAAGCATTGTAAGCCCTTTTCTACTTTCATATTTAAACTCTAAAGTTAAATGAATGATGCAAGTTTGGTTGATCATTATGATATGCAAGTTTGCCATGATATGCAAGTTTACTATGTCATGTTATGCAAGTATGCCATGTTATGATATGCAAGTTTGCCATGATATGCAAGTTTACTATGTTATGCTATGCAAGTTTGCCATGTTATGATATGCATGTTTATCATGTTATGTTATGCAAGTTTGCCATGTTATGATATGCAAGTTTACCATGTTATGCTATGCAAGTTTGCCATGTTATGATATGCAAGTTTATCATGTTATGCTATGCAAGTTTGCCATGTTATGATATGCAAGTTTATCATGTTATGTTATGCAAGTTTGCTATGTTATGATATGCAAGTTTGCCATATGATATGCAAGTTATGTTATGCAAGTTTGGGTTGATCATTTTGCTCATGTTATCATGTTATGCAAGCTTATCTTGGGTTTATGAGCTTCAAGCTTCAAGCTTTATGCTAAAGGTTGCATTTTGGCAACATGTAAGTTATCATATCCCTTATGATAACTTGCATGTGAGGCTAAATGCGAACTTATGGCAACTTCTACATGTCATTTACCACCATGTATCACTTATATGCTAAGTTTGGTTTTATGCATACTTTTGAGGCCTAATGATGCAATATGCAAGTATATGAACATATGTACATTTCATATGCCACCATGTTAAACTTGTGGCTTCAACACCATTTGTCATCTTTATGCCAAGTTCTCTCTTTCTATCCTTTATGCGCTATTGCGATTATGTAAGCGATGGGATTGCGTTTGGGGTTGGGTAAACTTAAAAGACATGAAAACATATGTAACGACCCAGATTTTTCGAACAGTTATTTTAAATATTTAGTATCGTTTAAATATTGAATTAACAATATAAAAGAATTTTTATATTGAATTTATCGATTAAATAATCAATATAGGATATAATTCAGATTTAGAATTGAATCAAAACAGTTCAGATAATAAATATAAATTCTATGTGAATGTAATCGATAATGGTAATAATATATTATCGAGAAATTTATTTGTTTATAAATTTAAATAATTTAATATCTTTATAAAATAATTATTCTATATACGTTTGAATTAAATATAAAATATATTCGGTTAGTTCAGAACAGTGTTAAACTGTTGAAATAACAACGGTTGCGTTAGAATAGCGGTTCGGGATTTGCTATTTAGGAACCACGAGATATTTCGAAATATTTTATATAATAAAATCCATTACATCAGCCGACCTCTATTTCATTCAGCAGACCTAATATCCTTCTCGAGCACCAATTTTTGTCCCTAACCTTCAACGCAAAGCTAAACAAAGAAATTAATGTCCTCGTACCCATTGTCCCCTCTTCAATTATATAAACGCAACACTTCCTTCCCTTATTTCTTTCATTCTGGTTTTTCTGTAAATCGATCTCGAGAGCTTCACAAACAAAAATGGCCACTCCACTTATTAAATTCAAAGCAGTGCCTTATTTACTCAAATCGGAATAGCAGTAAAGACCGCAAGGTTCTCATGGGGTTCGGGTCTGAAACGGGGGTGCTCGCGACATTCAAGAGAGGCGACAGGCGAGTTCTTCATCGCAAGGGCTTATAGCTCGAACTATTCTGGAAATCCGGTTATAATCCATCGCGAGTTCCTATTCGCTCTCGAAAGCAACTCGAACGACGTGGAATAAGGATTTGGGGGAAACAGATTTGCACAGGAAATTGATCGATTTCCTAGGGTTCGACACTTAGCTGCTCGCGATGGGTGGGTGTAGGGGTTGCGATTGGGTTAACTGCGATTCCTGGGGAGGTCAACGATGGTGGAAGGCGAATTGGAAGGATGCGAACGCATCCTGGGAGTCGCGATGGGGTTCATGTGAAACTGGCAGCAAGGAATGTCGAAATGGAATTAATGGAGAAGGAGGATTAAATTTTCATTAAGGTATATATTTGTTTTTATTTAATTTTACATCCATAGGATAATTTAATCATTTGTGTGTTAAGATAATTTAAATTTGGGTATCCATTTTTAGACCAGAGCTTTCAGTAATAAATAATTTTAAATGGAAGTAAATTAATTGATATGGCCAGTTTACATTAAGGAAAAATTGTAAGTTAAGAAATATAGATTGCCTAAGCAAAAGGAGCGCGAGTCACTAATAAAGTTTAAACCTTTTAATTTGTGTAAACAAATTGTCGCACACCTCTCTGAAGCTTGTTGTTGTTCGAAGGCAAGGTTATAATGGTGTGCGGCAAATTAAGAGATAGTAAATAAGAGAAAAACAGGGATTTAGGAAAATTAATTCTTGTTAGTTTAGTAATGACTTCTAAATTAGTTGGATTAGTAAATTTATTTAGTTAATAATCAATTTAAAGAATAGTCGCTTAATCATTTAATAAAATTGGATAATCATAGGTATGGATTCGTAGCCAAGACGATATGGGATTTTTATTGGATATTCAGCAACGGGAAATGCCGGTGAGTAAATCTCACTCACCTTTCATTTTAATTATTTTTATTTCGTTAAAAATAATTGTGGTTGCTCGTTTGGATGTTTCTGCTTGTTTTATATATATTAGTTATTTAGGCTATATATATATATTGGGTTGATTGATTGGTTGGATTCCCGCAGTCTCATTAGCGGATGCCCGCAGTTTCATAGCGGATGATTACCCTATACGCCCCACGCTATGATAGTGGATGACCTTCTATACCGCGATATTCTGCCACGAAGCAGAATGGGTATTATTTATGTGCTAACATCTGTGGATGCAGGAAAGACAGGTTGGAGGAATCCGACTGGATTCCTCAAAAATATATTATCTGTTTGTTTGCTTGTTTGTTTGATTTCATATATATATTCATATATGATGTGTTAAAAAACCAAATGATTGAGAATTGGGTGATTTGATTGTTTTAAATATCACTGGGCCAATAAAAAGGAGATTTGAGATTTAAAAAGGAAAAATTCTATTTTTAAATAGAATTTGAATTTTAAATGGAAATAAAAACATAAGCTTGTTTTGAAAAATAAAAACCAAGTAGTTTCTTTATAAACAAAGTTTATAAATAATTCTTTTATAACGAAGTTATAAATGAAGTGAAAAGAATTTTCATTTGATAATTCAGAAATAGAAATACAGTGTGAAATTGGAATTTGAAATGGAATTTCAAAATAGGATGTGAAATGGAATTTTTAAATATATAACTCAAATGAAATTTGAGTACAACATTTGAATTTTAAAAGGAGTTTAAATATTTGAATTTTAAAGGGAGATTGAATATTAGAAATTCAAATAGAAGTTCAAATAGAACTTGAATAGATGAAATTAGAATGCAAAATAGAATTTCAATTCAAGGAATTAAAAAAAAATTTGAATTCGAAGGAATTCGAATAAAGAAATTCAAATAGAGATTTCAATGTAGAATTTCAAAATAGAATTTGAAATATAGAATTTCAAAGAAGAATTGAATAGAATTTGAAATATAGCATTTCAAAGAAGAATTCAAATATGGAATTTGAATAGAGATGTGAAATAGAAATTCGAGTATTGAATTTGAACATGGAATTGAATACAGAAATTCAAGTAGAAATTCGAATATGAGATTTCAAAATAGAATTTGAAATAAACTTTGAAAATAGGATTTCAAAGTAGAATTGGAAATAGAATTTCAAACAGGATTTCAAAATAGGGAATCCAAAGGGTTTTGAAATGGAATTTGAATTCAAGGGAATTCAAATGGCTTTGAATAAAGAAATTCCAATGGGATTTAAATATGAGATTTCAAATAGAAATTTAAATGAAGTTTAAATGTTTAAAATCCAAATATGATTTTCAAATATAACCATTCAAAAGGGATTTGATTATAGAATTTAAAGTGGAATTTAATTCAAAGGAATTCAAAAACAGAATTCGAACAGATTGAAACGAGAATTTGAATATAGGATTTAAATAGAAAGAGACCTTGAGTATAGAAGTTCAAAGGGTCAAAATGGATTTTGAAAATAAAATTCAAATAGAATTTGTATATAAATAGAATTTGTATATTGGATAGAATTTGAATATATTGAATGTGAATATACAGGAATTTGAATTCAAAGGAATTCAAATAGAATTTGGATTCAAAGGAATTCAAATGGATTTGAAGAAAGGGAGTTCAAATGAAATTCAAATATAGAATTTGAAAATAGTGGAGTTTAAACATAGAATTTGAATAAGAGGAATTCAAATGGGATTTAAACTGTGGGATTTGAATAGAGAATCCAAATGGAATATGGAATTTGAATATAGAATTCAAATAGAAAATTCAACGGGGATTTGAATATAGAAATTCAAATGGAGTTTGAATATATGAAATTCAAAGGAAATGCAAATATAGAGTTTGAACGTAGTAATTCAAATGGGATTGGACTAAGGCAATTCGAAAATAGAAATTCAAATAGAATTTGAAAAATAGAAGTGAATTGAGATTTGAATATAGAATTTCAAACAGAAGTGAAATAGATCGGAAATGCTATGTTGATTCGGGAGAAATTGATTTGATATATATTGAAATCGAGTTAAATTTATTTTAAACGAAGTTAAGAAGTTTATATATATAAATATAATTAAAACGAACTCGCCGCAACACTGCAGTTCGTAAAATAGCGATTCGAACTTCAATCAAGTATACAGGACTCAATTGAAGTCGGATTTCTTTGAAACAAGAAACGTCAGGACCGATTCGATAATAGTTTTCTAATGAAGGAGAAAAATCTGAATTTCGTCGTATAGATTTTGAGTTATGTCAAAATCAAAATTTCAAAAACGCAGCGCCAGAAACCATTATAAACCATAATGGATTTTATATATAAATATTGGGATTTTTAAGCAAATAAAAAAATCCGGATTTCCATTTAAAAATCTAGACTTGGGTTAGAAAGTAAATGTGAACTCAAGTGAAGTAAAGAAGATGATTTTTGAAACAATAATCCTATTTTTGATTATTGAATAGAATTAACTAAATCAAAGGAGAATTAGTTAATCGAGTTTGAACTAAAGTCGAACTTTGAAAAGTGAAATTTGGAATTGTAAATATATATTCGAAATCGAATATAGAACTTAAATTGAAATTTGAATTCAATTGATTGATAAGTAAGTGGAAATATATTTGAAACGTGTTATATTCAATTATACAAGCGAGATAGGCAGAGAGTTAGTTAAAGAATTACTTTAACGAATTGAGTCAAACGAGTGTACGAAGTTGAAATAAATGGGACAGGTATAGACATACAGGAGACAGGTATGAGGCAAGGATAATACAGGTATATAAATAATGTGCTCGACAAAAGGTACATGTTTAATTCATATATGAGGTTTTATGCGCCGTATCGGCAAGCCGCTTGGCTTTTCCTTTTTCTTTTTGAGATTGGAAGATACCGGGATGCTATTTGAAATTTCCCGATGCTCCCGATACAGGGGAGGTTATGGCGAATTTTTCCGGGAATTTAAGGAGTTAGAATATTTTTAAGAAATTGACAATTAGAAATCTATATAGCGATATATAGAATTCGATAAGGCAACGAAATCAAAAATAGCGGAAAGGGCCAAGATTGGTTATTGAGAATATTTGGTTAACAAATATTGATAAGAGAATATAGAAGAGATTTAATTAATGAAATATTAATTAAAAAGCCCAGTGATTTGTTTGATATGTTTGGATGAACACTTGTTTTTATTCGATAGTTAAATCACAGACTATCGAAGTTTTGACCATCGTTGTCAATATGGAGAGACCGGTTGGATTATTATCCGAAGAACCACTCCGTATCGGCATAAGCGTTTCGAACCAAGTATGCTGAATGTATTGAAGACGGAGTAAAGTGCAAGGGCTTTTCTATTTATAGAAATAGTGCTTTCGGTTTCGTTCAATCCCAGAACGAACGTAAATGGACGAATGTCTGACAAAGTATTTCCAATGATCAATTGGGTTGGTCTGTATGGATATATATGGTTGCAACGGATTTATCCCTTAGCATAATATCCAGAATATTTGTGCAAACTCAACTAGTGATTAATGGATCTGACAATGTGGCATTCAAAGTGATTGTGTTATCAAGGAATGGTAAGTATGCGTAGCCTCAGGCCTCAACAACCGGGAAAGGACAAAAATCGGGCAGGCAGCATGGCTATGTGGGTCGCACCCATTAGGGTGTATAATCACCTATCTAGAGAAATTCCTTTTGTTTCTAAATCTATCGATTCTGCCCATTCGGGAAACGGTGGTTTGAGTCCAACCGTTGGTGATATACATTCGATACACTCAAGCGAAATGAGTGGTCGGTCATGTGTGGGCCGGGTTGCAAGACGTTCTTGTTGAACCCAAGTGTATTCCTCTCTAGAGATACATCATCGGAAGGTGGTTCCATACCTTGTCATGTTGGAAATCCAATCTCCAATAAGAGCCATGCGGTTTTTGATTATATACTATATATGTGGAGCGTGAGATGCAAACGTTCTACTATTTGGTTATTTACTTGATGTAGACATTATTATAATATCACTGGATTTTTGTATCAAAGTGTTTTGGGTTATAGTAAGGTAAAAACCGTCCATGTTTATGTGTGGGCTGGTCTTACTATTATCTTTTCTTTTGAAAGGATTTTTAAAGTTAAACAAGTGGTTGGAGTTTACTCACACCAGTCCCATGACTGACCCAGAGTTTATTTTGTTTTGTTTTCCCTAAACTCTTGGGTGCCCAAATTTGTACGGGCAGTCAAGTGTTTCAGGCTTTTACAGATACACTTGGAGGAGCTTGAAGCAGGAGGCTTCAACGTTAGTTATCTAGAGTTACTTCCGCTGGATCAAATGTTATGTGTACTCTGATGATGGTTTGTATATATGTACAAAACAGATTTGTATTTCGAAGCTTATGTTATATAATATATTTTCTTCGTTCCGCTGTGAGTTGTGATCTTCGTTTTTCTTCTATTCTAATATTTCTTTCTTTCTATTTCTCATCCTCTAACTTCTTTCTAATAATGAGTCGTATTTCTGTGTTATTTGGGTTGGACGTGTGGTGTATTTAGTCAACTCAGATAGCACGGATTTGCGGGTCATTTCAGTTGGTATCAGAGCTGGTTGCTTAATTGGTACGGATGATAGGGGGTTCTCGCTTCGCGTTAGGTGGCGAACGGGAGACTCTTACCCCTACATCTCCCGACAATGTGGGTTGGTCGAGTCGAGAGGCTGGCCGTAAAAGCAGTTCTGAGGTATCTCTGTAAGCCACGCTGGGAGGTTAGCCCAGTGCCGAGGGAGGAGAGGATGGTTGAAAAGCCTACTCGAATCTCGGGGTCTTTACAGTTGGTATCAGAGCTTAGGTTGAGCGAATACCTAGGCTTATGTGACATGTGCTCATTAGAGATAGGGTCAGTAGTACCCTAGAATGAGTTGGGTGTGTAGATACGAGAGAGCGTATTTGTTAGTTGATATAAAAGTTGTTTTATATTGTGTTGGCTAGTCTGTTGAGTGGTTTATGAATTCTGGTCGAATCGTGGGACGCCACGAAGTCGATAGGAATTTCTAAACACTTGAACAGGAGATTGAACACGATATTGTTTTAAAGTGGATAAATGAAATAATTTTACCCAAAATTTCTATTTGATATAGAAAGAATAATTTTTGAAATTATTATATTATATGGATATGTCGATTGATATCATTATAATCAGATAAGATTATAAAAATTGAAATGGTTATTTATAACCAAACTGAATTTGTATAGGAATTAAATATACAAATGAGATGAATTAGAATTAAATTCGAACCAGAATTAAGAATTCAAAATCATGGGAAATTGAAAAATATTTTTCAAAGTATGTTAAAGTAATATAGCATTAATTTGAAAAGATTTGAATCGAAATCACATTTGAATGGATTTTGAAATAATTAAAGCACTAAACTCACTTCGGTGACTGGGAAATAATTCTGATGATGATTGCAACATCATCAGTGTTCATTTTCAAGTTTCTAAGTGATGGATTGCTACCTTAGAAAGTTTTGTTGGAAATTTGGTTGAAGGAAACATGTTGTTTTGGGAAGAATTCAAATGTTTTGAATTTGAAATGAAAATAAATATATGTATATATTTATGGGATTTCAAAAGAATTTGAAAAGAAAAACCCTGGGATTTGGATTCTGGAATTGAAATTTAACTTAAACAAGTTAAATGGGTCGGAGTGAGTGAATTGATTAGAATCAATTTGAATAGGTTTATTGGAATATAGATTGGATATAAATGGATTGATCGTAGATCATTCGAATCAAATGTGTGAAGACCAAAAGTTTTGGTGAAATTAAATATGTTGAAATATAAGGAGTTGAGTTTCAATATAAAGGAGTTTTGAAAAGCAATGGATTTGTATCATTTTTCCTACCTTAGCAATTTCGAGGACGAAATTATTTTAAGGGGGAAAGAATGTAACGACCCAGATTTTTCGAACAGTTATTTTAAATATTTAGTATCGTTTAAATATTGAATTAACAATATAAAAGAATTTTTATATTGAATTTATCGATTAAATAATCAATATAGGATATAATTCAGATTTAGAATTGAATCAAAACAGTTCAGATAATAAATATAAATTCTATGTGAATGTAATCGATAATGGTAATAATATATTATCGAGAAATTTATTTGTTTATAAATTTAAATAATTTAATATCTTTATAAAATAATTATTCTATATACGTTTGAATTAAATATAAAATATATTCGGTTAGTTCAGAACAGTGTTAAACTGTTGAAATAACAACGGTTGCGTTAGAATAGCGGTTCGGGATTTGCTATTTAGGAACCACGAGATATTTCGAAATATTTTATATAATAAAATCCATTACATCAGCCGACCTCTATTTCATTCAGCAGACCTAATATCCTTCTCGAGCACCAATTTTTGTCCCTAACCTTCAACGCAAAGCTAAACAAAGAAATTAATGTCCTCGTACCCATTGTCCCCTCTTCAATTATATAAACGCAACACTTCCTTCCCTTATTTCTTTCATTCTGGTTTTTCTGTAAATCGATCTCGAGAGCTTCACAAACAAAAATGGCCACTCCACTTATTAAATTCAAAGCAGTGCCTTATTTACTCAAATCGGAATAGCAGTAAAGACCGCAAGGTTCTCATGGGGTTCGGGTCTGAAACGGGGGTGCTCGCGACATTCAAGAGAGGCGACAGGCGAGTTCTTCATCGCAAGGGCTTATAGCTCGAACTATTCTGGAAATCCGGTTATAATCCATCGCGAGTTCCTATTCGCTCTCGAAAGCAACTCGAACGACGTGGAATAAGGATTTGGGGGAAACAGATTTGCACAGGAAATTGATCGATTTCCTAGGGTTCGACACTTAGCTGCTCGCGATGGGTGGGTGTAGGGGTTGCGATTGGGTTAACTGCGATTCCTGGGGAGGTCAACGATGGTGGAAGGCGAATTGGAAGGATGCGAACGCATCCTGGGAGTCGCGATGGGGTTCATGTGAAACTGGCAGCAAGGAATGTCGAAATGGAATTAATGGAGAAGGAGGATTAAATTTTCATTAAGGTATATATTTGTTTTTATTTAATTTTACATCCATAGGATAATTTAATCATTTGTGTGTTAAGATAATTTAAATTTGGGTATCCATTTTTAGACCAGAGCTTTCAGTAATAAATAATTTTAAATGGAAGTAAATTAATTGATATGGCCAGTTTACATTAAGGAAAAATTGTAAGTTAAGAAATATAGATTGCCTAAGCAAAAGGAGCGCGAGTCACTAATAAAGTTTAAACCTTTTAATTTGTGTAAACAAATTGTCGCACACCTCTCTGAAGCTTGTTGTTGTTCGAAGGCAAGGTTATAATGGTGTGCGGCAAATTAAGAGATAGTAAATAAGAGAAAAACAGGGATTTAGGAAAATTAATTCTTGTTAGTTTAGTAATGACTTCTAAATTAGTTGGATTAGTAAATTTATTTAGTTAATAATCAATTTAAAGAATAGTCGCTTAATCATTTAATAAAATTGGATAATCATAGGTATGGATTCGTAGCCAAGACGATATGGGATTTTTATTGGATATTCAGCAACGGGAAATGCCGGTGAGTAAATCTCACTCACCTTTCATTTTAATTATTTTTATTTCGTTAAAAATAATTGTGGTTGCTCGTTTGGATGTTTCTGCTTGTTTTATATATATTAGTTATTTAGGCTATATATATATATTGGGTTGATTGATTGGTTGGATTCCCGCAGTCTCATTAGCGGATGCCCGCAGTTTCATAGCGGATGATTACCCTATACGCCCCACGCTATGATAGTGGATGACCTTCTATACCGCGATATTCTGCCACGAAGCAGAATGGGTATTATTTATGTGCTAACATCTGTGGATGCAGGAAAGACAGGTTGGAGGAATCCGACTGGATTCCTCAAAAATATATTATCTGTTTGTTTGCTTGTTTGTTTGATTTCATATATATATTCATATATGATGTGTTAAAAAACCAAATGATTGAGAATTGGGTGATTTGATTGTTTTAAATATCACTGGGCCAATAAAAAGGAGATTTGAGATTTAAAAAGGAAAAATTCTATTTTTAAATAGAATTTGAATTTTAAATGGAAATAAAAACATAAGCTTGTTTTGAAAAATAAAAACCAAGTAGTTTCTTTATAAACAAAGTTTATAAATAATTCTTTTATAACGAAGTTATAAATGAAGTGAAAAGAATTTTCATTTGATAATTCAGAAATAGAAATACAGTGTGAAATTGGAATTTGAAATGGAATTTCAAAATAGGATGTGAAATGGAATTTTTAAATATATAACTCAAATGAAATTTGAGTACAACATTTGAATTTTAAAAGGAGTTTAAATATTTGAATTTTAAAGGGAGATTGAATATTAGAAATTCAAATAGAAGTTCAAATAGAACTTGAATAGATGAAATTAGAATGCAAAATAGAATTTCAATTCAAGGAATTAAAATAAAATTTGAATTCGAAGGAATTCGAATAAAGAAATTCAAATAGAGATTTCAATGTAGAATTTCAAAATAGAATTTGAAATATAGAATTTCAAAGAAGAATTGAATAGAATTTGAAATATAGCATTTCAAAGAAGAATTCAAATATGGAATTTGAATAGAGATGTGAAATAGAAATTCGAGTATTGAATTTGAACATGGAATTGAATACAGAAATTCAAGTAGAAATTCGAATATGAGATTTCAAAATAGAATTTGAAATAAACTTTGAAAATAGGATTTCAAAGTAGAATTGGAAATAGAATTTCAAACAGGATTTCAAAATAGGGAATCCAAAGGGTTTTGAAATGGAATTTGAATTCAAGGGAATTCAAATGGCTTTGAATAAAGAAATTCCAATGGGATTTAAATATGAGATTTCAAATAGAAATTTAAATGAAGTTTAAATGTTTAAAATCCAAATATGATTTTCAAATATAACCATTCAAAAGGGATTTGATTATAGAATTT
Source organism: Allium sativum (assembly GCA_030737875.1). Classification (NCBI taxonomy): domain Eukaryota; kingdom Viridiplantae; phylum Streptophyta; class Magnoliopsida; order Asparagales; family Amaryllidaceae; genus Allium; species Allium sativum. Next base: position 81,859,601 of record CM060914.1, read on the forward strand.
AAAGTGGAATTTAATTCAAAGGAATTCAAAAACAGAATTCGAACAGATTGAAACGAGAATTTGAATATAGGATTTAAATAGAAAGAGACCTTGAGTATAGAAGTTCAAAGGGTCAAAATGGATTTTGAAAATAAAATTCAAATAGAATTTGTATATAAATAGAATTTGTATATTGGATAGAATTTGAATATATTGAATGTGAATATACAGGAATTTGAATTCAAAGGAATTCAAATAGAATTTGGATTCAAAGGAATTCAAATGGATTTGAAGAAAGGGAGTTCAAATGAAATTCAAATATAGAATTTGAAAATAGTGGAGTTTAAACATAGAATTTGAATAAGAGGAATTCAAATGGGATTTAAACTGTGGGATTTGAATAGAGAATCCAAATGGAATATGGAATTTGAATATAGAATTCAAATAGAAAATTCAACGGGGATTTGAATATAGAAATTCAAATGGAGTTTGAATATATGAAATTCAAAGGAAATGCAAATATAGAGTTTGAACGTAGTAATTCAAATGGGATTGGACTAAGGCAATTCGAAAATAGAAATTCAAATAGAATTTGAAAAATAGAAGTGAATTGAGATTTGAATATAGAATTTCAAACAGAAGTGAAATAGATCGGAAATGCTATGTTGATTCGGGAGAAATTGATTTGATATATATTGAAATCGAGTTAAATTTATTTTAAACGAAGTTAAGAAGTTTATATATATAAATATAATTAAAACGAACTCGCCGCAACACTGCAGTTCGTAAAATAGCGATTCGAACTTCAATCAAGTATACAGGACTCAATTGAAGTCGGATTTCTTTGAAACAAGAAACGTCAGGACCGATTCGATAATAGTTTTCTAATGAAGGAGAAAAATCTGAATTTCGTCGTATAGATTTTGAGTTATGTCAAAATCAAAATTTCAAAAACGCAGCGCCAGAAACCATTATAAACCATAATGGATTTTATATATAAATATTGGGATTTTTAAGCAAATAAAAAAATCCGGATTTCCATTTAAAAATCTAGACTTGGGTTAGAAAGTAAATGTGAACTCAAGTGAAGTAAAGAAGATGATTTTTGAAACAATAATCCTATTTTTGATTATTGAATAGAATTAACTAAATCAAAGGAGAATTAGTTAATCGAGTTTGAACTAAAGTCGAACTTTGAAAAGTGAAATTTGGAATTGTAAATATATATTCGAAATCGAATATAGAACTTAAATTGAAATTTGAATTCAATTGATTGATAAGTAAGTGGAAATATATTTGAAACGTGTTATATTCAATTATACAAGCGAGATAGGCAGAGAGTTAGTTAAAGAATTACTTTAACGAATTGAGTCAAACGAGTGTACGAAGTTGAAATAAATGGGACAGGTATAGACATACAGGAGACAGGTATGAGGCAAGGATAATACAGGTATATAAATAATGTGCTCGACAAAAGGTACATGTTTAATTCATATATGAGGTTTTATGCGCCGTATCGGCAAGCCGCTTGGCTTTTCCTTTTTCTTTTTGAGATTGGAAGATACCGGGATGCTATTTGAAATTTCCCGATGCTCCCGATACAGGGGAGGTTATGGCGAATTTTTCCGGGAATTTAAGGAGTTAGAATATTTTTAAGAAATTGACAATTAGAAATCTATATAGCGATATATAGAATTCGATAAGGCAACGAAATCAAAAATAGCGGAAAGGGCCAAGATTGGTTATTGAGAATATTTGGTTAACAAATATTGATAAGAGAATATAGAAGAGATTTAATTAATGAAATATTAATTAAAAAGCCCAGTGATTTGTTTGATATGTTTGGATGAACACTTGTTTTTATTCGATAGTTAAATCACAGACTATCGAAGTTTTGACCATCGTTGTCAATATGGAGAGACCGGTTGGATTATTATCCGAAGAACCACTCCGTATCGGCATAAGCGTTTCGAACCAAGTATGCTGAATGTATTGAAGACGGAGTAAAGTGCAAGGGCTTTTCTATTTATAGAAATAGTGCTTTCGGTTTCGTTCAATCCCAGAACGAACGTAAATGGACGAATGTCTGACAAAGTATTTCCAATGATCAATTGGGTTGGTCTGTATGGATATATATGGTTGCAACGGATTTATCCCTTAGCATAATATCCAGAATATTTGTGCAAACTCAACTAGTGATTAATGGATCTGACAATGTGGCATTCAAAGTGATTGTGTTATCAAGGAATGGTAAGTATGCGTAGCCTCAGGCCTCAACAACCGGGAAAGGACAAAAATCGGGCAGGCAGCATGGCTATGTGGGTCGCACCCATTAGGGTGTATAATCACCTATCTAGAGAAATTCCTTTTGTTTCTAAATCTATCGATTCTGCCCATTCGGGAAACGGTGGTTTGAGTCCAACCGTTGGTGATATACATTCGATACACTCAAGCGAAATGAGTGGTCGGTCATGTGTGGGCCGGGTTGCAAGACGTTCTTGTTGAACCCAAGTGTATTCCTCTCTAGAGATACATCATCGGAAGGTGGTTCCATACCTTGTCATGTTGGAAATCCAATCTCCAATAAGAGCCATGCGGTTTTTGATTATATACTATATATGTGGAGCGTGAGATGCAAACGTTCTACTATTTGGTTATTTACTTGATGTAGACATTATTATAATATCACTGGATTTTTGTATCAAAGTGTTTTGGGTTATAGTAAGGTAAAAACCGTCCATGTTTATGTGTGGGCTGGTCTTACTATTATCTTTTCTTTTGAAAGGATTTTTAAAGTTAAACAAGTGGTTGGAGTTTACTCACACCAGTCCCATGACTGACCCAGAGTTTATTTTGTTTTGTTTTCCCTAAACTCTTGGGTGCCCAAATTTGTACGGGCAGTCAAGTGTTTCAGGCTTTTACAGATACACTTGGAGGAGCTTGAAGCAGGAGGCTTCAACGTTAGTTATCTAGAGTTACTTCCGCTGGATCAAATGTTATGTGTACTCTGATGATGGTTTGTATATATGTACAAAACAGATTTGTATTTCGAAGCTTATGTTATATAATATATTTTCTTCGTTCCGCTGTGAGTTGTGATCTTCGTTTTTCTTCTATTCTAATATTTCTTTCTTTCTATTTCTCATCCTCTAACTTCTTTCTAATAATGAGTCGTATTTCTGTGTTATTTGGGTTGGACGTGTGGTGTATTTAGTCAACTCAGATAGCACGGATTTGCGGGTCGTTTCAACATAAGATTGGGAATTTACCTATTAAGTTAGGTCTACCCATTGGGAATTTACCTATTAAGTTAGGTCTACCCAAATTCTTGAAAACTTGTAATATGTTTTGGAAACATGATGGACATGACACTTAGAAAATATAAGTGTGACCAACTCGAGGTTGGGTTGAGTTTGTAGCGTAAAGCTACCCGGAACCGACTGGCTTAACTAGTTGCTACAAACAATAGGACCCAATGTGAGAAGTTGGTCATGTTGTACCTTGAACCCGAGGTTAGACCAAGTTGTGGTGTAAAGCTACCCGGACCCGCCCGGCTTAACTAGTAACCACAACAAGGTCTAATGTGAGAGGTTAAGGCACATTAAATTAGTTAATGTCATGATTAGGGTTAAGTCATGGTCCACTTAATACTTAACCAATTTGGGCTTGGTAGATTAATCAGGGTTAAGTCGTGAACTCATCGTTACACTTAACCAAGTTAATCCATGATTAGTAAAAGGGTTAAACCGTACTTAACCCACTAGAAAATCCTAGCAATGGGGGTCCACTCCAGCAGTAATCCCAAGTTTGTATCATTAATACCCTAGGGACTAGGCTTGGGTGGGGCACGATTACTGGACTTGAGGTAAGTGACCAAAAACGACGGCAGAGTGGTACGCCGGTGTAGTTCCGGACGGACTATGGTCGTGCACATAGTCCGTAGCCGGAGAAAACATGCACGGGTACCAGTAGATCGAGACTGTGCACTTATGTTTATGGTGTCCAGGGGTTTACACCCTAGGGCTTGATACACCCGAAGGGTGGACCCGGCACAGTCCGACTACAATTATGTTTGGGCCGTATTGACACCAACACGTGACGAGTTAGGCTTAGGGAGCCGATCGATTAGACCGTTTGATTGGACCTCGTATTAGGGTCATTTCATGTTATTGGGCCAAAGCTTGGGCCAAGGGATCAATACTTGTTTATTCAAGTCATGTTAGCTTGCTAGTACACCTGTGGTGCAAAAACCTTAAACCTGAGTATGCGATGACACCTTTATCTACCTTGTTAGTTAATCACCATGCTAGTATGTTGTTATCCTTATGTTCATCCCTGCTTCTCATGCCAGTTAACTTTATCAGTTTACATTGATTGTAGTAGGGCTTACTCAGTCTTTTTGACTGACCTGTTTTTCTTTCGCCTCTTTTCTTCCGTTTCCCCCCCAGGTTCTCAGAATGGGAATATTGGAGCTTAGCTTGGATCTCTGATCGCTTGCTTGTGGGATTTTAGCTCATGTACGGTCTTGACATGAAGCTAGCTATGGTTATCACTTATTTTGAGGATAGTACTTATGTATTTCAGTTTTTCAGTGATGTTGTTTTTATCTAGACTTGTGTATTTGGAAAGTTGACATTATGTTGTACCAGACTTGTTTTGAAATAGTTTGAAATCTTCCGCTGTTTTACTTATCTTATTTACTCTGTTTACGTATATACATATGTTCTTGTTCTGCCTTGATATATCATTATGCATGTTTACCCGGTACAAACGCCCCTCCAAAGTCAGAGTGCTTGCAAGAGCCACCCTGGCGGAGGTGGGGTGTTACATTTGGTATCGGAGCATATGGTTTACGAGAAGGAACAAAAAGGTTTTTAGAAAACTTTTGGAAAACTATTTTCAAAACCAAGTATAAAGTATTTTCCAAAGAAAAGTCTAGTTTATTTTAAAGGCTATTCCCCAAAAAGCCATTAGCAAAAATTCCTTCGTCCCTTCGTTCTGAATCTATCTATCTTTTTTCTTCGTTTTAGTATGGCCGATAACTTTGCTATTCCGGAGGGAGTACACGTACCTGTTTGGTATAGGAGACTTTTGGAGGCTAGGGCGACCGAAGCCGGCCCCGCAGATGTTCCTCCTCCTCCTCCTCCGGTAGTTAATGTTCCTCCTCCTCCTGTCGCTGGTGTTCCTCCTCCTCCTGTCGCTGAGGTTCCTCTTCCTCCTCCCCCTCAGCATCCTCAAGCTGACTTCGCAAAGACTTGCAAAGATTTCAAAGCAATGGGTGGCAAGAACTTTCAAGGCACTGAGACTTTTGTAGAAGCCAGAAATTGGTTGGAAGAGACCGAGGAATTATTTGCTATCTTTGGGTTAGACGATCAGAGGAAGATCTTGTTGGCGGTTTGGCTTATGAAGGATGAAGCCGCTTATTGGTGGGAAGTCACCAATGGTACTAGGCCTATTGAGACTTGGGCCGATTTCAGGGCAAGGTTCGTGCTTAAGTTTCTATCTTCTGCTGAGGAGAATCTGCAAATGGAGAAGTTCATAACTTTGAAACAAGGAGATATGTCTGTCAAAGAATATGTGAACAAGTTCAATCAGTTAGCTCGTTTTGGCTTGGATATGGTGAGTACTCCTCAGAAGAAGGCTCTTCGTTTTGCTAGAGGATTGAATGAGCCGTTGCAGGGATTGGCTATGTCACATATTCCCCATGGGGCCACGTTTGAGAGCTTGGTTGATATGGCGTTACTTCAGGGAGATGTCAAGAAAGAGATCAAGATGAATGATACTCAAGCCAAGAAGACTGATTCCCAGTGGAAAGGAAATCAGGGTAATCCAAGTGGTCAGAGCAGTCAAGGCAATCAGAACAAGAACAAGAACAAGAGTCAAGGCAACAAGGGGAACAACAACAAGGGCAATAACAACGAGGGGAAGTGCCATTATTGCGGTTCAGTTGGGCATCTTATTAAGGATTGTAAGAAGAGGAAAAGGAAGAATGGTGAATGCTTTTTCTGCGGTGAGACTGGACATTTCAGTAAGGATTGCCCGAAGAAGCGAGGGCAAGGCCAGGGTCAGACTCAGCGTGCTGGACCTTCAGGAGGGCAAGTTCATGCTCTCAATGCCGCTCCAGTTCCCGATCGAGGTAGTATTTCTGTTGAGAGCCTTGTATATATTTCTGATTTTCCAGTTCGTACCTTGTTTGATTCTGGTGCATCGCATAGCTTTATCTCATTTGATCTTGTTGAAAGTTTGCACCTAAGTACTAGTCTAGTCTATGATCCCGTGTGTGTTTCAAATCCAATTGGGGTTTACGCCCATTTGTCTATTATCTACGTGGATTTGAAAATCTCTATCTTGAGTGTAGAGTTCTCGTGTGATGCTTATATTCTCGGTTTCATGGGGTATGGGTTGATTTTGGGCATGGATGGGTTGTCCAGTTTTGGAGCCATCCTTGATTTTTGAGCAAAGGGTTGTGAGGCTCATGACTCGCCTCGGTAATACCCTAAAAATTTCTTGTAACCCTATGGGTCCCGTCACGTTGTGTTATCTTGAATCCCTCAACTCGTCTATCGATAGTTTGCAATCGGTGAGGGTGGTCCGAGAATATCCTGATATCTTGGGTGAAGTGAAGGGGGGTTACCCCTAAGCGAGAGATAGATTTTCGCATTTATCTGGTTGATAATGCCAAGCCAGTTACGTGGCCAGTTAGGCACATGGTCCCGCGAGATGAGAGTTAAGAAAGCAAGTCAAGGAGTTGCTTGAGAAGAACTTCATACGATGAAGCATTTCCGAAGAGGGTGCTCTAGTAGTATTCGCTACTAATGTGGACAGTTCGCTTCGCCCGTGTGTTGATTATCGTGAGTAGAACAAGAAGAATAGACAACCATTACCAAGGATCGATGATTTGTTTGATCAACTTGTAGGAACATCTGTTTTCTCTTGATCCTGCTACTGGATTCCATCAGCTCAGAGTAGCTGAGGATAGTATAGACAAAACTGCGTTCAGAACTCCAGATGGATTCTTAGAATGGCTGGTCATGCCATTCGGTTTGATTAATGCACCCGCCTACTTCGTGGACTTGATGAGTAGGGTGTCTAGGGAGTTCCTGAACGAGTTTGTGGTAGTCTTTGTAGACGATATCCTGACTTTCTTAAAGAACGAGGAAGAACATGCTAGACGTCTCAAGGAGGTGATGGATACGCTTAGAGCGCATCAGTTGAAAGCCAAGTCCTCCAAATGTCATTTTGGAGAAAAAGGAGTTAGATTTCTTGGGCACGTAGTTTCTAAGCAAGGCTTAGTGGTGGATCCTACTAAAGTGGTCGCGGTTCAATACCGGAAAGCTCCGACGAGGACAAGTGAAGTAAGAAGCTTTCTCAGTTTAATTAATTAGTTAGCGTCCCTTGAGCTTAGACCTACCCTTATGGATCAAGTAGGGACTTCGCAGAAAGAAGACCCGCAGTTAGTCGAGATCATGGACAAGTTGATTAGAGGCGAGATGGTAAGTCACCTCGCAATAGATGACAAGGGATGGCCAAGACGCGATGAGAGAAGAAGGTTCTTGAAGATGCACATCACCTGAGGAGGTGGACGAGTTTGTCCCAAGGTGCATGTTGTGCCAACAGGTTAAAGGCCGAGTCATAAAAAGCCCGGTGGGCTATTACATCCATTGGAGGTCCCCGCAATGGAAGTGGGAAAGCGTCACGAAGGATTTCGTGGATGGACTGCCTAGATCAAGGAAAGGGAATACGAGCATGTGGGTCATAGTAGGTAGACTCACGAAGAGTGCTCATTTCACTCCGGTAAAGAGCGAAAGGACTGCATCATAACTAGCGACAGTTTACTTTCAAGAAATAAAGCGGTTGCACGGGGTTCCCTAAAGGATAGTTAGTAACCATGACTCAATCTTCACTAGCCAGTTTTGAGATAGTCTACGGGAAGTCATGGGCAAGCAACTGAATCTAAGTACGGCCTATCATTCACAGGCGGATGGTTCATTTCGTTCAAGCATGAGTTATAGAAAATCACGTTAGTAAGAGCAATTGGCAACATGGATTGGTACTTCCAAGAAAAGTTCTGCTGCGTGGAATACTTTATAGTAAGTAAACGAGATCCAGGATTCACTAGTGAATTTTGGGGAGCTTGCATGAAACCATGAGGTCATAGTTATGTTTAAGCCAAGAATGATAGAAGAGTAAGTGAAAAAGGAAGACGAGGGGCGACAATGAAATGGGTTCCAACTCATATTTGGAAATAAGAGTTAAGAAGCTAAGAAATCATGAGGTAAAAGACGGTCAAAGCACAGTGGAGTTAAGCTCAAGGAAACGTGACTTAGAAGACTGAAGGCTAGATACGCGCATCATATCTCTTTTTAAGAGTATATTTTTGATCCTTGTTTTCCTGTGGAACTTACTTGCATGTTATCTTTTACATATATCCTCTCGGTCCCATTCTCGATCCCATTTCTGTTGTAAACTCCATAAGGGGGTATGACTCATCGGTTAGTAATACATGTCAAGGTTTAAAGGGGTCCGTTAGGTTGACTAAACCTTTTGGGCTTTTATAGAATATGGGTTGGGTTAGGAAGGGATTTCTTGTAATCCGAAAGGAGTATATCCTGCTTATCTTCCCGATCTCTTTGTAGCATATCTTTTGCTATCCATGTTTGTCTTGATTATCTAGTTTATCATGTTAATCTTGTCATGAGAACCTTAGGTAGAAACCATTTGGATGAAACATGTGTTTGAAACATGTTATGCTTGATGTTTGCAAGTGGTTGCAAGTGTTTGCAAGTGGTTACTCGTGGATGCATTATACACATTAGGCACTAGATCGGCTCACACACTCCTCATATTGCATATGCATGAGTGTTTATGCTTATTCATGGATGAAAATTTTTGTGTTATCACATGGATGTTGCATATGGATGTATGTTATGTGCACACATATAGATGTTATACATTATGTTAGGAATTGCATACATATGGATTCATTTCAATAACATAATTTGCATTGATGATATTTGCATTAGATAAATACATATACACACACCTTTGCATATGTTCATACAACATTTAGAATCTTGTAAGGACAATGATTGCTCGTGGATGATGTTTTGAGTAGATGGATGTTGGATGGTAGGATATGTTCTTCCTAACTTGAAGATTTCGGGGACGAAATCCTTTAAGGAGGGGAGAATGTAACAACCCGTATTTTCAATAACCTGTTATAACGTAAATCGAGGCAGAATTTAATTCTAAAATCTGAATCAAGAGAAACGGGCTATGCCATTGCGTTCGTCTCGGAAAAATACGCGAAATAGAGTCCGAGCTTTCAAAAATCGGAGTCCGTATGACCCGATTAAGGCCCAATGAAGTTTTCAGAAAATTTCAAGTTCAAAACAGATTTCGAATTTCGGGTTCAAAATTCGAAAAACGGTCAGATTGGGCTAGGCGGGAAAATTCCCGCCAGAGCACCCAAGTCGACAGCCCTGTCGACTTGGGAGCCGACTTGGTTGGATCCAAGTCGACAGCCCTGTCGACTTGGTTCAGCCGGGCAGTTTTGCCTGGTGCACCATTTTGGGGTTTTGGTTAGGTTTTGGGGCCAGATTCGGTTTTAAGGGCTGAGATTGGAATTAGGGTTTAATCCTAAGGTTGAAACTAATCCTAATCTCTATAAATAAGCCCCTAACCTAACCCTAAATCATCATTATTCATTCAAGTAACTAAACTATGGCAAAATCATTCCTCTCATGGCCTCCACTCTCTTCATAAAATTCCTAAGTTATTTCTATGAGAGATTTTTCAATGCATACAAGTGTTTTCAAGCTTGTATGAGTGTCATTAGCTTGCATTCAAGTCAAGTTTCCATATTTACATCATAAAGCAAGGGTTTTGATCATTTTGGCTCAAGGGTTTTTCTATTGGAGCTTGCATTTTGGGTTTATTTGATTGCATAAGGGCTTTGTCACAATCTATATATATTTTTTTGTCTTCATAAGCATTGTAAGCCCTTTTCTACTTTCATATTTAAACTCTAAAGTTAAATGAATGATGCAAGTTTGGTTGATCATTATGATATGAAAGTTTGCCATGATATGCAAGTTTACTATGTCATGTTATGCAAGTATGCCATGTTATGATATGCAAGTTTGCCATGATATGCAAGTTTACTATGTTATGCTATGCAAGTTTGTCATGTTATGATATGCAAGTTTATCATGTTATGTTATGCAAATTTGCCATGTTATGATATGCAAGTTTACCATGTTATGCTATGCAAGTTTGCCATGTTATGATATGCAAGTTTATCATGTTATGTTATGCAAGTTTGCCTTGTTATGATATGCAAGTTTATCATGTTATGTTATGCAAGTTTGCTATGTTATGATATGCAAGTTTGCCATATGATATGCAAGTTATGTTATGCAAGTTTGGGTTGATCATTTTGCTCATGTTATCATGTTATGCAAGCTTATCTTGGGTTTATGAGCTTAAAGCTTCAAGCTTTATGCTAAAGGTTGCATTTTGGCAACATGTAAGTTATCATATCCCTTATGATAACTTGCATGTGAGGCTAAATGCGAACTTATGGCAACTTCTACATGTCATTTACCACCATGTATCACTTATATGCTAAGTTTGGTTTTATGCATACTTTTGAGGCCTAATGATGCAATATGCAAGTATATGAACATATGTACATTTCATATGCCACCATGTTAAACTTGTGGCTTCAACACCATTTGTCATCTTTATGCCAAGTTCCCTCTTTCTATCCTTTATGCGCTATTGCGATTATGTAAGCGATGGGATTGCGTTTGGGGTTGGGTAAACTTAAAAGACATGAAAACATAAGATTGGGAATTTACCTATTAAGTTAGGTCTACCCATTGGGAATTTACCTATTAAGTTAGGTCTACCCAAATTCTTGAAAACTTGTAATATGTTTTGGAAACATGATGGACATGACACTTAGAAAATATAAGTGTGACCAACTCGAGGTTGGGTTGAGTTTGTAGCGTAAAGCTACCCGGAACCGACCGGCTTAACTAGTTGCTACAAACAATAGGACCCAATGTGAGAAGTTGGTCATGTTGTACCTTGAACCCGAGGTTAGACCAAGTTGTGGTGTAAAGCTACCCGGACCCGCCCGGCTTAACTAGTAACCACAACAAGGTCTAATGTGAGAGGTTAAGGCACATTAAATTAGTTAATGCCTCATGATTAGGGTTAAGTCATGGTCCACTTAATACTTAACCAATTTGGGCTTGGTAGATTAATCAGGGTTAAGTCGTGAACTCATCGTTACACTTAACCAAGTTAATCCATGATTAGTAAAAGGGTTAAACCGTACTTAACCCACTAGAAAATCCTAGCAATGGGGGTCCACTCCAGCAGTAATCCCAAGTTTGTATCATTAAGACCCTAGGGACTAGGCTAGGGTGGGGCACGATTACTGGACTTGAGGTAAGTGACCAAAAACGACGGCAGAGTGGTACGCCGGTGTAGTTCCGGACGGACTATGGTCGTGCACATAGTCCGTAGCCGGAGAAAACATGCACGGGTACCAGTAGATCGAGACTGTGCACTTATGTTTATGGTGTCCAGGGGTTTACACCCTAGGGCTTGATACACCCGAAGGGTGGACCCGGCACAGTCCGACTACAATTATGTTTGGGCCGTATTGACACCAACACGTGACGAGTTAGGCTTAGGGAGCCGATCGATTAGACCGTTTGGTTGGAACTCGTATTAGGGTCATTTCATGTTATTGGGCCAAAGCTTGGGCCAAGGGATCAATACTTGTTTATTCAAGTCATGTTAGCTTTCTAGTACACCTGTGGTGCAAAAACCTTAAACCTGAGTATGCGATGACACCTTTATCTACCTTGTTAGTTAATCACCATGCTAGTATGTTGTTATCCTTATGTTCATCCCTGCTTCTCATGCCAGTTAACTTTATCAGTTTACATTGATTGTAGTAGGGCTTACTCAGTCTTTTTGACTGACCTGTTTTTCTTTCGCCTCTTTTCTTCCGTTTCCCCCCAGGTTCTCAAGGTGGGAATATTGGAGCTTAGCTTGGATCTCTGATCGCTTGCTTGTGGGATTTTAGCTCATGTACGGTCTTGACATGAAGCTAGCTATGGTTATCACTTATTTTGAGGATAGTACTTATGTATTTCAGTTTTTCAGTGATGTTGTTTTTATCTAGACTTGTGTATTTGGAAAGTTGACAATATGTTGTACCAGACTTGTTTTGAAATAGTTTGAAATCTTCCGCTGTTTTACTTATCTTATTTACTCTGTTTACATATATACATATGTTCTTGTTCTGCCTTGATATATCATTATGCATGTTTACCCGGTACAAACGCCCCTCCAAAGTCAGAGTGCTTGCAAGAGCCACCCTGGCGGAGGTGGGGTGTTACATCTTCCAAATCTTCTGCAGTTGGAAATATTATATTACTCAAATTAACAATATTTCACAAATCTTCTCTAAATGGAAATATTGACTCACCATAATCAATAATATTTCCAAATCTTCTACAAATGGAAATATCGTATCACAATATCTGACAAAAAATAGCAATGTGTTGTGATGAGTATAAATTTCAAGTCTTTCCAAAATGAATTAGAAGAAACTCAAAACAACAGAGATGTGGAAGTTTAATTAATTTTTCAGATCTTCAAAATTTCAGAATTCAAATTAACAGTGTTCAAGTTATAACAAGAATGCTTCGGCACTACTAGGATTCACAAATAAGAAAAAACTTCAAAACAATTGTAGAAATTTACAATTTTGAATTCAAGATCTGAAAATAATTAAAACATGAGAGTTTTATTCAAATAAAGCAAATTTCCAGAAAATCATGAATTCTGCAACTTGAAGTATGAAAGCTCAAAATAAAAGAAAAATAATATGGCAGTGACAACTCAAATTAGAGAAAAATAATAAAAATAAATAGAAGGGGTAGAAGGAGAGATAAATAAGGAAAAAACAAAGAATATTAACAGAGATGAGTTTAGATATCATTCCTGAATTTTAGAAGACGATGTTGATTCTCTAACTCACAGACTTGGCTAACGGAATTCTGAATGATACATAAATATGGAACAGATTGAATTCAAGTCTCTTTTGTACAGTAGTTCCTCATCCAACATCAGTACCTAGTAATTTAAGGGGTCGAGTGGTCTAACAAAAATTGTTTTACCACTCACAGATTCGTTTACACGTTTTGGTACCCAAACTTGTTTATATAACAAACCATTTGAATTTATCCTTATACCTTTACGAACCCAAATATGTTTGAATTTAACTGAACTCATTTTATTTTCATTTGGGATCCAAGGTTGTTTAAATGGTTTGTTAGCAAACAAATTCTTATTTCGTTCATGATTTAAAAATCCTTTAAAATTATCAGAGTTTAAATTATCAAAACGGTTCTTTTCAAAGCAATTTGAACGATTTTTAAAACAATTTGTGTTCTGGTTTTCAAAAACATTAATTTTCCCAAAGCCACTACCATATTTATTTCCAATAGAAACTTGATTTTGAAACAACATATTCAATGGTTTTCCCCATTAGAGAATTTGTCCAAAGTTGATTATAATCGTTGAATTTTGGAAGTAAGATCATTGTTTTCTTTGATTAAATCTGAACAACGATTATTAGTGGTCTTTCTTTCAGTACCATGTTGTTTCAGAACCAAATTTTCTAACTTAATTAATTTTATTTTGGCTTGTGATTCAGAGATTTAAAATTCAAAATGTTTTTTCTTTTCAAGCTCACGTTTTTCAAAAATTTTGAATTCAGCAATTTCATTTTCAAGATTTTTTAAAATCAAATTAGTTTTCAATAAGCTTTCTTTTTCAGCAATTTCATGTCTGGAATTTTTGGTAGTCTTAAAATTTTCAAATTCCTTTTGTAGAAAATTATTCGAACTTAATAATTAAATCTTGTTCTCTTTTAGGATCAGCATTTCATTCTCAAGCTTTTGAATATTTTTATTGATGAACGAGATCGGTTTTCAATTTCAAACAATTTTTACAATCAGAATTTTCAAATTTTATGACATTTGAAAATTTTGATTCCAAACAGTTATTTTTGCTGGACAACTCATGATTTTTTAGATTTCAAAGATTTGTTTTTCAGTTGGAGTTTATCAACAGATTTAGTTAAATCGACACACGTATAAACTAAATCTTCGTATGAGAAATTTCCTGTCTCATCGTCTGTTGAATTTCCATCGTTCGATCTATCTGAAATTTCGTCTGTAAGACCTATTAAGCATAGATCTGAATCTGATTTGACATTTAAGGGTTTTGAGCAGTTGTTAGATATTCCATACAGCGCGTCAAGAGTTCTTCAGATATCATTTACAGTTAAACAATGAGTGATAAATCTTAATTGATCATTACCAAGATAGGAGTAAATAATGTGCATAGCATGAGCATTTAAAACCTGATTCCTTTTATCTAACGTATCTCCCAAATTTTAAATAATATTCCAATTAACAGACTTTAAATATCATTCAATTTTTGATTTCCAAATTAAAAAATCTATTCCATTGGAAATAATTGAAATATCACTGGACTGACTCTCGCTATACTAACAACTAGGAGACACCATTACTCTAGAGTTAATGAATTATCTGCTCCGATACTACTTGTTGTATCTAAATTAATCCTTGAGGGGGATGAATAGGGTTTATTGAATTCAACGAGATATTAAAACATCAGATCACATATAATAGTAGAATAAGTAAATGCGGAATGTAAATAAAACATAGATATACTCAGCTTCGGCAAACACTGCCTACTGCTGCACTCACTAAGGTTTCTACTAGGTAATAAAACTGATCGTGCTTACAAGACCCTATAAACTCGCGAGCCCCTCACTCCTGTTCTAATCCTATGCTTAAAACCCAAAACTGATCTATATCCACTGGATCAGATTTTCCTCTAGCTGCAAACCCGTAGCTAGTAAACCCTGGCTATAATCCTATAGCTAGAAAACCCTAGTTTTTATAGAAAAAACTAGAAAACAAATGGCGATTTTAAAATACAAATAAAAAAACAATGTAAAAAACCCCCTTTTCACAAGATAAACTAGGCCAACCTCTTTTCCTTTGTTTGTATCTGCCTGATTGTTCTTCCTCTTAAAAAATGGTGACCGATCCCTATAAGCTAGGGTTTTCTTCCTTGTACCAAATCGAATCGCAATTACGAAATATTGATGCTTTGGAAATCCTCTGAAGCTCGAATCCTTTGCTTTGCTTTGCTTGTCGATTGATTTGGTTTCTCTCTCTAGCGATCGAAAACACAGTGACTAAAACTGATTTTGGAATTGTTTGCTTTTTGAAATTGAATTGCTTGATTTTTGGTTTCTCACTGCCTGTGATGAAATGGTGTTTAATTAGGATTCTGAAATTCTATAATTTCTCTCTATTTTCCATATAATGATTTTCTCTGATTTTTGGTCTGATTGCTTGCGTGTTTTCCACTTGCGTGATTTCCTACTTTTTGCCAAGTTTTTATTGCGTGAAAGATACCATGATTCATTTCTGGAAAAGATTGTAACCGTGGGTACAACCTTGAATTCCTAGAAATAATTAAATGATTCCATGCCTAAAACAATGTTGTGATTGGTTTGTGAAATTCTAGACAAAAACTTGCCCCAAAAATTTTTTATGGCTTGCAGTGAATCCTCTATATGATTCTCTTGGGTAAACCATTCTCCTTGTGAATATTTGGAAACATAAGAAACCATGAGTCTAGAATGATTTTAAAAGAAAATGCATTTCTTTCCCAAAAAAATGCCGTGATTGAAAGGAAAAAAATCTTTCTACTTTTAAGAACTAGAGATTCCAAAAATAATGCCGAGTGAATAACATGATCTTATGTATTGCCATGAATCCCATCTTTGATTGCTCATTCAAATTTTTGCATTTGCTCTTGTGTGATTTATGCTCTGGAAATAAATATTTCTGCTTGATGCCAAAATGGATTGTAAAAATTCTGGAATGACATTTGAATGATTCTAGAAACATGAAATCATAATCGACTTGCCAAAATTGTTGAATTTGAACTGTTTTGAAATACTGTGAACTTCTGGAAATACAATTTTTAAAAACAATTTTTCCATTTTGCTTCTGGATACTTGCTTGTAATCTTTGTCATTCCTATTCAAAAAAGTTGTAGCTAAAAGGAATTGCCAAACATGACTTTTGGCCTATGCTGCATTGTCCTCATGATCTTATGCATCTGAAATGGTCGATACAAGTTTGAACATAAACTGACATTGTATATGTGATTGCAAGCAGACATGACTCATCTGATCACATATAAATTTGAAACTACCGTGTATATTTGTGAGTTCTTCTTTGGGATTGAACTTGTTTGTCTTGTGTTTTTTTCCCAAAATTGAACTTTGAATTGCACAAACCTGTTGTACATACATGTTTACTTTTGAACACTTGGGTATTAACTTGCATTCGACAGTTGCACTGTCCATTTAGCAGTGCTGCTCGACCACTTGTTTTAGTCCATGCTCGTGCACTTGCACTGGGTCGATCTTGGTCTTCATGGCCGCTCCTCGGTGCGTATGTTCATGGATACCTGACCCATGCACTACGCATGTGTGTCGGGCATGACCTGAACCCACCCTGTTGATATATTTGTCCAATGCTGACCGTGTTGCCCATGCATAGAAATATGTGTATATACATACACATGTATGTGTGTACATGCATAGTGCGCAATATATATATATATATATATATATGTGTGTGTGTGTGTGTGTGTGTGTGTGTGAGCACTAGAAATACTGTCTACCTTGTGGTATTTACTGTGTATCATTATGAATACCACAGGCTGTATAGACATAGATGGATGTCCATTAAAAATCAGATCAAGTCATGAAAAATGATGAGAAACACACCAAAATTATGAGGCAAATAAAAATTTTAAAATAAAAATTATATCTACTAGAATATAAAATTATTTATATTCTAGATTATTGTGTGTGTGTTTCTTTTTGTGATAGGTATGCAGAAGACTGGACTGACAATGAAGATAGAGATAGAAGGCAAGTGTGTATGAGTGAAACTGTATATATTTGTACAAGCATGAGTGAAAAGAGCTGAGTGTACTATAGTGAGCCAACACTGTTATAGAAATGAGTAAGTGTATAACTAAGTGTTGTAGTGAGAAGCCAGTGTATATGAAATTGAGTATGAAATGAATTATACTATATTATAGTTAGATATAGAAATATTGGAGTTATAAATTTTTTCCGTTGAAATGTTGAAATAAAATATTATACATAAATAAAATACTGTTTGAATAATTAAATTCTTGTGCAGTAGTATTCTATTTAAATATAAATATTGTATATCTATGATGTAATATAACAGTACAATTACAAACACATTAAAAATAATACCTATATGTTTGTTATCATCAAACATAAATCAAAGAATTTTTAGATACAACACGGTCGACCGCTTTCCCCATAGCGGGCGCGGCTTGAACCTCGGCCCAACGGCCCATTTAAATTAAATTAAAATTTAAAATTTCTATTTACGTCGAAACAACTTCTATTCCCAACCAAATTCTCATATCGACTTCCACCACTCGTCTAGTTAAGAAATTTAATTTTCCAACGCCTTTTCCATACCTCCAAAAAGATTTGTAACGACCGAAACGAATGAACTTAAAATAGGAAATCAGCTAGAAATCCGAAATAAAATTCTAAAACGGATTTTCGCCCTTACTAGCCGGCATAGACTAAGCGATTCAAATTCAAATACCCTAATAATAAAGATGAAATATTTTCCTTAGCCTTTTCGAAGAAAAATTTAAAACTTATCCAAAAATGGGAATTATTTATAAACTAACAATTTCGTATGTATAAATCCATTTTAATATTGCTATTTATATTCCAGTTTTATATTTCAAACTGGAAAACCTTTTCATGTCTAAAAATGTTAGATCTTTAGAATCTTAAGGGTTAATTGTGCTAATTTCAATAAATTATCCAATATATATCGGAAAATGGATACAAAAAATCAAAAGGAACAGATATTAATTGTTTTCATGTTTAGTGGCATATTCCTTTTCCTTCCTAATTCCATCTTTCTTACCAGTCAGACTATATTTATTAAAATTACGCAATAACTCTAAAATTTTGAAACACGAATAGTTAAAAATTTAAAACCATATCTTCGCAAACTATTTTCCGAAACAGTATTTCAAAACCATTTAAATCCATTTTCATTTTTTTCAAATAGTTTTAAAAATAAATTTCCGCGAATACAAGGTCAAGAACTCAATTGAATATCTCAACAAAGGTAGATTCAAAATTTTAACGAAGTAACGAATGAATACACCTTGTAATCATATTTTCGAAGTGGACACGACATATAAACATGGGCTTTTTTCTATTTTGGATCGAGTAATGGTCTTAACTAGAACTACCAACGAAGCCAGACCAGGAATTTATGACTATCTCTGTTGTGGTTAGATTTTTATATTAACATATATATATTATTCTAGTTTCCAAATCTCGAATCAACATTATCCAACATTTGTCTTCCCCATGCTCTTCACGATGAGATTGCCAACGTACTGTAGGGTAAGACAAAATCGGCTAGAAACCCGAACACAACATATTTCAACTCTTAGTCGCTCAAAGCCCATCTTATATAATTAGGCCTATGACTAATTTGTATTGTCGAAACCAAATTAAAGCCAAGTAAGAAAGAAGAAGAAAAATAGAAAAGAAAACCGAATTACATTCTCTCACGATTCTTAATTCAACTAATTCCTCTGATCATTTAACCTAGGCTCTGATACCAAATGTAACACCCCACACTTTTCTACACCCAAATTCTGACAAAAATCAAAACTTGTACACATCCAAGCATGGAGCGCGTATATCTGGTACCTGCATTAAATGAGCATGAACATAATCAGAGTACAATTAAAATAACTCACAGCGGAAAACAAAAAAAGGATAAACTAGTATTAACTTCAACAACTACCTTTTTTAAAGTAAGTCACTTTGTCAATACCGAGCATGAGAGAGAACGAGAACCGAAAGCCAAACATAATCATCTGTGAGAATCCCACCTTCTCTAGGAAACCTGGGAGGTTGTAATGAGGAGGGGGTTAGAACAACAAGTTCTGGTGACTAAGAAATGTACAACACAGACTATAACACAGATATATCCCGTTTGGTTCAACCCAAGTTGTATGCCTAACAAGGTTAGTGATTCTAAACCAACCTTGTTGACGTTTAAACACGACTCTACTACTCTTCCCAAAGTAGTATTCCCAAATTATAATACCGAGATAGGACATTTACTCGTGTATTTGTGAAGCCTTTATACCAGAACATGACTGGTTATTTAATCAAGAGTGGACCCCTAATTACGAGGTTTCTATATATGCATGCATCCTCATTCACTATCCTTTATTATTAATTCTTCACTATCAGTGATAGATTGAGTGGATTCTCCCTGATCGCTTAAGACCCTTAGGCAGATCTTTTAACAACTTGTTATTTTCAACGATTTAAAATTCGATTTTCGAACACTTTCTTTTTATTTTGAAAATTTAGCATAAAATTTTCACATGGAGAACTTGTTATTTGGAATACGTCCATTTAGACATAGCAGACGGTCAAGTTTCATCGAAAAATATGCAAGTTCGTTGATTGTGAAATTTGCTGTACATATCAGTTCAAAATAGGCGTCCGTAAAGTTTTGTCCAAAATACTGATGATTCAGCGTTAGAAAATTCTTTTGCTTATTCTGAATTCGGCGGCACAATCCGTTTCGTGAAATTCGTACATTTCAACCTTCGTTTTATTTTATTTGCATGTAAAAGGTGTCCGTAATGGGGTTTTGATCGGAGTGTCGCGACACTGAGTTCTTTATACCGTTGTGTCCGTATCGTCGCGTTGATCAGCGTAGTATATTTATTTATCAATTTTGGGTATCCGATTTGCAATGAAAATTTAAAATGGGTGCACCATAGTTTTGATACCGGTTCATTAAGCGTTGAACTGTTCCTTTTGTGTCCATCCGGTTGAATTATTATTAGGTATGGATTTATGAATCAGCTCTACAAGGGAACAGAGAGTCTTCAAGTTTATGAACAGACATGTCTCCTTGGTTCTCTCAACTGTTCATTTATATATCATATACCAATTCGTCTTCAGTTGCTATTTCTCCATTTCATCTTCACCCACTGCTCTTTTCCTCTTCAAACAAATCGCCATTTGCTCAGAAAAAAAAACAAGAAGGAAGAAAACGAAATCTAAAGGGACAAAAGGGAACAAATAGAGAGAGGCGCCTCCTGTAGCCCACATATTTTCATCCTTTTGTCTCCAACGTGCCAAGAATGGAAGGAATCTTCCTGTAGCAAACTTGCATTCATCCATCATTTCCTTCTTGCTTACGTGAGTCCCCTTCTCTTTTATTTCCAATTGTTCTCTTCTTTTGTTTGCATGCTTATGAAAAAAAAAAACGTCCAAACCATTGCATGCGTTGGTCTGTATACTGCATGTGTACGTTAGTACATATATATTTTTAAATGTTTTATTTTATTTTATTTTTATTTTTACAGGTTATATATATATATATATGTTTGTTTATAAAACTTTGGCGTAAAAGCATAGTTTTCTAGTTTTCTTTTGCAAAGTTTTGTTTTGAAACCGAATATACATTTTTTTCTCTTTCTTTAAATAAGTTCTTCTACTGGTTTGAAATGAATCTAGCCATATGGTATTTATTTGCTATTTTGTTTGGTTCTGGAAACTTATATGCATACTATATGTATGCTGTTTTTTTTTTTAAATGCATAAAAGTTTGAAGTTGGATTTTTGGTTTTGTCAACTGTATATTATATTCGGGTTTTGAAATAAAAATATAACAAGTTGATTTTTTTTGTATTTATGCAAACATTATAATTCTATTATTTTGTCTCCAGTCGGAGAAATTAGTAATAAAGAGGAATAGAGTCCATTCGTTGTCCGCTTCACATCCGCTTTCATCGTTCCTTTCATTTTGCTATGAAAGGTGAGACCCCTCACTCACGATTAACATTTTTATTTAAGTGTATAAACCTGTGAATTAGTTATCTGAATTGCTAGGATTGCTATAGAGATCATATTATGGTACACTGTCGACATGTTATTGACATCATTGATGCACATGATATTATTTAGTTGTTTGCATGAATTGGTGATATACGATATATATATTGATTTGCGTATGTGATATTCGACACGTGTTGGTTACATATATGTTGATATGACGTGTAAATATGTTGGACACGTAAAATGAAATCTATATGGACATAATACGTTCAGTGTAGCGTGCATGTAATTTGATACATGTGAATGTGACGTGCACGATAGTGTACGTGACATGCGCACGGATACGCGCACGAATATACTCTACGTATGCATGCCTAAATAAATGACATTTGACGTGTACGATGGATATTTAGACGTAATATGAACATGTACGAACGTGTCCTTATGACATGTACGGATCGATATTATATGTAGATGATTATTTTGTTATGTCCTGATTTTCACATTGCAAGTTCCGTTAGTTTAGGAAATCATAATGGGTTGAAATGATACATACCCGAACGACTTGATAGAATAGGGGAAAATCGTTATGGGTTGAAATGATAGACCCAATCGACTTTATTGAATTTGGGATTACGGGTTGAAATGATATATACCCGTACTTGAAAATAAACGGATTGAAATGATACATATCTGTATCACTTGACCATAGGATAGAAAATTTTATACGGACGTCGTTGGTCATATTCTGAAATCAAAATTATATTTATTTGATAATATTTATTTTTGGAAATATAATTCAAGTATTTTCTATAATAATAATAAAAATAGTTAGATTTCAAATGATAACTTATATTTTGGAAATGTTTTGAAAAGTTAATTTATAAGAAGTATGGATTTAAATGATATTTGAGATTTTACTTATATTTTATTTATTTTAAAAGTTTACAAGGGTTTTAATAACAAAATAAGTACCTATTTTATATATAGTATTTCTATAAATTTTATTATTTAATATTTTTATATTATGTTTTATTTTATAAAATTATATATTTTATAAACTTTAAATAGTGAAGAGTATAAGATGTGATTTTGAAAGTATTTGATATTTTGATAGTTATTTTGAGTAAAAATTTTAAAACGACCACGGTGTGAAAATTGTAAACGATTGGTTGTTAAAGAGACCGGGATCGGATTTGTCATACTCTCTGCCAATTCCGAAAACCACTTTAACAACTGTGTACGCGGTGGAGTTCCAGAATGAAGTAGGATGGCTTGGCGATCGACTCTATTTTCTATTCATCTTAATTACGAGACCCTGACTACCTTGAGTCAGCTTGATGTGGCTAAAACAGGTGCTACACCGAGACCAAGTGAGGTCATTCCTCCTATCGAGCATGCTTCTTCGAAACCATTCTATTACTTTTGTGATTCGATTGGTGCGCACCCTTGATATGGGAGTGTGTCTCGAGGTGGGCGGTAGTTGCTGCTATGCGTTACCACCAGTCCGGTTATGCAAACGGTGAATCCACCCTGGCATTCCTCGTGTGCCTTGTCACATGCCTTATACGAGCCCCATACGATTTTGTTTTGTACCATTTTATATGGAGTGCCCTCTGATAGCCCTCCAATTTACGGAGGAATTACGGTACTGTATATACTATGGGAACATATAAACGGTGTAAGGGTAATCATGGTAACCCCGCTTACGCTATTTTGATATTTACTTTACTGATAGACACTATTGTATATAGCGTATTATAATATATAGTATTAGTTTGGCGGATCCTTAAAGGATGGTCATCCCAACATCCTTTAAGTTACTTTGCATTTCGGTAATCGATACACTTGAGTTATCATTTAAATAAGAATGTTAATCCTGACTCGAGTGTGTTTGTTTTACATGGATACTCGGGTCAGCTTGAGGATATCAGCTTTCTTGGTTCACCTGGAGCTTGGAGCTTTGCTTGGATCTATCTATCACTTATTCAGTCGTTGCAGTTATTTCATCCTTCCAGTTATTTCAGTTATTTCCTATTTCAGACTCTATTATTTCCTTATGCATTAGCAGACTTATCTATGTTTGGCACTCTATTGTATTTGCTTTAGACTCTATGGTTATGTAGTAGCTTATGGAGTACTATTCTATCTATTCCGCTGTGTAGTATTTTATTACTCTGTGTCTGTGATCTGTGATTGATTTATTTACTATATATGCTGTTATTTGCCAATTTTTATTAACAATCTATCGTTTTGAGCAATTCAAGTCTGACATGTGTGGATTATTGTCGATTTGAATGGTTCGAAATGGTGGATCGTTACAAGTGGTATCAGAGCTCTGGTTTTAGGCAAATTTCAGCATATAGAGTAAAACTCATTAGAGATGGAGTGGTGATACTCTAGAATGAGATAAATTAATTATGGAATCATATTCATTCAATCTTTAGATACCTTATTAGGATTCCTCTTGATTAGCATCTCTTTTGAATATTCTATCTTTTCCTTCGTCTAACTCGTTTGAATCTGTCCAGATGAGTAACCGAAGGAATACTAGGGGAAGAGGTCGTGGTAATGCCCCAGCTGGACCACCAGTCGAGCCACCTGTAGTTCAACCCGTTCAGCCAATTAGGTTCACTAAACTTTGCAAGGAGTACACTCAGCTCGGAGGTACCAAGTTCACCGGATCTGCAGGAATTGTTGAAGCCGAGCAGTGGTTGGAGAATCTTGAGAGGATTTTCACTGGTCTTGAGATCAACGACGCTCAGAAGCGTCAGTTAGCCGCGTGGCAATTGCACGATGATGCTCTTCATTGGTGGCGGTCAGTTACCGCTAATACTATCGAGACGAACATCACCTGGCAGCAATTCAGGCAAAAATCTTAAGATTTTCTTTCTATCCTTGTTTTTCCTTTCTATGAATCTCTCATGATAAAAAAAAAACTCGTTTTTAGGGATATCCTTGTTGCTAAGTGGATACCCGATTCGGGAAAATCTCAGCTTTATAGGGAATTTATGGACCTTGAGCAAGGTGACATGACATTTACTGAGTACGAGAGGAAATTCAACGAGCTTTCCAAGTATGGGCCAAATCTGATCCAGACCCCACTTCAGAAGAATGAGAGGTTTATCTATGGTGCACGTCCGGAATATTTTGACCGTTTGACTAATCATGTTCGTGGAACTTTCACGGATCTCGTAGACATGGCTATTAGATTCGAGAATCCCAACACTAAAGGGAAGCAGAAGCAGGCTATACAGGCATCTCAGTCTCAGGGTAGTTCTAGCAGTGCAAAGAAGAGGAAGCCTAACTTTCAGCAGCAAAAGAAGAATTGGCAGAAGACCCACGGTATTGGTTATTCTTCTCAGAGTCATCCGATCGACTTATCTCACATTACCTGCTTCAACTGTAATCAGAAAGGACATTATGCCAACAGTTGTCCAAACAAATCCGGAACCGCTATCCCTCCAGCTCAGATGACTAGGAACAACTTATGCCACATTTGTCTTCAACCCGGTCACTTTAAGAAGGATTGTCCCAGTCAGCAGCGTGGCAAGACAACTGGAGTCTTTGCCATGACATCTTCTACCCCTCCCACTCCTAGTGATAACCAAGGTACCCTTCAGAGCACTTTTACTTTATTCTGTTTTCCTGTTCGTGTTCTATTCGATACTGGAGCTTCGCATAGTTTTATTTCTATCGACCTTTGTGATAAGTTTGAGAAATTCTTACATCCGCAAGTAGCAACTGAACCCTTATGTGTATCAAATCCTATTGGTGGTCCTGCCAATCTTAGCATGGTTTGTAATGGGGTAAAACTCCATTACAACGGGCGTCGATTCACCGGTGATTTCTATGTTCTCGGTTTTGATGCTTTCGATATCTTACTTGGAGGTGATTGGCTTAATAAGCATGATGCTCGCATTTCCTGTAAATCCCGAACAGTTTCTTTGATAAGCGATTTTGGAGAGCCTTTAGTGATCGAATGCAAAATGCCTCAGGACTTTGCTGGCAGCTTTATATTTTCTCTTGATTCCCAGCCGACTGATCTCGAGTCCACTCCTATAGTCAAGGACTTTCCGGATGTATTCGGTGAAGTCACTTCTCTTCCACCCAAGCGGGAAATTGAATTCCGTATTGATCTAATCCCTGGAGCTCGACCAGTTGTTCTTCCTCCTAGACGAATGGCTCCTAAGGAGAAAGTCGAGTTGAAAAAGCAAATCGAGGATTTAACCTCTAAATGTTTGATTAGACCTAGTTTTTCTGAATGGGGGGCTGCTATTGTCTTCGTCACCAAATCTGATGGTTCTTTGAGGATGTGTGTTGATTATAGAGAGCTGAATAAGCTTACCATGAAGAACCGTTATCCTATGCCTCGTATTAATGACATGTTTGATCAGCTTTATGGGGCTAAAGTTTTCTCTCAGCTAGATTTGGCTACCGGCTTCCACCAACTTGGGGTAGCTGAGGAGAGCATTCCCAAGACAGCTTTCCGGACCGAGAGTGGATTCTATGAATGGTTAGTCATGCCTTTTGGATTAACCAATGCTCCAGCTTTCTTTGTCGATCTTATGAATCGAGTTTTCCGAGATGTTCTGAACAAGTTCGTCCTCGTTTTCGTGGACGACATTCTTGTGTTTTCCAAATCAGAGAAGGAACATGAATCGCATTTGAGTTATGTTCTCCAAACTCTTTGGAAACAACAGTTGAAGGCCAAATTCTCTAAATGTCATTTCTGGAAAGATGAGGTTCGATTTCTCGGACATATTGTTTCTAAGAATGGAGTTTCTGTAGATCCTGTTAAGGTTTCTGCGATCAATGTAAGCTTATCCATCTTTATTCTTTCGATAATCTAGTTGTCATATCCCTACTAGAATCATTTCACCCATTCTATTTTCAGGACTGGGAGAAACCTAAGACTCCGACTGAGATTCGTAGCTTCTTGGGTTTAGCCGGGTATTATCGAAGATTTATCGAGAACTTTGCCCGCATAGCTGCCCCGCTCACTGCTTTGACTCGTAAGAATGCCAAGTTCAATTGGAATGATAAGTGTGAAGCAGCATTTAATGAGTTAAAGCAAAAGCTTACCTCCGCCCCTGTTCTTACCGTGCCAAATGGAAGTGAAGGGCTAACAATTTATACCGATGCGTGTAAGGAAGGCCTAGGAGCTGTTTTGATGCAGAACGGGAGAGTCATTGCTTATGCCAGTCGCCAGTTAAAAACTCACGAAGTAAATTATCCCACTCATGATTTAGAACTGCTTGCCATTGTGTTCACTTTAAAGTTATGGAGGCATCATCTCTTGGGTACTAAGTTCGAGTTGTTCACAGATCACCAGTCGCTTAAGTATATCTTTTCTCAGAAGGATCTGAATCTAAGGCAAGTTAGATGGCTCGAATTCTTAGCATCCTATGACCTCGACATCAACTATACTCCAGGAAAAGGCAATGTTGTAGCGGATGCCCTAAGTCGAAAAAGGGCTATGCTTTGTCAGATTATAGTTACTTCATCTCTTATGGATCGTATTGCAGCTAAACAAGATCAAGATGAGATGCTCAAACTTATGAAGGAGAATATTCGAAATAAAAAAGATGACAATCAGACAAAATTTGGAGCACAAATTGACGAGAAGGGTATCTTAAAGATCAATAATCGTATTTGTGTTCCGAACGTCGATGGACTAAGACAGGAAGTGCTTAGAAAGAATCATCGATCCAAACTCTCTATTCATCCCGGTGTTACAAAGATGTATAAGAATATGAAGAAGTTGCTTTGGTGGAAGGGTATGAAACGAGATGTTTTCACTTATGTTAGCAGATGTGCCACTTGTCAGCAAGTCAAGGCTGATCACCAAAAGACTGCCGGGTTGTTGCAGCCCCTAGAGATTCCTGTTTGGAAATGGGATCAGGTTTCGATGGATTTTATTGATGGCTTGCCGAGAACTAGAAGAGGCAATGAGAGTATTTGGGTCATAGTCGATAGGTTGACTAAATCCGCTCATTTTGTTCCAGTCAGATCAAATCGCACAGCTTCAAGTTTGGCAGAGATCTATATGAGGGAGATTGTCAGACTCCATGGTGTTCCTTCCAGCATTGTTTGTGATCGTGACCCTATCTTTACCAGTAACTTCTGGAAAGCTTTTCAAGAATCTTTGGGTACCCGTCTGAATCTCAGCACTGCCTATCATCCTCAAACTGATGGTCAGACAGAAAGGTTGAATCAGATTTTGGAAGATCTCCTTCGTGCTTGTGTTCTTGATTATGGAGGATCTTGGGAAGATCATCTCCATCTCGTGGAGTTCACTTATAATAATAGCTATCAGGTATATCTTTGATTTAAATGTTGATTCGTTTTGAGTTTAAAATCGATTAAATTCCATTCCTTTGAAATTTAGGCAAGTATTGAGATGTCTCCGTTCACTGCTCTATACGGACGACGTTGCAAATCTCCAGCTTGTTGGATTGAATCGGGTGACCGGTTGATTCTTGGACCGGATATGATTCTTGAGGCAACTGCGAAAGTAGAGGAGATTAGGAGGAAGATGAGAATAGCTCAGGATAGGCAGAAGAAGTATGCAGATAGGCGGAGAAGAGATTTGGTATTTGCAGTAGGTGATCAAGTTTTTCTCAAGGTCTCACCTTTGAAGAACGTGATTCGTTTCGGTCGGAAAGGGAAGCTAGCTCCTAGATTTATTGGTCCTTTCCGCATTCTGGATAGAGTGGGTCCTGTGGCTTATAGATTGGATTTGCCAGAGAAGCTCTCAGATGTGCACAATGTGTTTCATGTGTCACATCTGCGCAAACATCTTCATGACCCTTCTCTGATTGTTCAACCTGCCCAGCTTGAGACTTTGGAGGTTGAGCCGAACCTCAAAGTTGAGAGGAAGCCACTCCGCATTGTTGATCGAGGCACAAAACAACTGAAAAGAAAGTCGGTCAATCTGGTCAAGGTACAATGGAGTACAGATGATCAGGATTGTACATGGGAGACGGAGGAAAGCATTCGTGCTTCAAATCCGGAATTGTTTACATCAGGTATGGTTCTTTCGAATCTATTTTTCGTTCCTTTTCGGGGACGAAAAGTTTTGAGTGGGGGAGAATGTAACAACTTGTTATTTTCAACGATTTAAAATTCGATTTTCGAACACTTTCCTTTTATTTTGAAAATTTAGCATAAAATTTTCACATGGAGAACTTGTTATTTGGAATACGTCCATTTAGACATAGCAGACGGTCAAGTTTCATCGAAAAATATGCAAGTTCGTTGATTGTGAAATTTACTGTACATATCAGTTCAAAATAGGCGTCCGTAAAGTTTTGTCCAAAATACTGATGATTCAGCGTTAGAAAATTCTTTTGCTTATTCTGAATTCGGCGGCACAATCCGTTTCGTGAAATTCGTACATTTCAACCTTCGTTTTATTTTATTTGCATGTAAAAGGTGTCCGTAATGGGGTTTTGATCGGAGTGTCGCGACACTGAGTTCTTTATACCGTTGTGTCCGTATCGTCGCGTTGATCAGCGTAGTATATTTATTTATCAATTTTGGGTATCCGATTTGCAATGAAAATTTAAAATGGGTGCACCATAGTTTTGATACCGGTTCATTAAGCGTTGAACTGTTCCTTTTGTGTCCATCCGGTTGAATTATTATTAGGTATGGATTTATGAATCAGCTCTACAAGGGAACAGAGAGTCTTCAAGTTTATGAACAGACATGTCTCCTTGGTTCTCTCAACTGTTCATTTATATATCATATACCAATTCGTCTTCAGTTGCTATTTCTCCATTTCATCTTCACCCACTGCTCTTTTCCTCTTCAAACAAATCGCCATTTGCTCAGAAAAAAAAACAAGAAGGAAGAAAACGAAATCTAAAGGGACAAAAGGGAACAAATAGAGAGAGGCGCCTCCTGTAGCCCACATATTTTCATCCTTTTGTCTCCAACGTGCCAAGAATGGAAGGAATCTTCCTGTAGCAAACTTGCATTCATCCATCATTTCCTTCTTGCTTACGTGAGTCCCCTTCTCTTTTATTTCCAATTGTTCTCTTCTTTTGTTTGCATGCTTATGAAAAAAAAAAACGTCCAAACCATTGCATGCGTTGGTCTGTATACTGCATGTGTACGTTAGTACATATATATTTTTAGATGTTTTTTTTTTTTACAGGTTATATATATATATATATATATATATATATGTTTGTTTATAAAACTTTGGCGTAAAAGCATAGTTTTCTTTTGCAAAGTTTTGTTTTGAAACCGAATATACATTTTTTTCTCTTTCTTTAAATAAGTTCTTCTACTGGTTTGAAATGAATCTAGCCATATGGTATTTATTTGCTATTTTGTTTGGTTCTGGAAACTTATATGCATACTATATGTATGCTGTTTTTTTTTAAATGCATAAAAGTTTGAAGTTGGATTTTTGGTTTTGTCAACTGTATATTATATTCGGGTTTTGAAATAAAAATATAACAAGTTGATTTTTTTTGTATTTATGCAAACATTATAATTCTATTATTTTGTTTCCAGTCGGAGAAATTAGTAATAAAGAGGAATAGAGTCCATTCGTTGTCCGCTTCACATCCGCTTTCATCGTTCCTTTCATTTTGCTATGAAAGGTGAGACCCCTCACTCACGATTAACATTTTTATTTAAGTGTATAAACCTGTGAATTAGTTATCTGAATTGCTAGGATTGCTATAGAGATCACATTATGGTACACTGTCGACATGTTATTGACATCATTGATGCACATGATATTATTTAGTTGTTTGTATGAATTGGTGATATACGATATATATATTGATTTGCGTATGTGATATTCGACACGTGTTGGTTACATATATGTTGATATGACGTGTAAATATGTTGGACACGTAAAATAAAATCTATATGGACATAATACGTTCAGTGTAGCGTGCATGTAATTTGATACGTGTGAATGTGACGTGCACGATAGTGTACGTGACATGCACACGGATACGCGCACGAATATACTCTACGTATGTATGCCTAAATAAATGACATTTGACGTGTACGATGGATATTTAGACGTAATATGAACATGTACGAACGTGTCCTTATGACATGTACAGATCGATATTATATGTAGATGATTATTTTGTTATGTCCTGATTTTCACATTGCAAGTTCCGTTAGTTTAGGAAATCATAATGGGTTGAAATGATACATACCCGAACGACTTGATAGAATAGGGGAAAATCGTTATGGGTTGAAATGATAGACCCAATCGACTTTATTGAATTTGGGATTACGGGTTGAAATGATATATACCCGTACTTGAAAATAAACGGATTGAAATGATACATATCTGTATCACTTGACCATAGGATAGAAAATTTTATACGGACGTCGTTGGTCATATTCTGAAATCAAAATTATATTTATTTGATAATATTTATTTTTGGAAATATAATTCAAGTATTTTCTATAATAATAATAAAAATAGTTAGATTTCAAATGATAACTTATATTTTGGAAATGTTTTGAAAAGTTAATTTATAAGAAGTATGGATTTAAATGATATTTGAGATTTTACTTATATTTTATTTATTTTAAAAGTTTACAAGGGTTTTAATAACAAAATAAGTACCTATTTTATATATAGTATTTCTATAAATTTTATTATTTAATATTTTTATATTATGTTTTATTTTATAAAATTATATATTTTATAAACTTTAAATAGTGAAGAGTATAAGATGTGATTTTGAAAGTATTTGATATTTTGATAGTTATTTTGAGTAAAAATTTTAAAACGACCACGGTGTGAAAATTGTAAACGATTGGTTGTTAAAGAGACCGGGATCGGATTTGTCATACTCTCTGCCAAATCCGAAAACCACTTTAACAACTGTGTACGCGGTGGAGTTCCAGAATGAAGTAGGATGGCTTGGCGATCGACTCTATTTTCTATTCATCTTAATTACGAGACCCTGACTACCTTGAGTCAGCTTGATGTGGCTAAAACAGGTGCTACACCGAGACCAAGTGAGGTCATTCCTCCTATCGAGCATGCTTCTTCGAAACCATTCTATTACTTTTGTGATTCGATTGGTGCGCACCCTTGATATGGGAGTGTGTCTCGAGGTGGGCGGTAGTTGCTGCTATGCGTTACCACCAGTCCGGTTATGCAAACGGTGAATCCACCCTGGCATTCCTCGTGTGCCTTGTCACATGCCTTATACGAGCCCCATACGATTTTGTTTTGTACCATTTTATATGGAGTGCCCTCTGATAGCCCTCCAGTTTACGGAGGAATTACGGTACTGTATATACTATGGGAACATATAAACGGTGTAAGGGTAATCATGGTAACCCCGCTTACGCTATTTTGATATTTACTTTACTGATAGACACTATTGTATATAGTGTATTATAATATATAGTATTAGTTTGGCGGATCCTTAAAGGATGGTCATCCCAACATCCTTTAAGTTACTTTGCATTTCGGTAATCGATACACTTGAGTTATCATTTAAATAAGAATGTTAATCCTGACTCGAGTGTGTTTGTTTTACATGGATACTCGGGTCAGCTTGAGGATATCAGCTTTCTTGGTTCACCTGGAGCTTGGAGCTTTGCTTGGATCTATCTATCACTTATTCAGTCGTTGCAGTTATTTCAGCCTTCCAGTTATTTCAGTTATTTCCTATTTCAGACTCTATTATTTCCTTATGCATTAGCAGACTTATCTATGTTTGGCACTCTATTGTATTTGCTTTAGAATGGTTATGTAGTAGCTTATGGAGTACTATTCTATCTATTCCGCTGTGTAGTATTTTATTGCTCTGTGTCTGTGATCTGTGATTGATTTATTTACTATATATGCTGTTATTTGCCAATTTTTATTAACAATCTATCGTTTTGAGCAATTCAAGTCTGACATGTGTGGATTATTGTCGATTTGAATGGTTCGAAATGGTGGATCGTTACAGATCTATTAGTGACCTATTAAGCCTCAATAATATATTCAACATTGACATAAACTAGAGGACACTAGCTACGAGCCCTACTAGTTAAGGTTTCTGTCATTCATGCATATACCCTTGCCCCATGTAAGATGAGAGGTGGTATTTTATCATTCTCTATACCATCTAGCTGATCTAATTGAATAACCTCCTTAGTCGCTTATTACTTCCCGTAGGATAGGTAGCTATATTTGACATTTTAAGTTTCCAGGTTTGGGCAGATAATACCCATACATGTCGTTTAATACCCCTAAACTGAAAGACCTAATCTTAGGTGGACTCTTCAAACCAAATCCACTTAAGACCCAAGGAAGCGGACTATACATGAAGGTTATTAGATTCGTACCCCATTTTTCTTTAACACCTTTCCCTATTGGGATAAAGTAGGCTATGTTATTAAGTCATTCCAGTTTAGTCCCTCTACACGAAAATAGTATACTTACACGATTCATTTTCATCACGGGTTTATATGGTTAATAATATCTTACATTATTAACCTACTAAGTCCAACTATATTTTCTATTTCCATTACTATAAACAAGGAAGGATATATTCCCTTTTTCCCTAGGATGTTGTAACAACCCGGAATTTCTGAACCAATTAAATTTTCTTATTTTAGCTATTTTAATGGGTTTTGAATATTTAAAATGATTTATTTTAAATAATAACGACTAAAAATTTATTTAAATCAAAGTTAGAATGTATAAATTTATTTTAATTATAAAACGAGCCTGAAATGGCGCAGTAGTTTGAAAATTCAATTTTAAATTTCAATTGAATGTATATGATTCAAAATAAATCGGATTTCAGTGGAACAAGAAACGTTAGAATCTATTTAACTATATGTTTCTAACGAATGTAAGAAAATGATATTTCACTTTATAAATTGTAAATTATGTTCAGTTTAAAATTCAGAATAGTCGCCATGGAAATTATATATATATTTATATAATATATAGTCCTTAAAAATAGACATTTTGCAAATGACCTCCGTTTTCGATGAAACCACTTGTGTTGGATCTGGAATGTCAAATTATAATCAAGTTTCAAATTTCATAATTTTTAGAATTAATATTTAAGCGTAGTAAATTAAACGCGTTTTCAGCTTCAGATTGAATTTGAATAAGCCAGTTAGAAAACCATTTTTCAAATGGTCTCCAAATTTAATGAAATTAGTTTTGTTACGACCGTATCGTCAAAACATAACGAGATTTAATTTATCTGTAATTTTTGAAGGTAGTATATGGCCTCGGTAAATTAAAATGTACGTTGAAATTCAATATAGAACGTTATATTAATTTATATTTTAATTTTAATGGAAACTGATCGAAATAGTTGAATTGGCTTACGAAACATATTCCGTTATGTCTGGAACGGGGGTATTTAGTTAGGTACATCAGTCGTTGGGTCTAGTTTGGAGTTCGGATGTAAAATCGTTAAAACTTGGAATTAAATAGTATTATAAAATATATATAAATAAACTAAAAACCCTCTCTCCCTCACAATTAAAATTCCTACCCTACGAAAAAAAACTGCCACCAAGCTCCGATATTCAAACCCTAAAATCACCAAATCCAATTCAAATTAAATCATTAATCCAAAGGAAATTTTGAAGAAATTTTCATGTTCTTCCAATCTATATAGAGATGATCAATTTTTGTGGGATGGTTTGGTGGAAATTGCAGCACGAAGTAGCCGCAGTTGAGCACGGGTTTTGAGGTGGGAAAGGCACCGAGTTCGACATTGGTGAGGGAGGAGGGTCGTGACGCGTAGGGCTTCGACATGGCGGCGCTCGATGGTGGTTCAACTTTGTGTAATGGCGGCGCGGTGGAGATTTTCCCATCGACGATGGGTTTGGTTTTGTCCAGAAGTTTAAACGATGGAAGATGAATAATTAAGGTTAATCCTTAATTAATTAATGACTAATGACTTTAGTTAATTATTCAATGTTTAAAATGTTGTAACTTTTTAATACGAGCTCAGAACGATAGGTCCCCAAATTTTTGTGGTAGGTGGAGATCATCATGGTCGACAAAACCCAGAAGGAATCTGGGATAATTGCTTGTGGATTGAGAGATATAAATTATTTTATGTTAGGGGACTTTTCTGCAAAATTGACGGGGAGGCTGCTGCACATTTCAGTGGAGAATGGAAAATGAGGGTTGTGGAGGAAGAGATATGTCATATAGTAGTAGGTTTTTTTTATTAATTCTTTCGTTCACACTGTTTTCATTCAATGTTTAGCGATGTCGCGGTCACATATGAACTCCGTTGGCGATGAAAATTGACATTCTGCTATGTGTTGACAATACGTCCCAATGAAACTGATTTCGTCGAATTCCGAGTCCGTTTGCTCAAAAAGCTCTGTTTCTGGCTTAAATGACTGATCAATTCACAATTTATTGCACATTGCCAATACTATCTCCAAAAATTACGAAATTTGGAATCTAGCAATAATTTAATATTGCGGATCCAACAAAAGTGGTTTCGTCGAAAACGGAGGTTGTTTGCAAAATGGTTATTTTTAAGGGTTATATATTAAAAATGTATATAAATTCTATAGCGACTATTTTAAATTTTAAACTGGACATAACTTAATTTATATTATGAAATCTGAAATTTTCACATTCATTAGTAAGATGTAATTAAACAGATTCTAACGTTTCTGGTTTCACTGAAATCCGATTTATATTGAATTATGTACATTCATTTGAAATTCAAAATCGAATTATCAAACTGCCGTGCCATTTCAAATTCATTTTAATTAAATTTTAAATTCATACGTTCTGACTTCGATTTAAGTAAATTTTAAATCATTAATTCTCAAAATAAATCCTTTTTAACTCTTGAAAATCCAATAAATCAATTAAAAATAAAATTTTAAATTGGTTCCAAAATTACGAGTTGTTACAACCTCCCCCACATAAAATCTTTTCGTCCTCGAAATGGAATGGAGTTGAAAGTTTTTTAACTAACCAACTCAACTTTCATTCTTGCTTGAGTTCTTCAACTTTTCAGTTTCTAAAAACTTTCTAGTTTCTCAAAAATTTGTCTAACACCCTTAATTTTTGAAAAATTTCGCCATAACCTCCTTTGTATGGGGAGGGTTGGAAAATTTTATTGGGTCATATTAGGTACCCAATAAATCAATAAAAAGCTTACACAATTTTTGTGACCTATCTATGCCCAAGGGAGATGTGTAAAAAGTCGTAATCTCATACCTTGCCCCAGTGTTGGAAATAAAATAATCCAGGTGCCTTAATTAACAACAAGAGAGACGTGAATTTTTATCATCTCCATACCTATGCAGGGTTTTTATTAAATCCTGCCCCAAGCACCGTTACATGTATTTCTTAATTAAATCCATAATCAATCTTCTGTTCAACTTGTAATATAGTCTTCGCCATACAAGCATCTCGCTCATATGGTAAATCAAACCTCATCATATAAGCACTAAATGCTTATATGGAATATGATATGATATGCTATGTTCATGTAGTATGTCATGCGGTGTAGTTCATAATTTATTTGTTGCTACCCTATGGCGTGGTTCATAATCTCACACAGAACAATCGTCACAACGCATCCAATGTCATTCACAATAGTTTTTATATTAAATAAAATTGTGCAGCCAACTCATTAAGGTGTACCTATTTGTCGGGCATGCAATTTATATCTCTACTCAACAGTAAATCCATAACCTGCTCAACATACATATATAGCACATGTATTTATATCTAAAAATCCAATTCAAAATTAATTTTCAATTCAATTCATCCATTAAATTTTATCTACCTTTATTCCCGTATTGGTTTTATTATTCCAATATTTTATTAGTTGAATTAATAATCAAACATCACAACTAGCAATCAATTAGTTGGTTAACTTTTCAAACATATATCTTATTATATATACTCAAAAATCATATTTCAATGTCAAATCACAAACAATAGATCCTATCTAAGTTTTGGTTCTCACATCAGTCAATTGGAAATATATAGATATCCCCCTTTCAAAACTCGAACATAAATACCGATGATGCGATCGCTATCACCAGTATCATCTTCGGGCGACTAGAGTGTGATTTTATATCCATCCAGTATATTTGAGACTTCGAATACACGTTAATTACGTGTATATTAAAAAATTTCATATACCCGATAGTCCAAAGTCAATATAAAATAAAATACTCAAATACGTATAATAAGGTTTAATTTTCAAAACTAAATTCATTTTTTTATAAATATTACTCTTCAAACTCATTCTAGGGTATTACTAACCCTACCTTTAATGAGTCATTCTTATAGGATATTACTAATCCTATCTCTGATGAATTCTTTCGTTTGGTTCTAACGCGTCTTGTTCTCGAGCTTTGTAAACCAAAGCTCTGATACCACATTGAAACGACCTGAAATCCATCTGTCCCTGAACAGACGCAGGAGCCGGGATTGAGTTGAGAACACGATACATCAGAATACAAACAATAGAACATTTCATTGCTATTACAACAATTTACATCAGAGTACAAGATATCAGAGTACAGATATATAATATGCAGTGGAAAAATATCAGAGATTAAAATACATACATTTAAAATGTACAAATACAAAGTACAACGGAAATACATCAACTAACACAACTGAAGGGAATACACAGATACAAAGCTTTCCGAATATAGCTCCAGCCGTAATCCAGGATCATGTGAAAAGAAATATCTGCAAAAAACCAAAACTACTAGCTTCCCGTGTTGAAAATATGGGCACCCAGAGTTTAGGTTGAAACAATAAACTCCGAGTCAGTCATGGGACTGGTATGAGAATTAAAACAGTTATTAACTTGATTTTAAAGTTAGGTAAACCACAGGACCACGCCGTATAACAAGGAACTGGTTTATCCCCCATGAATACTAGTGCATAAAAATAAACAGCGCAATGCTTTTTGGAAAATGAAGCTATTATAAGACTCAGGTCCCATCACACAATGCAGTGCAAACCGAAGGAAAGAGTTTTCCCTTATAATAGCCAAACATGCTTGATACGTTTTAAAAAAAATCATTTGGATACTATTATAAGGGCGTAGTGTATAAAAGAACTTCAAATATAAATGTATCAATCATAGACGACATGAGCGTCCCATGCCACTATGCCGCCACATAGGTTTACAATTAAAACCGCGCGATGCCGTATTGGAAATTGGATTTTCATCATGAACCAATGCAAGGGATCATCCTTACCGAATTAGATACTCTCTAGCCCGAGTCTCAGGGACAAAACACATCGACCCTTAGGAGCGCCAGGACCGGTCCACGCTTACTTTAGTGGATTAGTTATTCCTGAACAATACGTTTCCCCGCCCTATGGGGTGTAAAGCTAGTCAGTATATCAGCCATATCAAGAGTCGCTAGGGACTCAAATATGAGGTACCTCGCTTTCCATCATCCACATAAGTAAAATGTCTGCGCTGCATACCATGACAACCACTCCTAGCTAGAAGGAAACACATGTCCTCCTTGGGGTCCTCCTTACGTTTCTGGTTCACACCAGGCTGTGAAGCTCGCGAATTAACGCTATACACAAAGCTGCACTACTTAAAGTTGTGCTTTGATCATCAATTACAAGGCCCTGCTTTTCAACAAAAGCCTTTGATCCATGCAACTCAGCATGCCACATTGTCAATCCATACCATACCTGTAACACCCCACACCCGCTACGGTCACTCACTAAGGGAATGCCATAACATTGGTGGAGTATTTTAAGTGAATATAGAACAGAAAAATTACAACAAGACAGATATAAGTAATACTTGAAAATTTAAATCATCATTTCATTTCAACGGAAAGTAAAACATGTTTGGTTACATCACAAAACCATAACAAGAGTCAAGTACATAATATCCATCCTGATAAAATAGAAGTACATAATCCCACTACATAGACAATAGCCATAATAGAAAAGATAAACCGAGCTTTACTTCTACGATCCAAGCCCAAAAGATAGATATAGCGGTCTCATCCAAGCCCACTAGTGCTAGGCCCACTCTGATAACCTGAGGGTTGGGAAAAAGATAAAAACAACGGGGTCAGACATAAGTCTGAGTGAGTCCTATAACCCTAACAATACAACCATTAAAGTAATTAGGGTATGACATAAATAAGGTACGGTACCTCTGGGGATAATGACTACACTAAGTAGCCAACTAAACACCGGATGTACTACGATAAAGACGCATTTATCCACCCAAGGATAATTCTTACACCACCCCAGACTTATTCACCCAAGGGTAATTCCTACACTGCACCACACCAGTTCTACCCACCAAGAGTAATTCCTACTTAAAGGTTGATCCCACTAAGTGTACTTAGTAATTTTTACCCGGTAGTTTCTTGTACCCCTACACAGGTGCCGTCTGCCCCTATCTTTACTAGGTGTACCCACTACCCCCAAGCGATCGGCTCCCTACCGTAGATACCCGTGCTGGTCCCACAAAAGGGGGTGTATCATTCCCCAAAGTGGCTACCAGATAATATCACTGTGCACGGCTTTATATCTACACGATGCAACAACGACTTACCAACCACCCCGGGTCCACACACGCATATGAAACTCGTTGATCCTGCGTTGCCACCGCTAACCCGTTTTGGCCACTTATAGTCAAGCCCAATATGCGTGTCCCGTCACCCGACCAGAGTCGGGCCCACAAAGATACGTTTGGGATATTGGTTGAAATGGGCCCCCACAAGCTACTACTTAAGCTTGCTATTTTTATCTAGTGCATCCCACTTAACCCCTTTTTATAATCATGCCCCCTTACATGTTAAGATTTGGTTAAGTCATCAATCAAATTTCAATTGCCACTAAGGGCACCCACTAGATTTCCACATGCCACTCAAAGCACTTACTTGATTCTCACATGCCACCCAAGGCACTTACTTAACCCTTTAATCATGTTTAATTACATGTTCCACTTTGGTTAAGTATTCTAATCGTATTTTCTATTGCCACCCAAGGCAACCCACTAGTTTCCTCATGCCACCCGAGGCACCCCCACTAGTTACTACATGCCACCCAAGGCACCCACTTAACCCTCATGTCCCACTACATGCTAATTTGGTTAAGTGTTTCTTAATTAATTAAGACCGTGATCCTCCTAAAGACCTCTCACATTAGACTATCTTTTATGACCGCTGGTTAAGCCGGTTGGGTCCGGGCAGCCTTACGTCATAACCGAGTCTAACCTCGTGTCTTTACGTTAATCACGTTTTTAGTTTGTGACTAAGACCTCTCACATTGGGCCAATCATTTGTAGCCGCTGGATGGCCGGTCGGTTCCGGGCAGACTTCCGCTACAAAAGGGTCCAACCTCGTGTCTTAGTTGATTAATTACGCCTAATTAATCACCCCCACAATTAATTATCCCTAATTAATTACACATTTTTCATAACATGGGTAGACCTAACTCAATAGGTAAATTCCCATGGGGTAGACCTAACTCAATAGGTAAATTCCCACTTATGTTAATTTATTTTTATGGTATGCTTAATCATACCCAATCATACTTTTATTAACATATTTACCAACCCCATCGTTCCCCACGTAAATCGTTCTCATTTCATGACATAAATAAGGGGAAGATCATCACAAATATCATGGGTTTAGCATACAACTTTGTCATGGGTTAAGAGGATGTCAACTTGCATATATGAACATATATTAACCCAACTACATATAACCCAAACTTGCATATTATCATACACATGATTTGCATAACATATGACATATGAGTTTGCATATTATCATACACATATCTTGCATAACATGTTGAACTTGCATATAAGCATTCTCATAACTTGCATAACATGTTAAACATGCATTTAAGCATACACATAACTTGCATAAGCATTCATATACTTGCATAAGCATTCACATACTTGCATAAGCATTCACATACTTGCATGAGCATTCACATACTTGCATGAACATGCATAACTTGCATATCACATTAAACTTGCATTTAAGCATATACATAACTTGCATAGCATCATGCACATAACTTGCATAATCTCATATACATAACTTGCATAACACCATTCACATAACTTGCATATGAACTTGCATCTTAAAGGAGGGTAAACATGCATAGCATATAAGGGTATCATCTTGCATATGTATGCATCATATTTAAAAGGGTAAACTTGCATGTTATGATTTATGCATAATACCAAACACTTAGCATGCATAAAACCACTTACTTATCATGCATGAAATCAAATACTTATTATGCATAAACCCACCACTTAACTTGCATAAACCCAAACACTTATCATGCATAAAACCCAATACTTAGTATGCATACAATCAAATACTTAGCATGCATAACGTCAAATACTTTAGCATGCATAACATCAAATACTTAGCATGCATAACATCAAATACTTAACATGCATAACACCAACTACTTAGCATGCATAAAATCACATGCATAACTTGCATATCATGTTACATATAACTTGCATATATTCTCACATATAGTTTGCATAACATGTCACATATGCATAAATGTTTAACATGGTGTTTTGCATCATAAAACATGGCCTTAAACTTGCATTTAACATAAAACTTGCAAATCACATATCATACAAACTTGCATAAATACATTTATCCACAAACATAGCCATGTCTTATCACATCCTACCATAATCAATTTAACAATTGATTATTAAAGCCATAGAAACTCACCAAAACCAAGATTAGCAAACTTATGAAGTGGAATTAGTGGCTTTAATTGAAGAAGATGTTGATTAGCTTGCAACTCTCTTCATTGATTTGTGGAGGCCATGCTCAAATTTCATTTTGCCATAGTTTAGTTACAAAACCTAATTATGAATGAATTAGGGTAGGGTTGGGGTCTTATTTATAGGATTAGGTAGCATTTTAGACCCTTAGATTAACCCTAGATTGGTTTAGACCCGTCAGATCCAAGAAGCTTCCAGAACCAGCCCTCCAAGCCAGCCCAAGAACCTAAACTGGTGCACCCCGTTTCACTGGGCGTCGCACCCCTGTCGACAGGCAAGTCGACAGGGCAGTCGACACCCCTGTCGACAGCCCTGTCGACAGCGCTGTCGACATGGCTAGGGCGGGAATTTCTCCCGCCTGACCCGCTGCTTCTATTTCAAATTCTGTATTTTAATTTTTAAATCTGTTTTTATCTTTGAATTTTCTGAAAACTTCTTTGGGCCATAACCGGGCCATACGGACTCCGATTCTCGAAAACTCGGACTCTATTTCGCGTATTTTTCCGAGACGAACGCAATGACGCAGCCCGTTACCCCCAATTCCCACATCTGAGATTTTTTTATCCTATAATTAGTGAATTTTAGTATTAACTAAAATTCGGGGTGTTACATTCTCCCCTCCTTAAAGGATTTCGTCCCCGAAATCTCTAAGCTAAGGAGAATGCATATCCTACCATCCAAACAACCATCTACTCAAACCATCAACCACGGGCATCCATTGTCCTTAAAACAATTTCTAATGATGTATGAGCATATGCAAAAAGTGTGTGTATATGTTCCCTATCTAACGTATGAACATATGCAAACCATGATAGTGCCATGCATCCATTATGTATGCGAGAGAACCCTATCGACACATA
The DNA here is from genome assembly GCA_030737875.1 of Allium sativum. NCBI lineage: Eukaryota > Viridiplantae > Streptophyta > Magnoliopsida > Asparagales > Amaryllidaceae > Allium > Allium sativum. Next base: position 81,901,318 of record CM060914.1, read on the forward strand.
CAATATCTACATGAGTGCACAATCATTCACCAAAATGCATCATCCATATGATAACACAATCATTATACATCCATAATATAGCTTCCTACACACAATTTTATGCAATATGCAATATGAAGTGATTGAGCCGATCTAGTGCCTAGAGTGTGTGTGTATATGCATCCACGAGCAACCACTAGCAAACACTTGCATTCACTTGCATCCATCATACATAACATGTCTCAAACACATGTTTCAACCATAGGACTATCCTATCTGAAGGTCAAAGGTACTAACGAGAGGACATACTAAAGATAAGATAAGCACAAGATATGCGATGAAGGAGAAGCAAAAGGACATACCCTCCGAAAGAAAAGGGTATCTCGAACGCATCTTCGCTTCCGTCTCCCAGGTAGCGTCGCTCTCTTCATCTCCCCTTCGTACTTTGACTAGTTGAACCTCTCTGTTTCTCAACTTCCAAATCTCTGACCCAAGGATGCAAGTAGGAGCTCGTCGAATCGTCGCATCACGCTCTACTTCCACTTCTCTAAGCAGGCTCGGCTCTACCGCCTCTGCGGTCTCATGTAGGAACTTCCTCAAATGTAACACATGGAATATATCATGTACACCACCACGCCTGTCGGCCACTCCACTCCATATGTCATCTGTCCAATCCTTTCCTTAATAGGAAACGGTCCAACAAACCTTGGTACTCACTTCCCAACAGATCCAAAGTGAACCACATTCCGTAACGGAGATATCTTGATAAAAAAAAAACATGTCCTAATATCAAACTCAAGCTCTGTTCTCCTCTTGTCCGCATAAGATTTCTGTTTATCTTGCGTCGCTTTCATCCTTCTTTGAATCAAATCAATCTTTTCCCGAAGTTTTTCTAACCTTATCGGCCCAAGCGAGATCTCATCCGTAGATTCCTACCAACGTGTAGGTGATCGACAAGGCCTTCCATAAAGAGCTTCGAAAGGTGCCATACCAATACTGGACTGAAAACTGTTATTATATGCGAACTCCACCAATGGAAGATGCTCTTCCCATGTACCTCCAAAATCTAAGATACAAAGCCTCAAAAGGTCTTTTAGGACATGATTCACCCTCTCGGTCTGGCCGTCCGTCTGAGGATGATATGCGGTACTCAAACACAACTGAGTCCCTACCGCCTCTTGCAAACTCTTCCAGAACTCGCTAGTGAAGATAGGATCTCGATCACTTACTATGCTAGAGGGTACCCCATGTAATCGAACTATCTCTCGAAGATATACTGAAGCTAGCCATGGAGCAGTCCTCTTGCTCTTGAAATGGGCGCTCTTAGTAAGTCTATCTACCACCACCCAAATTCCTGTATTACCCTTCCTCGACCTGGGTAACCCGTCAATAAAATCCATCGAGACGCTATCCCACTTCCATTGCGGAACCTCCAATGGGTGAAGCAACCCACCTGGTTTCCTTTGCTCCGCCTTCACTTGCTGGCACACCAAACATCGAGCGACATACTCGGCCACATCTTTCTTCATACCGGCCCAGAAGAAAACCCTCTTCATGTCTTGGTACATCTTATCCCCACCGGGATGAATGGTCATCCTAGAACGGTGTGCGTCATCAAGAATAGCCTTCCTCAAACCCTCGTCTTGCGGTACACAAAGTCTACCGTCTCTACGCAAACACCCCTATCGTCTAGGGTGTTCCTACTCAAATGGCTGGACGACTTCCCCCCTTATGAGCTTCTCTACCAACTCAACCAACTGTGGGTCGTCCCTCTGTGCTCTTCCAATCCGCCCCAAAAGAGTAGGTCTAACCTCCAAGGAGGCTAGCAAACCGGGTACAAAGTCAACGGAAGGTCTAAAGTCAAACTTAGAAATAAACTCTAAGCTCCGTCGTTCAATGAACTCAAGGACAACCTTTTTCTACTTAAGGTGTCCGCTACCATGTTACCCTTACTCATAGGATGCTAAGGATCCCATCCACTTTTGCTGTCCTAAGACTATGCGCTCGAAGAGTCTCCAACACTTCCCTAAGATGTAGGGCATGCTCTTCTCCACCAGGATATCATCCAAAATTATCACAACTGTCTCCCACGCAGACCACCCTAGTCGAATTCGGCATCCCCCAAATGCAAGCCCCAAAGGCCTAAACCAATATCAGACAAACACCCAAGGGATACCTCCTTCGAATTCAGACGACCTACGTGAGATGATACTAATAAAAATGGCTAAATAATTAAGCCCTTGACCAATTCTGGATGTTCTCGCCAGTCTCGCTCCAAAACCGTCGTTTATCCTATACTGGCTCTGCTCAGCCTATTGAGCACATACGAAAACTTATTTCGCTCCTAGAAAAGACCAAAATGTCATCCATAAAGACCATCACAACTTATTTAGGTACTCCTTGAACACCCTTCTCATCAAATTAACAAAATATGCGGGGCGTATGTCAAACCAAATGGCATCACCAGCCACTCATAAAAAAACATCCGGAGTCCTAAAGGTAGTCTTTTCTATGCTATCCTCAGCCACTCTCAACTGATGAACTTCCGTGGCTGAGTCCACTACTAAAACACTGAGGCGCCAACCAACTGATCAAAGAGATCATCAATCCTTGGCAATGGGTGTCTATTCTTCTTTGTGAGTTTCTTTAGTTCTCTTTAGCCTACACAAAGTCTGAGGGACCCATCCGCCTTCATAACAGAAACTACTGGAGCGCCCCACTCCGATATACTTCGTCTTATGAACCCCTTCTCAAGCAAATCGCCTACTTACTTATGGAGTTCCCTCCTCTCACGAGGAGCCACGTGGCACCCTGGCCAAGGTACTGGTTTAGCCTTACCCACCAGATATATTTGGAAGTCAATTTCCCGTTCCGGAGGTAAGCCCTTCACCTCCTTATACACATCCGGGTATTCCCAGACCGCTCTAACAGATCACAAATTCTAGACCGACGTGTCAAGCGATTCTAGATAACTTAGCATAACAGATTCTATGGGATTACAAAAGATCTCGAGAGTGTTACCCAAGCGGGTCATAAGCCTAACAACTCTCCCTTCAAAATCAAGAACGGCACCTTTACTGGATAACCAGTCCATGCCCAAAACTAGCCCATAGCCCGTGAAGCCCAACAAGCATCACATCTAAACTCAACGCTAAGTATAGAAACTTTCAAACCCAAACACATCATGGAGCCCAATTGGGTTTGAAACAACTAAGGGATCATCTACCAAACTGGTGTCTAAGTGCAGTGACTCAACTAACAATGATGAGATAAACGAACTCGATGCGTCAGAATCAAATAAAGTTCGAATTGGATGATAAAGAAATCCAACTTCCAATCTAGACGGTCTTATCCCCATCTGGTACCCTAGTCGTGAGGGAATACAACTACCCTCCAGAAGATTCCATACCTTGCCCTTGCTTCTTTGGACAATCCTAATAAGGTGTCCTATTCCTCTCAAAAGGATAACCACTTGCCTTCTTCTTCCCTATTCCCCACTCGTAACTTCCCACCAATGAGGTTTCATCCTTCATTAACCAAACAACTATTTGAGCCTTCCTCCCATCGTCTATCCAATAGATACCTACCAGTCCTCCTCCTTCTTGAACCAACTTCTAATCCGACTAACGTCTAAGTCCCTTGAAGTGGTTTTCCATCCTTATCTATCTTAGAAAGATCATCTATACGCGGAGGGGAAACTCAAAACGAGAGAAAGGAAGAGATTCAAAATGGAGAATTCGAAAGATATAGATATGGCTATTGGGGATTATGCTTTTCTTTCAAAAACTTTTCTCTTAAAAGACATGTTTTTGAAAATACTCCTTTCCAAAAATATTCTTAGAAAATAGTTTTTCTAAAAATTTTATCTGTTCCGGTAACCTTAAGCTCTGATACCACGTGTAACACCCCACACCCGCTACGGTCACTCACTAAGGGAATGCCATAACATTGGTGGAGTATTTTAAGTGAATATAGAACAGAAAAATTACAACAAGACAGATATAAGTAATACTTGAAAATTTAAATCATCATTTCATTTCAGCGGAAAGTAAAACATGTTTGGTTACATCACAAAACCATAACAAGAGTCAAGTACATAATATCCATCCTGATAAAATAGAAGTACATAATCCCACTACATAGACAATAGCCATAATAGAAAAGATAAACCGAGCTTTACTTCTACGATCCAAGCCCAAAAGATAGATATAGCGGTCTCATCCAAGCCCACTAGTGCTAGGCCCACTCTGATAACCTGAGGGTTGGGAAAAAGATAAAAACAACGGGGTCAGACATAAGTCTGAGTGAGTCCTATAACCCTAACAATACAACCATTAAAGTAATTAGGGTATGACATAAATAAGGTACGGTACCTCTGGGGATAATGACTACACTAAGTAGCCAACTAAACACCGGATGTACTACGATAAAGACGCATTTATCCACCCAAGGATAATTCTTACACCACCCCAGACTTATTCACCCAAGGGTAATTCCTACACTGCACCACACCAGTTCTACCCACCAAGAGTAATTCCTACTTAAAGGTTGATCCCACTAAGTGTACTTAGTAATTTTTACCCGGTAGTTTCTTGTACCCCTACACAGGTGCCGTCTGTCCCTATCTTTACTAGGTGTACCCACTACCCCCAAGCGATCGGCTCCCTACCGTAGATACCCGTGCTGGTCCCACAAAAGGGGGTGTATCATTCCCCAAAGTGGCTACCAGATAATATCACTGTGCACGGCTTTATATCTACACGATGCAACAACGACTTACCAACCAGCCCGGGTCCACACACGCATATGAAACTCGTTGATCCTGCGTTGCCACCGCTAACCCGTTTTGGCCACTTATAGTCAAGCCCAATATGCGTGTCCCGTCACCCGACCAGAGTCGGGCCCACAAAGATACGTTTGGGATATTGGTTGAAATGGGCCCCCACAAGCTACTACTTAAGCTTGCTATTTTTATCTAGTGCATCCCACTTAACCCCTTTTTATAATCATGCCCCCTTACATGTTAAGATTTGGTTAAGTCATCAATCAAATTTCAATTGCCACTAAGGGCACCCACTAGATTTCCACATGCCACTCAAAGCACTTACTTGATTCTCACATGCCACCCAAGGCCCTTACTTAACCCTTTAATCATGTTTAATTACATGTTCCACTTTGGTTAAGTATTCTAATCGTATTTTCTATTGCCACCCAAGGCAACCCACTAGTTTCCTCATGCCACCCGAGGCACCCCCACTAGTTACTACATGCCACCCAAGGCACCCACTTAACCCTCATGTCCCACTACATGCTAATTTGGTTAAGTGTTTCTTAATTAATTAAGACCGTGATCCTCCTAAAGACCTCTCACATTAGACTATCTTTTATGACCGCTGGTTAAGCCGGTTGGGTCCGGGCAGCCTTACGTCATAACCGAGTCTAACCTCATGTCTTTACGTTAATCACGTATTTAGTTTGTGACTAAGACCTCTCACATTGGGCCAATCATTTGTAGCCGCTGGATGGCCGGTCGGTTCCGGGCAGACTTCCGCTACAAAAGGGTCCAACCTCGTGTCTTAGTTGATTAATTACGCCTAATTAATCACCCCCACAATTAATTATCCCTAATTAATTACACATTTTTCATAACATGGGTAGACCTAACTCAATAGGTAAATTCCCATGGGGTAGACCTAACTCAATAGGTAAATTCCCACTTATGTTAATTTATTTTTATGGTATGCTTAATCATACCCAATCATACTTTTATTAACATATTTACCAACCCCATCGTTCCCCACGTAAATCGTTCTCATTTCATGACATAAATAAGGGGAAGATCATCACAAATATCATGGGTTTAGCATACAACTTTGTCATGGGTTAAGAGGATGTCAACTTGCATATATGAACATATATTAACCCAACTACATATAACCCAAACTTGCATATTATCATACACATGATTTGCATAACATATGACATATGAGTTTGCATATTATCATACACATATCTTGCATAACATGTTGAACTTGCATATAAGCATTCTCATAACTTGCATAACATGTTAAACATGCATTTAAGCATACACATAACTTGCATAAGCATTCATATACTTGCATAAGCATTCACATACTTGCATAAGCATTCACATACTTGCATGAGCATTCACATACTTGCATGAACATGCATAACTTGCATATCACATTAAACTTGCATTTAAGCATATACATAACTTGCATAGCATCATGCACATAACTTGCATAATCTCATATACATAACTTGCATAACACCATTCACATAACTTGCATATGAACTTGCATCTTAAAGGAGGGTAAACATGCATAGCATATAAGGGTATCATCTTGCATATGTATGCATCATATTTAAAAGGGTAAACTTGCATGTTATGATTTATGCATAATACCAAACACTTAGCATGCATAAAACCACTTACTTATCATGCATGAAATCAAATACTTATTATGCATAAACCCACCACTTAACTTGCATAAACCCAAACACTTATCATGCATAAAACCCAATACTTAGTATGCATACAATCAAATACTTAGCATGCATAACGTCAAATACTTTAGCATGCATAACATCAAATACTTAGCATGCATAACATTAAATACTTAACATGCATAACACCAACTACTTAGCATGCATAAAATCACATGCATAACTTGCATATCATGTTACATATAACTTGCATATATTCTCACATATAGTTTGCATAACATGTCACATATGCGTAAATGTTTAACATGGTGTTTTGCATCATAAAACATGGCCTTAAACTTGCATTTAACATAAAACTTGCAAATCACATATCATACAAACTTTCATAAATACATTTATCCACAAACATAGCCATGTCTTATCACATCCTACCATAATCAATTTAACAATTGATTATTAAAGCCATAGAAACTCACCAAAACCAAGATTAGCAAACTTATGAAGTGGAATTAGTGGCTTTAATTGAAGAAGATGTTGATTAGCTTGCAACTCTCTTCATTGATTTGTGGAGGCCATGCTCAAATTTCATTTTGCCATAGTTTAGTTACAAAACCTAATTATGAATGAATTAGGGTAGGGTTGGGGTCTTATTTATAGGATTAGGTAGCATTTTAGACCCTTAGATTAACCCTAGATTGGTTTAGACCCGTCATATCCAAGAAGCTTCCAGAACCAGCCCTCCAAGCCAGCCCAAGAACCTAAACTGGTGCACCCCGTTTCACTGGGCGTCGCACCCCTGTCGACAGGCAAGTCGACAGGGCAGTCGACACCCCTGTCGACAGCGCTGTCGACATGGCTAGGGCGGGAATTTCTCCCGCCTGACCCGCTGCTTCTATTTCAAATTCTGTATTTTAATTTTTAAATCTGTTTTTATCTTTGAATTTTCTGAAAACTTCTTTGGGCCATAACCGGGCCATACGGACTCCGATTCTCGAAAACTCGGACTCTATTTCGCGTATTTTTCCGAGACGAACGCAATGACGCAGCCCGTTACCCCCAATTCCCACATCTGAGATTTTTTTATCCTATAATTAGTGAATTTTAGTATTAACTAAAATTCGGGGTGTTACAATACCACTGATTTCCACCAATATATAACCTCTAAGCTCGTACGTCCCAGAGAAGAGTGTTAAGCAAGAGAATAAATTCTCCGCCACTAACAGATGTATATTTAGCAGAGATCAACAAATACAGCGCGAAATACAACGTCAGAAATACAATCATTTGCATGTCCATTTTGGTTCTGAAAAACACTACAAGAAAAACCGCATATAGCAGCGGTATAATCTGCTTCTAATTCGTTGCTAAACAGGCCCTAGCGACTAATTTCCTACATAACAGTGTGGTCGGTAAAAACCATGATGGTATCTGTGTCAGATTTTGCAACGGAATATAGCATGAATTTTCCAACATTTTTCCGTCATTTTACTATTTATATAATAAAAATATAATTTTATTTATCAATTTAATTTTAATTTATTTACCGACTATTTATTGACGGATAATTAATTTATAATAAATTATTATTTATAATAGGAGTTGGTAAAACCTTACTAATTGCCAAGGGATTAGCGACATAAATTAAATTGAGTTAAACCTAACCTCGCTTTTGTTGTTGGTAATCCGTCGTTATTCCCTTTCTGATATGCCAATATATGTATGTATGTGTGTGTATATACATATACATATACATATGTAAAACAAACATCATTCAAATGTGAACACTAAATAACATACTAAAAAAACAAAGATAAATTAGCCAACAATATTAATTTAGAACTAAAAAGAACATTCATAATCACATACAAAAAGACCACATCATCCATAATCGTTCATCAATTCATACGCCAAGTTGAATTATGAACAATAAAAATATTCAGTTGGTGCTAACATTATCCCAAATACAAACACATATCATCCATAACAATACTAAGACCACATAAGGCCATATTTACACCAAATAAGTCTAACTAACATACCCAACCAACTTACGAAGACGACGATGAAGAAGTCGCAAGAAAACGCGAAACCGAAGGCGAAACTGAAGGCGAACACGAAACTCTAATAAGAGAAATTGGACTAAAAATCAATTACAATATCTCATAACAAGTCAGGAGAAATTCAGGATTTTATCAGCAAATAAATCGTGGAAGAACTACATACCTAGCAGCTTTAATCCTGCAATTCTGTTTTAGTTGTAATCAGAAGTCTGATAGAGGTTGGCCACATTGGCACGTGCAATATGCCCATGCACTAGTACAGATGCTTTCTCAGAAGATCCAACTTCGATTTCCAGCTAAAGATGTACCCAAATGCCTTCATTTTTAGAGCTTCACATCTGCAAATAGACACATGAAAGTTCAATCATCTAAGTACACAATCCAAAATATACGGACATGTAGTTCCCATGTAAGACAAACATTCACACAGCAATTCCTTACTTCCGGCTTCTCCATGATATATAGTACACAGTCCACTACAATATAAAACTGAATGAAGTCAAAACAATTACTAAGAGAGCTAAGCACAATACAATATAAATGCTATAAAAATAAGGCATTTATGAAGTGTCAAATAATGTAGCTATTAGCTTGTAGATTATGAGGCTTTTTGTAAGTACTGACTTGTAGATTATGAGGCATCCAGTAAATAGCTTGTTTCAATAAATTGCCCCATTCTTCTTGGTATCAAACATCACACCTTACACTTCCTCCCTCCATATATCTATATTATAGTGTAATAAAAATGTGCTTGCTTCCACTGCAATTTAACACGTCCTCCAAAGTTAGACAACAAAATACATTAGACTTCAATACATTTAATAGGGTCACATTTGCATGTATACCCTGCAAGGAAATTTCATAACTATCCTAAGGAAAAGCATATGGTTGATTAGAGACACAGTTTACTCAAATTCTCTCTCCTTAACAAATAGTCAACCAAATTGTCTCCTACTCTTTCCAATAATATTTGCATGGTTACTAATTCACCCCTCCATCATGACGTGATTCCCTCAAACTATACACATCTTTTATTGCACCATCACATTTGCCTAACTGCATTTTCTAAAATGTCTAATGTATTTTTCAGATATATGTCATTATGAAGCAACAAGATAATCATAGATGATCATACTGCAATGAAAATCTAACATCATAATAGAAGACGGAGGATGAATTGATGAATTGCTGACTTGTGTACGTATCTTGCGTATAATTCTGATATATATTAACTGATGTATAAATGTTGACTTGTGCATATATTTCGTATATGATTCTGCTGTATATAACATGATGTATAAATGCTAACTTGTACCATCAATCTTTCATTTACTTCTACTTTTTGGTGTTTGGTTATAGCAGGTAATTTTACAGTGGTTAGTGAAAAGGAAATGTATTGTGCGTTAACTTCTTTTTATGAAGATTTAGCATATTAAGGCTTTGGAAAAAATGCTACTGTAGTCCAATGCATATAATTTCTTACAAAGATAAAACTTCCCTAACACATGAATATATGCCTTTCATTAGACACACAGATTTAAACTTTAAATGCATAAACAGAGTCAAAATGTAATGACACAAGTCAATAGTGGTCAAAAATCATAACTGGCCAGGACAATCACTGCATATGGAAGAAAGTAACCGAAAATATATTTGATATGAAACTTAATTGGCATCATCACATAGCTAGATTAGTACCGTAGTGCAGCAATCATTCCATTCAAATCATGAACCATATATGTGGGGTTTGCAAGAAACATTGTCACTTATTTAAAATTCTAAGAGAATGTAAGCCAAAGATCAAAAAAGATGATTCATTTATATTCGAACAAAACAGTAATACACTGTAAAGAAAAAACAAGTAGTACCTTGTTCAGTTCAATGTTTTATCTTCTTTATCGGGTTTTAATGACCATTTGTTTCTACAAAAACATACATAAACATGGGTTATTCTGTCAAATATACATAAAATTTTACTATAAGAACAGCGTCAAATAGTTTGTGTGCAAAATCTGAATCATTACCAATATTCCTTTTTTCTTTCTTTTCTTATGAGAATCTAACAATATATTGAATATTAGCTCTTGTTTATTGATTTTGTATTTAGGACAATCCCAACAGATTGCCAAAGTTGGCTGGAGAAAAAAAGATAGACAGAGAACATACAAATTAACTGGTTTGGAGGCTTGCTAATTTTTCATTCCACGTCTCCTTTAGCAATGGTGACTAAAATTTATGTCGCCGGTGACTAAAATTTGTGCCTGTGGATTGCAAATGCTTCCCTGAAGTGCATTCATTGATCGTCATTCCACGACATCCGGGTTACACGCAAACATCCTCTTGAATAATATCGTTTGAGTTAAAGTTCAATTTTATCACACAAACCTAATGAAGCTTACATTCCAATTAAATGATGGAATACAAGTAGGAGGATTCGAGATGAATATAAATGGGTTTCCTTTTGAGGATCAATTAACAGATACTTACTCCATATTTGTGGTATTAGCTCTTGTTCTAAGCTCTTATCGTAGAGCTTATGTTGATGCAGGATACTTACTCCATATTTGTAGTCGATGCATCATGTAATCATAATCCTACATTACAATTTCATAAAAAAATAAAAACCATTACATTATCAGTGAAAAAAAGACATATTATTTTATGTGTATTTATTTGTGACATATGATATATGGCGAATATAAAATAAGCATTGCCATAAGAAAGGTGCATACAAAATTCTAACATGTTTAGTTTGCTTGATTAAAAATCAACTTTGCAAACATATGATACACTAATTCAATCAAGATTAAATCCATATAAAACTTTACTTCAATCCTAAATAACCTGGAATTCTAAAAGTAAGTTAACAAGCGGCATTGAAAAATAAAACATCCATTAAAACATATTATGAAATAAGTTAGATTTAAAATCTTATGGAGGTGATTAAAAAAGGTAAAATGATTACACAAATAGTAATCCATTTCAATAATTCTAAATTAAATAAGTTTGCGCTTAACAAGATAAGTATTTTAATATGGAATCAAAGGCAAGAAGATGAATCAGCCCCTTGTTTTATATCCTTCTCAAATATCATTTTATATTCGTACTTATCATGAATGAAAGTCTAAGAATAAGTGGATATGTTGCTAGATGGCCTTACTACTAGCAGCATAGAATTCATAAAAGAAATAAAAAGTGCTTCGATGTTTTTATTCATTCAAACCTATAAATGAAACTGAATCATCAAAAATATTTACTTGATTTGTTTGTGTTGTGTTTACAAAGAAAAACAGTTCTCTTAAATGGAAATATAGCATGCAAAATCAGATTTGACATTTATATATGCCGCTACTACTAGTTCAAAATATATAAAGCCATAAAGGATTATATCATATTGTATATGTAAAAAATGCTAGCAAAAATTAATGGAAATGATTGCAATTAAGTATACAAAGAATTAATTAGCTTAATTATGGATATAAACAATTTAAGGAAATCACATTAACCGATGATATTATCTGAACAACTGTGAAACAAATGCATAAATTAGGTTTAATCAAGGAAAAATTGCCTTTAATTTTGTTCCAAGGAAGCGTAAAGCAGAATTTTTTTGATCCTTCTATGAACCGCAAAATAAAAAATAATGTTTTACATTAATTTGAGAAGGAAAACATGAACTGCAAAATTAAAAACCAAACCTGGAAGGACGAGTGGTACTTGGGGTGCTTCCAATCCAAAACCATATGTTTTATTTTATATTTGGGTGTTGTTGAAGATAATTGGGAATGAAGAGAAACTAGGGTTTATTGGAAACGAAATGAGGAAATTTCTTCAGCAGATCAAACAATTCTGAGAAGAATTGATCGTGTTTTCTATTTAATGCAACGGCGTCTCGGATCGCATGTTGAACTATAGGTCAAACGGTTAATGTTGCTCTCGGAAGTAGCACGCGGATCAATGAGAGGTAGGAATTACGACTGATTCTTCGAAAATGTTATTTCTAAATCTATGACTGAGCGTTTAAAAGACATAACTCAAATCTAGTTAACAATACAAGGAAAATTTTAAAACAATAATTAACAAAATATTCTTCTAAAACTGAAAATTGAGCGCAAAGTCATAGATGAAGCTAATATATAATTTTTTTTTAATTTATCTGTTTAATTTATATTAAAAAAATGAAAATTGGTACAACTTATATATATATATGTATATGTGCTAATTTTAAAATTTAATCTTCGAATTCCTTTTTCCCTTCAAAACTCAATCTTTATTTAAAATTTAACATTTTTGAACATTCACATTTTTCCTAAACTTTCATTACAGTATTTTTATGATACAAATATATACAAAGATTTTAAATTTCTATGAATCCATTATTTTTAGTGAAAAATATATTTTGAAGTTTAAAGTTTTATGCTATTTGGCTATTTTTAGAAAGGATTTTAAGGTCGTGTGAATATTAATGAAGCATGTTTCTTATGATAGATAATTTGTTCTTTTGGACACGTAATAATGCATATTTATTTTGTGAAATAAGTAAATTTCATAACGCTTTCATTTTATTAAAACAAACTTCATGAAATAAGATAATTCATACTACTTATTAATATTAAAAATATTAATTAGAGATCATTATATAATATAAAAATAATTTAAATTGTTAATCATAATTTATGAATTATTAGATATGATAAATTATTAGATAATATAGTAAGTATACATTATTATTTATACATTATCATTATATATTAATTAACTAAACCATATTACTAATTTGTAAAATAATTATAAACCATTAATTATTTAATATTTAATATTTCAATTATTATTAAACCTTTGGTTATTAAAAATTACTTATTTATTTATATTGTTAATTATTATTATCTCTAAATTATTTAGTAATTATTAATTAATCAGTACTAACTATTGAACTTTATTTACTATTAATAGTAGTTACTTATTTTTGTTATTAGTATATTGTTGTTCACATTAATTATTTTAATTTTAATTTAACTTATTAATTACTTGTTAAAAACATAAAAGTAAAACATTTTAAGAAGAATACACATAACAGTCCCTTGCAAATCCCTTGAAAACCTGCTGCAAAGTAGCTTCAAAAAATACATGACGGTAAATTGCTTCAAATTGCAACGGAATTCAGCAACGAAAAAATGATGACGTTAAACCATTGCAATTTGCTATGGTTTAGCGATGAAAATCAGAACTCGATGGTAATATTTTAAAATAAGTTAAAACAAAAAATCCTAGAAAACATCCCTTACAGATTCCACGAAAATTCATCGCTAATTTGCGATGGAATTTTTCGCTGCTAAATATCTGTCGCTATTTGCGGTTTTTCTTGTAGTGCAAAACCAGAGGCATCTTGTTCCTCGTCCCATATGTCCAATACAGGAGAGAGGTCCTTGCATATCCCATCGATCTCCAAGTACGTCTGGATAATTACCACTTATTACCTCATCTTGGGTGTACAACCCAATCAAGACATCAGTAATCATCCAAACGATGTGAAGATCTTCAATCTTCAAGCACTGTCTTCATCGTCTACTTTTAGTCATCGTATCAGTTATTCAGAATGGGATAAACTATGTCTTTCAAATAACTCGCGAATTTTATAATCAATAACCAAGTGCTATCAAAACACGTCATATGCCTCATTCCAATCCAGAATATTCTTTCATGCAAATATTCTTTACTTTGGGAATTATTCCCATAATCTTATCAAAGATTTAATTCATTTAAACATTGTTTAAATCTTCCTTTGAAAACCACTGCAAGATATTTTGTATTATCTTTTAACAATCCTAAACCAAATTAAGGTTTATCACACTAGTCGTAATTATCGAGCCTTATCAAAGTAATCATTTATTTTATTTTCCAATCCTAACCTATTCATCCCATGGAGCAAAACTGGTAGTACTCCATATCTAACACCCACTGTATTATCGGTAAATTTAATTACCACCTAACGTTTCAAATCTAATTAAATATTTAACTATCGCATGGAGTAAAACTGGTGGTACTACATTTTCAAACATTTCTCAAATTTGATAAATTAAATTATCACATTCCCATCTCAATCTAATTAAAGATTTATTAAAACTCCACTTAGTTTTAACCTTTAAACACCATCATTTAATGATTATTCAACTTTAGGAAATTAATCCTGCTTTTAACTAGGTTAAAGAACAAATGTCGTTTAAAATACCGTTCACAACAAACGCAAAATCATCTTCCATAAAAATGGAATCTTCACGGAAATCATAAAAGTATATAATCGATATAAGTTTCCGTATAAAGTCAATACTATAAATGGAGTAACGACAAGGCATTTTTAATTCCATGAATAATAACGGTCTTCCTTCACGGAAGCTCATCTCGATTATTACCAAATCGAGAATTCCATTCAATTCCAATTTGATATATTAAATTGGAAAACTTTTTTTGGAAAATTCTATTAATCTTAATTAAAAGACTATAAAATCCAAATCATATCTTCATTATTAATTGGGTTTTAAGAACAAATGTTATTTAAAACATCGTCCACAATGAACCCAAAATCATATTCCATAAAAATGAAATCTTCATGGAAATCATAACAGTATATAATCGATATAAATTTCTGTATCAAATCAATAATATAAATGGAGTAACGGCAAGGCCTTATAAATTCCATAAATAGTAACGGTCTTCCTTCACGGAAGCTCATCTCGATTATTACCAAACTGAATTCCATTCAATTCCAATTTGATATATCAAATTGGAAAACTTTTCTTTGGAAAATTCCTTTAATCTTAATTAAAAGATTATAAATTCCAAATCATACCTGTTAATTGGGTTTTTAGAACAAATGTTATTTAAAACATCGTCCACAATGAATCCAAAATCATCTTCCATTTAATTCCAATTTATAATTATAAATTGGAAAACTTCATTTATCTTAATTAAAAGATTTATTCTTTTCTCAATGGGGTTTAAGAACAATGTTATTAAAGACGCCATTCACAACAAGCCCAAAACCCAATTTGATATTAAATACAAGGCTCTGAATAAAAATCATATCGACTTATATTCAATATCAAATTCTGAAACCAAAGGATGTCGTATTGGGAATAACGATATCTGTATCTTCCAAATTCCTCAACAATATCCATATAATCATGGTATCCAATACCGAAATATACAAAGATAATTTCCATTCCAATCTATTTCAATTCACACTTTGGAAAATTATGGTTATATTAAAACCATTTACAAATCCAATTTATTTATTTAAAAATCATTGGATTATTATTCTAGTTAATTACTAGTTCATTTGGATAAAATATCTTTTATCTTTCCAAATATGGAATTTTCTCATCCAAAATCATATCAAATCATTAATTATGATTTTACATATTTTTTCCGTATTTTTAATAATTTTATTAAGGCCGTTACAATCGGTTTCTAATAACGGCCACCGAACTGCATCCATAGCGACCTTTTCTGAAATTGATTTGGATATATCTTATCTAACCATTAGATTTCAAATATCTTGTTATCACTCGAAAGCTCTTTTTCGATACGAACCCAACGACTCTGGTTTTAAGAGAATCTGACGGTCGGATCTCTCGTTATGCCAATTCGAAGTTAATGGTTGAAATTCGCGGATGATCGCTGTGCGACGTGTTCTATTCAAACCATTTAAATATATATAATATATATATCGTTGATTTCTATTCAAAACGTATTTTATAAATTCGTTTTAAAAATGATTCCAACTTCCATTTCAATTTTTAAATCAAAATTGAATATTCCATATCATTATAATATTAAAATGATAATATTTTCAAAATATCTGATTTTGAAATCCATTTCCTTTTCGTATTCATTAAAAAATTAATAAATTCGACTGATAAACCTATTCGAGTTAAAATGGCGTTTAACTACTTAACTTGGCTTCAAATTTCCATATTTTTGTATCCATCCAAAATCGGACATCAAAATCATAATTTAATTCTTCTCTGAATATTATTTTCAAACTATTCGTTATTTCTGAATTAGAATCAGACTCAATCAATTATCATATAATTTCAGTTATATAGATTTCATACATTGCAAGTATTCAACAAGAATGATACATAATCATTAAACATTCAAACATCATCCAGAGTACATTCTACAACTGTATAATCATTAAAATAGATAAATAACGCTTATCATAGCCTGTCAATCAATCGGTTGACATACAGTTAAATTTAAGGGAGATGCGAATCAATTATCATCCCCAGGCCCGCATGGGGTTTTCAATCATCACACAAATATTATTTATACTCTTAGGCGATGTGTAAAATTATCGTCCCAATACCCATATGGGGTTTACATCAGAATCCATGTGAATTTATTTATAGTTTAATAATAATAACATTAAAACTGTATACATCCATCATCATATAATAAATCATCCATGGTTTACAAACAGCAGTGGCAGGAGCAACTGAGCACCATTTACAACCTATGATATAATATCATAATTAAAATAGTTGAGTGAGAAAGAGTTCTCACTTTGGTTTCCACTCCGTCATTCTTTAATTGGAGATTTTATATCGTTTGAGTTTGAATTTGCCTTAAATTGCAACTTGCTCCAAATTGGACCCAGTCAGTCTTGTTGTGAAGCTCTCGACTCCACGATCGCAATGGACCCAGTTTGATGCAATTTCGACATCATGTCAAAATGTTATTTACGTTTAAACATTGTATTTAAAAATTAAAATAAAAATTTGCTTTTTAGACCCTCACCGTGGTTTACCCTTCACCATCGCCTGTAGCCGCCGCCTGGGCCCACCTGGACGCCGCCTGACACTTGCCGCCGCCCCCATCAGTGACGTGCATCCACCTTGAACCGCCACCCCCCCAATCGCCTCCGACCACCAGAAATTGCGAGATTCCTCAAATTGACGTCAACTGGAATTCCGGCGCCACCATGACGAACCACGGTCGCGGACCCCACCAGAATCCTCCGCCTCGCTAAGACGAACAATTTTCCTTCAGTGACCTTGGCCTAACTCCGCCTGTGGCGGCGCCACTAAGCCAATTTCCGTTCACCGGCCTCACAAAATCGACGACAAAATTTAACTGCCCAATCCGATGACCACGGCCAATATCATAGAGAACAATCTTAAGCAAAGTTGTACTGCATGGTCTCCTCTAACACTTTCCCTTTGGTGCCATCATCAAACTTTCAATGATTTGGCCACAATTCACGAAAATCTGAAACCCATTTTCAAGCGTTGATCGTCAATTTCTCCCAATTCGTGCAACGATAAGACCCTAAATTTTTGTGGTAGGTGGAGATCATCATGCTCCACAAAAACCAGAGGCCGTTTAGGATAATTGCTTGTGGATTGAGAGATATAAATTGTTTTATGTTGGGGGACTTTTCCGCAAAATTGACGGGGTGGCTACTACACATTTCGGTGGAGAATGAAAAATGAGGGTTGTGGAGGAAGAGATGTGTTATATAGTAGTGGTTTTTTTTATTAATTCTTTAGTTCACGTTGTTTTCGTTTGACGTTTAGCGATGCCGCGGTCACATACAAACTTTGTTAGCGATGAAAATTGACATGTTGCTATGTCTTGACGATACGGTCCCAATGAAACTGGTTTCATTAAATTATGAGTCCTTTTGCTCAAAAAGATCTGTTTCTGGCTTAAATGACTGATCGATTCACAACTTATTGCGCACGACAACATACTAGCTCCGAAAATTACGACAATTTTAAGGGCTATATATATATTAAAAATGTATATAAATTCTATAATGACTATTTTAAATTTTAAACTGGACATAACTTACAATTTATATCATGAAATATGAAATTTTCACATTCATTAGAAAGATATAGTTAAATAGATTCTAACATTTCTGGTTTTACTGAAATCCGATTTATATTGAATTCTGCACAGTCATTTGAAATTCAAAATTGAATTTTCAAACTGCCATGCCATTTTCAATTTCGTTTTAATTAAATTTTAAATTCATACGTTCTAACTTCCATTTAAATAAATTTTAAATCGTTAATTCTCAAAATAGATCCTTTATAACTCTTGAAAATCCATTAAATCAATTAAAAATTAAATTTTAAATTGGTTCCAAAATTGTGGGTTGTTACATATAGGCTATGCTATTAATATCAAAGTATAATTGAATCAAATAATGTTGATTTCTATTAAATAAAATTTGCTTTTAAATTAAGGATTAGTGGGGGTACATCAAATATGCCTATTAAAACGGAACTTAATGAAAATTCTAAAACTGAACTTAGAAGAAGTAAAAGAGCAAGAACCGTAAAAAAAATTGGTTCATTTTTTCGTGCTTTTACTATAGAGGAGGATCCCTTAAACCTCCAGGAGGCTTTGTCCTTTTTAAATGCCAATTTTTGGCAAGAGGCTATAAATGATGAGATTGATTCTTTAGAATCCAAGAATTTAGAGGGTGGGATAAGAAAGAAAGAAATATTGGAATAGAAGAACAAGAAGAAAAAAATCAACAAAATCAGATTCTCACATCGCAGCTGAACAAAATATAATATATAAATAAATCTTTAATGAGAGCTTGAAATAATACTTACAACCATCAGAGTACAACTTATAGTCAATACATCTGAATAGTTATAATAATTTGTCCTCATATACAACAAACAGCAGAATAAACACTAATACGTCTAAACTCTTCTAGCATGTCTTCAGACTTCACAGCATCCGATGACCTAAACCTGTAAAACTCGGTCTAACCCGATCATTTCAGACGCCCGGTTAGTCTGGTGAACTAGATTGAGAAACCCACTAAGTTTATAAACAACATCCAACTTGATTTTTAAAGTTAACAAATCTTTTTTGAAAGAAAAGGGTAATCGTAAAACCGATCCACACATAAACATTGATGGTTTTTACCTTGCAATAACCCAGAACATTTTAGAAATCATATCTTATCTAATATTATAATAATGTCTAATACAAATAAATATCAGTCTAGCGGAACGCTTGCATCTCACATTCCACATATATAGTATACAATTAAAACCCCGGGCGTTTACTGGAGATAAGATTCTGATTATGACAAGGTATGGAACCACCTTCCGATAGTGTATCTCTAGCGGGGAATACACTGGGTTCAACAAGAACATCTTAGAACTCGGCCACACAAGACCGAGCACTCAATTCGCTTGAGTGTATAGAATGTATGTCACCAACGGTTGGGATCAACAACCGTTTCCCGAAAGGGATAGCATCAAATAGAATAAAGAAAGAAATGAATTTTCTCTAGATAGGTGATTATACTGCCAACTTAGGAGCAACCCACTTAGCCATGCTGCCTGCCCGATTTTTGTCATTTCCCGGTTGATGAGGCTTGAGGTTATAATTATCTCTTTGAACATCTGGCCACCATTCACTTTGAATGTCACATTGTCAAATCCGCCAAAACATCCACAAAAATACTCTGTTCGTTAAGCTAAAAGAAGGGTCATTCTCCGCCACTAAAAGAAATATATTTGTAAAAATCGACATACATGATTCTTAAGAAATAATTTGTCATACATCCATCCATACAAGTAATCCAGGAACATGATGAATCGAAGGTACCCTCCTACCACATCCTAGGTATCACCATACAGATCAGTAGCGAGTAGTCCTTGCAATCCGTAGATTTCAACCACGACAGAACCAGGGTATATCCCCGGGTCAAATCAGAGATTTTAAGTGGTTCTTTCATTTCATGAAGATCTATGGTCTTCGATTGCTCTATCTCGATGCATTTGATATCCACTACATTTTCATATCTGTTGGCCGGAATGGTTTTCGAATATCAATTCGATCCCGTCTTTCCATACAACCAATCGTATAGGCCAGATTTGATAGTCGGTAATTTAACTATCATATAAAAAAACTATTCAATCATAAAAATAAAATGAATTCATTAGTTTAATACTCAACAACACTTGGCCTTTTTAATTTAATATAATTATCAAATGGCTAATTTAAAACTTATAAACTTTCAATAATTATAAGCACAGATTGAATTCTTATTTCCCTATACTGATCTTCTCGAAACCCTTTTATTTTAAATATAAAGATATATTAATAACCATATCCAATCTTCTATTGCACTATTATTTCAAAACTTTACTTACAACAATATTCTTGTATTTCTATACCTCAACATTCATTAGCCCTTGACCGTAAATTGGTAAGCGAATAACTCCTTAACTATCAACCCCGAAGACCGAAATTAACATCAAATTAAAAATCAGAAAATTACTCAATTACACCAATCTCCAGTTAGGTTCCAATTCTTATCTTAACTTCCTATCAACCCATATTATTTCACTTCCAATCCATTATACCATTTCCCGCTTTGAAAATCTCGTTTCAATTCCATTCATCTTACTTAATTTCATTATTAAGTGTCGCCAATTTAAATCCACGCTTTGACTTCTCATCTCTTTTATAAACCTTGTTTATAAAATCTCAAGTTTAATTATATTGATTTCCTTCTTACGTAATTTGAATATTAAGTAAACCTTTATTTAAGCTATCATTTTAGCTTAAAATCCCTTTTTATAACTTCATTTTCTAAAACTCGGGTTTTAATATAAAATTGATCAAGCTCCTTGCACAATTCAACTATATTTAATTACAAATTTAATTACTACTTTCGTGATTTTCATTTAAAAAGTAATCTCTTAAATTAAACTAATAATTTACTTCAACATTAACTAATGTAAAAGTAGTTAACGGCTTTATTAACTAAAATAAATAATAAAATTCTTTTCCAAGTCTTACTTAAATTAGACAAATATCCATTAAGCTATTTCATTTAGTTTAATTTGAAGTAAATTAATCAAATAACCAATTCCAATTAAAACAGTCGACTTAGTCAACTTAAACCATGATTATCTCATTTAATCAATTCCAATTAGTCATGTCTTTAAATTAAATAATAATATAATTAATTTATATATTCCATTAAATTGTTTTGTAGAACAATTAATCCAACTCTTAACCATTACATTAATTTCTGCTTATCTACTTATAAATCTTATTAACATACGAATTTGATTTATAAAACCCTTTAATAATTACTTAAAAACTTAAGTAATATAATTTTCCTTTTAATAAACTTTATTTAAATATAATAGATTTCAAAATCTATTTTCAGTTATAAAATAAATTTTATAACTTCATTTCTATCGATTCACCTGATGGTAAATCAACATTTATAAAACGAAATCCTTTTGGGCCAACTGCTACCAATTACTCAACCAATATTGTCCATTGGTTAAAAAAAATAAACATTGAATTTCTAATCAACGATCAACAACCAAATCAATCATCCAATCAGAATAGTTCCTATAATGATAATATGAAAATAAATAACATTTAATATATTTAAGGAATCCACTTGGATCCATCCAATATGCTTTTTTCCTGCATCCAAACACGTTACCTCAAATAAAATCATCTATTTCAACAAACACATATAATATTCAATAATCAAACAATAACTGCAATCCAAACATCAATATATAAATTTAACACGTTTATATTATTATAAACGTGACCAACGAGGTAAGTTACCTCCATTGGTTATGATCGTTAAAAATAACGATCGATTTCAATTAAATTAAACAAATGTTTAATTTAATCGATTTAGTCAATACAAAATAATATTCAGTAAACACCCAAAAATAAACAACCATAGCACATAAATATTACACCCGACTTATATGAAGTATAAGTGGGATAAAAACTGAGTGAGTTGTACTCACCTTGCTTTTATTCTGCGTTAAAACGATTCGTTTCCAATAAAATTAAACCAACGTTTAATTTTATTAAACATCCCAAATGCTTCCGACGCTGAATAAACCAACTCCACAATATAGCCTACGCCTACATTGTCCCTACGTGACCAGTCGCATTCAATTATGTTAATGTACGGGTTTGATATAATATTAATAAGTTTGCGTACATTTTAATTAAAACAATACTTATATAATTCTTCATATGGCCCTTACCCATGGTTTCTTCACAGCCTTAAAAGAACATTCCTGCACCACTAGTTACACACTTCCATCCTACTCTGAAATCCTCCCACAAGCAACTCTGCCTGCACATTCTACTTGTTGCCTTGATATCATTCGTCGTCCACACCCGATATCCAAAAGTTACTCAACTTCAGTTTGTTCGAGAATACTTGATGGGCCGAACCTTTTCTTCTTTTTTTATTATATAGGACGTAAGCCCAGATTTTTTCTAACTTTTTTCTCTTTTTCTTTAAAGGAATCGAAGCCCATATACCTTTCAGCCAACCGCTTATTAACTTCATCCTCCCCACGATGAAACCAGTCGCACAAAACTTCCCCACCTTCCTGTTGCTTTATTTTTTCTTCCCATTTCAGGCTTTTCTCTCTATTTTACAATCAGACATGTTCCCTTCTTGAAACCGACCTACTATGCTTTGTCACCCATCTTCTTACTGCCTTATCCATGTTCGGACGAACCTTCCTCCACTTACGAAGCCACATAGCACGATGCCCACTCCACTGTATCCAACTCCGTCGAACCACCTGTTCCGACTCCCCTCTCCGATTGGAACTGCTAACCCCCTACATGAACTGCTTCCTTGCGTTCAAGTAGTCAACTGCCCCACGTCATTTACATACGAGTTACCCTTTTTATATTATTTTTAATTGGTACTTGCATCTCGTTTGATTTTTTTTAATTTTATTCAATTGCCATGAAGTTTGCGGTTTGATTATGGAAGAATGAAAACAGTGGAGTTTTTCGTGCTTATATATAGGGATAGTTCCTTGGCTCCCACAGTTTCAAGAGCAATAGATTCAGCGATAGGCTAGGTCTGCGATGGGGAGATATTTTACGTGATTTGAAATTGTAGGATAAGAAAGAATAGGTGTTGTGAAACTTGGGAATGAAGGAATAGGTTTACAGCGTGTTGAACCTGACAAACATTAGTCTGTACCTTAAGTAGGCTTTTCAGGATTTATGAGTCAGGTACGCAGGGGTTTTAGTCTGAATTGTAAGTTTGAAAACACAAGACAAAAAGAAAAAAACTGTATCCAATAAAATTCATTTCATCGGAAACGGAGGTTGTTAGAAATATGACTATTTTTAAAGCCTATAATTAAATCCAAAACAATTCTATTTAAATAATAATAATAAATTATTATTGTCATATATCTCCAAATGAAATCACATACAGCTTCAAGATAAACTAATATATATATATATATATTTACATTTAAACATTTTGGGTTAAACGATATTCAAATTGTATAGAAATCCTTATCAAAATTATTAAATAAACCTTATCGTTTATTAACGAATTTTATAGCGACTATTCAAAAATTTAAACTAGACATAACTAACAATATATAATATGAAATCTCCAATTTTCTCTTCCATTAGAAAATTATAATCAAATAGATTCAAATATTTCTGGTTTTACAGAATTCTGACTTATATCGGATCCTGTATATTCAATTGAAGCTTAAATCGTAAATTACGAACTATCGCGATGTTACGAGCTCGATTTATAAATACATTTAAATTATACATTCGAAATTCGTTATATAAACGAATTATATGTATTATAATCTATTAATAATACCAAATCAATATTTAAAATAATAGAATAAATTAAGTATTTGATTACCAAAAATAAGGGATGTTACATTCCTTCCCCCTTAAGAGACTTTCGTCCCCGAAATTACTCAAGTAAAAGAAATGTTTCAATCCCAATTATTTTTAGAGTAATTATTCCAAAATTGTCATAAAAAATTTCTAAGTTATATAAATTTACAAAAAAAATTTCAGTACCTCCTCTGCATGATTCAATTAGAACAACTACAACTGCCACTCTGGGCCCCACACATCTCAAAAGAAAACAAAAACCCAACGACAACCCGATTCAGGGGTATAAAATAAATCATTAATCAATAATATCAAGGTTTACCAATTTGTCGGGCAACCAAATTCTAATTTCAAAGCATAGCAATTAACAGCTCATCCTTTTTCAACCAACCTGTGCTTAACTCATTTACAATGCAAGTGATAAATACAGGGGTATTCAGTTTTATTTCATAATCGAATTTGATTCAAATTCATTATACTGGAATTTGGTTTTCAATTCATTCAATTTTGTTATTAAACTATTTATAATTCTATTCAATCCATCTAACACACAATCAACAATCAGTGCACAACCATAATCAATACACAACTAACTTAACTAAACCAATAAATTTATATTCTACTCAGTTTCTAAATTCCAAATTGATTTCATTTATCTCCAAAATCCATTTTAACTCCAATATCCATTCTTAAATAAGCTTGACTTAAACAAGTTAAGATCCAAATTCATATTCAATTAACTATTTATTAACTAATTTACCCACCTCCATTTCAAATTCAAATTCTTTTTTTATTTAAAAAATAATCCATTTTCTCTTTCTAATTTCATATATGAAATATTTTGGTTATATCAAAACCATTCCAATTCATAATCTGAGACGACCCCAAACCCAGTACTGATGGTGGCAAGGGTAATCCGTGGAATATAACACAGAAACAGGTAATAGCAGAACAGAATTAAATAAATACACCAGATAATGAACAATAGAATATACTGGATAAAAGTAATCATCAGAGTTACACAGTATACAGGATCATACTTAGTAAAAATACAGTTCAGCTATACATAAATGTCTACAGTGGAAAACAAACATAATATGTACAATAGGAGCTGAACAGCATAAAAAGAGATAAATGATAGAATCCATCTTCATCTCCAGCTATCCAGAAAGAACCAGCTAAACCTGAATACAAGGCTGCCCGTGTAGAGAAAAGGGGCACCTGAGTTTGAAAGTGAAACAAACTACGAGTCAGTCATAGGACTGGTATGAGAAATCTATTCAACACATATATAATATGGCTAATCACAGGACACAACCACTTTCGTGGAACGGGTTTACTCCATTGGATTGCCAGTGCTTTAAAAACAAATCTTTCTTTTAAACAACGCAATGTATTTTATAAAAATGAAGCCATTATAAGACTCAGTTCCCATCACACAATGCAACGCAAACCGGAGGATAGAGTTTTTTCCTTATAACGGCGAAGATATGCTTGATACGAATAAAACAAAGGCATTTGATATTATTGCTAGTGTTTATATGTTTTGAAAACAATTTCAAATCATAACTATCAATCATAAACGACATGAGCGTCCCATGCCACTATGTCGCCAAATGTATATATACAATCGAATCCGCACAGTCACGTATTTGGAAATGGGATTTCCATCATGAACCAAGGCAAAAGATAGTCCTTACCGAATTCGTGACTCTCTAGCCCGAGCCACAGGATCAGAACGCATCAACCCTTTAGATCGTCAGGGTCGGTCCACCGATGTGGATTATTATGCCTGAACAATACGTTTCCCCGCCCTTTGGGGCGTAAACGATCCAACGAATGACTCCATCGGACCCGGATCGTCCGATCAAACCGAGGCGCCTCGCAACAGCAACAACCACATAGGTGAAAAGTATATAAATGTCAGGGCTGGTAGGTCACTAACACCACCCTAGCTAGAAAGAAACGCATGCCCTCCCTGAGGTCCTTCTCCCATTTTTGGTTCATACCAGGGTGTGAGGCTCGCGATTCCACGTTATACACAAAGCTACGCCACACAGGCGGTGCTTTGATCATCACCACAAGACTTTGCTTTTCAACAGAAGCCCTGATCATTTGCCACTTAGGTATGCCACATTAGCAATTCATGCCATGCGACTGATGTCCATCGATATACAACCTCTGAGCTCGTGCGTCACAGAGAAGGGCGTTAAGCAAAAGAATAAATTCTCCACCGCCAAACAGATGTATATTTAATAGAGATCAATCAATCACAGAATAAAATCCAATGTCAGACACACAGTCCATTTATAAGTCCGTTCTGGGTCTGAACGAAACCGGAGGCACTAAATACCTCGCAAACCCATCGATCACCACGTACGTCTGGACGATCACCACTCATTATCCATATTTCGGGATGCCTCCCAATCAGGACCTCGGTTACCATCCAAACGAGGTGAAGATCTCCGGTCTTCGACCACCGTCTTCATCTTCGACTTTCAATCGTCGGTCAATTATTTGAAATGAGAATTAACTCGGCCTTTTCAAATAATTCACGTATATTTAGAATTTCAAATCAATATATTTCAATGGTTAAATCCTTCGACAACACCAATTTTGTTTTTTAATGTAATTTTCACACCAAACACATTCAACCATCAAATACAACATAAATCGAGCAAATTCAGTTTATTTCCATTTCATATTGTTTATGATATTTTATAATGATTTATCGCTATTTTTATTTATTAAAAATAGCCAATTTATTCAAAATGACGCTTCGGGCCATAGCGCGGCCGTGGCGCTGTTTTTCTTCAGATTTGATTTACACATATCTGAAAACCTAAATGTTGGATCTTCACAAAATTTACATCATTAGAAAGGTCTTTTCAAAACGAATCCAACGGTTCCAGTTTCGGGAAAATCCGACGGTCAGATCTCCCGGTACAATCGTTTGAAGTTTCGATTTCAAAATACGAACTACAGCATCGTTATTCGATTTAATATAATTATATTTATTTATATATATATATATATATAATCGTTTCTGGCGCTGTTTTTCTTCAGATTTGAATTAAACATTCCAGACAATCCAACCGTTGGATTTTTACAAAGTTGGTGCCGTTGGAGAGATATTTCCAAGGCAAACCCAACGGTTGCGGTTTCGGGAAAATCCAATGGTCGGATTTCCCGTACTAGTTGTTTGAAATCACGGTTTCAAAACATGAACTGCACGGCCACGTTTCGTTTTAATTTTATTTATATTTATATTTATATAAATATAGTTCATTTAACAATTTCAATATCGTTTTCACTTCAAATATTTCACTAACGCCTTTAAATTTTGGAAAATTTCGCCATAACCTCCTTTGTACGGGAGGGCTGGGAAAATTCCCAAATAGCCACACGGGCGTCTCATGTCGAAAAGAAAAAGAAAAAGCCAAGCGGCTAGCCAACAGGCTCATAAAATCATCACCCAAACAAAACAGTAAATGTGTACCTATTTGTCGGGCACAAAATTTTATTCCTCTTCTCTAGCCCCTTTGCTATCACCTGTTCAATAAATATGCATGTACATATATACAGTTCTTATCATTTATCATTTTCCATTCAACTTCATATTTGATTCCATTTGGTTTAAAAACACCATTCATTCTAATGTTGCATGCACAGGTAAAAATCACATCATTAGCTAATTAATGAGTATTTCGACTCATGCATATTTATTTGAACGAGTTGCTATTTTTAACACTTCACATTTCAACAATTCATGTATATAATAAAAATGTGATTTTTATTGTAAAACAATTCTTTCCAAAACGCTATTATTTTATATAGTCTATATAGATGATAAAAAGGTGATTTTTATTGTAAAACAATTTATTTCAAAACGCTATTATTTTATATAGTCTATATAGATGATAAAAAGGTGATTTTTATTGAAACACAATTTATTTCAAAACGCTATTATTTTATATAGTCTATATAGATGATAAAAAGGTGATTTTTATTGTAAAACAATTTATTTCAAAACGCTATTATTTTATATAGTCTATATAGATGATAAAAAGGTGATTTTTACTGTAAAACAATTTATTTCAAAATGCTATTATTTTATATAGTCTATATAGATGATAAAAAGGTGATTTTTATTGTAAAACAATTTATTTCAAAATATGAATACCATTCAACACATGAATTTCAATTCAACGAATGAATATCGATTCAACACATGAAGGTTTTCTATAGTTTCTATATATAGATAAAAATGTGATTTTTATATTTAAAACACGAATACCATTCAACACATGAATTTCTAATCAACGAATGAATATCAATTCAACACAGGAAGGTTTTCTATTCAATGAATAAATATAATTTCAGCAAATGAAAATAATTCAAACACATGAATATTATTCAAAATTTCGGCAGCATAACGGCAGAGTAGTTAAAACCGGGACCATCCCTAGTACGGCTCCTCGCTCTACCTTAAAACCTCGCGGTTTTTGACAATGGGGATCATGCATCTAGTTCGTACGCAGGCGGCATGTATATATTTATTTCATTTCCACAAACTAATCCTATGTGGTTTCAACCAAATATTTCTCAACCACAAACGGGTATTTTTCAACCACAATCAATCAATATCAACCACAAACAATCCCAAACAACCATTCGCTATCAATCAATTTTCACACCAATCACAATCAATAAATATCGTCCATGGTTTGTGGACGAGGGGCGTATATATATATATATATATATATAGCAATTCACTTCTATTTCAACACATATATTATTTTTACAACGCATATACAACTTATACATCGAACGTACGACTTATACAACGCTTATACAAGAGGTGTACAACGCTTATATAACTCATACATCGACTATATAATTTATACATCGTCGTTTTCTAAATTGTTTATAAATTAGAAATCTCACATTGGGTTCCACTCCACCAAAAACAGCAGAAGGCTCAGAAAAATATGCGGTCTCTTTTAAAATGTAGAAGACATCCACACGGTCACGATGTTTCCTGTTTCATCGAATTTCGTTAACATATGATAAAGATATGATTTTTATTCGAAAGACAAGATTTGCAACACTAAAAAGTGTTATTTTCCATTCTGAAATTTAAACCCGTTTACCTCGTTAAAACTTCGAAACTAGGTTTCGAATTTAAACCAAATCCGCTGCACTTCGTCGAGATCCAACCGCACCACGTTGACAAGCTTGGAGAGGCGTGCCTGCACCCCTGACGGCGGCGAACTCGGCGGCGGCGAGGAGGAGGAAATCGGCTGCGAACGGCGCAACTTTGGGGGCTTGTATCTCGACGAACACGCGATAGTAAGGTACGAGGCTTATACGGATTTGAAGAGCTCGGAGGGATCTACAAAAAGTTCAACTGGGCCATGGCGTTTCGTTGATCGGAGCGGCCAGAAAAGAGGAGAGAAGGTGGCGTGCTATTTCCGCCGTGAATCGATATCGGGGAGAGAGAAAATTAAAGGATTTTCTTTTTTTTTTTATAAAAATTTTGATTAGCCGATGGGTTTTATAAGGGGTTTTCTGACGCGACCACCAATCTAAACCCAACGACTGTCGTCCCTAGCGTTTTACCCCCATTCCGAACACAATGGAATATGTTTCGTAGGCCCATTCGACTGTTTCAGTCAGTTTTCCTTCAAATTAAAATATATAACATTCAATATTTAATTTGAACGTACATTTCAATTTACCAGGGCCACAAACTGATTCGAAAAATTCCAGAAAAATAAATCTAGCTATGTTTTGACGATACGGTCCCAACAAAACTAGTTTCGTCGAATTCTGAGACCGTTTGCAAAAAGGCCCATTTCTGGTCGATCCAATTTAACTGTAATTGGCCAAAACACGTTTTCCTTCGCCACGCTCACATACTAGCTTCAAAAGTTATGAAATTTGAAACCTAGCTATAACTTCACATCCCGAATCCAACAAAAGTGGTTTCGTCGAATTCCGAGGTCGTATGCAAAATGGCCAATTTCACGGGCTATATAAATTCAATAGCGACCTTTCTGAAAATTCATTCGGCCATAACTTTTGCTTTCCGCTATGAAAAATCGATTTTTCAGATTCGTTAGAAAGGTATTCACTAACAGATTTAAATATTTTTGGTTTCGCTAAAATCTGTTTTGTTTTGCACCCGGTACAGTCTGACAAAGTTTGAATTCAATTTTTGAAACTGCAGTGCCTTTTCAAGCCTTGTTTATAATTAGAATTAATTATATTCGTTTTCAATTATTGATTCAAACTCGCTTTTCATTGCCATTATTCAAAATATTTATTTTAAATATTTAAAATCCATTATTTTAGCCAATTTAAAATTTTTAAATTGGTTCAGATTTTCTGGGTCGTTACATAATCCAATTTGAATTCCATACAAATCAATCAAACACATTAATATCTTAATAATTTGATAAAATTATTTGTTTTCTATACAAAAATATAGTTTGGCCAAAATTATTTCATTTGACCATTTTACAAACATTATCGTATCAGTTGTCAGTTCAATATTGACTCGATCAAATAACACAATATAAACATTTTTATATAGAATTTACAAATATGCTCTCATATATATACACTCAAACTCCACAGAGCTAAGATTTTACTAAACCGCATGCTCTGATACCACTATAACGACCCGGGAATTTCGATGCCCGAATTTCGACAATAATACATAAATTCCCGTATCACTTGCCAAAACCCAAGTACCGAAAACACTAGATAGTTAATAGAAAGAATTTAAAGGGTGGGATAAGAAAGTAAAAAAATATTAGAATAGAAGAAGAAGAAACAACACAACAAAATCAAAGTCTCACATCGCAGTGGAACAAAATATAATATATATAAATAAATCTTTATTAAGAGCTTGAAATAATACTTACAATCATCAGAGTACAACTTACAGTCAACACATCGGGACAGTTATAATAATCTGTCCTCATATACAACACACAGCGGAATAAACACTAATACGTATGAACTCTTCCAATATGTCTTCGGACTTCACAAGATCCGATGACCTACGGTCTAACCAGAGCATTTCAAATGCCGGGTCAATGTGGTGAACCAGACTGGGAAACCCACTAAGTTTATAAACAACATCCAACTTGATTTTAAAGTTAACATATCTTTTTCGAAAGAAAAGGATAATCGTAAGACCGATCCACATATGAACACGGATGGTTTTTACCTTACGATAACCCAAAGCACTTTAGAAATCATATCTTATCTGATATTATAATAATATCTAATACAAATAAATGTCAATCTAACGGAACGCTTGCATCTCATGTTCGACATATATAGTATACAATCAAAACCCCGGGCGCTTATTGGAGATTGGATTCTGACTATGAAAAGGTATGGAACCACCTTCCAATAGTGTATTTCTAGAGAGGAATACACTGGGTTCAACAAGAACATCTTGCAACCTGGCCATACATGACCGACCACTCAATTCGCTTGAGTGTAACGAATATATATCACCAACGGTTGGGATCAACAATTGTTTCCCGAAAGGGACAACATCGAATAGAACTAAGAAGGAAATGAATTTTCTCTAGATAGGTGATTACACACCCTACTCGGGAGTGACCTACTTAGTCACGCTGCCTTCCCGATTTTTGTCATTTCCTAGTTGATGAGGCTTGAGGTTATAATTATCTCTTTGAACATCTGGCCACCATTCTCTTTGAATGCCACATAGTCAGATCCGTCAAAACACTAATTGATGTCCACAAAAATACTCTGGTTGTTAAGCTAAAAGAAAGGTCATTCTCCACCACTAACAGAAATACGTTTGTAAAAATCAACGTATGTGATTCTTAATAAATACTCTGTTAGACATCCATCTATACAAGTCATCCAGGAACATGATGAATTGAAGGTACCCTCCTACCACATCCTAGGTATCACCCTATAGATCAGTAGCGAGTAGTCCTAACAATCCGTAGATTTCAACCACGACAGAACCCCAATATATCTCCGCGTCGAATCAGATATTTTAAGTGGTTCTTTTGTTTCATGAAGATCTATGGTCTTCGATTGCTCCGTCTCGATCTGCATTTGATATCCACCACATTTTCATATCTGCTGGTCGGAATGGTTTTCGAATATCAATTCGATCCCGGTCTTTCCATACCAACAATCGTATAGGCCAGATTTGATAGTCGATTATTTAACTATCAAATAGAACAACCACTCCATAAAAATAAAATGAATTCACTGGTTTAGTACTCAATAACACGTGGCCCTTTTTAATTTAATATAACTAATAAGTGGTTAATTTAAAACTTATAAACTTTCAATAATTTTAAACATCGATTGAATTCTTATTTCCATATACTAATCTTCTCAAAACCCTTTTATTTTAAATATAAAGATATATTTTGTAACGACCCGGGGTATTTGCGATCTTGGTAATTGACATAAACTCAATGTCGGTTATCCAAGCATCGGAAACACCGGATAGTTAATGAAAGAAGTTAGAGGGTGAGAATAGATAAGATAGAAAATCGGAACAGAAGAAGAAGACAGCTACAACATCAGAGTAAACACGAATCTCACAGCGAAACGAATAAAATATAACATAACTTTGAAATAAAACCAGTATATGTATACAATAACATTTATCAGAGTACGACACTTACAACACAGCGGGAATAAACAATTGCTATAAAATCCTGAAGCCTCCTGCTCCAAGATCTCAGTATATCTGTAAAATCATGACTACTTGACTGCCCGTACAAAATTGGGCACCCAAGAGTTTAGGAAAAACAAAACAAAATAAACTCTGGGTCAGTCATGTGACTGGTGTGAGTAAACTCCTACCATTTGTTTAACTTTTAAAATCCTTTTAAAAGAAAAAATAATCATAAGACCGACCCACACATAAACACAGATGGTTTTTACCTTACAATAACCTAAAAAATTCTTTTATAATCCATACTCTTCTGATATTATAATAATGTCTAAATCAAATAAATAGCAATCTAGTAAAATGCTTTCTTCTCACGCTCAACATATATAATATACAATCAAAAATCATGGGCTCTTATTGAATAATGAATTTCCAACTATAACATGGTATGAAACCACATTCCGATCAGTGTATCATAGAAGCGATACGCTGGAGTTCAACAAGAACATCTTGTAACTCAACCACACATAACCGGCCATTCATTTCGCTTGAATGTTGCGAATATATTGTCACCTTACGGTTGGTATACCAACATAACCGTTCTTGGGAGATACAGAATTGAAAGAGTAATATTCTCTAGATGGTGACAATATACCCTACTTGGGTGTGATCCACTTAGCCATGCTGCCTGCCCGATTTCTGTCATTTCTCGGTTGATGAGGCTTGAGGTCATAACGTATCATTATACAGATCACATCTTTATTTCTTTTGAATGTCACTTCGTCATACCCACCAAATAACAAATTGATTTCTCCAAAAATACCACTGGTATACAGCTAAGAGAAACGAATTCCCCGCCACCAAATGTAAAAACATTTGAAGAGATCAACTTACGTGATCTATTAATTATACTCTGTCAGACATTCTTCCATACAGGTTGTCCTGGGACTGGACACAACGAAGGCACTATTCTATAAACCCATCTTAGGCAATTTCTACTTCATCATATTTGATTCACAACGCTAATGCCCATATGGAATGGTTTTCAGATAATAAATATGATCCCGGTCTCTCCATATTTGCAACGGAAATGGTCAAAAACTTTGATAGTCGGTTATTTAATTATCAAAGGAAAACATGTGTACAAACAATGGTCGTATTTACAAATGGAAATCTTACCGAGAAAATCCTCAACCACCATTGATCCCCTTTAATTTAATTTGTCATTCAATTATCTATTTCGCTATTCCTGTTTCCATATATTCATAAATTCTTATATTCTAAATTTAGAAAATATACGATACTAATCATTGGAAAACATTTCAATATTTACTCTCATTTCTATTATTTTTATATTACAAAACATTTCTGATTCTTATTCGGAAAACATTTCCAAAATTCTTTCATTGGATTTAAACAGATGTTTAAATAAAACATCGCTATGCCAACTCAAACCATTACATTCATTAACTAAATTCACTTAACCAACCTTCACTGTCGAACCTTAACCATTCCTTAGTTAAAAATGAAGCCAATCAAGTTGTGGTACAACTACCTCTCAGACCTTAACTGAACAACATTTCTAACCTCGAAATAGACAAAGTTCACCTTTTAAATCTTTAATAAACTTCCTTATGTAACTCTCGGATTCTATTTACGAATCCACTTCTTTTACATAAATCATTTGGTTATAACAATAGTGTTATAATACCATGCTTCCAAAATATAATAACTTAAATATAACTTTTATTTATAAATTTAGATAAATAAACAAACAACTAATTTTAAATAAATCTTGATTAAAAACGGAAAGTGAATAGTACTTTCCCGAATTCGATAAAATCAAATTTCAACATATAATTATCTCTCGAAAATCTCTATTCAATAACTCTCTTTCGAATAAACTCTATTTGATAACTCTTTTCTTTGAATAAACTTTATTCGATAATCCCTCTTCGATTAACTATATTCGATAATCTTTCGTCAAATAACTATATTCGATAACTCTTATCTTCGAATAAACTATATTCAGTAACTCTTTTATTCGAATAAACTATATTCGATAATCTCTCTTCGAATAACTATATTCGATTAACTCTATTCGAATAACTAATATTTGACTAACTCTAATTCGATTAACTCTATTCGATTAACTCTATTTGATTAACTCTATTCGATTAACTCTTATTCGATTAACTAATATTCGATTAACTCTATTCGAATAACCAATATTTGATTAACTCTTATTCGATTAACTAATATTCGATTAACTTTATTCGAATAACTAATATTGGATTAACTCTTATTCGATTAACTAATACTCGATTAAATCTATTCGAATAACCAATATTCGATTAACTCTAATTCCAATCTCATTCAAATTCCCATTTGAATTCCTATTTCAAAACCCAATTTTCCTTACAAATGTTTTAATTTATAAAATATTTATTTTAATCCATTATTCACATCGAATGTGGAAAATATTTCTTTTATATAATCCATTAAGTTTGATTTCGTATTTTAAAATAATATCCCATTTCTAAATTCTATTTATACTTCTATTTATAGAATTATTCATACGAAATTTCCTTTTTTATTTCTAACATTTAAATCTCATTTATAATTCCCTTTATAAATGTTGAGTTCACATTTTATTTAAAATATCGATGTCAAAAACCAATTTCTACTTCTCTATATAAGTTCAGACTTATATATTCCATTTATCACATGATAAATATTTTGTTTAATTTATAAAACATTATTTATAAATTAATCTTCTCAATTTATCAGTTAAAACGGATTCTATTTAAAATCTACTTTAAATTAATCTTTTCCATTTATCTGTTAAAACCGATTTCCATTTAATATTTATTTTCCACATATTTCCTTTTATAAAATTCTATTCATTTCCCAAATGTTTCCTTTTATAAAATTTTATTCATTTCCCAAATATTTCCTTTTATAAATTCTGTTCATTTCGCAAATATTTCCTTTTATAATTCTATTTATTTTCTAATTAAATATTCCTTTTATAATTCTATTTATTTTCTAAATAAATATTCCTTTTATAAAATTCTTTGATTTTATAAATATTTCTTTTTATAAAATCCCTTGATTTTATAAATATTTCCTTTTATAAAATCCTTTGATTTTATAAATATATTATTTTCAATATACACTTTGAAAATTCCCTTTTTAATTCCAGTATTATAAATGGTATTTAAAATACCAAATAACAAGGATCAATATTATCCACACACACATAATCATTAACAGATTATGTATCACATCATATGAAAAACAGTAACATAAAAGTTGAGGAATCCAGTTGGATCCCTCCAACCTGTTTCCCTACATCCACAGATGTTAAACAATATAATTAACATTCACTTCATTTCAATATGAAATATTCTGATAAATAGAATCAATATTTGATTAATGATATATATATATATATCATTATCTATAATTTCAACCAATCAATTAGCAGTTCATCCAAACAATCAACACACAACAATCAACCATCATTAATCAATTTTAAAAATACATTATAAAAACATGAACTGGTAGAGTTAGTGAGTTTTACTCACATTGGTCGGTTATCGTTAAATAATGATAAGCAATCGTCAATTCAGATTAGGCAATTTATTTTGCCATAAATTGTAACGAGCTCCAATTCACTCTCAATCAGTTCCATTGTGTAGCCGTCGTCCGTACGATTCCAATGTGACAAACGGGTTGCAAAACTGATTCCATATGCACAAAATATTACATTAATAAGTTTTGATACTATTTAATATTAAATAACTTGAATTTCTATTTATTAAATTTTGGGTTTAACCTTGTTTCCACCGGCCCAGTATCCCATGAAACAAATCCACGTTCATGCTATGTCCCTCCCAAAACATTTTCTACACCGGCCCACTATCTCATGTAACCAATCCACGTTCAGGCTTTGTCCCTCCCCAAATGTTTTCTACACCGGCCCACTATCTCATGTAACAAATCCACGTTCTGGCTTCATCCTCCTCCACATGTTTTCTAAAACTCCCGTAAACTGTTTGCACCACCATGTCCTTTACTGATCTCTGTTAACTCCTACTAACCCACAACTTCATTAATATAAACCATTCTTAACTATTTAAAATTTTTCTCATTATATTTCTTCCATCTTTAATAGTTAACACCTTCAACATCCACCGTGATGACCTCGAGCGCATCCCCTTCCCAGTTCAAACAAGGACAGAGCACGCTTCCATTTTTCTAATTTATATATTGCTCATGTGTGTACCTCAAACAAACACCACAAGCCAAGTAAAAAGGGACACAATTGACCAGAACGCAAACTGCATGTTTTTGCAACTTCCTTCCATCACTTGCCATTTGTTTTCCAGTGCCATTCCTCCTTCCCAAAAGAAAACTCCAGCTGCTCCTCTTTTATACCACTCGCACTCCCTCTCTTCTAAAGCGGAACAACCCTTCACGTAATGATTTCAAACCTCGCCCCTAATATACCTTATTGTGTACGGCTTTGTTTAATGGAAGCTAGCGCATCAAAGCCGCTTCTTCAAACTCAGGATTCATCTCCCCTTTCTGTGTTTTGTTTTATTTATATTTTATTTATTTTACTGAAACCCAACTTCGGTTGAACTTCTGAAAGTAGGAAAAGAAAAATGAGAGGGAGGTGTGCGTTATTTATAGATTTACTTTACTTAAGGACCAAGGAGTAGGTTGCAAGGTACAGAGTAGCATGTCTTTTCTTTCATGTTTCCAGTTATGATGTTCGCGTGAAACCAATACATAAATACATAGGAATACAAATGCTTAATAGTTAAGCAATAGGATGTACTGTTTTTTCCATAAAAATACTTCTAAGCTAAGTAACGCATGTGCTGATATGAGTGGAGATGACGTGAAGGAATATATATACAAGAAAAATAAACTTTACTTCTTAGCTAAAACCAGTGTACTCATACGCAAATCCATTGACTTAGGGACCGGTACAAATAAAAATAAAAATACCATTGAGACTAGCAATGTGCCATGGTCCCAAAATATAATAATATAGACAGGTTAATTTATTATGTGAAATCCAAAAATGCTGATATAGGGTGTAAAATACTTCAAAATAAAAATTGCTTATTTTTCAAAATAAAATTTATAGTAAAATTCTAAAAATTAAATTATAACTATGTCACAAAAATCTTGTCCAAATTCGAAACCAATATTTAATTATAATTAAATATATCGTTATGTTTTATAAACGATCTCATAGAGACCACTTGAAAATTTGATTTGAACATAACTTGCAATCTATAAAGCAAAATCTCCATTTTTTCTTCCATTAGAAAAATACAGCTCAACATATTCCAACGTTTTTTGTTTCACAGAAATCCGACTTAAAACGGATTCTATACATTCAATTGAAGTTTAAATCGCCAAATTACGAACTATCCGCCATTATGAGCTCGATTTAAATTATATTATAACAAATACAGTCAACTATCGTTTAAATAATATATTCATTATTATAATTCAAATTCTAAACTGAATTATATCTTATAAATAATCCAATTCACACAATATTTTGAATTCCACTATTTCTGACTATTTCGGAAATAAATATATTATTCAATTATTTATATTAATTAAATATTCAATATTATTTAATTAAACAACCATTTAAATCTCTAAATCACTATTTAAATAATTAAATAAATTAATTATTATACCATAAAAATACAGGACGTTACATATTTAATAACCATTCCAATCTTCTGTTTCACTATTATTTTTAAACATTACTTACAACATTATTCATGCATTTCTTTACCTCAACATTCATTAGTCCCTGACCGTAAATTGGTAAGTGAATAATTCCCTAAGTATCAATCCCGAAGACCAAAATCAACATCAGATTA
This sequence comes from Allium sativum, assembly GCA_030737875.1. Taxonomy (NCBI): domain Eukaryota; kingdom Viridiplantae; phylum Streptophyta; class Magnoliopsida; order Asparagales; family Amaryllidaceae; genus Allium; species Allium sativum. Next base: position 81,940,146 of record CM060914.1, read on the forward strand.
ATACTCATAAAATCACTCAACTCAACCAATCTCCAGTTAGGTCCAATTCTTATCTTAACTTCTTATCAACCCATATTATTTCACTTCCAATCCATTCGACTATTTCCCGCTTTGAAAATTTCGTTTAAATTCCATTCATCTTAGTTAATTTCATTATTAAGTGTCGCCAATTTAAATCCACGCTTTGACTTCTCATCTCTTTCATAAACCTTGTTTATAAAATCTCAAGTATAATATAAAACCCTTTTTATATTGATTTTCTTCTTACTTAACTTAAATATTAAATAAATTTTTATCTAAGCTAACATATTCGCTTAAAATCCCTTTTTATAACTTCATTCCTAAAACTCGGGTTTTAATATAAAACTGATCATAAGCTCCTTTTACAATTCAATTATATTTTTATTACAAACTCAATTACTACTAACATGATTTTCATTTAAAAAGTAATCTCTTAAATTAAACTAATAATTTGCGTCAACATTAACTATTGTAAAAGTAGTTAACGACTTTATTAATTAAAATAAATAATAAATTTATTTTCCAAGTCTTATTTAAATTAAATAATATCCATTAAGCTATTTCATTTGATTCAATTTGAAGAAAATTAATCAAGTAACCAATTTCAATTAAAACAGTCGACTAAGTCAACTTAAACCATGATTATCTCGGTTAATCAATTCTAGTTAGTTCTTCCTTAAAATTCATTAATAATATAATTAATTTAAATAATTCCATTTAATTGTTTCTTAGAACAATTAATCCAACTCTTAACCATTACATTAATTTCTGCTTATCTACTTATAAATCTTATTAACATACGAATTTGATTTATAGAACCCTTTAATAATTACTTAAAAACTCAGTAATATAATTTTCCTTTTAATAAACTTTATTTAAATATAATAGATTTCAAAATCTATTTTCAGTTGTAAAATAAATTTTATAGCTTCATTTCTATCGATTCACCTGATGGTAAATCAACATTTACAAAACAAAATATTTTTGGGCCAACTGCTACCAATTACTCAACCAATAATGTCCATTGATTAAAAAAAAAACTTTGAACTTTTAGTTAACGATCAATAATCAAATCACTCATCCAATCAAAACAGTTCATATAATGATAATATGAAAATAAATAACATTTAATATATTTGAGGAATCCATATAGATCCCTCCAACCTGCTTTTTCCCTGCATTCAAATATGTTACGTCATATAAAATCATCTATTTCAACAAACAGATATAATATTCAACAATCAAACCATAATGGCAATCCAAACACCCATATATAAATTAAACACATTTATATTATTATAAACGTAATCAACGAGGTAAGTTACCTCCATTGGTTACAATCGTTAACAATAACGATTGATTTCAATTAAATTAAACAAACGTTTAATTTAATCGATTCAGTCAATATAAAATAATATTCAGTAAACATCTAACAACAAGCAACCATAGCACACAAATATTACACCCGAATTATTTAAAGTATAAGTGGGATATTAAAAATGAGTGAGTTGTACTCACCATGGTTTTATTCTGTGTTAAAACGATTCGTTTCTAATAAAATTAAATAAACGTTTAATTTTATTAAAAATCCCAAATGCTTCCGATACTGACCATACCAACTCAACAATGTAGCCTACGCCCACACGGTCCCAACATGACCAATCGCGTTCAATTCTGTTAATGTACAGGTTTGATGTAATATTAATAAGTTTACGTGCATTTATATTAAAAAAAACTTATATAATTCTTTATATGGTCCTTATCTATGGTTTCTTCACAGCCTTAAAAAAACATTCCTGCACCTCCAGTTACACACTTCCATCCCACTCTGAAATCCTCCTTCAAGCAACTCTGCTTGCACATTCTCCCCGCTGCCTCGATATCGTTCGTCGTCCATGCCCAGTATCCAAAAGTTACTCAACATCAGTTGGTTCGAGAATACTTGATGGGTCGAACCTTTTCTTCTTCTTTTTTCTTTTTTATACAGGGCGTAAGCCTAGATCTTTTCTACCTTTTTTCTTTTTCTTTAAAGGAACTGAAGCCCATATACCTTTCATCCCACCGCTTACTAACTTCATCCTCCCCACGATGAAACCGGTTGCACAGAACTTCCTCATTCCCCACCTTCCTATTGCTTTATTTTCTTCTTCCCATCTTCAGCTTTTCTCTCTCTTTTTTTCACTCAGACATGTTCCCCCTCCTTGAAACCGACCAGCTGTGCTTCATCACCCATCTTCTTACTGCCTTATCCATGTTCAGACAGACCCTCCTCCACGTACAAAACCACACAACACAATGCCCACTCCGCTATATCCAACTCCGTCAAACCACCTGCTCTGACTCCCCTCTCCGACTTAAACTGCTAACCCCACACACGAACTTCTCCCTTGCGTTCAAGCAGTCCACTGCCTCACATCATTTACATACGAGATCCCCTTTTTATTTTATTTTTAACTAGCACTTGCGTCTCGTTTGATTTTTTTTCCAGATGCCATAAAGGTTGCGGTTGATCATGGAAGAATGAAAACAGTGGAGTTTTTCGTGCGAATATATAGGAATAATTCCTTGGCTCTCACAGTTTCAAAAGCAGTAGATTCAGTGGTAGGCTAGGTCTGGGATGGGTAGATATTTTACGTGATTTGAAATTGTAGGAGAAGAAAGAATAGGTGCTGTGAAACTTTGGAATGAAGGAATAATTTTGCAGCGTGTTGAACTTGACCAATAATTGTCTGTACCCTAAGTAGGCTTTTCAGGATTTATGAGTTAGTTATGTAGCGGGTTTTAGGTTGGATTGTAAGTTTGAAAACACAAGAACAAAAATAAAAAAAACTGGGTAGTTGGGTACTAATAGGCTGTGCCTGTTTGAATTCTTAATGGTTAAGTTCATTTATTTATTTTATTACGTATTGAATTTTACCGCTAACCATTATTTACTGTTAACCATTATATTCATGTCGCCATACACAAATCCCAAACGAAATAAAAATGGATAAATTGCTACGTCTTGACGTTTCGGTCCCAGTTAAATTAATTTTGTTTAAAACCGACTTTGTTTGCTAAAACAACATTAATTAAATTTCACTTTATTTATCGATTCACATCTAAATTGCATATACAAATAAAACGACTCTGATTGGCTCCAAACTGGACTTCTAATAACAACTAGCTATACCTTTTCTAATAAAATTCGTTTCGTTGGAAACAGAGGTTGTTAGAAAAACGACTATTTTTAAGGCTTATAATTAAATCCAAAACAATTCTATTTAAATAATAACAAATTATTATTGTCATATATCTCCAAATGAAATTTTATACAGCTTCGAGATAAACCAATATATATTTTAAACTTAACAATTAAAAATTACGGGTTAAACGATATTCAAATTGTATAGAAATCCTTATCAAAGTTATTAAATAAACGTTATCGCTTATTAACGAATTCCATAACGACAACTCTAAAATTTAAACTGGACATAACTAACAATATATAATACGAAACTTCCAATTTTCTCTTCCATTAGAAAATTATAATCAAGTAGATAAAAATATTTTTGGTTTCACATAATTCTGACTTATAATGGATTCTTTATATTCAATTAAAGTTTAAATCATAAATTACGAACTACCCCGGCGTTACGAGGTGGATTTACGAAATTCATTAAATAAACGCATTATATATATTATAATCTATTAATAATACCAAAACTATATTTAAAATAATAAAATAAAATAAATATCTGATTACCAAAAGTATGGGATGTTACATGCCGCCATGGATTTCGATTTTTTTCCCCAAAATTTTGTTTCGTATATGTTTTATCGATAGATCATAATAAAAGAGGTCGTGTAACTATACGGATTTCGCCCGGACCTGATCGATCGCAAAATCGACCAAGACCGTTCGAATCCCGTATACGCTAACTCTGGGCATACAACACATCAGAACAAATAACAAAAGACTTTTATAAACATCATAATTATGTTAAATCAGAGTATAGAATATCAAATTACATCGAAATATAATATAGCGGAAGATTAATTTACAATAAATGTAATACAATGCAGCGGAAACAAATAACACAGCGGAAGACTATCAATGCTCTGGACACAGCTTCGATCCAGAATCCTGTTCAATAAATAAATATCTGCAAAACAAGCCACTCGACTGCCCGTGAGGAAAATAAGGGCACCCGAGTTTGCAAGTGAAACAAACTACGAGTCAGTTATGGGACTAGTATGAGAAATCATACTTAACTTATCTAATAATAAGGCTAATCACAGGATCATGCCGCTAACGTGGAACTAGTTTACTCCATTGGATTGCCAGTGCATAAAATGAGTAAATCTTTTAAAACAACGCAAATGCTTTTTAGAAAAAATGAAATCATTATAAGACTCAAGTCCCATCACACAATGCAACACAAACCAGAGGATAGAGTTTTACCTTATAATGATCAAACATGCTTAATACATATAAAACAATATTTAATATTATTATTAGTGTCTAATCAGTTTTAAAATAAGTTCAAAATAAATGTATCAATCCTAGACGGCATAGTACCCCATCCTACTATGTCGCCATATATAGGTATACAATACAAACAGGATGTCGTAGTGGAAATTAGGTTTCCATCATGAGTCGAGGCTAGGGATGGCTCCTCACTGATTCGAGACACTCTAGAAAATACCTCAGGATTCGAATGCTGGAGAACCGTTGGATGCAGTAGGGCCAGTCCACAAATACTTTAGTGGATTGGCAATTCCTGAACAATACGTTTCCCGGTCCTATTGGACCTATCACTTGGCCAGTAGCAACCAATATCTGAGGCCTCGCAAAATCCATCATCCACATAAGTAAAAATGTCTGGGCTCCATACCATGACACCACTTCTAGCTAGAAAGAAATGCATGCACTCCCTACGGTCCTTATCCTGTTTTTGACTCATACCGGGGTGTGAGGCTCGCGAAGTAACGCTTATAAACAAAGCTATGCCTAAACAAGTTGTTCTTTGATCATCAACCACAAGGCTCTGTTTTCAACAAAAGCCTTGATCATTTGCATCTTGGCATGCCACATTGGCAATTCATGCCATGCAACTGATGTCTATCAATATATAATCTCTGAGCTCATACGTCTCAGAGAAGGGTGTTAAGCAAAAGAATAAATTCTCCGCCACCAAACAAATATATATATATATATTTAAATAGAAATCAATTAACATAGAACAAAATCCAATGTCAGACACACATCCATTTACAAGTCCGTTTTGGGTCTGAATGAAACCGGAGACACCTTATTCTTCGTCCCGTATTTCCAATACGGAAGAGAGGTGCTCACATATCCGGACAATCAACAAGTACGTCCAGACAACTACCACTTTTAACCCTTTACCGGGAGCTACCCAATGTCAGGCATCAGTAATCGTCCATTCGATGTGAAGATCATCGGTCTTTAATCACCATCTTCAATGTCTTCGATTCAAATCGTCGTATAATTATTTGAAATGAGATTTGTGACGGCCCGCCCCGCATTAACCGACATTTCCCCCGAAAGTGCGCTGTACACATGTCCACTAGCATGGGACGGTCATCAAAGAAAGGAAACAAGATGAAAGAACTAACAAAGAAACCTGTAGAAGGTCTCACAGCGCATGGAATAAAATATAATAGTAACATACTTGACATAAAACAGACGAGACAGTGCATAAGCTGAAAACTAAAACCATCATCATCATAGTAGCGGAAATCCAAAATATAGCTTATGATCCAACATCATTATTACAACTTTAAAACTGTCTCTAAAGCAAAAGAAAGTAAAAGAAGGAGATACACTACTAATGCCCAAGCAGTGACCTTCAACAACACAGGGAGAATATCTATATATCATACGTGGGAGCCTCCTGCTCGTCTCCGGTACAGCTACTCGTTCATACCACCTAACCTGTCTCTAGTCTGCTCGTTTAGGAGCACCGAGAGTAATAAGAAGATATATAAAACTCTGGTCCAGACAAAAGTCTGATATGAGCGATAAGCAACAAAACAGAACAATAACAGGTATAATCCAATCATACCTGAACCTGGACCTGCAACCAAAGAGTTAGCACAACATACCGCTCAATACTCTAAGGTGCCACTAACATACGGTGTAAAGAATACGGGGGTGGAGGTGTGCATGTCATAGTGAAAGCAAACAATCAAACATAGCAACCATCCTCACATCTCTCACTCAGTGCGTAAAGCATACGATATCCACTATTTGTCACCTAATCCTTTGGGCCCTGACGGAGTCCAACCCCGTACAACTATCACTACAAGCCCATTATTCGTCTTTCAGTGGTGAACCAAAGTAATGAATACCGACAACCCCTTTGCACACGTCCCGCAGCAAAGTCCAATCGTGAAGTTAACTTGTAGGTTCCCAACTGGATCCTGAGTACCAACTTCCTACTTGGACTACCTTTGCATCTTGGGTTTTGGTCTTCTCCGGATCGGTTCGGATATGCACCTCTTCACTATGCTTCGTATCATGCTCCTCGAAGTAGTCCTGTTTGTGATCATCCATATCGGGTTGCGTCGGATTTCTCCATCCAAATCGGTTTGGTTCGGATCGCGATCGGTTCGTGATGGGCTGCGGATCGGGTCGGGTCTTTATCACCGATTCAAGCTCGACTCCTAATCAGATCGGGGTCTCCAAGCGGTTCAGGTCGGATGGCTCTCCAGATGAGCAGGTCAAATCAGAGCTTCAAATGCAAGGGATCGGTTCAGTGCCACCATCCACGAGCGGTTCGGATCGAATAGTGCTCCATGATCGGTTTGGGTCGGAGCTTCATGGTGCTCCCTGTTCGGTTCGTGCTCCCCTCCTCCGATCGATCCGGTTCGGCTAATTTCCTGCACCTCTTCCAGCGACTGTTTTACGCCACATGACGGCGTTTTCGACCATTCTAACTGTTCCAAACAATCACAAAGCATACCGTACAGCCATAGCAACATGTATAAACATCCACAAACAGCAAAACAACAATATGATATGTCAAAACGGATCAAACATACCGAAAAACCCTCATTGTCCCCTTAAGCATGTTCATCAACAACTAACGATAATATTATTAAAACTTAATCAAATCAATCCAAATTTCTATCAGAGCCTTAAAATAATATTTTAGAATTTTACAAATTTTTCCAGATTTTTATGATGCAAAATTTCGCTAATTATCACTAATCACCCCTTAATCCCCTAAATTCTGGCAAAATTAGTCCAAATTAACCCAAATTCATATCAGAGGCATAAAATAATATTCTGGAATTTTACAAATTTTTCTAGTTTTTTCTGAGTTATAATTTCGCTAATCTTCGCTAATTACCCTAATTAGCCATAATTAGTGAAAAACAATGCAAATCACTCACCTTAACCACAATTAAAATCTTAGATCTGAAACTCTACTGTTATGACATGGATCCCAATGTATTCCAGCAGCCCTATCCTTATTTGACGCTAATCCGCCTTGATTTGGTGTTGATTTGCTTAATTAGTGATTAGGAATGATAAAAAATGGTGTTTTGGGAGCGATTTAGAAGATGGAGGTCATTGCTAGAGTTCAAGGGAGGTTTGTGGCGGCTAGAAAAATGAATAGGAACTATTCTCTAACTCATTTCAGTCCTCCCATAAACCTAATCCCGAAATGGGTTATGGGCTTAGCCGTTAATCACTCTAATTAGGCCCGGTTAAGTTGTTTTTCACCTTCTAAACCTTGTTTCATCCATATCTCCCAAACGGTGAGTCCCGGCTAATGTCACCACTCTACGGAAAGGTAAACCATCATTCGAATCTAATGGAAGTGGTTTCAGGTTAAAACTCCTTACCAATCAAAAGTTATGGCTAAAACAAGATCATCTAGGGGCAAAATGGTCATTTAAAAATCGGCAAAAATCATGAACATGGGAAATGACTCCAATAGTCGTCTTCCAAAGTTACATGACCATACGACTTCGTATGTGAGAGAAATAAATATTCTACGATCCTTCGATGCGTAGAATGCGGGTCATTACAAGATTGAACTCGGTATTTTCAAATAATCCTCGAATATATATAATTTAAATCATTTTATATCGTTAATATTATTTCATAACAATTTATCGCTATTTTTATTTATATAAAAATAACTCAATTTAATTCAACGACGCTTTTGGTCACTATGCGGCCCTGGCGCTGTTTTTACCCAAATTTGATTTACACATTTCTCGAAATGTAACCGTTAGATTTTGACAAATATTATATCGTTGGAAAGATTTTCCCAAAGCGGACCTAATGGTTTCAGTTTTGGGAAAGTCCGACGGTCGGATCTTTCGGTATAATCGTTTAAAGTCATGATTCTGAAATGCGAACTATCGCGCATGATTCGTTTAATTTTAATTTATATTTATATATATATATAAATATATATAAATATAAATCATTCGACGATTCCACTAACATGTTTAACATGCCAAATAAAAGAATGTTTTATTTTGCATAACAATTTAAATGTTTCTAATGGCAAATAGAAAGAAATTTTATTTGCATACAAATTCCTGTATTTTCTAACAACAAATAAAAAAGGGATTCTGTTTGCATACATTTCCAATGTAACCTAATAACAAATAAAAAGAAATTTTATTTGTATATATTTTCTACATGTTTCTAATAACAAATAAAAAGAAGTTTTATTTGTATACATTTCCAATGTTTTCTAATAACAAATAAAAATAAATTTTATTTGTATACATTTTCTACGTGTCTCTAATAATAAATAAAAAGAAGTTTTATTTGTATACGTTTCCAATGTTTTCTAAAAACAAATAAAAAGAAATTTTATTTGTATACATTTTCTACATGTCTCTAATAACAAATAAAAAGAAGTTTTATTTGTATACATTTCCAATGTTTTCTAATAACAAATAAAAAGAAATTTTATTCGCATAACCTTTCTACTTGTTTCTAATGTCAAATAAAAATGTATTTTATTTGCATAACCTTTCTATATGTTTCTAATGTCAAATAAAAATGTATTTTATTCGCATAACCTTTCTATAAGTTTGTAATGTCAAATAAAAATGTATTTTATTCGCATAACTTCTCTACATGTTTCTAATGTCAAATAAATATGTATTTTATTTGCATACATGTTCTATTCTTCTAATGACAAAATAAAAAGACAACTTTGTCAGATGTACATGTTTATAATTCTAGTGATAAAATGAAAAGATAATTTTGTCATATGTACATGTTTTATAATTCTAGTGACAAAATAAAAGGATAGTTTTGTCATACGTACATGTTTACAATTCTAGTGAATAAATAAGAAGATAATTTTGTCATATGTACATGTTTATAGTTCTTACGACAAAATAAAAATATAATTTTGTCATATGCACATGTTTATATTTCTAGTGACAAAATAAAAAGATAATTTTGTCATATGTATATGTTTATAATTCTAGTGACAAAAGAAAAAGATAATTTTGTCATATGTACATGTTTATAATTCTAATGACAAAATAAAAGATAATTTTGTCATATGTACGTTTTATAATCCTATTGACAAAATAAAAGGATAATTTGTCATATGTATACAATTTTTTTTTACATAACAAATAAAAAGGAATATTTTTTTCTTGTATACCATTTTAATGTTTAACTTAACAAATAAAAACGACTATTCTTATTTGTACACAAATTCAATATTTAACTCAATAAATAAAAATGACTACTTTTACTTGCACACAAATTCAATGTTTAACTTGACAAATAAGAATGAGTATTTTTTTGTTATAATTCAATGTTTAATTTGACAATAAAAATGACTACTTTTACTTGTACACAATTTCAATGTTTAACTTGACAAATAAAAATGACTACTTTTACTTGTACACAATTTCAATGTTTAACTTGACAAATAAAAATGACTACTTTTACTTGTATACAAATTCAATGTTTAATTTGGCAAATAAAAATGACTACTTTTACTTGCACACAAATTCAATGTTTAACTTGACACATAAAAATGACTACTTTTACTTGTACACAATTTCAATGTTTAACTTGACAAATAAAAATGACTACTTTTACTTGTACACAAATTCAATGTTTAATTTGGCAAATAAAAATGACTACTTTTATTTGTATACAAATCTTGTTTTAACATAACAAATAAAAATGATATTTTTGTTTTGTCGACAATTCTAATTCAACATAACAACTAAAAATGATATTATTTTTTTGTGTACGAGTCTACTTTTAATATAACAAATAAAAATGATATTTTCTATTTGCATACAAATCTATTTTTAACATAACAAATAAAAGGGGATATTCTTATTTGTATACAATTTCTAGTTTTTAACATAACAAATAAAAATGATATTTTTATTTGTTTACAATTCTCATTTTTAACATAACAAATAAAAATGATACTTTTATTTGTTTACAATTCTAATTTTTCCATTATATTTAATAAAATCAACAGATCACCACAACAACATCAATCAATCCAAATCAAATCACGTACAATAACAACTGAATTTACGGCGTATATGTAAGAATTTCTAAACACGATAATAATTAATTAATTTCAATTATTAAAAAGGAAATTTCACACATAAGCTAAAAAATAATATCCTTAGCGAACAAATATCCGTGATGATTAAATACAGATGAAAATCATGGCAGTTTATAATAAATAACTATATAAGAAAATTTAGTGAGAGAGTTCTCAGCTTGATCGGTTTCAGAAATCGATTAATAATGACTGTTTTAATAAAATTAAACAAGCATTTAATTTTATCAAAAATTCCTTCTAGCTCCATTTCTGTTTTGGTTTGTTCTAAAATGTAGTGTTCGTTTAGAGGATTCCATCGGATCCAGTTTTGCAGAATTCTGATATCGTATGAGAAAGATATTGTAATTTGTACATAGATTACATAATGAAATTAATTAACGAAATAATTAACAAATTATTCAACCTAATTAATTTTCAGCCGTTCATTTTCTGATCTAAAGGCCATGCTTCATCTTCCTTTTGATAGTGTATCGGTCCAGGCTACGGCTCCTTCTTCGATCATAGGGTTTCAATTTGCACAAAAATCGAGATGTTGAACGTCGATCCAAGGTGGCCAGTCGAGGCGCCTTTGCCTCTCCTCCTCCAGGCTCAAAAATTGTGCAACTCACATGTCCTCCCTCCCCTAAAAACGCCTACCGCTGCTCTTTGAGCTTGAAATCCGTACCTATTTCAGCACCATAAATAATCAACTCCGTATGGATTGAGGAGCATGAAATTCTCTTCCATTTTCGCTTTTAATTCATGAATTAGTTTGCCATGATTTGAGAGATTTTAATGAGGGAAATTGGGAGCTTTTTGGCCATAGTTTTATGATATGGCGGCGGCTTAGAAATGAAATTAGGGTTTCTGGAATTTTCTATTGGCTGTTTCTATAGGTTTTAATATTATTTAATTTCTTTAATTTCATTTCCCCTAATGTGCCTCTTCACATATAGTAGGTTACAAAAGAATTAAGTTAGCTGATTAGGCATGATGGGACCACAAATAACAAAGAGAAAGAGAATAAAAGGAATAAAATGAATGTTTGATTTATTTTCTCTAATTGTTATGTTGTGCAACTTTTTATATTTCAAAACACATAATACTAAATATCATAATTTAAAGAACCTATTCAATGGGCAGAAAAGAATAAACAGAAGAAAAATATATGTACATAAAGGTGATTTGTTTTTTTTATTATTAAGAAAAAAATGTTGAAAAACAAAAAAGGGGGAAAGAAAAATAAGGGGTGTAAATATAAGGAATAAAAGCATGCAAAAGAGACATGATGTGAAAAATAGAATAAAGGAAAGAAATTAATAGAATAAAGGATAATGAATTAATTGAATGAAGGAGATAAATGAATGCATGGTTAATGAAGGAAAATAATGTGCATTAAACATGAATGGACAAATAAGTTATGCATAATTTATTTTTTCTTTGAAAAGAATTAATCATGAAAACGTTATTTTAAAATTGAGGAAAAATTGAAAGAGATAGAAGTGAAAGGGAAAGAAAAGGAGAAGAAGAAGAAATACAATGAAATATTTATGAAAGGATAAATAATAAAGTGGAAAATAGGCAAAAGCACAGACTTTAGAAAAAATTTAGTCCGGAGGACGCCAAGTTTTAATTTTAGGTTGAAGGAAAAAAATTAGACTGAAGGACAATGCTAAATATAGTTAGCATTTTCTGCAGTGTAAAATTGAATAATGCTAGTTAAAACTAGCATTTTCGTGTAGTATAAAAAACTGAATATAATGCTAATTACATTTAGCATCTTCCTTCAGCTTAATTTTGGTTCAAAGTTTGTCCTTCAGACTAAAAATAAAACTTGGTGTCCTTCAGTCTAATTTTTTTGGTAATGTTTGTCCTTTTCCCTAATTACCTCAAATGTGTCAACTTGGAAGGAGACAAATGGTGCAGTTATTAAGGAAATAACAAATAGAGGAAGGCATTAAAAATGGAGCAACTATTCACACTTCAAAATTAACTAATTAATGAATGTTTGAACATGTAATCTACGTTTTGAATTCTTAAAAGTTACATTTTTAATTGACAGGGGAAATATTTAAGAGGATAGCCAAAGATACGTATATATACCTACATACATACATATTTACATATATATATAGTCATAATTTATTTCATTTAGAACCTACACATTATTTTCAATCAATATTTCAATATAAATAAATTTTAATAAAGTTCCTAAGGCATTTTTTTCCTTGGCATGTAGTCAAAAGATTGTTGGAATTTAAGGATAACATCCTTGCTATTAACATCTAATTGAGGAAATATTTTAAAATTATTTTTTACTCTTTGTATATTTAAAATGTGCATTAAACAAGCGTCTACATGAGTTATGTCAATCAACATTTAAATCTTAGGATTTAAGCTTTCCATCAATAAATGTAATCTTACAATCAACAAACTTAAATATTAAATTAAAATATAAATTTAATCATTTAATCTTAAAATTTAATTCAATTTTTCAAGAACAAATTAAATTAAACAAACTAGAAATTCAAGTATAAATCTCTACGTTCAAATCCTAACTCAAACTTAAAATTTCAAATTGAATATCATAAATTGATTTACACAGTCAAATCAAAATTAACTATTTTGAGTATTCATCCATGCAATTATTCATAAACAATTCAATTGTTATAAATCACCATTTATCTAATTACAAATTGTTTATTAGAAATAAATTTGAAATCATTCATAAATAACATAATAATTATACTAAAAGAACTTTTTTCTTTCTTTTTTTATTTATATTCAATATTTTAATTTTAACAATGGAATTTTTAAATTCTGACGCATTTTCTAACAAAGTTTTCCTTATATATTTTTTTAAATTGGTTCTGATTTTCCGGGTTGTTACAATCTCCCCCACTTAAAAATCTTTTCGTCCTTGAAAAGGAACAGATCTGAAAGTTGTTTAATTAACCAACTCAACATTCATTCTTTTATTGGTTTCAATAATTTTTTTGAGTTGATCTAATAATCGCACAACACAATCATCAATCAATTAGTTGATTAGCTTTTCGAATATGTATAACTTTTGTATATTCAAAAATCATATTTTCTAAAATCGTATTTTCTAAAATCGGATTATATATATAATCGCAAATACGTTAATTATAAACTTGTCACTCTCAACTCATTCTAGGGCATTTCCAACCCCATCTCTCACGAGTTTTCTCATTCTAAGATACTACTAATCCTATCTTTAATGAGTATTCTTTTATAGGATATTTTTAATCCTACCTCTGATGAGTCTTTTGTTCAGTTCTAATGAGTTGTACCCCAAAGATTTGAGTTAACCAAAGCTCTGATACCAGCTGTAACTATACGGATTTCGCCTGGACCTAATCAATCGCAAAATCGACCAAGACCGTTCGAATCCCACATACGCTAACTCTGGGCATACAACACATCAAAACAAATAACAAAAGACTTTTATAAACATCATAATAATGTTACATCAGAGTACAGAATATCATAGTACATCGAAATATAATACAACGGAAGATTAATTTACAATAAATGTACTATAATGCAGCGAAAACAAATAACACAGCGGAAGACTATCAATGCTATGGACACAACTTCGATCCAGAATACTATTCAATAAATATATATCTGCAAAACAAGCCACTCGACTGCCCGTGTGGAAAATAAGGGCACCTGAGTTTGCAAGTGAAACAAACTACGAGTCAGTCATGGGACTGATATGAGAAATCTTACTTAACTTATCTAATAATAAGGCTAATCACAGGACCACGCCGCTAAGGCGGAACGGGTTTACTCCATTGGATTGTCAGGGCATAAAATAAGTAAATCTTTTAAAACAACGCAATTCTTTTTAGAAAAATGAAATCATTATAAGAATCAAGTCCCATCACACAATGGAATATGGAAACCGAAGGATAGAGTTTTACCTTATAATGATCAAACATGCTTGATACGTATAAAACAATATTTAATATTATTATTAGTGTCTAATCAGTTTAAAATACTTTCATAATAAATGTATCAATCCTAGACGGCATAGTACCCCATCCTACTATGTCGCCATACATAGGTATACAATCAAATCCATAATGTCGTATTGGAAATTGGGTTTCCATCATGATTCCAGACTAGGGATGGCTCCTCACCGATTCGAGACACTCTTGCAAATGCCTCAGGATTCAGACGCTAGCGAACCCTTGGATGCGGTAGGGTCGGTCCACGAATACTTTAGTGGATTGGCGATTCCTGAACAATATGTTTCCTGGTCCTATTGGACATATCACTTGGCCAGTAGCGACCAGTATCCGAGGCCTCGCAAAATCCATCATCCACATATGTAAAAATGTCTGGGCTCCAAATCATGACACCACTTCTAACTAGAAAGAAACGCATGCACTCCCTACGGTCCTTATCCTGTTTTTGACTCATACCAGGGTGTGAGGCTGGCGAAGTAACGCTTGAACACAAAGCTATGCCTAAACAAGCTATGCTTTGATCATCAACCACAAGGCTCTGCTTTTCAACAAAAGCCTTGATCATTTGCATCTTGGCATGCCACATTGGCAATTCACGCTATGTAACTGATGTTTATCAATATATAACCTCTGAGCTCGTATGTCTCAAAGAAGGGTGTTAAGCAAGAGAATAAATTCTTCGCCACCAAACAAATATATATTAAATATAAATCAATTAACACAAAACAAAATCTAATGTCAGATACACATCCATTTACAAGTCCATTCTGGGTTTGAACAAAACCGGGGACACCTTATTCCTCGTCCAATATGTCCAATACGGAAGAGAGGTGCTCGCATATCCGGACAATCAATAAGTACATCTGGAAAACTTCCACTTTTAACCCTTTACTGGGAGCTACCCAATGCCGAGCATCAGTAGTCGTCCATTCGATGTGAAGATCGTTGGTCTTCAATCAACGTCTCCAATGTCTTCGATTTAAATCGTCGTATAATTATTTGAAATGAGATTGAAATCGGTCTTTTCAACTAATTCTTGAATATATATAATTTAAATCATTTTATATCATTAATATTATTTTATAACGATTTATTGCTATTTTTATTTATATAAAAATAACCCAATTTAATTCAACGACGCTTTAGGTCACTATGCGGCCCTGGCGCTGTTTCTACCCAAATTTGATTTACACATTTCTCGAAATCTAATTGTTGTATTTTAACAAATTTTATACCGTTGGAAAGATTTTCCCAAAGCGGACCTAACGGTTTTAGTTTTGGGAAAATTCGATGGTCGGATCTTTCGGTATAATCGTTTAAAATTACTGTTCCGAAACGCGAAATACCGCGCGCGATTCGTTTAATTTTAATTTATATTTATATATAAAAAAAATATAAATATAAATCACTCGACAATTCCACTAACATGTTTAACATGCCAAATAAAAGAATGTTTTATTTTGCATAACAATTTAAATGTTTCTAATGACAAATAAAAAGAAATTTTATTTGCATACAAATTCCTATATTTTCTAATAACAAATGGAAAAAAGGATTTTGTTTGCATACATTTCCAATGTTTCCTAATAACAAATAAAAAGAAATTTTATTTGTATACATTTTCTACATGTCTCTAATAGCAAATAAAAAAGGAGTTTTATTTGTATACATTTCCAATGTTTTCTAATAATAAATAAAAAGAAATTTTATTTGTATACATTTTCTACGTGTCTCTAATAACAAATAAAAAGAAGTTTTATTTGTATACATTTCCAATGTTTTCTAATAACAAATAAAAAGAAATTTTATTTGTATACATTTTCTACATGTCTCTAATAACAAATAAAAAGAAGTTTTATTTGTATACATTTCCAATATTTTCTAATAACAAATAAAAAGAAATTTTATTTGCACAATCTTTCTACATGTTTCTAATGTCAAATAAAAATGTATTTTATGCGCATAAGCTTTCTACATATTTCTAATGTCAAATAAAAATGTCTTTTATTCGCATAACCTTTCTATATGTTTCTAATGTCAAATAAAAATGTATTTTATTCGCATAACCTTTCTATATGTTTCAAATGTCAAATAAAAGTGTATTTTATTCGCATAACTTCTCTACATGTTTCTAATGTCAAATAAATATGTATTTTATTTGCATACATATTCTATTCTTCTAATGACTAAATAAAAATACACTTTGTCTGTAACAATTCAGATTTCATCCGGACCTAATCGATCGCTAAAATCGACCGAGACCGTTCAAAACCTGAATACGCTAACACTGGGCATACAACACATCTGAACAAATAACAGAAGACTTTTATTACATCATAATAATGTTACATCAGAGTATAGAATATATCAGAGTACATCGATAAAATACAGCGGAAGATAATTTACAATAAATGTAATACACCGCACGTCGGAAATATAAACTAACACAGTGGAAGACTATCACTGCTCTGGATACAGCTTTAAGCTTCGATCCAGAATCCTACTCAAAATGAATATCTGCAAAACAAGCTACTCAATTGTCCGTGTGGAAAAGAGGGCACCCGAGTTTGCAAAGTGAAACAAACTACGAGTCAGTCGTGGGAGAAATCCTTCCTAAATTATCTAACAATATGGCATATCACAGGACTACGCCGCTAACGTAGAATGGGTTTACTCTATAGGATCTCCAGTGCATAAATAAGGTAAATCGTTAAACAACGCAATGCTATTATAACAACCCGAAACTTCCCCGTCTCCGAAGAGAAGACGAAGAACGGATTACTTTGAGAACAAGACGAATCAGAACACAAACAGAATAACATTTCATTGCTTATTACAATAATTTCATTAGAATAAAAGAATATTCCAGAGTGTCCATGAATAATATACAAAACAAAAATATCAGAGAATTACAATTTACAATTTACAATGCAGCGGAAAATAATACAAAACACAACTAGAAGAAATACATAGATACAAAGCTTTCCGAGTATAGTTCCAGCTGTAAACTAAGTTCCTGTGAATATAAATCTGCAAAACCAAAACTACTAGCTGCCCATGTGGAAAATAGGGGCACCCAGAGTTTAGGTTAAAATAGTAAACTCCATGTCAGTCATGTGACTTGTGTGAGAACTAAAACAGTTATTTATTTGATTTTAAAGTTAGGTAAATCAAGGGACCACGTCGTATAACACGGAACGGGTTTACCCCCAAGAATACCAGTTCATAAAACAAACATCGCAATGCTAAATAAAGAACAGTGAAGCTATTATAAGACTGAGGTCCCATCACACAATGCAACGCAAGCCGGAGGATAGAGTTTTTACCTTATAATAGCCAAAAATGCTTGGTACGTGAAATTTCATATTTTACTATTACTATAAGTGTATAGTGTCAAAACAATTCCACATATAAATGTATCAATCATGGACGGCATGAGTGCCCCATCCCACTGTGTTGCCATATTAGGCTCTATAATCAAAACCGCAAAGTGTCGTATCGGAAGTTGGATTTCCATCTGTGAACTAAGACAAGGGATCGTCCTTACCGCTTCGAGACAATCTAGACCATGTCTCAGGTCAGAGCTCGAGTGACCTTTAGATCGTCAGGGTCGGTCCACTCGATGTGGATAAAAACGCCTGAACACTAAGTTTCCTCGCCCTATGGGGCGTAAATCTGGTCTGTATAAAGACCATCCATCAGCCCCGGAACGACCGATATAACCGAGGCGCCTCGCATTCCAACAACCACATGAGTCAAACTTGTTAGACTTGTAAAACCACTGACACCACTCCTAGCTAGAAGGAAACACATGTCCTCCCTGAGGTCCTCTCCCGTTTCTGGTTCACACCAGGGTGTGAGGCTTGCGAATTAACGCAACACAAAGCTATGCTATATTAAAGCCGTGCTTTGATCATCAACCACAAGGCTCTGCTTTTCAACAAAAGCCTTGATTATTTCATCTTAGCATGCTACACAGGCAATTCACGCCATGCAACTGACGTCTATCAATCACACAGAATGAAATCCAATGTCGGACACACAGTCAATTTACAAGTTCGTTTTGGGTCTGAACGAAACCAGAGGCACCTTATTCCTCTCCCATATGTCCAATACAGGGGAGAGGCCTTCGCATATCCGGTCGATCTCCAAGTATGTCTGGACGATCACCACTTATTATCTTGTCTTGGGTGTACGGCCCAATCAAGACATCAGCAGTCATCCAAACGATGTGAAGACCTCCTGTCTTCAACCACCGTCTTCATCTTCGACTAGTCGTCGTATCAGTTATTCAGAATGGGATAAACCCGGTCTTTCCGAATAACTCGCGTATTTTCTAAATAAGTGTTACACAAACACAACATACGCCTCATTCCAATCCAGAATATTTCTTTACTCAAATATTCTTATACTTTGGGAAAGGTTCCCATTAATTTTATCAAAGATAAATTCTTTAAATTTATTCTTTAATCTTCCTTTGAATATCAATTCAAAACCAAATCTTGGTTTATCCAAACTAGTCAGGATTAGCGCACCTTACCGAAGTAATCATTTGTTTAATTTCCCAATCCCAACATATTCA
The DNA here is from genome assembly GCA_030737875.1 of Allium sativum. Classification (NCBI taxonomy): domain Eukaryota; kingdom Viridiplantae; phylum Streptophyta; class Magnoliopsida; order Asparagales; family Amaryllidaceae; genus Allium; species Allium sativum. Next base: position 81,959,321 of record CM060914.1, read on the forward strand.
TCCCATGAAGAAAATTGGTAATACTTCATATCTAATACTAAGGTGTTATCAGTAAATTCAATTACCATTTCACGTTCAAATCTAACTAAAGGTTTAACTATCGCCTGGAGCAAAACTGGTGATACTCCATTCTCGATCATATCTTGAATTTGATAATTTTAGCTATTAAATTCACCCTTCAATCTATTTAAAGATTCATTAAAACTCTAATTCAGTTTTAATTTCCAAAAATCATTACTTAATGATTATTCAAAGTTAAGAAATTATATCTTTAACTGGGTTAAAGAACTAATGTCATTTAAAACACAGCTCGTGATAAACCCAAAATCACATTCCATTAACAATGGAAACTTCACGGAATACAGATCAACATATATAATCGATATGAACTTCCATATTCAACCGATAATATAAATGGAATAACGGCCAAGCCTCTTAAATTCCATATATAGTAACAGTCTTCCTCTAAAGAAGTCCACTTCGATTATTAGCAAATCAAATTCCATTCCATTCCAATTTATTTTATTAAATTGGAAAACTTCACTTTGGAAAATTTCCCTTAAATCTTAACAAAAGATTTTTAAATTCCAAATAACATTTCACTGTAAATCGGGTTAAAGAACGAATGTCGTTAAAAACACAGTTTACGATAAACCCAATTCACATTCCATTTTATTCCAATTATTAAAATATAATCGGAAACTCTAACAATCTTAATTAAAAGATTTATTCTCTTCACATGGGGTTCAAGAACAGTGTTACTGAAGACACCATTCACGACAAACGCAAAATCCCATTTGATATTAAATACAAGGCTCTGAATAGAAAATATATCGGCTTATATTCAATATCAAATAATACAACCAACAAATACTGTATTGGAAATAACGATATAAATATATCTTTTAAACTTCCATAACAGTACCTGTATAATCAAGAAATCCATTATCGAAATATTTCAAAGATAATTTTGATTCTAATCCATTCCAATTCATATATTGGAAATTATGGTTATTTTTAAAACCATTTCAAAAATCCAGTTTATTTATTTAAAAATAACGGATTATAATTCTAGTTAATAACTAGTTCATTTCGATAAAAATATATTTTTATCTTTTCAAATATGGAGTTTTTCATCCCAATTCTTTCCAAATCATTTCTTATGATTTTACGCTAATTATTGATATTTTTAATAATTATATCAAGGCCCGTACAGTCGATTTGCATAAACGGCCATCGAACTACACTTATAGCGACCTTTTCCAAATTTGATTTGGACATAATTCCAAATCCAACTATTAGATTTCAAATCTATAATATTCATTAGAAAGCTCGTTTCAATACGAACCCAACGGTTCCGGTTTTAGGAGAATCCGACAGTCGGATATCCCGTAATGTCCATTCGAAGTCTATGGTCGAAATTCACGAACTGCCGCAGCGCTGCGCATTCTATTCAGGCCATTATATTATATATAATATATATTTCATCGATTTCCATTTAAAATGTATTTTATAAATTGTTTTAAATTCGTTTTCAAAAACGATTTCAACTTTATATTCAATTTCAAATCAAAATTTCCATATCATTAATATATAAATGATGATATTATCAAAACATTAGATTTTGAAATCAATTCCTTTTCAATATTCATTATAAAAATGAATAAAATCGATATAAATATCGTTCACGTCCAAATGGCGTTAATCTAATCAACACAGCTTTATATATTTAAATATATTCGTGTCCATCCCAAATCGGACATCAAAATCATATTTTGATCTTTTACTGAATATTATTTTTAAAATATTTGTTATTTTTAAATAATCGTTATTTTAAAATATTCATTCTTTCTGAACTGGAATCAGACACAGTCAATTACCATATAATTTCATTTATATGGATATCATACAATACATATATACAACAACAATGATAAACAATCAACCATCATCCAGAGTGCATTCTAAACTGCACAAGCATTAAATATAAATATTTAACGCTTACCACAGCCTGTCAACCAACCGATTGACATACAACTAAACAATTGGGATTAGTGTACGTTAAATATCATCCCAACACCCATGTGGGTTTCAACCAACAAATACTGAATATTATTTGTGTAGTTGGGCGATGTGTAAAGTATATCATCTCAATCCATATCAGTAAAATGGGTGTTCATAAACAAATCGCCTGATTTGTAAATGAATATTTATTTTATTCATATCAACATTAAAAATTATATTTTTGATGATAAAATATTTTATTCAACATATGAATATCCTATTCAGTTCATTTATACAATAAAAATAATAATTTTGTTGTTCTAACATATTTTAGAAAATTTTGACAGCATAACGGCGCGATGTCAAAATCGGGTAATGTCTAGCATTACCCCTCTCCTATATTGGCTCGCGCCATACACACATAACAATTCTAATCCATTCATTTCACCCAAACAACCAAATTCAACCAAATAATCTAATCAACCAATCCAAACAATCAAACAAGTCGTCCATGGTCTGTGGACGACGGGGAACAGTTCATATATGCAATTATAAAATAAATAAGTGCATAGGAAAATTATAGTGAGGAGTTCTCACCTTTGGGTTCTACTCTGTCATTTCATTTCTGAATTTCTGAACCGTTTGAATTTTTCCGTGATATCAACGCAATCCTTTTTCATGTTGTTCATAGTAAAAACTACATTTTTAATATGATGTTTATACATTAAAAATCGTACTTTTAATCAACGATATTTATATTTAAAAATCACATTTTTCTTTCAATGTTACATATATAAAAATCATATTTTTACCTCGTTATTATATATAAAAGTCTTGTTTTTACATCGTTAAAAACCATATTTTAATATCGTTATTATATAAATAAAAATCGAATTTTTATATTGCTACTACATATATAAAAATCTTATCTTTTCCAATGTAAAAATCGAATCTTTTTAATGTTAAAAATCAAATCTTTCTATTGTTAAAAATCAAATCTTTCTATTTTCAAAAATCACTTCTTTATATTTTATACATATTAATAAAAATCAATCTTTTTGCATATAAAAATCTATTCTTTTCGTGTATAAAGATCATTCCTTGTCATTTTTAAAGATCAAAACTTTATGTTATCCATTTCATAATGAAGACCATATTTTTATACATCGTCATACATACATAAAAGATTACATTTTTATATGATTAAAAATCAAACCTTTTTAGATGCAAAATAATGTATATATTTTTTCTTTTCCCATAAAAATCAGATTTCTAACTTGATTAAACTAAACTAAATATTTTAAATAAACTAAAACAAAATAAAATAACAAAAAGACATACAACAAAAAAAGGGGCTGAGGGGGTGAATTGGAGGCACAAGGGGGGTCTGGTTCGTCGGAGGCAGAGGAGTGGCTAGTGGTAGCGACTAAAGGGGTGGCGACTTGTAATAACCCGGAAAATCAAAACCAATTTAAAATTTTTATTTTGGCAATTTTATTGAATTTTTGATAATTTAAAATTAATTATTTTAAATAATAATGACGAGAAATTTATTTTGAATAGAATTAGATGTATATATTTATTTTTAATTATAAAAGGAATTGAAAATGGCGCGGTAGTTTGAAAATTCGATTTCAAAATTCAAATGAATGTACAGGATTCAAAATAAACCGGATTATAGTGAAGCCAAAAATATTAGAATCTATTTGAGAATATCTTTCCAACGAATCCAAAAAATTGAAATTTCAGAGCGGGAATAAAAAGTTATGCCCAGTTGAAATTTCAGAATAGTCGTTATGGAAAATATAGCCCTTAAAAACGGAAATTTTGCAAACGACCTCTGTTTTCGACGAAGCCACTTTTGTCGGATCCGGGATGTCAAATTATTGCTAGATTCCAAAAATCATAATTTTCTGAATCAATATGTGAGCGTGGCAAAAGAAAACGTGTTTTGTCGGTTTCAGTCAATTTGGATCGACCAGAAAAAGGCCATTTTTCAAACGGTCTCCAAATTTGACAAAATTAGTTTTGTTAGAACCGTATCATCAATACGAATCTAGAAAATGTTTTTCGGAAAATTTTAAAGTCCGTACGTGGCCCCGATAAATTGAAAAGTACGTTCAAAATAGAATATATAGATTTAAAGTTTGATTTAAACGGAAATTGAATGAAATAGTCGAATCAGCTTAAGAAACATATCCCATTGTGTTCGGAACGGGGGTATTACTCTAGGGGCGACAGTTGGTGGGTTCTATTTAGAGTTCGAAATAAAAAGTTTCTTTTTGAAAATTCAATTAAATAAATAAATATATATATATATTAATACCTATACTTTCTCTACCCTCCTCACCGTTCGAAACAAAAGAAAAAGAAAAAGAAAAGGGGGAGCGATGGAATGCTCAGCCCCCACGTCGCGCCGCCGCGACCTTGGCCCGCCGCCGCTAGCGTGAGGCGCCCCCTTTCTCCTCTGCACCTCCTTTCCCCTCGTTCCCCTTCTCCGTTCGAGCCCAGCCCCCCAAATCGAGCTTCCTCTTAAACCTAGGCCGCCACTTCGTCGGAAGCCGCCCTAGCCTACCTCTGCCGATAATGGCGCTTCTCCCCCGACGCTCCGACCATCTCAGCGCATCCTAAACCCCCCCCTCCTCCTCCGGGACACTGTAAGTTCTTATTTATTCATTTCTTTTATTTCCTTTTTATATTATTTTATTATGAAATTAGTTTTATCCTTTATAATATATACAAATACATATGGTTTCAAAAATATAAATACATATGGGTTTGAAAATGAAAAAGAATAGATTTTTATAATATGAAAGACGAGATAAAAATATGATTTTTATACTATAGAGATAATAAAAATATGATTTTTATAATATGAATAACAATATGAAAATATCAAATTAGATTTTTATATATAGAAAGGCGGGATTTTTATATGTGAAAAATAGATTTTTATATAAGGAAAGGATATGATTTTCATAATATAAAAATGCGATTTTTGTATGAAGAAATTTGAAGTAAAAATTTAGTTTTTATTATGTAGTAGCGATAAAAAAAATTCGATTTTTATATATATGAAGTAGAAATAAAAATGTGATTTTTATTTATGAACAGCGTGGAAACATGGAATTGGAATGTCGGGTAAATCCAAACCATCATCCGCAAAGAATGATGGAGTGGATCCCCAAGGTCAGAACTTCTCACTTTGAATTTTATTTTCTAGTTAATATATACTAGGATGCAGACGGTGCTTAGCAGCACCCGACACCCGTTGTCCACAAACCTTGGATGACTTTTTTGTTTGTTTGATTTTGTTGTGAAAGTTGATTGTGTGATGTGAAATGGAATAAAATATTTTATAGTTAAAAATATTTTATAGTTGAAAATATAATTTTTAACGTGTATATGAATAAAATAAATATTTATAAACAAATCAGACGATTTGTTTATGTATACACATTTGACTGATATTCATTGGGACGATAAATTTTACACATCGCCCAATTGCACAAATAAAATTCATTATTTGTTGATTGAAACCCCACACTGTAACAACCCGGAATTTGGGGCCAATTTAAAATTTTTATTTTAGAGATTTTAAAGGTGTTTAAATAGTTGAAATGAATTATTTTAAATAAAAATGACTAGAAATTTATTTTGATTGGATTTAATATGAGTATGTTTAATTTAATTATAAAAGGAATTAGAAAAAGGACGGTAGTTTGAAAAGTCAAACCTGAACTTTGACTGACTACACAGGATGCAGAATAAACCGAATTTTGGTGAAACGAAAATATTTAAATCTGTTAATGAACATCTTTCTAACGAATCTGAAAAATAGAAGTTTCATACTGGGAATCAAAAGTTATGGCCAAATGAATTTTCAGAAAGGTCGCTATAGAGAATATATCGCCCTTGAAAATAGACATTTTGCATACGACCTCGAAACTCGACGAAACTACTTTTGTTGGATCCAGGATGTCTAATTATGGCTAGATTTCAAATTTCATGATTTTTGAAGTTAATATGTGAGTGTGGCAAAGGAAAATGTGTTTTGGTCAATTACAGTTAAATTGGATCGACCAGAAAATGGCCATTTTTCAAACGATCTCAGAATTCGACGAAATTAGTTTTTTTAGGACCGTATCATCAAAACATAACCAAAAATAATTTTTTCGGATTTTTTTGAGTTCGTATGTGACCCCGGTAAAATTAGAAAGTACGTTCGAATTTAATATTAAAGAATTAATTTGAAAATAAAGAAAACATACTGTAAACTTCAGAATTTGACTTCGGCAATAGCGCCATCGCGTTCAGAAAACGTCAAAACATGTTGTTCGATAGTCGTTGGGGTCCGTTTGGAGATCGTACGGGAAAACCCTAATTTTAGGATTTAACTAAAAAAAGGAAATACACTTAAGAATACACGTATAAATACGGGGCATTATTCATCGTCTTTTCCTCTCGTTACCAGCCGCCGCCCCCGTTTTCTACATCAAATTTTCAAACCCCTATTCCTCCTCCTTCGCTCAAAATTAGACCACCCCACCGTGGAACTTTTTAAAGCCCTCTTCCTCCTCTTCAATCCCATATAAGATTCATCTCCTATCGAGCACCAGAGCTCGAGTTTCGAGCCTCCAAACCCGCGCCCTTCTTTCCGCCGCTGGGCCCCACAGGCGCCACCAAGTTGGCTACCTCCGACTGACGAACATTCGCCTCTCCACCCCCTTCGACCTCCAACAACCCGTTCCTTAAACCATCAACTATAGCTCGCCAATTCTCGAATCAAAGTTTTGAACAAACCGAAAATTTTACGGTATGAACAACTCAGATTTGGCTACACTTATTTTTGTTACAGCACAGTTGTTAAAAGTAATTGTTAATTAAAAATGGATAATAAATTCATACGAACTCCGAATCTGAAAATTTCAGATCTGACGGAACCGTGACGACGAATAGACTTTGCTGAAACTGATTGGAACATTTTCTGACTCTCTGTTGATTGTAGATTCGTGCGATAGCAAGGTGAGATTCTCTTTTTGATGAATTTAATTTATTAGATCATTAATCGTTATTTAATTGAACGATGAATGAAATAGAATTGAGATGTGATAATATTCTGAATGATGGTTTATTTGTATGTATAATTTCAGATCTGCTAGTTAAAAATTTCAAATCTGTATGTGGTGAAAAATTTGCATAATCATATTGTTTAATTCTGTCGAATTATACTTTGTTGGTATATTATAAATCATATATATGTAAACCCTGTTGCTATTTGTTCTGATTAGACCCAATATAATATTTGTATGATGTTCCTAGGATTGAAGTATGACGACATGGTAGAAAATTTACAATTTGTCACACGGTGAAAAATTACATTTTGATGTAATTCACTAAGTCAAGAATTTGCGGTGTAATGAAAATTACATTTCGATGTAATTAATAAGATATGGTTTTGCTCATTTGAGAAATAACATTATTTATACTGTAACTAAATAAGTTTTTGCATTGTTAATATAAAATTACATTTTTTAAATTTAAATCAAAAGTTAGGAATTTGCATGTAGACTAGAATTACATTTTCATATGTAATTAAAGGTAGGATTTACAGTGTAAATAAAATTACATTTTTCATATGTAATTAAAGGAAGGATTTACAGTGTAAATAAAATTACATTTTTCATATGTAAGAAAAAGTAGGATTTACAGTGTAAATAAAATTTACATTTTTCATATGTATAAATAAAGTAGGATTTTGACATGTAATGAAAATTTACATTTTAATTAATGTAAATAAAGTAGGAATTTTCACCGTATGAAATTTACATTTATTTTTAATGTAAATTAAGACATGATTTACACCTTATGAAATTTACATTTATTTTTAATGTAAATTAAGACATGATTTACACCGTATGAAATTTACATTTATTTTTAATGTAAATTAAGACATGATTTACACCGTATGAAATTTACATTTATTTTTAATGTAAATTAAGACATGATTTACACCATATGAAAATTTACATTTTTATTAATGTAAATAAAAATAGGAATTTTCACCGCATGAAAATTACATTATTTTTAATGTGATTAAAATTTGAATTTACCCCGTATGGAAAAAAAATTACATTTTTCTATGTAATTAGAATAGGAGTTTGCATCGTATGATAAAAACAACATTTTTATATGTAAGTAAAACATGAATTTCCATCGTATGATAAAAATTACATTTTTATATGTAACATATTATGAGATTTACAATGTAAATTAAAATTTACATTTTTGTAATGTAAGAAAGAAGTAGGATTCACATTAAAATTAAAAATTACATATTTATATGTAATTAGAAATAGAATTTACATTGTAATTAAAAATTACATTTTTATAATGTAAATAAGAAGTAGAGTTTGCATTGTAATTAAAAAATTACATTTTTATAATGTAAATAGGAAGTAGAATTTGCATTGTAATTAAATTTACATTTTATATGTAAATTTAGAATAGGATTCACACTGCAAATATAAGTTACATTTTTATTATGTAAATAAGATGAATTTACATTGAAATTAAAAGTAGGATTTTGCAATGTATCAAAATTTACATTTTTACATGTAAATAGAAAATAGGAATTTACATAGGAATTAAATTTACATTTTTACATGTAAATGAAAAGGATGGAATTTACATTTTTAATGTAAGTAAAGAATGAATTTAGGATGCTGTAATATTATCTTCATTCTCAAATGAATTAAAATTTAATGAGGATCAGTAGTTGTTTAGAGCGTTGTTTAAATCAAACGACATTATTACGATTAAACGATTATATATATATAAATATAATTAAAATCAAACGAATGGAATGCGGTAGTTCGCGTTTTGAAACCGTACCTTTAAACGACTATACCAAAAGATCCGACCGTCGGATTTTCCCAAAACTGGAACCATTAGGACCGTCATGGAAAAATCTTTTTAACAATATAAAAAATGTTAAAAACCAACAGTTAGATCTCGAGAAATGTGAAAATCAAAATTGGTTGAAAGCAGCGCCATAGTCGCCCATTGACTCAAGGCGCCGTTATATAAAATTTAATTATTTTAAATAATTAAAATAGGAATAATCGTTATAAAATGATATTAACGAATAGGAAGGAATTTAAATATGTGTATATATACGAGGATTATTTGGAAAGTCCGAGTTCTCTCATTCCAAATAATCAGTGACGCTAAAGATTAAAGTATGAAGACGGCGTATGAAGACCGTGAATCTTCCATCGAGAGGACAACGATCGAGACCCTGATTGGATTTGCTCCCAAATCAGGGGTCATGGTCATTGCCCAAACGAACATGTTGATTTCACGGGTTTGGTTTTCGCTCAGACCCAGAGCATAAGCTAATAAATGGATTGTGTGTCTGACATCGTACTCCATTAAATATCATGTTATTAAACTTCTGTCGAATGTATGAATGTTTGGTGGCGGAGAATTTATTCTCTTGCTTAACACCCTTTCATATGTTTCGGCAAAGGCTTGGTAGTGTGATATGGAGTGACAGTGTGGCATAATAAGATGCAACAATCAAGGTACCTTGTTGAAAAGCAGAACCTTGTGGAGATGATCAAAGCACAGCTTGGATAAGCATAGCTTTGTGTATTACGTAGCTTCACGAACCTCATAAACCGGTAGAGTCTAAAACGGGAGAAGGGAACGCAGGGAGAGCAGCACGTTTCTTTCTAGTTAGAAGTAGTGTCGGTGCTTAAAATGCCTGATATTTTACTTATGTGGATGATGGAATGAGGCGCCTCGGATGATAGGTCCTATAGGATCGGGAAACGTGTGTTCAGGAATAACTAATCCACGAACCTGTATATGTGGACCGGCCTTGCAGGATCCAAGGGTTCACTACGGGGGATCCTGAGAGACTAACTAGAGTGTCTCGAATCGGTAAGGAGCTCCTCCCTAGCCTTGACTCATGATGGAAACCAAATTCCAAATACGACCCTACGACTTTGATTGTATTACTAGTACGGAGGCATAGTATATGGTAGCTATGTTTCCTAGGATTGATACATTTATTTTGAAATATTTTCATATACACTAATAATAATATTAAACTCGTATTTACCATATTTAGCATGTTTAATCACCATAAGGTAAAACCCTATCCTCTGGTTTGTGTTGCATTGTGTGATGGGACCTGGGTCTTATGGTGATTCCATTTTTCTCAAAAGCATAACGTCGTTTTACGATTCACTTATTATTTATTCTGTCACTTTAAATTATGCACGGCAATCCATTGGGGTAAACCCGTTCCGCGTTAGCGGCGTGGTCCTTGGATTTGCCTTATTACTAGTAGTAAAATTAGTTAAGAATTCTCACACCAGTCCCACAACTGACCCGCTGTTTGTTTTCACCTTTTTTGCAAACTCGGGTGCCCTCTTTTCCACACGGGAAGCCAAGTAACAAGCTCATTCTTTGCTTGGAGTCTTTTCTTTGGGGCTGCTTATTATCTTTCTTGGATTTGCTTTCGTGGGGAGGTGATGACTTGGAGCTTGAAGCCATCTTTCATTTGCTACTATTGCATTTTTCTCTCTTTAATTTCAGACATCAAACTTGTTTCATTTCACGTTGTTTATGTTGGAGTTGGAACTTATTTCATTTTCTGCAAAGTTGATGTAATAATTTAGAATTCTGTGACTGTGGACTTTCTATGGTTGATGACATTATATTTCCGCTGCTATGATGTTGTTACTCTATGAATTTCCTATGCTATGTTGTATCTGTAATCTGTAATATTATATTTATGTTGTATTCCAAATGATCATTCCTTACTTTCATCCCGTGGAAGTTTGGGGTTATCAAAGTTCGTATCAGAGCTTTGGTTAAACTTAGCTTTGGAATATAACATATTTATAATAATTCGTTTACGTAGAATCACAACATTCTATGGCGAACATTTCATGTGAATACATAATAGTCAGTCATTCTATCATCATCTTTTCATCCGTCCTTTTATCTTTATCATTTCTTCAAATCACCATTATAGTTGTTCTGACTCTTTCCTTGATCGTACAGAACTAACTAGAAATGAGTACCGCTGCTGCTAGAGCTAGAAGAAGGCAAAATACTACCGAAACCGAGGAGCCTACTGTCCAACAACCACCACCACCGCAGCCCTTTGATTTTGATAAGGTGGCGAAGAAGTTCAAAAACCTAGGAGGAGTGCCATTCAAGTGTACTGAAACTGTGAAACAGGCTCAATCTTGGCTGAGGAACTGCGAAAAGATTTTTGGAGGATTGGAGCTAGAGGATCAAAGGAAAAGATCAGTGGCTTCATGGCTGCTACAGAAGGAGGCTCAAAACTGGTGGGACACAGTCACGGTTGGAGGGACTGCTGATAATATGACTTGTACAAGGTTTAAGGAGCTTTTCAATGACAAATACATTCCAAGGCAGGAGGTAGAAAGACTGCATGACGAGTTCGCCAATCTGAAGCAAGGTGACAAGACCATCTCAGAATATGTACTAATATTTGAAGACCTCTCCCGCTATGCCCCTGAATTGATTCAGGATGACTTTCAGAAGAACAAGAGGTTCATAAATGGGCTTGCGAGGAAATATATTGATAGAGTCACTGCCCACATCGACCTTTCTTTCAATAGGCTAGTGGAGTTTGCTTGTCGATATGAGGAGAATGATAAGAAAAATTCCCAACAAGATAGAGAAAGGAGCTTGGCCAACAATAAAAGGAAGCAAACAGAGAAGAAGACTGAAGGAATCAGTTCTGGAGCTGCTAAGACTCATGATAAGTCAAAGGTGCAATGCTACAACTACCAGAAGTTTGGACACTACAGCAAGGAATGCAGGAATCCAAAGAAGGCCCGAAGTGATGACACTAAGGAATGCTATAACTGCCACAAGAAGGGTCATATCAAGCCTAATTGTCCGCTGTTGAAAGGAGCGTAGATTGCACATGTGTATGAGGGGGCAAGTGCACCATCTTCTTCCGCACATACTTCTTCTGAAGGAGTAGGTAACCCTGATGTTTTAGATGGTACCATTTCTGTTAAAAACATTCCTGTTACTGCTTTGTTTGATACGGGTGCATCGAGAAGTTTTATCTCTAGCAACACGGTTAAGAAATTGAGATTAAAACAAAGGAGTCTTAAAGAGCCAATTAATGTTCATAATCCTGTAGGAGGTTCTACCACTCTAGATTTATTTTGTAAGGTGCCTGTATCCTACTCCTACTTCCAATTTCCATTTAACTTGATCATTATGAATTTTTTTGAGTTTGATATCATCCTTGGTCTGGATTGGCTAACAAAATTTGATGCCGAAGTAAGGTATGCAGATAGAATAGTTGAAATCAAAACAAAGTTTGGAGATATTATTTCCATACCTTGCCATGGTTCAAAATATGATAGAAGGGCATTTTGGTCTTCCCTCGAAGTCACTCCCGTTTCTTTAGAAAAGATCCCGATGGTCAAAAATTACGCGGACGTATTTGAAGAAGTAGACAATTTACCGCCGCAAAGAGAAATTGATTTCAGAACTGATCTTGTTCCAAATGCAAGGCCCGTAGTCCATGCTATTAGAAGGATGACTCCCAAAGAGAAAGAAGAGTTGAAAAACCAAACAAAACAGCTTTTATGGAAAGGACTCATCCGACCTAGCTTTTCTAATTGGGGTGCAGCTGTGGTGTTTGTCCCCAAATCTGACGGTACTCTAAGACTCTGTGTTGATTACCGCGATCTTAACAAGCAAACATTGAAGAACAAATACCCCTTGCCTCGCATAGATGATTTAATGGACCAATTTAATGGAGCCAAGGTGTTTTCGAAGATGGACCTAGCAACAGGTTTCCATCAACTCCGCATAGCCGAAGAATGCATACCTTTGACCGCCTTTAGAGGTCCTGACACATTCTACGAATGGTCAGTAATGCCGTTCGGTCTATGCAATGCTCCCGCCTACTTTGTTGACTTGATGAATAGGGTCTTCCGAGAGGTCCTAAAAAAATTCGTCCTAGTCTTCATTGATGATATTCTAATCTATTCTAAAACTAAGGAGGAGCATGAAGGGCATTTAAGGGAAGTGTTGGAGATTCTGCGAAGAAATGTTTTAAAAGCAAAATTTTCCAAATGCACATTTTGGCAAGAGGAAGTAAAATTCTTGGGCCATGTTGTGTCAAAAGAAGGAATTGCTGTTGACCCAAGTAAAATTGCCGCCATTCGAGATTGGAAGCAACCCAGTACACCCACTGAAGTAGGAAGCTTCCTAGGTTTGGCTAGATATTACAGGAAATTTGTCAAAGATTTTGCCAAGCTGTCTGGCCCATTAACAAAGCTCACTAAGAAGCATACCAAGTTCAATTGGACATCGGATTGTGAGGAGGCCTTCCAAAAGCTAAAAGTGAGTTTGACAACTGCTCCCGTACTTACCATCATCGATGGCAACCAAGATTTAAAGGTCTACACTGATGCTTCTCAAAGTGGAGGTCTTGGTGCAGTACTGATGCAAAGAGGTAAAGTTGTTGCATATGCAAGTCGTCAATTAAAGCTGCATGAGAAAAATTATCGTGTCCATGACTTAGAGTTGTTGGCCATAGTCTTTGCTTTAAAAATTTGAAGACATTATCTTTTGGGCGAAAAATTTGAATTATTCATAGACCATCAATCTTTGAAATATCTCTTCGATCAAAAGGATTTGAATTTAAGGCAGCAACGGTGGCTAGAATTTCTGGCGGCATATGATCTTGACATCTTATATACGCCGGGGAAAGCCAATGTTGTGGCAGACGCACTTAGTAGAAAGAACGTCATTGTCGCAAGCCTCATCATTACCCCTTCTTTGATTGATAAAATTTCTGCTCTTCAAAAGGAGGATGAGTTTATTCAAAGAATTATTAAGAAAATTCAAGAAGGTGAAAAAACGAGCTTCCAAATAGATCGCAAGGGTGTCCTTAGATTGCAAGGGCGGATTTGTGTTCCAAATGTCCAAGAACTCATAAGAGAAGCTTTAGATGAGGGTCACAAATCAAAGCTTTGCATCCATCCAGGCGTGAGCAAGATGTATCAAGATCTAAAGCGCACGTTTTGGTGGAGGTCTATGAAGAGGGATATATCCATCTATGTGAGTAGATGTCATACATGCCAACATGTTAGGAGCGACCAACAAAAGCTTGCGGGATTGTTGCAGCCATTGGAGGTCCCAAGTTGGAAGTGGGACCAAATCTCCATGGATTTTATAGATGGTCTGCCCCGTACTAGGAAAGGGAATGACAGCATATGGGTGATCGTGGACCGCTTTACAAAGTCCGCTCATTTCATGCCTGTCAAGTCCACTAGAACTGCTCAAAGTTTGGCGCAAATCTATTTCAAAGAAATCGTCAGGCTACATGGGTAATGAAGCTAAATCTTTCCTTTTATCATTATCTGAATGAAAATTCTCGTTTTTTGTTAAAATAATAAAAGAAAAATCTTTTGTTTTAAACAGAGTTCCTAGTAGCATTGTTAGCGACCGTGATCCTATCTTTGCTAGCAAATTTTGGGAAGCATTCCAAAATGAGTTGGGAACGAAGTTAAAACTCAGTGCCGCATATCACCCTCAGACTAATGGCCAAACTGAGAGGGTGAATCGCATTCTTGAGGATCTATTGCGAGCTTGCATACTCGATTTTGGAGGTTCTTGGGAGGATCACTTGCATTTAGTTGAATTCTCTTATAACAATAGCTATCAAGCAAGTTTAAGAATGTCCCCATTTGAAGCCTTACATGGTAGGCCATGTAGATCGCCAGCATGTTGGGTGGAAAAAGGAAATCGTCTAGTATTGGGTCCAGACATGGTCCGAGAAGCTTCAAACAAAGTTGATTATATTAAGAAACGATTATTGGCTGCCCAAAGTAGACAAAAGAGCTATGCAGATTTAAGAAGAAGAGAATTGGCATTTGAAGTGGGTGACTATGTCTATTTGAAAGTTGCTCCAATGCGAGGTGTAATCCGTTTTGGAAAGACAGGAAAATTAGCACCTAAATTCATCGGCCCCTTCCCTATTCTTGAGAAGATTGGCACCCTAGCCTACAGAATTCAGATGCCCGACTGGTTGCCTGGAGTGCACGATGTATTCCATGTATCTCAACTTCGAAGGCATGTCCATGATCCAGATCTGATTGTGGAAGAAGCAGCACAGCAAGATTTGGAGATTACCTCAAGCCTTGCAGTGAGAAGGGAACCACTGAAAATTATTGGCAAGGAGACTAGGAAGTTGAGAAATAAAAGTATCAACCTAGTCAAGGTGCAATGGAGCGGTGATCCTAGAGACTGCACTTGGGAAACCGAGGAGAGTATCAAACAAGCCTATCCCAAATGCAGAGTGGATATCCCTGATTAGATTTTATTTTGAGGTACGCTTAAAATATTTCACATTATCTATGTTGGTTCCTACTCTACTATTTTCCTTTTTCCTTTTCGAGGACGAAAAGTTCTTAAGCGGGGGAGATTGTAACAACCCGGAATTTGGGGCCAATTTAAATTTTTTATTTTAGATATTTTAAAGGTATTTAAATAGTTGAAATGAATTATTTTAAATAAAAATGACTAGAAATTTATTTTGATTGGATTTAATACGAATATGTTTAATTTAATTATAAAAGGAATTAGAAAAAGGACAGTAGTTTGAAAAGTCAAACCTGAACTTTGACTGACTACACAGGATGCAGAATAAACCGGATTTTGGTGAAACAAAAAATATTTAAATCTATTAATGAATATCTTTCTAATGAATCTGAAAAATCGAAGTTTCATAGCGGGAATCAAAAGTTATGGCCAAATGAATTTTCAGAAAGGTCGCTATAGAGAATATATCGCCCTTGAAAATTGACATTTTGCATACGACCTCGGAATTCGACGAAACCACTTTTGTTGGATCCGGGATGTCTAAATATGGCTAGGTTTCAAATTCCATGATTTTTGAAATTAATATGTGAGCGTGGCAAAGGAAAATGTGTTTTGGTCAATTACAGTTAAATTGGATCGACCAAAAAATGGTCGTTTTTCAAACGATCTTAGAATTCGACGAAATTAGTTTTGTTAGGACCGTATCGTCAAAAAATAACCAAAAATAATTTTTACGGATTTTTCTGAGTTCGTATGTGACCCCGGTAAAATTAGAAAGTACGTTCGAATTTAATATTAAAGAATTAATTTAAAAATAAAGAAAACATATTGTAAACTTCAGAATTGGACTTCGGCAGTAGCGCCATCGCGTTCAGAAAACGTCAAAACATGTTGTTCGACAGTCGTTGGGGTCCGTTTGGAGATCATACGGGAAAACCCTAATTTTAGGATTTAATTAAAAAAAGGAAATACACTTAGGAATACACGTATAAATATGGGGCACTATTCATCGTCTCTCCCTCTCGTTACCAGCCGCCGCCCCGCTTTTCTACATCAAATTTTCAAACCCCGATTCCTCCTCCTCCGCTCAAAATTAGACCACCCTACCATGGAACTTTTTAAAGCCCTCTTCCTCCTCTTCAATCCCATATAAGATTCATCTCCTATCGAGCACCAGAGCTCGAGTTTCGAGCCTCCAAACCTGTGCTCTTCTTTCCGCCGCCGGGCCCCACAGGCGCCACCGAGTTGGCCACCTCCGACCGACGAACATTCGCCTCTCCACCCCCTTCGACCTCCAACAACCCGTTCCTTAAACCATCAAATATAGATCGCTAATTCTCGAATCAAAGTTTTGAACAAACTGAAAATTTTACGGTATGAACAAGTCAGATTTTGCCACGCTTATTTTTGTTACAGTAGCAGTTGTTAAAAGTAATTGTTAATTAAAAATGGATAATAAATTCATACGAACTCCCAATCTAAAAATTTCAGATCCGACGGAACCGTGACGACGAATAGAATTGCTGAAACTGATTGGAACATTTTCTGATTCTCTATTGATTGTAGATTCGTGCGATAGCAAGGTGAGATTATCTTTTTGATAAATTTAATTTATTAAATCATTAATCATTAATTAATTGAACGATGAATGAAATAGAATTGAGATGTGATAATATTCTGATTGATGTTTTATTTGTATGTATAATTTCAGATCTGTATGTGGTGAAAAATTTGAATAATCATATTGTTTAATTCTGTCGAATTATACTTTGTTGGTATATTATAAATCATATATATGTAAACCCTGTTGCTATTTGTTCTGATTAGACCCAATATAATATTTGTATGATGTTCCTAGGATTGAAGTATGACGACATGGTAGAAAATTTACAATTTGTCATACGGTGAAAAATTACATTTTGATGTAATTCACTAAGTCAAGATTTCGCGGTGTAATGAAAATTACATTTCGATGTAATTAATAAGATATGGTTTTGCTCATTTGAGAAATAACATTACTTATACTGTAATTAAATAAGTTTTTGCATTGTTAATATAAAATTACATTTTTTACATGTAAATCAAAAGTTAGGAATTTGCATGTGGACTAGAATTACATTTTCATATGTAATTAAAGGTAGGATTTACAGTGTAAATAAAATTACATTTTTCATATGTAATTAAAGGTAGGATTTACAGTGTAAATAAAATTACATTTTTCGTATGTAAGAAAAGGTAGGATTTACAGTGTAAATAAAATTTACATTTTTCATATGTATAAATAAAGTAGGATTTTGACATGTAATGAAAATTTACATTTTTATTAATGTAAATAAAGTAGGAATTTTCACTGTATGAAATTTACATTTATTTTTAATGTAAATTAAGACATGATTTACACCGTATGAAATTTACATTTATTTTTAATGTAAATTAAGACATGATTTACACCGTATGAAATTTACATTTATTTTAATGTAAATTAAGACATGATTTACACCGTATGAAATTTACATTTATTTTTAATGTAAATTAAGACATGATTTACAACGTATGAAATTTACATTTATTTTTAATGTAAATTAAGACATGATTTACACCGTATGAAATTTACATTTATTTTTAATGTAAATTAAGACATGATTTACACCGTATGAAAATTTACATTTTTATTAATGTAAATAAAAATAGGAATTTTCACCACACGAAAATTACATTATTTTTAATGTGATTAAAATTTTAATTTACCCCGTATGGAATTTTTTTTACATTTTTCTATGTAACTAGAATAGGAGTTTGCATCGTATGATAAAAACTACATTTTTATATGTAAGTAAAACATGAATTTCCATCGTATGATAAAAATTACATTTTTATATGTAACATATGATGAGATTTACAATGTAAATTAAAAATTACATTTTTGTAATGTAAGAAAGAAGTAGGATTCACTTTAAAATTAAAAATTACGTCTTTATATGTAATTAGAAATAGAATTTACATTGTAATTAAGAATTACATTTTTATAATGTAAATAAGAAGTAGAGTTTGCATTGTAAAAAAAAATTACATTTTTATAATGTAAATAAGAAATAGAGTTTGCATTGTAATTAAAAAATTACATTTTTATAATGTAAATAGGAAGTAGAATCTGCATTGTAATTAAATTTACATTTTTAGATGTAAATTTAGAATAGGATTCACACTACAAATATAAGTTACATTTTTATTATGTAATTAAGATGAATTTACATTGAAATTAAAAGTAGGATTTTGCAATGTATCAAAATTTACATTTTTACATGTAAATAGAAAATATGAATTTACATAGAAATTAAATTTACATTTTTACATGTAAATGAAAAGGATGGAATTTACATTTTTAACGTAAGTAAAGAATGAATTTAGGATGTTGTAATATTATCTTCATTCTCAAATGAATTAAAATTTAATGAGGATCGGTAGTTGTTTAGAGCGTTGTTTAAATCAAACGACGTTATTACGATTAAACGATTATATATATATATATATATAACTAAAATGAAACGAATGGAACGCGGTAGTTCGCGTTTTGAAACCGTACCTTTAAACGACTATACCAAAAGATCTGATGGTCGGATTTTCCCAAAACTGGAACCATTAGGACCGTCATGGAAAAATCTTTTTAACAATATAAAATATGTTAAAAACCAACGGTTAGATCTCGAGAAATGTGAAAATCAAAATTGGTTGAAAGCAGCGCCATAGTCGCCCATTGACTCAAGGCGCCGTTATATAAATTTTAATTATTTTAAATAATTAAAATTGGAAGTAATCGTTATAAAATGATATTAACGAATAGGAAGGAATTTAAATATGTGTATATATACGAGGATTATTTGGAAAGTCCGAGTTCTCTTATTCCAAATAATCAACGACGCTAAAAATTGAAGTATGAAGACGGCGTATGAAGACCGTGAATCTTCCATCGAAAGGACAACGATTGAGGCCTTGATTTGATTTGCTCCCAAATCAAGGGTCATGGTCATTTCCCAAACGAACATGTTGATTTCACGGGTTTGGTTTTCGCTCATACCCAGAGCATAAGCTAATAAATGGATTGTGTGTCTGACATCGTACTCCATTAAATATCATGTTATTAATATTCTGTCGAATATATGAATGTTTGGTGGTGGAGAATTTATTCTCTTGCTTAACACCCTTTCATATGTTTCGGCAAATGCTTGGTAGTGTGATATGGAGTGACAGTGTGGCATACTAAAATGCAACGATCAAGGTACCTTGTTGAAAAGCAGAACCTTGTGGAGATGATCAAAGCACAGCTTGGATAAGCATAGCTTTGTGTATTACGTAGCTTCACGAACCTCACAAACCGGTGGAGTCTAAAATGGAAGAAGGGAACGCAGGGAGAGCAGCACGTTTCTTTCTAGTTAGAAGTAGTGTCGGTGCTTAAACTGGCTGATATTTTACATATGTGGATAATGGAATGAGGCGCCTCGGATGATAGGTCCTATAGGATCGGGAAACGTGTGTTCAGGAATAACTAACCCACGAAGCTGTATGTGTGGACCGGCCCTGTAGGATCCAAGGGTTCACTGCGTGGGATCCTGAGACATTAACGAGAGTGTCTCGAATCGGTAAGGAGCTCCTCCCTAGCCTTGACTCGTGATGGAAACCAAATTCCAAATACGACCCTATGACTTTGATTGTATTACTAGTACGGAGGCATAGTATATGGTAGCTATGTTTCCTAGGATTGATACATTTATTTTGAAATGTTTTCATATACACTAATAATAATATTAAACTCGTATTTACCGTATTTAGCATGTTTAATCACCATAAGGTAAAACCCTATCCTCTGGTTTATGTTGCATTGTGTGATGGGACCTGGGTCTTATGGTGTGACGGCCTGGAATTTCGCCCGATCCGAATCAGTCGTTAAACCGATCTAGACCGTTCGAAACCCCTGAACGTTGAGAACAGGACAAATCAGAACACAAACAGAAGAACATTTCATTGTATATTACAACATTACCATCAGATACAAGAATATACAGAGTATAAATGAATAAATTACATTCGATAAATATCAGAGATTACAATAAATTACATAGCAGTGGAAAATATAATACAAAGCACAACTGAAGGTGATATACGGATACAGAGCTTTCCGGATATCATTCCAGCTGTAAACCAGGATCCTGTGAATATAAATCTGCAAAACCAAAACTACTAGCTGCCCGTGCGGAAAATAAGGGCACCCAGAGTTTAGGTTAAAACAATAAACTCCAGGTCAGTCATGTGACTGGTGTGAGAACTAAAACAGTTATTTAAAACTTTACTTTAAAAGAGAGTAATTCAAGGGACCACGCCGTATAACACGGAACGGGTTTCCACCCAAGAATACCAGTGCATAGAATAAACAACGCAATGCTTTTTCGAAAAATGAAGCTATTATAAGACCCAGGTCCCATCACACAATGCAACGCAAGCCGGAGGATAGGGTTTTACCTTATAACAGCCAAACATGCTTGGTACGTTTAAAACAAATCATTTGATACTATAATAAGTGTATAGTGTCAAAACAAATTCAATCATAAATATAAATCATAGACGGCATAGTATCCCATGCTACTATGTCGCCATACTAGGCTCTACAAATAAAGCCGCAATACACGTATTGGAAATTGGATTTCCGTCATGAGTCGAGGCAAGGGGCAAACTCCTCTCCGCATTCGAGACACTCTAGCAAATATCTCAGGGCTACGCACTCTGGGCAACCCCTGGATCTTCAGGGTCGGTCCTCACTTACGTTAGAGGATTGGAAATTCCTGAACACACGTTTCCCGGTCCTTACAGACCTAAAATCGAGGCGCCTCGCATTCCAACAACCACATAGGTGAAAAGTATATAAATGTCAGGGCTGGTAAGTCACTGACACCACCAAAGCTAGAAAGAAACGTCGTGCTCTCCCTGCAGTCCGTATCCCGTTTTTAACTCATACCGAGGTGTGAGGTTCGCGAATTCACGTTATACACAAAGCTGCCACGTAGGCGTGCTTTGATCATCAACCACAAGACTTTGCTTTTCAACAGAAGCCTTGAAAATTGCATCTTAGCGTGCCACACAGGCAATTCATGCCATGTGACTGATGTCCATCGATATACAACCTCTGAGCTCGTACGTCTCAGAGAAGGGCGTTAAGCAAAAGAATAAATTATCCGCCACCAAACAGATGTATATTTAATAGAAATCAATCAACACGGAATAAAATCCAATGTCAGACACACAATCCATTTTCAAGTCCGTTCTGGGTCTGAACGAAACCGGAGGCACTTTCCTCGCATATCCATCCATCTCCAAGTACGTCTGGACAATTACCAATTATTTCCATCCTCTTGGGTGTACAGCCCAATCAGGATCGTCAGTAATTATCCAAACGATGTGAAGACTTCCGGTCTTCAACCACCGTCTTCATCTTCGACTTATCGTCGAATCGGTTATTCAGAATGGGTATAAACCCGGCCTTTCCGAACAACCCGCGTATATTAAAAACAAATGTTACACAAACTCAACATACGCCTCATTCCAATTCAGAATATTCTTTTTCTCATAAAATCACATTTTGAGGGAAATGTTCCCATTAATTTTATTCAAGTTAAATTCTTTCAAATTTATCCTTTAATCTTCCTTTGGATGTCGTTTCAAACCAAATTATGGTTTTCTGAACTAGTCGAGATTAGCGAACCACACCGAAGTAATTATTTATTTTATTTCCCAATCCCAACCTATTCATCCCATGAAGCAAAACTGGTGATACTCCATATCTAACACCATGGTGTTATCGGTAAAATTAATTACCATTTCACGTTCAAATCTAATTAAAGATTTAACTATCGCTTTGGAGCAAAACTGACGATACTCCATTCTCGCTCATTTCTAAATTTGATAATTTAGATTATAGATTCACATTTCAATCTAATTACAGATTCATTAAAACTCCTTTTACTGGGTTAAAGAACTAGGTGTTATTTAAAACACAGTTCACGACAAACCCAAATCACATTCTATTTATTATCGGGTTAAAGAACTAGTGTTATTTAAAACACCGTTCACGATAAACTCATTTCAAATCCAATCGTTATATGTTAGAAATTTCGATTATTTAAAACCCCTTTTTAAATCTAATTTATTTATTTAAAAATAAGAACCCGGGTTTTAAATTAAGTTCAAACTAGTTCATTTCGATAAAAATCTATTTTTATCTTTTCAAATATGGAGTTTTTCACCTCAATTTTTCCCAAATCATTTCTTATGATTTTACACAAATTATTATTATTTTTAATAATTTTATCAAGGCCCGTACA
The DNA here is from genome assembly GCA_030737875.1 of Allium sativum. Taxonomy (NCBI): domain Eukaryota; kingdom Viridiplantae; phylum Streptophyta; class Magnoliopsida; order Asparagales; family Amaryllidaceae; genus Allium; species Allium sativum. The sequence continues at coordinate 81,982,096 of CM060914.1, forward strand.
GTCGATTTCCATCAACGGTCATCGAACTGCACTTACAGCGACCTTTTCCAAATTTGATTTGGACGTATCTCTAAATAAAACCGTTAGATTTCAAATTCCTAATATTCGTTAGAAAGCTCTTCTCGATACGAACCCAACGGTTCCGGTTTTAGGAGAATCCGACGGTCGGATCTCCCGTAATGTTCGTTTGAAATAAATGGTCGAAATTCACGAACTGTCGCGGCGCGGCGCGTTCTATTCAGGCCATTATATTATATATATAATATATATAATATATATTTCGTCGATTTCTATTTAAAACGAATTATATAAATAGTTTTAAAATTCGTTTCAAAAGCAATTTCAACTTCCATTTTAATTCAAATCAAAATTGAATTCTTCTTTATAAATTCGTTTAAAAATTCATTTCTATTCAATTCAAATTTCAATTCAATTTGAATTCATTTCAATTTGCTTTCAATTCAATTTGAATTCGTTTTCAATTCAATTCAATTCCAAAGTCGTTTTCTATTCGATTCAATTCAAATTGGTTTTCATATTCGATTCAAATTCATTTTCTATTCAAATCAAAATTCGATTCGTTTTCTATTTGAATCAAATTCATTATATATTCAATTGAAATCAAATTGGTTTTCTATTCCATTCAATTCGAAATCGTTTTATATTCAATTCAAATCGAAATCGTTATATATTCAATTCATTTCGAAATCGTTATATATTCAATTCATTTCGAAATCGTTATATATTCAATTCATTTCGAAATCGTTATATATTCAATTCATTTCAAAATCGTTATATATTCAATTCATTTCGAAATCGTTATATATTCAATTCATTTCGAAATCGTTATATATTCAATTCATTTCGAAATCGTTATATATTCAATTCATTTCGAAATCGTTATATATTCAATTCATTTCGAAATCGTTATATATTCAATTCATTTCGAAATCGTTATATATTCAATTCATTTCGAAATCGTTATATATTCAATTCATTTCGAAATCGTTATATATTCAATTCATTTCGAAATCGTTATGTATTCAATTCATTTCGAAATCGTTATATATTCAATTCATTTCGAAATCGTTATATATTCAATTCCGAATGTAATCGATATAAATATCGTTCGCGTCAAAATGGCGTCAATCTAATCAACATGGCTTCATATATTTCTATTTTCAAGTATTCTATTTCAAATATTTCTTTTTCAAATATTTCTATTTCAAAATATTTCTATTTCAAATATTTCTATTTCAAATATTTCTATTTGTCAACACACGACTAATCTCAATGAATGAGTACCGTCCACGTGTGACTATTTTTGTTAAATTATTTCGTTCAACACATGACTACTCTCAACGGATGAGTACAGTCAACACATGAACCTTTATTTTATATTGATAAAGATGTAAATTTTATTATAAAAATATTTCGTTCAACACATGACTAATCTCAACGGATGAGTACAGTCAACACATGAACCCTTATTTTATATTGATAAAGATGTAAATTTTATTATAAAAATATTTCGTTCAACACATGACTAATCTCAACGGATGAGTACAGTCAACACATGAACCTTTATTTTATATTATTCTTTATCTTCTAGATTGGAATGAGGCCCAATCAATCACCATATAAAATTTATTATATGGATTTTCATACAACACATGTATATAATAGCATTGAAAAATAATCAACCATCAACCAAAGTGCACTACACTGTATAAGCATCAAATATAGATACCTAACGCTTATAACAGCCTGTCAATCAATCGATCGACATATTTAATCAGTCAGGATGAGTGAACTTTAAATTTCATCCCAACACCCGTGTAGGGTTTCAAACAATCAAACACAGATTTTATTTGTGCAGTTGGGTGATGTGTGAAATTTATCGACCCAATCAATGTCAGTCAAATCAGTGTACATAAACAAACCGTCCAGTTTGTAAATGAATATTTATTTATTCACATTCACTATATTCATATTCACGTTAAAAATTATATTTTTAACGATAGAACATTTTTATTTTAACATATGAATTTCTATTCAGTTCATTCTTTAAATAAAATGATATTTCTATTTTTTTTCTAACTTTTTTTAGAAAATTTCGGCGGCATAACGGCACGATACTAGAAACGGGACGAGGCCTAGCCTTATCCCCGGTCTAGTGAAGGCCCACGCCATTCACACATCAATCAAAATCACCAAACAACCAAATTCAAATCAAATCATATAACTAATCTATGCAACCAAACAAACAAGTCCATGGTCTGTGGACGGTTGTGTCGGGTGCTACTAAGCACCGTCTGCATCCTAGTATATATATAACTAGAAGAATTAAATTGAAAGGTGAGAAGTTCTCACAGATAGCTATCCTAGCTCCACGGCACTTCATTGATAGAAATCTTCATCGCTATCGCATCTTCGTCATCTTTGTTGCCCGTAGCCACTACATATATAAAAATCACACATTTTTATATTTTGTTGTTTTTAAAATAAAAATCACATTTTTATTTATTCACTTTCAATTTAAAAATCATATTTTTATAATCGCTTCATACCTTTAAAAATCGAATTTTTCCTTCGCTATACTTTATATAAAAATCAAATTTTTTTTCTATGTTATTCAATATATAAAAATCGACTTTTTATCACTATGTTATATAGATAAAAATTATATTTTTATCACGCTATTTTCCATGTAAAGATTTCGCCTTTATAAAAACACAGACTTTGCCTTTACAAATTTAAAGATTTCATCTTTATAAAAATCTCATTTTTATTTTTCTACACATATAAAGATGATATTTTTAATATTCCTATCATGTAAAAATTATATTTTTAATCCACTACATAAGTAAAAATCAAATTTTTACATCTTTTATATACTAAAGATTATATTTTTGATACTCTAAAAATATAAAAATCATATTTTTAATACTTTAAAAATATAAAAATCATATTTATAATTGCCAAGAATATTTTCTTTATAGCGATAAAAATCCTTTCTTTTTTTCACTTCCTATTCATGGGTATTAAAACTGAAAATCTTTTGTTAAATAAACTGAAAATAGGTTGCTAAATAAACTGAACAAATCATATATAAATAAAAGAAGTAAATACGAAAACTTACTTCATCAAATGGACGGGGCTTCGCAGCACAGTTGGCGGCGCAAGGAGGAGGGGGAAGCGGCGCGTCGGGTGGTGCTGCGGTGGAGGGTTGGGGGGGTGCGGTGCTGATTTAGGGCAGAAAAGGGGGATCGATCGTGTGGCAGGGGGTTTCGGGGGAAAGGGGTTCGGCGCAGGCGTGGAGGGGGCGGGGGGGGGGGGTGCTGCGGTGGTGGCGCGGCGGTCTCGGGGAGGGCGGCGGCTGCTGCGCTCCACCTTTCTTTTTTTTTCCTGAAGAAATCGATTATGAAGGGAAAGGGGGGGCATCGGTTATTAGGGGAGGAGGGTTTTCTTTTTTTTTATTTATTTAATTAATTAATTTTCAAAAAGTTGACTTTCACATACGACCTCGAAACGAGGCCCACCGCCTGTCGTCCATAGCGTATTACCCCTATTCTGAACACAATGGGATATATATCGCAAGCTGATTCGACTGTTTGAATCAGTTTCCGTTTAATTTACATTTAAATTACTATACTGAATTTTAAACGTACATTTCAAATTGCCGGGGTCACATACTAACTCGAAAAATTCCAGAAAAATATTTTCTAGCTTCGTATTGACGATACGGTCCTAACAAAACTAGTTTCGTCGAATTCTGAGATCGTTTGAAAAATGGCCATTTTCCAGTTGATTAAAATCAACTGAAACCGGTCAAACGCGTTTTCCTTTGCCACGCTCACATATTGATTCGAAAAATTATGAAATTTGGAATCTAGCAATAATTTGACATCACGGATCCAACAAAAGTGGTTTCGTCGAAATCCGAGGTCATTTGCAAAATGTCCATTTTTAAGGGCCTGAATTCTATAGCGACTATTCAGAATTTTCAACTGGACATATCCTTTGATTCCCGCTATGAAATTTCGATTATTCGGATTCGTTGGAAAGATATCATCAATTAGATCCTAACATTTTTGGTTTCACTAAAATCCGGATTGTTTTGCAACCGGTACATTCAATTGAAGTTTGAAATCGAATTATCGAACTACCGCGCCATTTTCAATTCTATTTATAATTATATATAAATATTTATATTCTAACGACGACGTATATAATATATACGTTCGAAATATATTCAAATTAAAATTTCGTCGATATTATTTAAAATAATTCATTTTAAATATTCAAAATTAGATAAAATTGCCAAAATAAAAATTTTAAACTGGTTCAGAATTTCCGGGTTATTACATATGGTGATTCCATTTTTCTCAAAAGCGTAGCGTTGTTTTACGATTCACTTATTATTTATTCTGCCACTTTAAATTATGCACGGCAATCCATTGGGGTAAACCCGTTCCGCGTTAGCGGCGTGGTCCTTGGATTTGCCTTATTACTAGTAGTTAAATTAGTTAAGAATTCTCACACCAGTCCCACGACTGACCCGCTGTTTGTTTTCACATTTTTTGCAAACTCGGGTGCCCTCTTTTCCACACAGGCAGCCAAGTAACAGGTTCATTCTTTGCTTGGAGTCTTTTCTTTGGAGCGGCTTATTATCTTTCTTGGATTTGCTTTCGTGGGGAGGTGATGACTTGGAGCTTGAAGACATCTATCATTTGCTACTATTGCATTTTTCTCTCTTTAATTTCAGACATCAAACTTGTTTCATTTCACGTTGTTTATGTTGGAGTTGGAACTTATTTCATTTTCTGCAAACTTGATGTAATAATTTAGAATTCTGTGACTGTGGACTTTCTGTGGTTGATGACATTATATTTCCGCTGCTATGATGTTGTTACTCTACGAATTTCCTATGCTATGTTGTATATGTGATCTTTATTATTGTACTTATGTTGTATTACAAATGATCATTCCTTACTTTCATCCCGTGGAAGTTTGGGGTTATCACACACACGGTATTGGGATGATATATGACATACACTAATCCCAATAATTAGTTGTATGTTGATCGATTGATTGACAGGCTGTGTAAGAATTGATTATTTTTATTTAATGCTTATGCAGTGTTGAATGCACTCTGGATGATGGTTGAATGCTTTTGATTGTTGTTGTACACACATGTGTACGAAATCCATATAAATCACATTATATGGTAATTGACTGTGTCTGATTCCAATTCAAAAAGTATGAATATTTTAAAATAACGATTATTTTAGAATAACAAATATTTTATAAACAATAATCAGTAAAGGATCAAAATATGATTTTGATGTCCGATTGGGATGGACACGAATATATTTAAATATATATAGCCGTGTTGATTAGATATGCGCCATTTCGACGCGAACGATATATATATCGATTTTATTCATTTTTTATAAAGAATATCAAAAAGTAATTGATTTCAAAATACAATGTTTTGAAAATATTATTATTTATATATCGATGATATGGAATATTCAATTTTGATTTGAAATTGAATATGAAGTTGAAATCGTTTTGAAAATGAATTTAAAATGATTTATAAAATACGTTTTAAAAGGAAATCGATGAAATATATTATATATATATATATATAATATAATGGCCTGAATAGAACGCGCCGCGCTGCGGCAGTTCACGAATTTCGACCAGGAGATCCGACCGTCGGATTCTCCTAAAACCGAAACCGTTGGGTTCGTATCGAAAAGAGCTTTCTAAGGAATATTAGAAATTAGAAATCTTACGGCTGGATTTGGAATTATGTCCAAATCAAATTTGGAAAAAGTCGTTGTAAGTGCAGTTCGATGGCCGTTTATGGAAATTGACTGTACGGGCCTTGATAAAATTATTAAAAATATCAATAATTAGTGTAAAATCATAAGAAATGATTTGGAAAGAATTGGGATGAAAAAAATCCATATTTGAAAAGGTAAAAATAGATTTTTATCGAAATGAACTAGTTTTGAACTAGAATTATATTCCAATATTTTTTAATAAATAAATTGGATTTGAAATGGTTTTAAAAATAACCAGGATTTCCAATATATGAATTGGAATGGATATGAATCGAAATTATCTTCGGAATATTTTGATATTGTATTCCGTGATTATACGGATATTGTAGAGGAATTTGGAAGATATATACATATATCATTATTCCAATACGATATTTGTTGATTTCAGAATTTGATATTGAATATAAGCTGATATATTTTCTATTCAGAGCCTTGTATTTAATATCAAATTGGATTTTGGGTTCGTTGTGAATTATATTTTTAATAATACTATTCTTGAACCCAATGGAGTTAAGAAAATCAGAAACTGACTGGAGATTAGTTAAGTTGAATGGTTTCCTGGGTATTGATCTGATATTGGTCTCGGCCTTCGGGGTTAATACTTAGGGAATTGTTCTCTTACTAATTTACGGTTAGAGATTAATGGAATGTGAATTGGGTTTGTTGTGAATTGTGTTTTTAACGATATACGTTTTTTAACCTGATTTACAGTGAAATGTGATTTGGAATTTATAAATCTTTTTATTAAGATTTAACAGGAATTTTCCAAAGTAATGTTTTCCAATTTAATATATATTAAATTGGAATTCAATGGAATTCGATTTGATAATAATCGAAATGAAATTCTGTGGAGGAAGACTGTTAATACAGATGGAATTTAAAAGGCGTTGCCCATATTCCATTTATATTATTGGTCGGATACAGAAATTGATATCGATTATATATTGATTTGTTCTTTCGCGAAAATTCCACAATTAATGGAATGTGATTTGGGTTTTTCGTGAATGGTCTCTTTAATAATACTGTTCTTAAACCCAGTGGAGATAGGAAAATCAGAAACTAACTGGAGATTAGTTAAGTTGAATGGTTTCCTGGGTATTGATCTGATGTTGGTTTCGGGCTTCGGGGTTAGTACTTAGGGAATTGTTCACTTGCTAATTTATGGTTAAAGGCTGATGGAATGGAATGTGATTTTGAGTTTATCGTAAACCGTGTTTTAAATGACATTGGTTCTTTAACCTAGTTAAAGGGAGGATATGATTTCCCAAGTTAAACAATCGTTAATATTGATTTCTGGTAAGATTAAAACCAAGTGGAGTTCTAATGCATCTTTAATTAGATTGAATTGATATCCAAAGGAAGATTAAAGAATAAATTTAAAGAATTTACCTTTGATAAAATTAATGGGAACCTTTCCCAAAGTATATGAATATTTGGATAAAGAAATATTCTGGATTGGAATGAGGCGTATGTTGTGTTTTTATAGCACTTGTTTATTGTATACACGAGTTATTCAGAAAGACCGGGTATATCCCATTCTGAATAACTAATTCGACGATGTGTCGAGGATGAAGACGGTGGTTGAAGACCGGAGGTCTTCACATCGTTTGGTTGATTACTGATGTCTTGATTTGGGTTGTACACCCGAGGCAAGGTAATAAGTGGTGATCGTCCAGACGTACTTGGAGATCGACCGGATATGCGAGGATCTCTCCCCTGTATTGGACATATGTGGGAGGAATAAGGTGCCTCCGTTTTCGTTCAGACCCAGAACGAACTTGTAAATGGATGTGTGTCTGACATCGGATTTCCCTATGTGTGATTGATAGACATCGGTTGCATAGCGTGGATTGCCTGTGTGGCATGCTGAGATGCAAATGATCAAGGCTTCTGTTGAAAAGCAGGCTCTTGTGTTTGATGATCAAAGCACAGACTTTGTGGCATAGCTTAGTGTAGCATTAATTCGCGAGCCTCACATCCCTGTGTGAACCAGAAACGGGAGAATGACCTCAGGGAAATTGACATATGCTGGTTTCTAGCTAGGAGTGTTGTTTTGGGTTTTACACGCCCGGACATTTTACTTATGTGGATGATGGACAGCGAGGCGCCTCGGTTATATCGGTCGATCCAGGGCTAATGGAGTCATTTGGCTCATTTATGCCCCATTGGGCAGACTAGCATATCGTTTGTGGTATTTTTAATCCACTCCATGTGGACTGGCCCTAACGATCCAAGGGCCCATCAGAGTCTGGGTCCTGAGGCTCGGGCTAGAGAGTCTCGAAGTAGTAAGGACGATCCCTTTCCTTTGTTCACAGATGGAAATCCAACTTCCAATACGTGACAATTGCGGTTTTGATTGTAGAGCCTAGTATTGGCGACATGATATATGGTACCCATGCCGCCTAGGATTGATACATTTATATTTGAAGTTGTTTTATACACTATGCACATATAATAGTATCAAATGATTTGGTTTAAACATACCAAGCATGTTTGGCTATTATAAGGGAAAACCCTATCCTCCAGCTTGCATTGCATTGTGTGATGGGACTTGGGTCTTATAATAGCTTCATTTTTCCAAAAAGCATTGCGCTGTTTTGTTATATGCACTGGTATTCTTGGGAGGAAACTCGTTCCGTGTTATACGGCGTGGTCCCTTGATATATCTGATTTAAAGTAAAGTTTTAAATAATTGTTTTAGTTCTCACACCAGTCACATGACTGACCTGGAGTTTATTGTTTTAACCTAAACTCTGGGTGCCCCTATTTTCCACGCGAGTAGCTAATAGTTTTGGTTTTGCAGATTTATATTCACAGGATCCTGGTTTACAACCGGAATGATATTCAGAAAGCTTTGTATCTATTCTTTTCAGTTGTGTTCTGTATTATTTTTCCGCTGCATTGTAATTGGTAAATATCTAATATTTAGTAAATGTGTAATATGTAATTCATACTCTGTATATTTTTTTATTCTGATGAAATTGTTGTAATAAGCAATGAAATATTCTTCTGTTTGTGTTCTCATTTGTCTTGTCCTCAAAGCAATATGTTCTTCCTCTTCTCTTCAGAGACCGGGGAAGTTTCAGGTCCTTACAGTGGTATCAGAGCTTTGGTTTACAGAGCTCGAGAACAAGACACGTTAGAACCAAACGAAAGAATTCATCAGAGATTGGGTTAGTAATATCCAATAAGAATGGCTCGTTAGAGATAGGATCAGTAGTATCCTAGAACGAGTGTGAAGAGTGTTAATTTTTCAAAATAAAAAGGGAAACAAATTTTGTTTTGAAGATTTAAATTATATTATTCGTATTTGAATATATTTTTTATATTGATTTGGACTATCAGGTATATTGAGATTTTAATATATGTCTGATCCACGTGTATTTGAAGTCTCCAATATACTGGATGGATATAGACTCACACTCTAGTCGCCCAGGGGATAATTCTGGTGATGCGGCTGCATCATCAGTATTTATGTTCGAGTTTTGAAAGTGGGATGTCTGTATGATTCCAATTGACTAGTGTGAGAACCAAAACTAGATAGGGCTTATTTGTTGTGACTTGGCATCAAAAACATGATTTTATGTATATGTATCAAAATTATGAATTTGAAGCGTTAATTCACTAATTGATTGATGGTTGTGTTGTATGCTTATTTGTTATCTAATAAAACCATTATGTGAAAGAACGGTACATATAACCAAATTGAACCAAATATTGAACTGTATTGAAAATTTATCGCATTCGCATACATGTACATATACATATATATATATATATATATATATATATATATATATATATATATATATATATATATGCGAACAGGTCATACCAGGGAAGCTAAGCATAGGAATAAAATTGTTTGCCCGACAAATAGGTACATATTTATTGTATTTCTTGAGGTTTTTGATGATTTTATGAGCCGATTGGCTAGCCGCTTGGCTGTTTCTTTTTCTTTTTGGATTGAAGAGGCCAGTATGGTCATTTCGGGATTTTCTCGATGCTCCCATATAGGGGAGGTTATGGCGAAATTTTTCGAAAAATTAGGGTGTTAGCCAAATTTCGGAAGAATTTGAAAAGTTCTTAGAAACTGAAAAGTTGAAGAACTTAAGCCATAATGAAAATAATGAAAGTTGAGTTGGTTTGTAAAACAACTTTCAGCTCTGTTCCTTTTCGAGGACGAAAAGATTTTAAGTGGGGGAGAGTGTAATAACCAGGAAAATCCGAACCAATTTAAAAATTTTATTTTGGCAATTTTATTGAATTTTTGATTATTTAAAATGAATTATTTTAAATAATAATGGCGAGAAATTTATTTTGAATAGAATTAGAATGTATATATTTATTTTTTAATTATAAAAGGAATTGAAAATGGCACGGTAGTTTGAAAATTCGATTTCAAAATTCAAATGAATGTACAGGATTCAAAATAATCCGGATTTTAGCGAAACCAAAAATAATAGAATCTATTTGAGAATATCTTTCCAACAAATCCTAAAAATTGAAATTTCGTAGTGGGAATAAAAAGTTATGCCCAGTTGAAATTTCAGAATAGTCCCTATGGAAAATATAGCCCTTAAAAATGGAAATTTTGCAAACGACCTCCGTTTTCGACAAAACCAATTTTGTTGGATCCGGGATGTCAAATTATTGCTAGATTCCAAAAATCATAATTTTCTGAATCAATATATGAGCGTGGCAAAAGAAAATGTGTTTTGTCGGTTTCAGTCAATTTGGATCGACCAGAAAATGGCCATTTTTCAAACGGTCTCCAAATTTGACAAAATTAGTTTTGTTAGAGCCGTATCGTCAATACGAAGCTAGAAAATATTTTTTGGAAAATTTTTAAAGTCCATATGTGGCCCCGGTAAATTGAAAAGTACATTCAAAATAGAATATATAGATTTACGTTTGTTCTAAACGGAAACTGATCAAAACGGTCGAATCAGCTTACAAAACATATCCCATTGTGTTCGGAATGGGGGTATTACGCTAGGAGTGACAGTCGGTGGGTTTGATTTAGAGTTTGAAATAAAAAATTTCTTTTTGAAAATTAAATTAATTAAATATATATATATATATATTAATATATATACTCTCTCTCTACCCTCCTCACCATTCAAAACAAAATAAATAAATAAATAAGAAAGAGAAAAAGGGGAGCGACGGAACAGTCAGTCCCCACGTCACACCACCGCGACCTCGGCCAGCCGCCGCCAACACGAGGCGTCCCCTTTCTCCTCCCCACCTCCTTTCCCATCGTTCCCCTTCCCCGTTCGAGCCTAGCCCCCCAAATCGAGCTGCCCCCTTAAACCTAGGCCACCACTTCGCCAGAAACCGCCTTGGCCCATCGCCGCCGACAATGGCGCTTCTCCCCCGACGCCCCGACCATCTCAGCGTGCCCTAAACCCCCTCCTCCTACGAGACACTGTAAGTTCTTATTTATTCATTTCTTTTATTTCCTTTTTATTTTATTTTATTATGAAATAAGTTTTATCCTTTATAATATATATAAATACATATGGTGTAACAATCTGCATTTTTAATATAATTAAAAATATGTGTATATGCATAGATAGGTAAATAATGGTGATGTATAATGAAAAATTAATCCGTTAACAGTGTACGTAACAGAGAAGACAATAAAATAAGGATACTTAATTTAAACATCAGGAATTAAGTAAAATGGACATCACAATTGCGTTCGTCTCGGAATTCTACATGAAATAGAGTCCAAGTTTTCGAAAATCGGACTCCGTATGAAAGAGTTATAACCTTTGGAAGATTCAAAACAGTTCGAAATTCGACCCAGGTAGTTAGGCGGGAAATTTCCCGCCCAGAACAGGGCAGGTCGACCTGGGGGTCAGGTCAACCAGGGGGTCAACCTGGGGGTCGACCTTCCCCCTAGGAGGTCGACCTGGGGGTCGACCTACCCCAGATCTGGGTAGTTTTTGTCCCTGTGACGTGGTTTGGCATGTTGTACAGGCCAGATGACTTCTAGGTCAATCATAGGGCTCTAAAACACTCTCTACACCTATAAAATAGTGCCTAGACCTAACCTAATTCATAAACAATTCCTTCTGATGCCTCCATGCCGCCAAACTTCAACCAAACTTGGTCGCCGCCCCAAAACCCTAAACTAAATTGCAAGTTTTTCACAAACTTTGGAGTTTAATCAAATCAAGAAGCAAAGTTCTTCATCAACAATTCATGCTCATCACCAATAATCAAATAAGAATATTATATCAACGTTCTACATCAACGATAAATCACTTATTTCTCCAATCCAGTCAAGGTGAGTGGATCTGAACTATATTTGTTGTATAATGTTGCTTCTATCCGTTTACCATTCCCCATAATGAATATGATGTTAATTTAATAAGATCTGTTATTTTATTTATGCCAACATTTGAGTCCTCTCCTTTTTATCCTTTTCCCTTTTTTATTTTTGGATCTAGATTATCTCGAACCTAGACGAAATCTTATTATACAATACGCACGATTGGAATATGGGGATATTGGAATATAATCTGTAATTTTGGGGTTTGCGGCATAGCAATTGTTATTGCATATATTGGGCATAATCTATTTTATGGAGTCGAGGAATATAATCAATAGTGTTGAATTTATGTAAGTTTGACATAATTGTAATTGGATATGGAATTGGTATAATTCAATATTAACAACATGTAGTTGGATAACATGGATTGGTGAAATTTATTCGGGACTTGAAAAGTAAGCATAGAGGGTGAATTAGATTATATGTATGAATGTGGGAATGTTAGGGTATATATATTGGGAAAATATTGATTATATGAAATTGGGTAAAATTGGATATTGGAAATTGGCATGTTTGGGCATGAATAACATGCATTTAGTGAATTTCGCTATAATTGGATAATTTGGGTAATATGAAAATTAGCTAACTATTATGTAATTAATGTAGTGAATGGCAAATTGGAAATAGGCATAAAAATGAAATGTAATTAAGTTGAATTTGGAACATATGACATGAATTTGGGGTTTGGGTGAAAGACTGTAATGACCCGAAAATTCGGTCCAATTTGAGCTGACTAAATAACACAAGTCCAACCCCAAATTGCACTGAAAACCAGGAAATTAATGAAAGAAATTAGAGGGTGAGGAAAGATAAGATAGAAACTTAGAATAGAAGAAGAAGAATAACACAACATCAGAGTAACACGAACCTCACAGCGGAACGAATAACATATAATATATATAACATAACTTGAAATATACATCTATACATGAATATACACATCATTATCAAAGTACAGCACTTACAACACAGCGGAATAATAATAGCTATATAATTCTGAAGCCTCCTTCTCCAGCTCTTCAATGTATCTGTAAATACCGACTACTTGACTGCCCGTACAAAATTGGGTACCCAAGAGTTTAGGGAAAACAAAACAAAATAAACTCTGTGTCGGGCAAGGGACTCGTATGAGTAAAACAGTTTAAAACAGTTCAAGCAGGTAAATGATATCTCATAAGACCACGCCGTATAACGGAACGGGTTTTTCCCATATGAGAATCCAAATTATCTTTATACCAAAACCTTTGATATTATAATAATGTCTATCAACCACAATATAATAATCATCTAGTAGAAATGCTTTCATCTCACATTCTACATATATTGTATACAATCAAAACCGCAAGCACGTATTGGGTAATGGATTTTCCAACTATGACAAGGTATGGAACCACCTTTCGCTAGTATACCTCTGGAGAGGAATACACTGGGTTCAACAAGAACATCTTGCAACCCGGCCACACATGACCGACCACTCATTTCGCTTGAGTGTATCGAATGTATATCACCAATGTTTGGGATCAGCAACCGTTTCCCGAATGGGACCGCATCAACAATAGATTTTTAGAAGTAAATGAAACTCTAGATCAGGTGATTATACACCCTAATTCGGAGCGACCGACTTAGCCATGCTGCCTGCCCGATTTCTGTCATTTACTGGATGTGAGGCTAGAAGCTACGCTTTATCATCATACCAGATTCACTTTGAATGCCATATCGTCAAATTCATCAAATCACCGATTGACGTCCTCAACCATACATTATGTGTTAGCTAAAAGAAGTTTCCTTCTCCACTTCCACTCTTGGTACGGTTGGAGAAATCAATATACGTGATCGTCTGGAAATACTCTGTCAGACATCCGTCCATACAAGTCATCTAGGAACAGGATGAACCGAAGGCACTATTCAGTACATCCATCTTAGGCACTGTTGTCTAAGACTTATACAATAGCCCTTGCATTTTACTCCATCTTCAATTATCTTTGGCATATATGATTCGCAACGCTTATGCCAATACAGAGTGGTTCTTTGGATAATAATCCAACTGGTCTCTCCATATTAACAACGTTAAAATGGTCAAAACTTCGATAGTCTGTGATTTAACTATCAAAGAAAAACACGTGTGCAAACAACGATATTATTTCCAGATGGAAATTCTATCAATCAACCATCAATCATATATATATCTGTATATATATATATATATTCATATTTCCTTATTTTCTATGTTTATAAAATATACGTTATTAACACTGGAAAACATTTCCATTTCTTGTTTTCTATATTAGAAAACATTTCTGATTCTTGTTTGGAAAACATTTCCAAAACTCCTACGTTTGGATTAAGTAGATGTTTAGATAAAACATCGCTATGCCAACTCAACCATTTCCTTTAATTACTAAATTCACTTTACCATCCTTTACTGCTAAACCATACACATTCCTTAGTTAATAACAAAGACAATCAAGTTGGGGTAGAACTACCTCTCAGACCTTAACTGATCAACATTTTTAACCTTGAAATAGGCAAAGTTCACTTTGAATTTCTTTAACTAACTTCCTTTCTTAACCTTTCTTTCGAATAACTATATTCGCTTGACTCTTTTCACTTAACTCTATTCGATTTACTCTATTTAATTTACTTTATTCGATTTACTCTATTCACTTAACTCTATTCGATTTACTCTATTTAATTTACTCTATTTGATTTACTCTATTTGATTTACTCTATTCACTTAACTCCTGTCGAATAAACTATATTCGATAACTCCTCTAACTCTATTCGAATAAACTATATTCGATAACTACTTTCAAATAATAAGATTTGATAACTCCTTTCGAATAACTAGATTCGATAACTCCTTCTCTCGAATACACTATATTCGATAGTTATACTTCAAATAAGTGATATTCGATAACTCAACTCGATTAACTCCATTTGAATAACTCTAATTAGTTAACTCTAACTCTAATTGATTACTCTTATTCGAATAACTCCTATTTATTTAACTCTATTGGACTAACGCTATTGGATTAAATCTATTTGATTAACTCTAACTGGTTACCTCTTATTCGAATAACAATTATTCGATTAACTCTATTCAGCTAACTCGACTCGACTAACCCCTTTTCGAATAACTAATTCGATTTACTAACTTTCGAATACCATATTCGATTTACTGACTTTATTCTTTTTATAAAGATTTCCTTTTAACAACGTTTATTCATTTTAAAGATTTACTTTTAGTAACGGTTCTCCACTTTAAAATGATTTCCTTCTTATAACAGTTTTCTTTTTATAACGTTTTTCCCCTTTTATAACGTCCTATTCCGTTATAAATAAATTTCCCTTTTTAACTCTATTTATTTTCTAAATATTTCCTATCAATTCTATTTGTAAATGATTTTCAAATCTTTCCTTTTCTATTATTCTATTTGCAAATGGTTTGAAAATATTTCCTTTTCAGATCTATTCTTCGATTTTATAATTTCCCTTTCCTAAATATCTCATGTTTATAAATATTCCAATTTATAAATATTTCTTATTTATAAATATTTCATTTATATATATTTTATTTTCAATATCACCTTGAAAATTCCCTTATCAACATTCCGGTATGCTATGGTATTCAACATATCAAATCACGATGATCAATATCGTCCAAACACATATAATTGACAACAGATTATATATCACATCATATACCACACTATATGAATAACAGTAAAATAAATGTTGAGGAATCCAGTTGGATTCCTCCAAGCTGTTTCCCTGCATCCACAGATGTTACACAATAAAATCAACATCACTTTCAGTTCCATATGATATATTCTATTAAACAGAATCAATATAGAAATTCAACTAACTGACTAGCAGTTCAATCAAACAGTCAACACACAATCAATCAGCCTATATTTAACAGTTCTAAAAATACAACATGAAATTATAAACTATTCAGAGTTTGTGAGATTTACTCACTTTTGCAGTTCATCGTTAAAGAACGATAAACTGTTGTTTGATTTGAATCAAACAGTTTATTTCGCCACAAATTCATACGAGCCCCAATCCCCTTCCAGTCAAGGTCATTGTGTTGCTCCCGTTCATACGATCCCAACGGATCCGACCGTTCGTGATTATGATATCGTACGGTAAAGATATCACATTTAAAAGATTGTTCGTTATTTATATTAAAACTTAAACTAATTTTCATTTGGGCCTTTACCTCACTCTAAAAGTCGGCCCACTACCACCCTTAAAGCCCAAACCCGCCACTATTTCTTCTTCCTTCCTCCTGTTTTACCATCGATCGCTCCAGCTCCTCATTTCAGTAAATCAAATCCCGTTTCCACTCAATCGAACCTTCATCTCACCATGAAGTTCGAAACAAGCATCACCATTAAATCCTCCATCTACTGGTATACTCAAACTCCATCTCGAAATTCCCATTCAGCCTCGCGTTCACAGGCTTTAGCAGCAGCTCCAGAGAAAAAGATCGATCCTTTTATGCACCGTTCTTCACCAGATCACAAATGCAGGCACTGCTCGACGTCGGGAATCTAGAAACGAACTTAATTTCATCAATCCATTCGTCAATCCCCCTAAATTCTTAACCCTAGCTCGCGGTTTCCAAAAGCCTACATTAGAAAACGATGTCGAGTTCGACAAGAATGCTACTGGGTTGAAGAGCTTGGAGAAACGAATTCGAATATCCATGTTATAGGATTTATAGATTTCTATATGATTTGTTTTGGATTTTCTTTTGGGAAATTTTCTACTGTAAAACCCATTGTGGTCTTATATAGTTGAGGTCGGTGGTTGGTGCCATTTGTGGTTGAAATTGAAGGGGGTGTGGCCTGTTTGTGATCAAAGAAATGGAGGGGAAATTTTTGAATTGATTTTATATTTTATTTTAATGATTTTCTCCTTGTATCAGCCTTCTAAAAATCCCAGTGATTACATGCGATACCTAAAAATCACCAAACTGGACATGTAGCTAGAGTTCGACATTACGGTCCCAACGAAACTCGTTTCGTCGAATTCCGACTTCTATTGCAAAAGTGGCTATTTTTAAAGCTCTGAATGACCCATTTAAATATATAAATATAATTAAATTAAATATTTTAAAAATAAATATTATCGTCTATATTCACAGTGGAATACCATACAGCTCTAGAATATTCCTATATGAATTTCTAACTTGATATTTCAAATCTGGGTCAACCGGATATTCGATTTGTATTGAAATTCCTTTTTAAAATATAAATAATTCCTTTAAAAATCATAAAGGAATTCCACAGCGACTTTTCTGAAATTTGATTTGGACTCTTCTACTAGAGAGACATACTCCACCAGCTCCACACGTTTCTTGTTTCACAGAAATCCGATTTAAAACGAACCCTGTACATTCAGTTGAAGTTCAAATCGCCAATTTACGAACTGCAACGCCATTTCGAGCTCGATTTTAATTATATTATAACTCTACGTTCAAACTGTCGTTTATATAATATATTTGTTATTCAAATTCAATTCCAAGCTGAATTAAATATCACAGATGATCCAGTTCACACCATATCGCCATTTCAGCCAATTCTAATTATTTCAGAATTAAATATATTATTTAATTTATTATTTTAATTAAATATTCATCATTATTTAATTCCACGACCATTAAACTCACTATATCACTCTTTATATAATTAAATAAATTAATTATAATACCTCTGCCAATGCGGGTCATTACAATCTTCCCCACTTAAAATAATTTCTTCCTCGAAATTGCTAAGGTAGAGAACGACCCTACCGACTGGTTAGAACATATTTGTTCACTTCTTAACTTCAGTTTCAACTGAACCAATTAATTTCAATTAAATTATTAGTTAATTCTTATCAACGAAAATTTTCAAAAATCCTGAAAATTTTCTAACGCCTTAAATTTTTTTAAAAATTTCGCCAGCACCTCCTTTGTACTGGTCAAAAGGTCAAACTCCAACTCGCCTCTCTGGGCCATCTCCATCCCAAAAGAAAATCAAACAGCCAAGCGGCTTGCCAATTTGGCTCATAAAAATCTCATACAATATGAAATATAAACTTGTACCTTTTGTTGGGCATATCAACTCTATCACTTCCATATGCTATCAACTCAGCATATACCATTGTTATCCCAATCAAATTACGAAATCATTGTTATCTCCCATACAACCATTCACTTTTTACTAAGCCAAATATCATTTCAACTCGAGTTTCTTCTCGATTCCCAACTCTTAACTTGATTATCAATTACACTTCAAATTTGAATCTCACAATCCAATTTGTCTTGATGTCATTCTAATTCAATCTCAGTTACCACTTTACTGGCTTCACTTTAATTCAATTTTGCTTTCACAAATTTCTGTTAAATTTGTTTTTAATTCAAACAGTTTCCCTGGGAGTTTTCAAACAGTTTTACTCTTTTCAAAAATCAAATTTTCCTTTTGAACATGTCACTGAGCCCTTAATAAATATTCCATTAGTTAAATCACTTCTCTATTTCTTTATCAATATTTGTTAACCAAATATTTTCAATAACCATATTGGCCTTTTATGTTATTTGGAAAACATTTCCGAATATCGCCTTCCTTTATTTTCTAAACTTTAGAAAATATATACTATTTAGAATTGGAAAATATTCCAATTACTTATCTCTTTTCCGATCTCGTTTATTTCTATACTTAGGAAATATTCTTTATTATATTTCCTAGCTTACACTTATTTAGGTTAAAACGAATGTTGTGTAAAACATCGTAACGACAACCCAAATACTATATTCAACTAACTCTTATTCAACATTGATCTTCGATCCTGAAATCTTACTATTTATTTGTTAATAATGAAATCAATCAAGTTGGGGTATAACTACCTCTCAGACCTTGACTGAATAACATTTATAACGTCAAAACAGATATGACTACTTACTCGAATAATAAATACCATACAACTTATTCCTCACTTTTAAACACGTACACGCTTCCTCTTTCTATTCTTACTAGATTCTATTCTTAGTCTTCCATTTTGATTTTACTATTCTATTTCTAAGTTTGTTTCCTTATCGACTTCTATATATATATATATATATATATATATCGATACTTTGATTTCTAACTATCAAAATATCTTAAAAATATTCTAATTCCTTAAATTCCCGGAAAAATTCGCCATAACCTCCTTTCTACCAGGAGCATCGGGATATTTCAAATAGCCTCCCATGTCCCTCACCAATCCAAAAGAAAAAGAAAAAGCCAAGCGGCTAGCCGATTCGGCGCATAAAATCTCATATATGAATTAAATACATACCTTTTCATCGAGCATTCTATTTATATACCTTCATACCTTATCCATACCTATCTCATGTTTATTTATACCTGCCCAATCTATTTTAACTATACCTGATCGTTTTAACTCAATTCGTTAATTAATTTGTTAATTAACTCTTTAGTCTATTTCACTTTTATATTTGAACATGACATGTTCAAATATATTTTAACTTGCTTATTAACTAATTTGAATCCAAATTTCAAATTTAAGTTCTATATTCGATTTCGAATATCCATTTACAAATCCAATTCACCTTTCAAAGTTCAACTTCAAATTCAAAACTTGATTAACTAATTCCTCTTCGACTTAGTTAATTCTATTCAATTTCTATTCAAATTCTATATATTCAAATTCTATATATCAAATTCTATTATTCAAATTCTATATATCAAATTCTATTCAAATTCTATATATCAAATTCCATTTGAATTTCTATATTCAAATTCTATATATTCAAATTCTATAGTTTAAATTCCATTTGAGTTCTATATTCAAATTCTATATACTCAATCCTATATTTTAAATTCCATTTGAATTCTATATTCAAATTCTATATATTCAAATCCTATATTTGAATTCTCTTTATTCAAATTCTATATTCAAATCTATTTGAATTCTCTTTATTCAAATTCTATATTCAATTCTATATTATAAATCCCATTTTGAAATTCAACACAACTTGTCTTTCCCAAAACAAATTCAAAACAGTATCTCTGGTAGTAATTCGTCACTTACAACTCGAAAATGAATACTGATGATGCAGCTGTCATAATCGGAATCTATTTTCCAGCGATCGAAGTGAGTTCAATACTATAAAACCATTTCTAAACATTTCCACTTTGAAATTCATTTCAAAATATAATTCACATTGCTTGTAAAACAATCTAAAATCTCCCAAGATCTTAAATTTTCCTTATTTTTAATCCAAATCCATTTACAAACACTTATCCAATTCTCCAGAGTTTTAACTCAATTTCTGGTTAAAATTTCAGATTTAACTCATCTGATTTCACGTATTTCACTTATATGAATTCTGATTGGTTATTCACATAACCATTTAATTTATAATCTTACTCGATTATAATAACAACCAATATATCCTATATATTATAATTTTGATATATATATCTTCTCTATATCAAGATATACCTTGGGTAAACTTATTTTAATTTACCCTCTTTTCAAAACATATCATGCTGACCCATCGTATTCGATTGTTTATAAACTCCTACTGATACGGTGGATCAAACTGATCGACCAGGACTCATAAACGACTCAACCAATAAATCTCCATAATATAAAACAAATTTTTATATCAATAACAAATACGTTCACTTGTATATATACACTCAAACTCAATCTAGGGCATTACTAACCCTATCTCTACCGAGTCACGCCACAGAACCAAGGTAATTCTTAAATTAAGCTCTGATACCAACTGTAATGGCCCGGCGATTTCGGTAGGCTTCTCAACCATCCCTCATCCCCCAAGGTAGAGGGCTAACCTCCCCCCGTGGCTTACACTGGTACCTCAGAACTGCTTTTATGGCCAGCCTCGCGACTCGACCAACCCACATTGTCAGGAGATGTAGGGGTAAGAGTCTCCCGTTCGCCACCTAATGCGAAACGAGAACCCCTTATCATCCGTACCAATTAAGCAACCAGCTCCGATACCAACTGTAATGACCCGAAAATCCGGTCCAATTTGAGCTGACTAAATAACACAAGTCCAACCCCAAATTGCACTGAAAACCAGGAAATTAATGAAAGAAATTAGAGGGTGAGGAAAGATAAGATAGAAACTTAGAATAGAATAAGAAGAAGAACACAACATTAGAGTAACACGAACCTCACAACGGAATGAATAACATATAATATATATAACATAACTTGAAATATACATCTGTACTTGAATATACACATCATTATCAAAGTACAACACTTACAACACAACGAAATAATAATAGCTATATAATTCTGAAGCCTCCTGCTCCAGCTCTTCAATGTATCTGTAAATCCCGACTACTTGACTGCCCGTACAAAATTGGGCACCCAAGAGTTTAGGGAAAACAAAACAAAATAAACTCCGGGTCAGTCATGGGACTGGTATGAGTAAAACAGTTTAAAACAGTTCAAGCAGGTAAATGATATCTCATAAGACCACGCCATATAACGGAACGGGTTTTTCCCATATGAGAATCCAAATTATCTTTATACCAAAACCTTTGATATTATAATAATGTCTATCAACCACAATATAATAATCATCTAGTAGAAAAGCTTTCATCTCACATTCTACATATATTGTATACAATCAAAACCGCAAGCACGTATTGGGTAATGGATTTTCCAACTATGACAAGGTATGGAACCACCTTTCGCTAGTATACCTCTGGAGAGGAATACACTGGGTTCAACAAGAACATCTTGCAACCCGGCCACACATGACCGACCACTCATTTCGCTTGAGTGTATCGAATGTATATCACCAATGTTTGGGATCAGCAACCGTTTCCCGAATGGGACCGCATCAACAATAGATTTTTAGAAGTAAATGAAACTCTAGATCAGGTGATTATACACCCTAATTCGGAGCGACCGACTTAGCCATGCTGCCTGCCCGATTTCTGTCATTTACTGGATGTGAGGCTAGAAGCTACGCTTTATCATCATACCAGATTCACTTTGAATGCCATATCGTCAAATTCATCAAATCACCGATTGACGTCCTCAACCATACATTATGTGTTAGCTAAAAGAAGTTTCCTTCTCCGCTTCCACTCTTGGTACGGTTGGAGAAATCAATATACGTGATCGTCTGGAAATACTCTGTCAGACATCCGTCCATACAAGTCATCTAGGAACAGGATGAACCGAAGGCACTATTCAGTACATCCATCTTAGGCGCTGTTGTCTAAGACTTATACAATAGCCCTTGCATTTTACTCCATCTTCAATTATCTTTGGCATATATGATTCGCAACGCTTATGCCAATACAGAGTGGTTCTTTGGATAATAATCCAACTGGTCTCTCCATATTAACAACGTTAAAATGGTCAAAACTTCGATAGTCTATGATTTAACTATCAAAGAAAAACACGTGTGCAAACAACGATATTATTTCCAGATGGAAATTCTATCAATCAACCATCAATCATATATATATCTGTATATATATATATTCATATTTCCTTATTTTCTATGTTTATAAAATATACGTTATTAACACTGGAAAACATTTCCATTTCTTGTTTTCTATATTAGAAAACATTTCTGATTCTTGTTTGGAAAACATTTCCAAAACTCCTACGTTTGGATTAAGTAGATGTTTAGATAAAACATCGCTATGCCAACTCAACCATTTTCTTTAATTACTAAATTCACTTTACCATCCTTTACTGCCGAACCATACACATTCCTTAGTTAATAACAAAGACAATCAAGTTGGGGTAGAACTACCTCTCAGACCTTAACTGAACAACATTTTTAACCTTGAAATAGGCAAAGTTCACTTTAAATTTCTTTAACTAACTTCCTTTCTTAACCTTTCTTTCGAATAACTATATTCGCTTGACTCTTTTCACTTAACTCTATTCGATTTACTCTATTTAATTTACTTTATTCGATTTACTCTATTCACTTAACTCTATTCGATTTACTCTATTTAATTTACTCTATTTGATTTACTCTATTTGATTTACTCTATTCACTTAACTCCTGTCGAATAAACTATATTCGATAACTCCTCTAACTCTATTCGAATAAACTATATTCGATAACTACTTTCAAATAATAAGATTTGATAACTCCTTTCGAATAACTAGATTCGATAACTCCTTCTCTCGAATACACTATATTCGATAGTTATACTTCAAATAAGTGATATTCGATAACTCAACTCGATTAACTCCATTTGAATAACTCTAATTAGTTAACTCTAACTCTAATTGATTACTCTTATTCGAATAACTCCTATTTATTTAACTCTATTGGACTAACGCTATTGGATTAAATCTATTTGATTAACTCTAACTGGTTACCTCTTATTCGAATAACAATTATTCGATTAACTCTATTCAGCTAACTCGACTCGACTAACCCCTTTTCGAATAACTAATTCGATTTACTAACTTTCGAATACCATATTCGATTTACTGACTTTATTCTTTTTATAAAGATTTCCTTTTTTACAACGTTTATTCATTTTTAAAGATTTACTTTTAGTAACGGTTCTCCACTTTAAAATGATTTCCTTCTTATAACAGTTTCCTTTTTATAACGTTTTTTCCCTTTTATAACGTCCTATTCCGTTATAAATAAATTTCCCTTTTTAACTCTATTTATTTTCTAAATATTTCATATCAATTCTATTTGTAAATGATTTTCAAATCTTTCCTTTTCTATTATTCTATTTGCAAATGCTTTGCAAATATATCCTTTTCAAATCTGTTCTTTGGGTTTATAATTTCCCTTTCCAAAATATCTCCTATTTATAAATATTCCAATTTATAAATATTTCTTATTTATAAATATTTCATTTATAAATATTTTATTTTCAATATCACCTTGAAAATTTCCTTATCAACATTCCGGTATGTTATGGTATTCAACATATCAAATCACGATGATCAATATCGTCCAAACACATATAATTGACAACAGATTATATATCACATCATATACCACACTATATGAATAACAGTAAAATAAATGTTGAGGAATCCAGTTGGATTCCTCCAACCTGTTTCCCTGCATCCACAGATATTACACAATAAAATAAACATCACTTTCTGTTCCATATGATATATTCTGTTAAATAGAATCAATATAGAAATTCAACTAACTGACTAGCAGTTCAATCAAACAGTCCACACACAGTCAATTAGCCTTTATTTAACAGTTCTAAAAATACAACATGAAATTATAAACTGTTCAGAGTTTGTGAGATTTACTCACTTTTGCAGTTCATCGTTAAAGAACGATAAACTGTTATTTGATTTGAATCAAACAGTTTATTTCACCACAACTTCATACGAGCCCCAATCCCCTTCCAGTCAGTGTCATTGTGTTGCTCCCGTCCATACGATCCCAATGGATCCGACCGTTCGTGATTCTGATATCGTTTGGTAAAGATATCACATTTAAAAGATTGTACGTTATTTATATTAAAACTTAAACTAATTTTCATTTGGGCCTTTACCTCACTCTAAAAGTCGGCCCACTACCACCTTTAAAGCCCAAACCCGCCACTATTTCTTCTTCCTTCCTCCTGTTTTACCACCGACCACTCCAGCTCCTCATTTCAGTAAATCGAATCCCGTTTCCCCTCAATCGAACCTTCATCTCACCATGAAGTTCGAAACAAGCATCACCATTAAATCCCCCATCTACTGCTATACTCAAACTCCATCTCGAAATTCCCATTCAGCCTCGTGTTCACAGGCTTCAGCAGCAGCTCCAGAGAAAAAGGTCGATCTTTTTATGCACCGTTCTTCACCAGATCACACACGCAGGCGCTGCTCGACATCGGGAATCCAGAAACAAACTTAATTTCATCAATCCATTCGCCAATCCCCCTAAATTCTTAACCCTAGCTCGCGGTTTCCAAAAGCCTACGTTAGAAAACGATGTCGAGTTCGACAAGAATGCTACTGGGTTGAAGAGCTCAGAGAAACGAATTCGAATATCCATGTTATAGGATTTATATATTTGTATATGATTTGTTTTGGATTTTATTTTGGGAAATTTTCTACTGTAAAACCCATTGTGGTCTTATATAGTTGAGGTCGGTGGTTGGTGCCATTTGTGGTTGAAATTGAAGGGGGCGTGGCCTGTTTGTGATCAAAGAAATGGAGGGGATATTTTTGGATTGATTTTATATTTTATTTTAATGATTTTCTCCTTGTATCAGCCTTCTAAAAATCCCAGTGATTACATACGATACCTAAAAATCACCAAACTGGACATGTAGCTAGAGTTCGACATTACGGTCCCAACGAAACTGGTTTCGTCGAATTCCGACTTCTTTTGCAAAAGTGGCTATTTTTAAAGCTCTGAATGACCCATTTAAATATATGAAAATATATTTAAATATAATTAAATTAAATATTTTAAAAATAAATATTATCGTCTATATTCACAGTGGAATACCATACAGCTCTAGAATATTCCTATATGAATTTCTAACTTGATATTTCAAATCTGGGTCAACCCGATATTCGAGTTATATTGAAATTCCTTTTTAAAATATAAATAATTCCTTTATAAATCATAAAGGAATTCGACAGTGACTTTTCTGAAATTAGATTTGGACGTGAATCAAAATCTACACGACGAAATCCCAATTTTTCTCTTCCACTAGAGAGATATACTCCACCAGCTCCACACGTTTCTTGTTTCACAGAAATCCGATTTAAAACGAACCCTGTACATTCAGTTGAAGTTCAAATCGCCAATTTACGAACTACAACGCCATTTCGAGCTCGATTTTAATTATATTATAACTCTACGTTCAAACTGTCGTTTATATAATATATTCGTTATTCAAATTCAATTCCAAGCTGAATTAAATATCACAGATGATCCAGTTCACACCATATCGCCATTTCAGCCAATTCTGGTTATTTCAGAATTAAATATATTATTTAATTTATTATTTTAATTAAATATTCATCATTATTTAATTCCACGACCATTAAATTCACTATATCACTCTTTATATAATTAAATAGATTAATTATAATACCTCTGCCAATGCGGGTCATTATAATCTTCCCCACTTAAAATAATTTCATCCTCAAAATTGCTAAGGTAGAGAACGGCCCTACCGACTGGTTAGAACATATTTGTTCACTTCTTAACTTCAGTTTCAACTGAACCAATTTAATTTCAATTAAGTTACTAATTAATTCTTATCAACGAAAATTTTCAAAAATCCTGAAAATTTTCTAACGCCTTAATTTTTTTTTAAAATTTCGCCAGCACCTCCTTTGTACTGGTCAATAGGTCAAACTCCAATTCGCCTCTCTGGGCCATCTCCATCCCAAAAGAAAATCAAACAGCCAAGCGGCTTGCCAATTTGGCTCATAAAAATCTCATACCATATGAAATATAAACTTGTACCTTTTTGTCGTGCATATCAACTCTATCACTTCCATATGCTATCAACTCAGCATATACCATTGTTATCCCAATCAAACTCCGAAATCATTTTTATCTCCCACACAACCATTCACTTTTTACTAAGCCAAATATCATTTCAACTCGAGTTTCTTCTTGATTCCCAACTCTTAACTTGATTATCAATTACACTTCAAATTTGAATCTCACAATCCAATTAGTCTTGATATCATTCTAATTCAATCTCACTTACCACTTTACTGGCTTCACTTTACTTCAATTTTGCTTTAACAAATTTCTGTTAAATTTGTTTTTAATTCAAACAGTTTCCCTGGGAGTTTTCAAGCAGTTTTACTCTTTTCAAAAATCAAATTTTCCTTTTGAACATGTCACTGAGCCCTTAATTAATATTCCATTAGTTAAATCACTTCTCTATTTCTTTATCAATATTTGTTAACCAAATATTTTCAATAACCATATTGGCCTTTTATGTTATTTGGAAAAAATTTCCGAATATCGCCTTCCTTTATTTTCTAAACTTTAGAAAATATATGCTATTTATAATTGGAAAATATTCCAATTACTTATCTCTTTTCCGATATCGTTTATTTCTATACTTAGGAAATATTCTTTATTATATTTCCAAGCTTACACTTATTTGGGTTAAAACGGATGTTGTGTAAAACATCGTTACGACAACCCAAATACTATATTCAACTAACTCTTATTCAACATTGATCTTCGATCCTGAAATCTTACTATTTATTTGTTAATAATGAAATCAATCAAGTTGGGGGTATAACTACCTCTCAGACCTGACTGAATAACATTTATTACGTCAAAACAGATATGACTACTTACTCGAATAATCAATACCATACAACTTATTCCTCACTTTTAAACACGTATACGCTTCCTCTTTCTATTCTTACTAGATTCTGTTCTTAGTCTTCCTTTTTGATTTTACTATTCTATTTCTAAGTTTGTTTCCTTATCGACTTCTATATATATATATCGATACGTTGATTTCTAACTATCAAATTATCTTAAAAATATTCTAACTCCTTAAATTCCTGGAAAAATTCGCCATAACCTCCTTTGTACCAGGAGCATCGGGATATTTCAAATAGCCTCCCATGGCCCTCACCAATACAAAAGAAAAAGAAAAAGCCAAGCGGCTAGCCGATTCGGCGCATAAAATCTCATATATGAATTAAATACATACCTTTTCGTCGAGCATTCTATTTATATACCTTCATACCTTATCCATACCTATCTCATGTATATTTATACCTGCCCAATCTATTTTAACTATACCTGATCGTTTTAACTCAATTCGTTAATTAATTTGTTAATTAACTCTTTAGTCTATTTCACTTTTATATTTAAACATGACATGTTCAAATATATTTTAACTTGCTTATTAACTAATTTGAATCCAAATTTCAAATTTAAGTTCTATATTCGATTTCGAATATCCATTTACAAATCCAATTCACCTTTCAAAGTTCAACTTCAAAATCAAAACTTGATTAACTAATTCCTCTTCGACTTAGTTAATTCTATTCAATTTCTATTCAAATTTTATTCAAATTCTATATATTCAAATTCTATATATCAAATTCTATTATTCAAATTCTATATATCAAATTCTATTCAAATTCTATATATCAAATTCCATTTGAATTTCTATATTCAAATTCTATATATTCAAATTCTATAGTTTAAATTCCATTTGAATTCTATATTCAAATTCTATATACTCAATCCTATATTTTAAATTCCATTTGAATTCTATATTCAAATTCTATACATTCAAATCCTATATTTGAATTCTCTTTATTCAAATTCTATATTCAAATCTATTTGAATTCTCTTTATTCAAATTCTATATTCAATTCTATATTATAAATCCCATTTTGAAATTCAACCCAACTTGTCTTTCCCAAAACAAATTCAAAACAGTATCTCTGGTAGTAATTCGTCACTTACAACTCGAAAATGAATACTGATGATGCAGCTGTCATCATCGGAATCTATTTTACAGCGATCGAAGTGAGTTCAATACTATAAAACATTTCTAAACATTTCCACTTTGAAATTCATTTCAAAATATAATTCACATTGCTTGTAAAACAGTCTAAAATCTCCCAGGATCTTAAATTTTCCTTATTTTTAATCCAAATCCATTTACAAACACTTATCCAATTCTCCAGAGTTTTAACTCAATTTCTGGTTAAAATTTCAGATTTAACTCATCTGATTTCACGTATTTCACTTATATGAATTCTGATTGGTTATTCACATAACCATTTAATTTATAATCTTACTCGATTATAATAACAACCAATATATCCTACATATTATAATTTTGATATATATATCTTCTCTATATCAAGATATACCTTGGGTAAACTTATTTTAATTTACCCTCTTTTCAAAACATATCGCGCCGACCCATCGTATTCGAGTGTTTATAAACTCCTACCGATACAGTGGATCAAACTGATCGACCCGAACTCATGACTCAACCAATAAATCTCCACAATATAAAACAAATTTTTATATCAATAACAAATACGTTCACTCGTATAT
The DNA here is from genome assembly GCA_030737875.1 of Allium sativum. Classification (NCBI taxonomy): domain Eukaryota; kingdom Viridiplantae; phylum Streptophyta; class Magnoliopsida; order Asparagales; family Amaryllidaceae; genus Allium; species Allium sativum. The sequence goes on from CM060914.1 coordinate 82,011,359, forward strand.
ATACACTCAAAATCAATCTAGGGCATTACTAACCCTATCTCTACCGAGTCACGCTACAGAGCCAAGGTAATTCTTAACTTAAGCTCCGATACCAACTGTAATGGCCCGGCGATTTCGGTAGGATTTTCAACCATCCCTCATCCCCCAAGGCAGAGGGATAACCTCCCCCCGTGGCTTACACTGGTACCTCAGAACTGCTTTTACGGCCAGCCTCGCGACTCGACCAACCCACATTGTCAGGAGATGTAGGGGTAAGTGTCTCCCGTTCGCCACCTAACGCGAAACGAGAACCCCCTATCATCTGTACCAATTAAGCAACCCGCTCCGATACCAATTGTAATGACCTGAAAATCCGGTCCAATTTGAGCTGACTAAATAACACAAGTCTAACCCCAAATTGCACTGAAAACAGGAAATTAATGAAAGAAATTAGAGGGTGAGGAAAGATAAGATAGAAACTTAGAATAGAAGAGGAAGAACACAACATCAGAGTAACACGAACCTCACAGCGGAACGAATAACATATAATATATATAACATAACTTGAAATATACATCTGTACTTGAATATACACATCATTATCAAAGTACAACACTTACAACACAGCAGAATAATAATAGCTATATAATTCTGAAGCCTCCTGCTCCAACTCTTCAATGTATCTATAAATTCCGACTACTTGACTGCCCGTACAAAATTGGGCACCCAAGATTTTAGGGAAAACAAAACAAAATAAACTCTGGGTCAGTCATGGGACTGGTATGAGTAAAACAGTTTAAAAACAGTTCAAGCAGGTATATGATAACTCATAATACCACGTCGTATAACGGAACGGGTTTTTCCCTTATGAGAATCCAAATTATCTTTATATCAAAACCTTTGATATTATAATAATGTCTATCAACCACAATATAATAATCATCTAGAAGAAACGCTTTCATCTCACGTTCTACATATATTGTATACAATCAAAACCGCAAGCACATATTGGGTAATGGATTTTCCAACCATGACAAGGTATGGAACCACCTTTCGCTAGTGTACCTCTAGAGAGGAATACACTGGGTTCAACAAGAACATCTTGCAACCCAGCCACACATGACCGACCACTCATTTCGCTTGAGTGTATCGAATGTATATCACCAACGGTTGGGATCAGCAACCATTTCCCGAATGGGACAGCATCAACAATAGATTTTTAGAAGTAAATGAAACTCTAGATCAGGTGATTATACAGCCTACTTCGGAGCGACCGACTTAGCCATGATGCCTGCCCAATTTCTGTCATTTACTGGATGTGAGGTTAGAAGCTACGCTTTATCATCATACCAGATTCACTTTGAAAGCCACATCGTCAAATCCATCAAATCACCGATTGACGTCCTCAACCATACATTATGTGTTAGGTTAAAGAAGTTTCCTTCTCCGCTTCCACTCTTGGTACGGTTGGAGAAATCAATATACGTGATCGTCTGGAAATACTCTGTCAGACATCCGTCCATATAAGTCATCCACGAACAGGATGAACCGAAGGCACTATTAAGTACATCCATCCGTTTGGAAAACATTTCCAAAACTCCTACGTTTGGATTAAGTAGACGTTTAGATAAAACATCTTGTTTGGAAAACATTTCAATCCATCTTGTTTCGAAAATTCAATCCATCTTGTTTGGAAAACATTTCCAAAACTCCTACGTTTTGTTTGGAAAATTCAATCCATCTTGTTTGGAAAACATTTCCAAAACTCCTACGTTTGGATTAAGTAGACGTTTAGATAAAACATCGCTATGCCAACTCAACCATTTCCTTTAATTACTAAATTCACATTACCATCCTTTACAGCCGAACCATAACCATTTCTTAGTTAAAAACGAAGCCAATCAAGTTGGGGTAGAACTAACTCTCAGACCTTAATTGAACAACTTTTTTAACCTTGAAATAGGCAAAGTTCACTTTAAATTTCTTTAACTAACTTCCTTTCTTAACCTTCCTCTCGAATAACTACATTTGATTGACTCTTTTCACTTAACTCTATTCGATTTACTCTATTTAATTTACTTTATTCGAATTACTCTATTCACTTAACTCTATTCGATTTACTCTATTTAATTTACTCTATTTGATTTACTCTATTTGATTTACTCTATTCACTTAACTCCTATCGAATAAACTATATTCGATAACTCTTCTAACTCTATTCGAATAAACTATATTCGACAACTACTTTCAAATAATAAGATTTGATAACTCCTTTCGAATAACTAGATTCGATAACTCCTTCTCTCGAATACACTATATTAGATAGCTCTACTTCAAATAAGTGATATTCGATAACTCTACTCGATTAATTCCATTTGAATAACTCTAATTAGTTAACTCTAACTCTAATTGATTACTCTTATTCGAATAACTCCTATTTATTTAACTCTATTGGACTAACGCTATTGGATTAACTCTATTTGATTAACTCTAATTGGTTACCTCTTATTCGAATAACAATTATTCGATTAACTCTATTCAGCTAACTCGACTCGACTAACCCCTTTTCGAATAACTAATTCGATTTACTAACTTTCGAATACCATATTCGATTTACTGACTTTATTCTTTTTATAAAGATTTCCTTTTTAACAACGTTTATTCATTTTTAAAGATTTACTTTTAGTAACGGTTCTCCACTTTAAAATGATTTCCTTCTTATAACAGTTTCCTTTTAATAACGTTTTTTTCCCTTTTATTACGTTTTATTACGTTATAAATAAATTTCCCTTTTTAACTCTATTTATTTTCTAAATATTTCATATCAATTCTATTTGTAAATGATTTTCAAATATTTCCTTTTCTATTATTCTATTTGCAAATGCTTTGCAAATATATCCTTTTCAAATCTGTTCTTTGGGTTTATAATTTCCCTTTCCTAAATATCTCCTATTTATAAATATTCCAATTTATAAATATTTCTTATTTATAAATATTTCATTTATAAATATTTTATTTTCAATATCACCTTGAAAATTCCCTTATCAACATTCCGGTATGTTATGGTATTCAACATATCAAATCACGATGATCAATATCATCCAAACACATATAATTGACAACAGATTATATATCACATCATATACCACACTATATGAATAATAGTAAAACAAATGTTGAGGAATCCAGTTAGATTCCTCCAACCTGTTTCCCTGCATCCACAGATGTTACACAATAAAATTAACATCACTTTCAATTCCATATGATATATTCTGTTAAACAGAATCAATATAGAAATTCAACCAACTGACTAGCACTTCAATCAAACAGTCAACACACAGTCAATCAGCCTATATTTAACAGTTCTAAAAATACAACATGAAATTATAAAGTGTTTAGAGTTTGTGAGATTTACTCACTTTTGCAGTTCATCGTTAAAGAACGATAAACTGTTATTCGATTTGAATCAAACAGTTTATTTCGCCACAACTTCATACGAGCCCCAATTCCCTTCCAGTCAGTGTCATTGTGTTGCTCCCGTCCATACGATCCCAATGGATCCGACCGTTCGTGATTCTGATATCGTTTGGTAAAGATATCACATTTAAAAGATTGTACGTTATTTATATTAAAACTTAAACTAATTTTCATTTGGGCCTTTACCTCACTCTAAAAGTCGGCCCACTACCACCCTTAAAGCCCAAACTCGCCACTACTTCTTCTTCCTTCCTCCTGTTTTACCACCGATCGCTCCAGCTCCTCATTTCAGTAAATCGAATCCCGTTTCCACTCAATCGAACCTTCATCTCACCATGAAGTTTGAAACAAGCATCACCATTAAATCCTCCATCTAATGCTATACTCAAACTCCATCTCGAAATTCCTATTCAGCCTCGCGTTCACAGGCTTCAGCAGCAGCTCCAGAGAAAAAGGCCGATCCTTTTATGCACCGTTCTTCACCAGATCACACACGCAGGCGCTGCTCGACATCGGGAATCCAGAAACAAACTTAATTTCATCAATCCATTCGCCAATCCCCCAAAATTCTTAACCCTAGCTCGCGGTTTCCAAAAGCCTACGTAAGAAAACGATGTCGAGTTCGACAAGAATGCTACTGGGTTGAAGAGCTTTGAGAAACGAATTCGAATATCCATGTTATAGGATTTATAGATTTGTATATGATTTGTTTTGGATTTTCTTTTGGGAAATTTTCTACTGTAAAACCCATTGTGGTCTTATATAGTTGAGGTCGGTGGTTGGTGCCATTTGTGGTTGAAATTGAAAGGGGCGTGGCCTGTTTGTGATCAAAGAAATGGAGGGGATATTTTTGAATTGAATTTGTATTTTATTTTAATGATTTTCTCCTTGTATCATCCTTCTAAAAATCCCAGTGATTACATACGATACCTAAAAATCACCAAACTGGACAGGTAGCTAGAGTTCGACATTACGGTCCCAACGAAACTGGTTTCGTCGAATTCCGATTTCTTTTGCAAAAGTGGATATATTTAAAGCTCTGAGTGACCCATTTAAATATATAAATATATTTAAATATAATTAAATTAAATATTTTAAAAATAAATATTATCATCTATATTCACAGTGGAATACCATACAGCTCTAGAATATTCCTATATGTTTCTAACTTGATATTTAAAATCTGTGTCAGGCCAATATTCGATTTATATTGAAATTCCTTTTTAAAATATAAATAATTCCTTTATAAATCATAAAGGAATTCCACAGCGACTTTTCTGAAATTTGATTTGGACGTTAATCAAAATCTACACGACGAAATCCCGATTTTTCTCTTCCACTAGAGAGATATACTCCACCAGCTCCACACGCTTCTTATTTCACAGAAATTCGATTTAAAACGAACCCTGTACATTCAGTTGAAGTTCAAATCGCTAATTTACGAACTACAGCGCCGTTTCGAGCTCGATTTTAATTATATTATAACTCTACGTTCAAACTGTCGTTTATATATTATATTCGTTATTCAAATTCAATTCCAAGCTGAATTAAATATCACAGATGATCCAGTTCACACCATATCGCCATTTCAGCCAATTCTGATTATTTCAAAATTTAATATATTATTTAATTTATTATTTTAATTAAATATTCATCATTATTTAATTCCACGACCATTAAATTCACTATATCAATCTTTATATAATTAAATAAATTAATTATAATACCTCTGCCAATGCGGGTCATTACAAAGACGATTGTTAATGAACGCCTATGACACGAGGTTAGACGCATTGTGGTATAAGTCTGTCCGGAACCGCCCGACAAATCCAGCAACCACAAGCAGATGTCTAATGTGAGTGGTCAACGGCAAGAACTAGAGGCGTAACGGTTTATGACACGAGGTTAAGCGCGTTGTGGTATAAGTCTGCCCGGAACCGCTCGACAAATCCAGGAGCCACGAATGGACGTCTAATGTGAGAGGTCATACATCGTTACGACATTATATATAAATTAAGAAATACTAACCATAATAAGATATGTGGGTGACATGGGTATGGTTAGAGGGTTAAGTGGGTGATATAAATGACATGTAAAGCATGACTAATGTGGACTTAACCATTGTAAGACATGTGATGTAAAACATGACTAAGGTAGTCTTAACCGTAGTAAGACATATGTAAGATATGGAAACTATAATAAAGGGGGTTAAGTGGGACAGGGGTGACAGATGAAACAAAATTTAGATATGCTTAACCAAATAGGACCAGTGACGGTATCACAAATTAGTTGAATTGGGTAAAGTTTAAGTAACGGGTTAAGTAAATGGAAGGGTTAAGTCAAATCTAAAATTTATGACAAGAAATGGGGAATGATAAATAACCTATTATGAATAAACTTGAATAAGGCAAGAAAAGATAATAGGTGGAAATTATAACTTATGAGACAAGATAAGTTATAGGAAACGATAAGGAAGATGAGGTAACTCATATGTAAAGATATACCTAAATTAAGTGGTTTGGAAAGGAGAAATGTGAAATTAAAAATGATATAAGTTATATGAGTGGAAAAGAAGTAAATTAGAATCATATATGTTGGTTGGGTTGAGTAATTCTCTGGGTGCCAGTCTGATGTTGATTTCGGTCTTCTGGCCTGGTGTTCAGAGGGTTATTCTCCTAATCAGTATGTATGTGGGATAAGGCATACTTAACTATGAATTATGTATAGCATGTTGTTGTAACCCAAAAAGGGAATAATTTATGAAATTGGAAAATAACATTTTGTGGGCTTATTAATGGACTTAAGTAGGTTAAGTATAAATTGAATTAATAAGCAAGGGTAACTTGGTGAATACCAAAAAAAAGAGGAAGCTAATGTGAATTACCAAGTTAAATGAAAAAGTTGACGAGGTGGCACAAGCGTGAAATAAATGGTTAGACTTAGGGTCTAATGACATATAAAACTAAGGCGCTTGAAGCAGTCCGTGCATTGTAGGATGAATAACCCAACGAGGTAGATCATGATGGTGTCATAAGGCACGAGGAGAGCGCTCATTCGCTATTTTGGCGGCTCCAACGGACTCGAAGGGGAAGCACGCGGCTTCCTGAGACGTTAACGGTGCTCTTGGTAGTCCTCTGTAGTGGTTTAGCTTCGGGTTAGGATTACAGAGGTTGGGTCTGCGCGGAACTACCAGGTGGGTGGGCCCTGACTACACAAGTAAGGGGCTGTCAGAATGTTGTACGCGGTGGCACTATGGGTGGTTCGGCGATTGCCTCAGGCAGAGGTGGATGGTCAAGACTAAACGATAGCAAGATTGTCGGATGCCTGTCACCAACAGCCTAAGGAATGCGAAAAGACAAGAGCTAACCCCTAGAGATCGTTAACCTTTGCTATCAAGGGACGGGTGCAGGGAGACCCCACATGGATGTTTAGATTGTTTGCTTGTTTGGGGTGGTCGCTTAGCTCGTGTGGTATTTACTAGTTGAGGGAGGGGCTGAGTTGGGGCCATAGCCCCCAGAGAAAAACCAAACCCGAGGGATATCTGTACGTTGGACACTCTTAGAGGCGGGCCCGTACAGATATAGAAAAGCTCCCGACTGAGTTTCGTGTTTTCTGGTGTAGCCCTGCCATGGAACTTGGGTGCACAAGTAGAGGTTATGTGCAGTAGAAACATCGAGTACGATTGATGATAAATACGTGGGAAAGTCTAGGTACAACCATGTCTGCTCTGGGTGGTGAATCGTAGACTAGAGGGCATTATTCGGTGATGGAACCAAACTCGATCGAATAGTTCAAGGATAGCAGTCACTACGCTTACGTAGCACAGCGATGGTGGTTCTATGCGGATGTAGCGTTGTACGTTACTATGGCATAGGATGAGGGACTGTGCATATTACTATGGCGATACGGAGGAGACCGTACGAGTGGGGTATTGGGGTGTACCTCAGTTTGGGGGTTGCTACATATACACTATATTAGGTTTATCTACTAGAGGGTAGATGGGTGTGACGTGTGTGTAAGCTTTGAGTGCTAATAACACGTATAACCTAATAAATAAGAAAGTGTAATTGAACGGTATATGTAGGATTATTCAAGAAGTGTAGTTTAAATTCATTCACATAGAACTTATGTTCTGACACCCTCCTCATAACATTCGCAGGTCAGACAGAGACTTATAGCTTTGGGAATACTGATTTAGCAGTTTTGTGATTAAGGTAAAGCTATTTTTTAAAATATATTATATTTTATTCCTTCCGTTGTGAGGTGTTTTTCCGTACTCTGACGTATCTCTTTTCTGTGTCTTTTCTGCAGGATACCAGAGCAACCAACTCGGGTCTCGATGGATTGAATTTTGAAGAAAAAAATCGGTCCGTCGGAATCTGGATTGTTACATCTGGTATTAGAGCTTCGGTTTAGTGATCTTAGGGATATAATGAGTGAACGTATTTGTATTTTCTAACATATAAATATATTATATATATCAACCTAAATCCATATAGTAGCCCACTAGACATGAAAGAGTTGGGATATCTAGTTTGTACACTCAAGGAATGAACATAGGAATTTGGAAACCATTAGGTGGTTGGGAAAGTGTACAATATGACTTGAAGCTAGAGAAAGAAAAATATCCCATAGGATGGAAACTGAAATATTAGTATTTCAGAGTGGTGGGTTTAAAAGTGTAACCTTAGAAACTAGAAAAGGTTGAAATATGGAAAATGGATTAGGAATATATATATAGTTAAGAGAGAATTGAATTCGCGAAAGTGCCTAGGAAAAGCCTAGTGAGTTGAAGACCCGCTTTGAGTCTAACCCAATAATAAACTTTTAAGAACTTGAATCTGTAAAAGAGTTTGTGGTGTTTTTCAAGTTTTAATCTTAAAAGTATTTTTGATGTTTGAGAAATTATTTAGTGCATGTTGGGTTTTTTTGAAAGTAAAGCGGGGTATATTTTGTAAAACAATGATTTCTTGTTTTAAAAGAATTCTCTCATTAAAAAGTTCATAATATAGAGCATATATAGCTCGCTAGTTTTCTTATTATAGTATATGAAAGGATTAAAAAGAAAGTGTTGCGTTTTGTAAAAGAAATTCTATTCTGTTAACAATAAAATCTGATTATTGTTTTAAAAAGAAATTTTTGTTGGGTGAACAAAATAATGAGTAGAGTGTAGGAATAGAATAGATGTCTACACCTTATAGCGAGTAGTTAAATTAACAATTGTAAATAGGAATAATGTAACCTCGATAGTTTTCCTTGTCTACTCCAGTTTCGTGATTTGAAGAAAATGATTTGCATTTTATTTTGTGACATGCTTTTTTATGGTTTGGCAAAAGCAAGTTTTCGAGAAAAGAATAAAAGTTTTACCACTTTTAGTTTTTGGAAGGAGAATGTAATAAAAAGAAAGAAGGCCAAACCATGTTTTAAAAATGGAGTATTTAAGGATTAAGGCCTATAAAGAAAGAGATAAAGTTAAAGCTATTAGAACCAACTGGGGATTGGTTGAGTTGATTAATTCTCTAAGTGTCAATCTAATGTTGATTTCGGTCTTTGGGGTTGATACTGAGGGAATTATTTTCTTTCCAATTTACAGTCAGGGATTAGATAATATGGAACTAATAGAAAATTTCCCGTAGAATGCATAAGCATCGAGAAACCGAGGTTTGTTGCTTGAGAAAAAGAAAAAGGATTGTTGCTTGAAAGAGAAGTATAGGCTAGTAATACACGGCATGGACTAGTGGTGACTACTAGGTAGTGAAGGGCAAGCAAGTGTATAGATCCTGTTGAGTGGACTCGTGACATAAGTCCTAAGATTCTTGGCCCATAGTAGTAGATATGTAGGATGCTGTTTGAGTTGAAAACGAAAAGGCTTATTTTAAAATAATAAACTTAAGTAATTTGATTAAGTCAAACAAGCTAAGAAAGAAACTAGCCTAACTTAAAAGAAAACAACAGAATAAATCAAGCAGCAAAATGAGACGGGAAAAGAAAATGGAAATCTTAAGAAAAAGATGAATAAATATTAAATTTTTCAAAGATAAGTGGAAAAAGAGAAGAAATTTTATTATGTGATGGTACGTAGATAGGAAAATAGGAAATCTTCATAGAATAGTCATATAAAAATCCAAGTACGATTAGAAAAGAAAAACGGAGGATGTGATTTTTTTTCCCCATTTTATACCTTTTCGTAACATAAGAAATCGAATTTGGAAAATTATATTTTTCTAAATTTCGAATGATGGTTGGTAGGGTTTTGGATGCGAAAATTGGATGAACTATGCTCTTACACTGTAAGAGTGTAGGAAAATTTGGATGAAAAACATTTTGATTTTTCAAAAATATTGCATTCATATAGAACTGCAAGTATATTTAGGATGTGAGCATCATGTTTTGAAAGAGTTTTTAAAGTTTGCATAAATATAGGTGGATCCAAATTAGGCATACATACTTTACTATGATGTATCTCACTTTGCACATGTGCACAATATTTGCAACAATTGGATGCACACTTGATGGATGGATATTGCGATGGGTTATCTATTTTACTCTTATCGAATTTCGGGGACGAAATTCTTTAAGGGTGGGAGAATGTAACACCCCGCATTTTTAATATAATTAAAAATATGTAAAAATATGTGTATATGCATAGATAGGTAAATAATGGTGATGTATAATGAAAAATTAATCCGATAACAGTGTACGTAACAGAGAAGGCAATAAAATAAGGATATTTAATTTAAATATCAGGAATTAAGTAAAATGGACATCACCATTGCATTCGTCTCGGAATTCTACATGAAATAGAGTCCACGTTTTCGAAAGTCGGACTCTGTATGAAAGAGTTATGGCCTTTAGAAGATTCAAAACAGTTCGAAATTCGACCCAGGTAGTTAGGCGGGAAATTTCCCGCCCAGAACAGGGCAAGTCGACCTGGGGGTTAGGTCGACCTACCCCCTAGGAGCTCGACCTAGGGGTCGACCTACCCCAGATCTGGGAAGTTTTTGTCCCTGTGACATGGTTTGGGTGCTGTACTGACCAGATGGCTTCTAGGTCAATCCTAGGGCTCTAAAACACTCTCTACACCTATAAAATAGTGCCTAGACCTAACCTAATTCATAAACAATTCCTTCTGACGCCTCCATGCCGCTAAACTTCAACCAAACATGCCCCCCCCCAAAAAAAAAATTCTAAATTAAATTGCAAGTTTTTCACAAACTTTGGAGTTTAATCAAATCAAGAAGCAAAGTTCTTCATAAAAAATTCATGCTCTTCACCAATAATCAAATAAGAAGATTAAATCAGCGTTCTACATCAACGACAAATCACTTATTTCTCCAATCCAGTCAAGATGAGTGGATTTGAACTATATTTGTTGTATAATGTTGCATCTATCGTTTACCATTCCCCATAATGAATATGATGTTAATTTAATAAGATCTGTTATTTTATTTATGCCTACGTTTGAGTTCTCTCCTTTTTATCCTTTTCCCTTTTTATTTTTGGATCTAGGTTATCTCGAACCTAGACGAAATCTTATTATACAATACGCACGATTGGAATATGGGGATATTGGATATAATCTGTAATTTTGGGGTTTGCGGCATAACAATTGTTATTGCATATATTGGGCATAATCTATTTTATGCAGTCGAGGAATATAATCTATAATGTTGAATTTATGTAAGTTTGACATAATTGTCATTGGATATGGAATTGGTATAATTCAATATTAACAACATGTAGTTGGATAACATGGATTGGTGAAATTTATTCGTGACTTGAAAAGTAAGCCTAGAGGGTGAATTAGATTATATGTATGAACGTGGGAATTTTGGGGTGTGTGTGTATATATATATATATATATATATATATATTGGGAAAATATTGATTATATGAAATTGGGTAAAATTGGATATTGGAAATTGGCATGTTTGGGTATGAATAACATGGAATTAGTGAATTTGGCTATAATTGGATAATTTGGGTAATATAAAAATTGGCTAACTATTATGTAATTGGTGTAGTGAATGTCAAATTGGAAATAGGCATAAAAATGAAATGTAATTAAGTTGAATTTGGAACATATGACATGAATTTGGGGTTTGGGTGAAAGACGATTGTTAATGAACGCCTATGACACGAGGTTAGACGCGTTGTGGTATAAGTCTGCCCGGAACCGCCCGGCAAATCCAGCAACCACAAGCGGACGTCTGATGTGAGAGGTCAACGGCAAGAACTAGAGGCGTAACGGTTTATGACACGAGGTTAGGCGCGTTGTGGTATAAGTTTGCCCGGAACCGCCCGACAAATCCAGCAGCCACGAACGGACGTCTAATGTGAGAGGTCATACATCGTAACAACATTATAAATAAATTAAGAAGTACTAACCATAATAAGATATGTGGGTGACATGATATGGTTAAAGGGTTAAGTGGGTGATATAAATGACATGTAAAGCATGACTAATGTGGACTTAACAATTGTAAGACATGTGATGTAAAACATGACTAAGGTAAACTTAACCGTAGTAAGACATGTGTAAGATATGGAAACTATAATAAAGGGGGTTAAGTAGGACACGGGTGACATATGAAACAAAATTTAGATATGCTTAACCAAATGGGACCCGTGACGGTATCACAAATTAATTGAATTGGGTAAAGTTTAAGTAACGGGTTAAGTAAATGGAAGGGTTAAGTCAAATCTAAAATTTATGACAAGAAATGGGGAATAATAAATAACCTATTATGAATAAACTTGAATAAGGCAAGAAAAGATAATAGGTGGAAATTATAACTTATGGGACAAGATAAGTTGTAGGAAACGATAAGGAAGACGAGATAACTTATATGTAAAGATATACCTAAATTAAGTGGTTTGGAAAGGAGAGATGTGAAATTAAAAATGATATAAGTTATATGAGTGGAAAAGAAGTAAATTAGAATCATATATGTTGGTTGGATTGAGTAATTCTCTGGGTGCCAGTCTGATGTTGATTTCGGTCTTCGGGCCTGGTGTTTAGAGGGTTATTCTCCTAATCAGTATGTATGTGGGATAAGGCATACTTAACTATGAATTAAGTATAACATGTTGTTGTAACCCAAAAAGGGAATAATTTATGAAATTGGAAAATAACATGTTGTGGGCTTATTAACAGACTTAAGTGGGTTGAGTATAAATTGAATTAATAAGCAAGGGTAACTTGGTGAATACGAAAAAAAAGAGGAAGCTAATGTGAATAACCAAGTTAAATGAGAAAGTTGACGAGATGGCACAAGCATGAAATAAATGGTTAGACTTAGGGTCTAATGACATATAAAACTAAGGCGCTTGAAGCAGTCCGTACGTTGTAGGATGAATAACCCAACGAGGTAGATCATGATGGTGTCATAAGGCATGAGGAGAGCGCACGTTCGCTATTTTGGTGGCTCCGACGGACTGGAAGGAGAAGCACGTGGCTTCCTAAGACGTTAAAGGTGCTCCTGGTAGTCCTCTATAATGGTTTAGCTCCTGGCTAGGATTACAGAGGTCGGGTCTGCGCGGAACTAGCAGGTGGGTGGGCCTTGACTGCACAAGTAGGGAGCAGTCAGAATGCTGCACGCGGTGGCATTAATGGTGGTTCGGTGATTGCCTCAGGCAGAGGTGGAGGGTCAAGACCAAACGATAGCAAGATCGTCGGATGCCGGTCACCAACAGCCTAAGGAATGCGAAAACACAAGATCTAACCCCTAGAGATCGTTAACCTTTGCTATCAAGGGACGGGTGCGGGGAGACCCCACATGGATCTTTAGATTGTTTGCTTGTTATGGGTGGTCGCTTAGCTCTTGTGGTCTTTACTAGTTGAGGGAGGGGCTGAGGTGGGGCCATAGCCACCAAAGAAAAACCAAACCCGAGGGATATATGTTCATTGGATACTCTTAGAGGTGGGCCCATAAAGATATAGAGAATCTCTCCACCGAGTTCCGTGTTTTCTGATGTAGCCCTGCCACAGAACTTGGGTGCACAAGTAGAGGTTATGTGCAGTAGAAACATCGGGTACGATTGATGATACATACGTGGGAAAGTCTAGGTAAAACCATGTCTGCTCTGGGTGGTGTATCATAGACTAGAAGGCATTATTCGGTGATGGAACCAAACTCGATCGAATAGTTCGAGGATAGCAGTCAGTACGCTTACGTAGCACAGTGATGGTGGTTCTATGCAGATGTAGCGTTGTACATTACTATGGCATAGGATGAGGGACTGCGCATATTACTATGGCGATACGGAGGAGACCGTGCGAGTGGGGTATCGGGGTGTACATCAGTTTGGGGGTAGCTACATATACACTATATTAGGTTAATCTACTAGGGGGTAGATGGGTGTGACGTGTGTGTAAGCTTTGAGTGCTAATAACACGTATAACATAATAAATAAGAAAGTGTAATTGAACGGTATATGTAGGATTATTCAAGAAGTGTTGTTTAAATTCATTCATATAAAACTTATGTTGTGGCCCCCTCCTCATAACATTCGCAGGTTAGACAAAGACTTATATCTTTGGGAATACCGATTTAGCAGTTTAGTGATTAAGGTAAAGCTATGTTTTAAAATATATTATATTTTATTCCTTCCGCTGTGAGGTGTTTTTCCGTACTCTAACATATCTCTTTTCTCTTTCTTTTCTGCAGGATACCAAAGCAACCAACTCGGGTCGCGATGGATTGAATTTTGAAAATAAAAATCAGTATGTCGGAATCTGGGTTGTTGTAATGTCCCGTATTTTTCTGACCATTTACTTGAAATATTTTATTTATTTATTTGAGTTAAAATAATGAGATTTGACCATTGCAATTAAAACATTTAAATTTTTTTATTTTTGGGATCATTTATACATTATAACGATTCATTTAATTTAAAACAAAATGATTTCTAATATTTTGAATACCGTGCATGGAGCAAGTATATATCATCGGTAAATCCCGTATATGTAAGGTGTAGGGTTTAAAGACTAGGATTTCATATAAAGGATTTCATATATTACTAGTTTCGATTGGTCATAGCTGCAAACATATTTATATTCTTACTTGTACCAAAGCAAATCAAATTCAAGGTAACAAAAATATTTATAACCAGGCCGTGTTGGTTGTAAATGATAAGATAGGTTTATAAATTCATGCAACGGTTCTACTTACGTATATGTAAATACAAAGTTACAAAGTTAACTTTTAATTATTTGATTAATATTGTTAGTCTGCATTTGTAAGATATGTAAGAAACCATATAAAGTTAACTTATAAAGTTTAGACTAATAATGTGACAACAAATGGATCAATATTGTCCGCATTCATATTACCATAAATCCTGTTTTAGATGATTAGTATTGTTAAATATTGAGTTTTACTATTCGGTTATAATGCCATGCTATCGTTTACCGCGAACACCGTCTAAATGTGAAAGTGCAGGATTTTGTTAACAAACACTACCAACAAATACAACTTTTGTACATCAACACCTAATGAAAAGGAAAATGACATATACACGCCACAAATCGAAACAGATTATATTTCATATCTAATCTTTGGTACAAATTTTGTCTGCCATGTTTATACAGAGTACATTTCACAATCCTCAACTAAAATAAACAATTCGACATTTATTTATTTTTACAAGAAAGAATAGGAAATTCTATACGAGTAGACAATACAGTAGAAAAACCGCAAAGACGAACAACTATTACAACCAAATCTAAGACAAAAATCTCTTCACAACATCATGTCCTCATCGCCAGAGACCTGATCTGAAAAGAAGGGAGATAAACAGCTATTAGTAGCTAATAGGAAAATATATGTCAAGCTGTAAAGAAGAGAAAAAGAGAGACAGTGAAATTACAGATACGGAAACATTGATTCAATAACTCATGAAACAGTAAAAAAAATAAAAATAAAGAGATGATATGTAACATAGGGCCGTAGGGACAACAGAAATAACAACTAATATGTACATCTTTTTGAAACAGCTAGCTACATAGCTAGATGGGTTTCCACATTTACATATATATATCAAATTTGAGTAGCAATAGGTAATAGCAAGAAAGGGATAGCCTAACAGATGGGATGAACAGCTAAGGGACTGTAAAACTGATAGACACAGATATATATGTATGTATAGTCATACATCAAATGAACAGCAAAAGAAGAAATTTAATAAAACATTGTAAAGAACAGTTGAAACAGTACAATGTACAGCTAAGTATATTTCAAATCCATATGCAAATTCAGACGAGGAGAGTTGCTTTACATTTAAAAGAAAAACGAATACAAAATCCATAGTACGGTTTCAAAAATCTGTATTGACTTAACAAGTCATAGCCAAAATCTTATGAAAGAAAATCCTACCTATATATATATACATCACAATTCAATCCTGAAATGAAATGGACAATTTAAAATTGATAGCTGTACCAAAAACAATAAATACGAATAGACAAAACAGTGTGAACAAACAACTCGTAGCTCCTAAATTACATAGGAACAGTTCGACATGTTGTGTAGTTCTGAGCAGGGATATAGTACATGGACAACCAACTCATATTTTCACTGTACTGCTAAAATAGATCACGTACCAAAAATCACATGGTTGAAGTGAAAGAACAAGAAACTAGTATCAGCTAAAACCTAACCTATGATTTCACCATTTGATCTCGACATTGATCATATCCAGACTCCTATACAACTATAAATACGGCCATAGACCACAAATTTCATTTTTCAGTGCACAATCAATTCAAAACAGCAAAAGAAAATCCACCGAAAATTAAAAACAGAAATTAAAATTTGGGAAAAAAATATACTTAGCTTTTGGGGAGGGAGTTCTCGGTCTGGCTAAATCGAATTGAAGGGGGGACGGAGCGACAAAAGGGTGGAAGGCGAAGGGCATGACTGGCACATGGTTGCGAAGGGGTTGGCATTGAAACCAGTCTCGAGTTTTAACTGAAGAAAGAAGGGAGGAAAGGAATCTGGACGGCGGCAGGGAAGGTCTTCCATTTTTTCTCCCTTCCGATCTTTGTGGCGCCGGAGGAATTAAAGAGAAAAAAAATGATTTTAGGGTTTGAAGTTTAAGGGATCCGATGTTTAAATGGGTGGGTGCGGGTTTTATCAAGTTGGGCTGGACGGAGAGGTTAAGTAAGGCCCGTTCTTTTTATTTAGAGTTTAATTAGTCTAAATTCTTTATAAAAAATCAAAAATTGATTTCGAACATTCTCATGGTCAGAATTCGACGAAACGAAAAACGTCGGGACCGTGAAAACGAGTACTACGCGATGGATAAGGACTGAGCAAGGCAGGCAGCAGCTAGATTTTTCAGATAAATGAATCGTCGTGTAATGCAATTGAAAACAAGCTGATTTATCGACGAAATCAAAACAAAGGTGAGTTAAACTCACTCAGTTATTTCCCGCTTATATTTTATAAGTTGGGTTTTTATTTTTGTGTGCTATAGTTGCTCATGATTGACTGATTGCTGATATATATTCAGTTATTGTGAACTGATGGAATTAAACGCCGTTTATTTTCAGTAAAACCGAATCGTTATTTTTAACGATTAGTCCCAGTTAAGGTAAGTTACCTTATTGGTCACGTTCATTAAATAAACATGTTTTAATAAATGAATTGGTTGATTGATTGTGGTAATTGATATTAAATTGTCGTTATAGACTGCTATGAGACCAGTATTGAATTGTTTGATGGGAAGGTTGAATATTGACCTGAAACCCAATATTTGTTTGGTTTAAACCAATGGGTATTATTGGTTGAGTGATCGGCAGTACATGGCCTATGAATCAACCGTCGATCTACCGTCAGGTAATCGACGAGATAAAGTTATAAGATTTATTCTATAACTGGGAAGAAAATGAATTTTTAATCTATTTATTTGAATTTAAAGTTGTCAAAGTAAATATTTATTAATTGGGTCTATAATTGGGGTTTAAATGATTTTATAAAGGAAAAGTGATAAATAGAAGGGTTATATGGAACTATGGTTTTATAAACAAAATTTAGAAAAAGAATTGAGGTATAAAGGATCTACAAATGTTACTTAAATAAGGGAATTAAGGGAATTTATGAAATAATACCATTAAGAGAAAGGCTTAAAAGTGATGTGGTAAGAAATAGGATTTTAACAAAATCCAAGTGATGAGAAGTAGCGTTTAGAAAGGTAAAAGAGAAATGTGATGGTTTATAAAATATTTTTTTTATCGATGGATTAAGAACATATGGTTATATTCGAAAAGGAGGATTCAAAAGATAATAAGTTTTTATCAACAAAAGAACTAAGGAGATTAGAATAAATATCTGGTTGGAGTTACAACTGATGTTATCTAAAGGTAAGACTGTTGTTGATCAAGGTCTGAGAGGTAAATAAATACCCCAACTTGAACGACCTCAGGATTATCGGAGGATGATATTAGTATGTAATGGGAAAGTTAAATTGGCATTTCCAATTTTAAAGGAAATTTACAAAATAAAGTTTTGTGAGAAATTTAAAAGAATAATAGCTGGTCATTTTCAAGTGATGAAATAAAAAGGCTGTTATAACGTTGTTTCCACTTGAAGAAAGGTAAGTCGTTTTCCAAATATGGCTAATAAAAAGGTAAATGGGTTTGAAACGATAGTCGAAGAAAGGATTGAATATGATTATAGAATAGTTTCATAAACATGAAATTGAAATGGTTAAGATAAGAACCTCACTTCAAATAAGTATATTTGGAATGTTCAAGGGTTAGAGATTAACTATCATTAATCGTTTTTAACTAAAGAGGCCGTGTAGTGTTGGTGCTGAACTGTTAAACCCATGTCATTCACACAATTATTTATTTGATAGTTAAAACACCGACTATCAAACCTGACCATACGATCGTTGGTACGGAAAGACCGGGATCGAATATATATTCGAAAACCATTCCGACCAGCGAATACGTGAAAGAAGATTATTGAAGATGGAGCAATGGAAGACCGTTGATCTTCTTGAGCGGAAGAACTACTGATTAGATTTCTCTGGTTTAGCGGCCGGAGATATTTCAATAGTGATTCTGTCGTGATTGGAATCTACGGATTTCAAGGACTTCTCGCTACTGATCGGTAGGGTGATTCCTGGGATGCAGTAGGAGGGTACCTTCGGTTCATCCTGTTCCTGGATGACTTGTATGGACGAGTGTCTGACAGAGTATTTCCAAAGGGGTCACATACGTTGATTTCTTCAAACGTATTTCTGTTGATGGCGGAGGAGGCCGTACACCTTCTCTTAGCTGACCGCAGAGTATTTTTGTGGATATCAATTAGTGATATCCGGAGGATCTGACGATGTGGCGTTCAAAGTGTATGATGATCAGATGTGTTCTGACCTCAAGCCTCATCAACCGGGAGATGACAAAAATCGGGCAGGCAGCATGGCTATGTGGGTCGCTCCCATTAGGGTGTATAATCACCTATCTAGAGAAATTCCTTTTGTTTCTTATTCTATCGATTCTGCCCATTCGGGAACGGTGGTTTGAGTCCATCCGTTAGTGATATACATTCGATACACTCAAGAGGAATGAGTGGTCGGTCATGTGAGGGCCGGGTTGCAAGACGTTCTTGTTGAACCCTGTGTATTCGCCTCTAGAGATACACGTGCGGAAGGTGGTCCCATACCTTGTCAGGTTGGAAATCCAATATCCAATAAGCGTCCGCGGTTTTTCGTTTGTATACTATATACGGGGAGCGTGAGATGCAAGCGTTCCCCTAGATTTGCTAATTATTTGTATTTAGACATTATTATAATATCAGAATAGATATCGATTTCGAAAACTGATTTGGGTTATCGTAAGGTAAAAACCGTCCGTGTTTATGTGTGGATTTGGTCTTACGATTATCTTTTGCTTTTGAAATGATTTTTAACTTTAAAATCATGATTGGATGATTTACCCTAAATACTGTGCGAGTTTATCTCACTCTGGTTCACCAGACTGACCCGGTGTTTTGTAAATGCTCGGGTTAGCCCGGAGTGTACAGGTTCAGGTTCGAAAGCTGTGAAGAGACGGGCTGGAAGTGTTCAGACGTATGATATTATTCCGCTGTGTTGTATATAAGGGCAGATTATTATAACTGTCCAGTGATGTTGATATACTCCGATGTTGTAAGTTTTAAGCTCTCAATCAAGATATATTTATATTATATTTTGTTCCGCTGCAATGTGAGACTCTGTGTTGTGTTCTTCTTCTTCTTCTATTCTTATATTTCTTTCTTTCTTATCTCACCCTCTAAATTCTTCTAATAACTATCCAGTGTTTTTCGGTGCATGGAGGATCGGCATAAGTCATGGTAAGGGTATTTATGTCGATTTTCGAAGCCGGAAATCCTGGGTCGTTACAGTGGTATCAGAGCTATTGGTTTAGTGATAACCTTGGCTCTGTGGCGTAACTCGATAGAGATGGGGTTAGTAACACCCTAGATTGAGTTTGAGTGTATATATATATGAGAGTGTATTTGTAAATTTTATATACAAATGTTTTGTATTGTGTTGTTTAGTTGGCTTAAGTGTTGAAAAGCGTTGAACTAATAAGGCACACAATATTGTTTTGTAAAGGGGGTAGATGAAATAATTTACCCGAAATTTATTTTTATATAGAAAAGAAATAATTTTATGAAAATTATTGGGATATTATGTGTTGACTGATTTGAATGGAATTCAAAATTTGGTTAAAATTTTGAATTGGAACTTAAACTGAGTTAAGTGAAATCAAATTAAATAATTTTCATATTTGAAATTAAATTAAGAGATAATGTGGTAATTAGATAAAGTTAATTCGTATTTGGAAATTTAATGAACAATATAATTAAATTGAATATAAATTGGTTGATATTCAAATATGTTGAATTGAATTAACAATAATATTGAATGTGAATTTAGTTGATTTGATTGGGTTGTTGTGCCGTGGTTGTTGATTTGTTGTTATGTGCTTGTTAAATTGGTTGGATATAATCCATCCATGGTTTGATGAAGAGTTAAATAAACCGAAACCTGAAAAGAGAAATGAAGGGTTATTTAAATATATTTTAAAAATTTCTGGAATTTACAACATTTTTCTTACCTTAGCAATTTTAATTTCGAGGACGAAATTATTTTAAGGGGGGAAGAATGTAATGTCCCGTATTTTTCTGACCATTTACTTGAAATATTTTATTTATTTATTTGAGTTAAAATAATGAGATTTGACCATTGCAATTAAAATATTTAAATTTTTTTATTTTTGGGATCATTTATACATTATAACGATTCATTTAATTTAAAACAAAATGATTTCTAATATTTTGAATACCGTGCATGGAGCAAGTATATATCATCGGTAAATCCCGTATATGTAAGGTGTAGGGTTTAAAGACTAGGATTTCATATAAAGGATTTCATATATTACTAGTTTCGATTGGTCATAGCTGCAAACATATTTATATTCTTACTTGTACCAAAGCAAATCAAATTCAAGGTAACAAAAATATTTATAACCAGGCCGTGTTGGTTGTAAATGATAAGATAGGTTTATAAATTCATGCAACGGTTCTACTTACGTATATGTAAATACAAAGTTACAAAGTTAACTTTTAATTATTTGATTAATATTGTTAGTCTGCATTTGTAAGATATGTAAGAAACCATATAAAGTTAACTTATAAAGTTTAGACTAATAATGTGACAACAAATGGATCAATATTGTCCGCATTCATATTACCATAAATCCTGTTTTAGATGATTAGTATTGTTAAATATTGAGTTTTACTATTCGGTTATAATGCCATGCTATCGTTTACCGCGAACACCATCTAAATGTGAAAGTGCAGGATTTTGTTAACAAACACTACCAACAAATACAACTTTTGTACATCAACACCTAATGAAAATGAAACGACCCGCAAATCCGAGCTATCTGAGTTGACTAAATACACCACACGTCCAACCCAAATAACCCAGAAATACGACCCATTAATAGAAAGAAGTTAGAGGATGAGAAATAGAAAGAAAGAAATATTAGAATAGAAGAAAACAAAGATCACAAACTCACAGCGGAACGAATAAAATATATTATATAGCATAAGCTTCGAAATACAAATCTGTTTTGTACATATATACATACCATCATCAGAGTACACATAACATTTGATCCAGCGGAAGTAACTCTAAATAACTAACGTTGAAGCCTCCTGCTTCAAGCTCCTCCAAGTGTATCTGTAAAAGCCTGAAACACTTGACTGCCCGTACAAATTTGGGCACCCAAGAGTTTAGGGAAACAAAACAAAACAAACTCTGGGTCAGTCATGGGACTGGTGTGAGTAAACTCCAACCACTTGTTTAACTTTCAAAACCCTTTCCGAAAGAAAAGATAATAGTAAGACCATCCACACATAAACATGGACGGTTTTTACCTTACTATAACCCAAAACACTTTGATACGAAAATCCAGTGATATTATAATAATGTCTACATCAAGTAAATAACCAAATAGCAGAACGCTTGCATCTCACGCTCCACATATACAGTATACAATCAAAAACCGCATGGCGCTTATTGGAGATTGGATTTCCAACATGACAAGGTATGGAACCACCTTCCGATGATGTATCTCTAGAGGCGAATACACCTGGGTTCAACAAGAACATCTTGCAACCCGACCCACACATGACCGACCACTCATTTCGCTTGAGTGTATCGAATGTATATCACCAACGGTTGGACTCAAACCACCGTTTCCCGAATGGGCAGAATCGATAGATTTAGAAACAAAAGGAATTTCTCTAGATAGGTGATTATACACCCTAATGGGTGCGACCCACATAGCCATGCTGCCTGCCCGATTTTTGTCCTTTCCCGGTTGTTGAGGCCTGAGGCTACGATTACTTACCATTCCTTGATAACACAATCACTTTGAATGCCACATCGTCAGATCCGTTAATCACTAGTTGAGTTTGCACAAATATTCTGGATATTATGCTAAGGGATAAATCCGTTGCAACCATATATATTCATACAGACCAACCCATTTGATCATTGGAAATACTCTGTCAGACATTCGTCCATTTACGTTCGTTCTGGGATTGAACGAAACCGAAGGCACAATTTCTATAAATAGAAAAAGCCCTTGCACTTTACTCCGTCTTCAATATATTCAGCATACTTGGTTCGCAACGCTTATGCCGATACGGAGTGGTTCTTCGGATAATAATCCAACCGGTCTCTCCATATTGACAACGATGGTCAAAAACTTCGATAGTCTGTGATTTAACTATCGAATAAAAACAAGTGTTCATCCAACATATCAAACAAATCACTGGGCTCTTTAATTAATATTTCATTAATTAAATCACTTCTCCATTTCCTTATCAATATTTGTTAACCAAATATTTTCAATAATCATCTTGCCTCTTATGCCATTTGGAAAACGTTTCCAAATATTAACTTCTTTTATTTTCTATATATTAGAAAATATCTTTATTTGCAATTGGAAACAATTCCAATCACTTATCTCTATCCCCTTTTGTTTACAACATTCGATTTTTATATTCACTTTACTATCGAATTCAATACGTCGATACAATGATTTCAAATTATCAAAATATCTTAAAACTATTCTAACTCCTTAAATTTCCGGAAAATTTCGCCATAACCTCCCCTGTATCGGGAGCATCGGGAAATTTCAAATAGCTTCCCGGTATCTTCCTCAATCAAAAAGAAAAAGGAAAAGCCAAGCGGCTTGCCGATACGGCGCATCAAACCCATATATGAATTTAAACATGTACCTTTTTGTCGGGCACATAAATAAAAATCTTCATATACTCCATCCCATATCTGTTTAACACCTGTTCACCTGTTTCCAATTCAATTTCAACTCAATCCATTCGTTTGAATTCACTTTTGAATCGTTTGAATTCAGTTTCGCTCAATTATTCTTTAATTAGCCTTTTTGCCTATTTCACTTCTTTGTTGAACATAACATGTTCATATAGAATATTTAACTTGCTCATAACCAAATTGCGTTTCAATTTCAATTCTAGTTTCCTTTTTGATTTCGAATATAATTTTCACATCGAATTTACTTATTCAAAACCCCAAAATCCCTTCGAAAACTCATTAACTAATTTCTATTCAATTTAGTTAATTCTATTCAATAAATCAAAATCTGGTTTCTGTTTCAAAAATCATATTCATTTTCACAACTTGAATTCGCATATATTTTACAACTCAACTCTGAAATTTTCTAAATAGACAATTCGGATTTTTCCCCGCTTAAAATCCTTTTATAACCTTAAATAAACCATAATGGTTTTAAAACGATTCTGGCGCTGTTTTTCTGAAAATTTGATTTTGACATAACTCAAAATCTATACGACGAATTCTAGATTTTTCTCTTTCATTTGAAAACTATTATCAAACCGGTCCTGACGTTTCTTGTTTCAAAGAATTTCGACTTCAATTGAGTCCTGTATATTCGATTGAAGTTCGAATCGCCAATTTACGAACTGCAGCGCTGCGGCGAGTTCGTTTTAATTATATATATAAACCTTTAAACTTCTTTAAAATGAATTCAACTCCATTTAACTCTGCTTGATTCAAATTCAAATCTCACTTTTATTTGAATTCTAAATTCAAATTCCAATTCCTTTTCTATTTGATATTCAAATTCAATATTTGAATTTCTATTTGAATTTCCTTATTCAAACTCTATGTTCGAATTCATTTGAATCCTTTTATTCAAACTCTAAATTCCATTTGAACTTTCTATATTCCAATTTCTATATTTGAATTCTATTGGAATTCAAATATTCAAACTTCTTTTTAAATTTTATATTCAAAATTTCATAGTTTAAACCCCATTTGAATTTCATATTCAAATCCCATAGATCAAATCATATTTGAATTCAATTTGAATCTCTTACATTCAAATTTCATTTTCCATTTCCGACCCCATTTGGATTTCTAATATTCAAATTCATTTTCAACACCATTTGAATTTCTAATATTCAAATTCATTTTCAACACCATTTGAATTTCTATTATTCAAATTCATTTTCAACACCATTTGAATTTCTATTATTCAAATTCATTTGAATTCCCTTGAATTCAAATTCCATTTCAAACTATTTGGATTTCCTATTTTGAAATCCTATTTCAATCCTACTTTGAAAATCCTATTTCCAAAGTTTATTTCAAATTCTATTTTGAAATCTCATATTCAAATTTCTACTTGAATTTCTATATTCAACTCCATGTTCAAATTCAATACTCGAATTTCTATTTCAACTCTCTATTCAAATTTCATATTTGAATTCCAATTCAAATCTCTATTCAAATTTCACATTTGAATTCTTCTTTGAAATTCTATATTTCAAATTCTATTCAATTCTTCTTTGAAAATCTATTTTCAAAGTCTATTTCAAATTCTCTTTTGAAAATTCTATTTTGAAATTGTATTTCAAATTCTATTTGGAAATTCTATTTCAAATTCTCTATATTCAACACCATTTGAAAGTTCTATATTCAAATCCACCTTGGATTTTCTATTTGAATTCTAAATTCAAATTTTCTATTTCCTTTTCTTTTTGAATTCAAATTTCCATTTCCTTTCCTATTATTCAAATTCTATATTTAAATTTCCTTTTGAATCATATTTTCAAAACACTTGTATTCCTATTTCTGAATTATCAAATGATAATTCTTTTCACTTCATTTATAGCTTCGTTATAAAAGAACTATTTATAAACTTTGTTTATAAAGAAACTACTTGTTCTTATTTTTCTCAAAACAAGTTTATATTTTTATTTCATTTAAAATTCAAATTCTATTTAAAAATAGAATTTTCCCTTTTTAGATCCCAAATATCCTTCCACGATATTTTTAAATATCATTACTTAAGCCCAGTGATAAAACACACAAAGCAACGAATTATTTATTTTTCTAACACATCATATATAAAAATATATATATGCAAACAAATAAACAAACAAATAATATATTTTTGAGGAATCCAGTTGGATTCCTCCAACCTGTTTTTCCTGCATCCACAGATGTTAGCACATAAATAATACCCATTCTGCTTCGTGGCAGAATATCGCGGTATAGAAGGTCATCCACTAATCATAGCGTGGGGCGTATAGGGTAATCATCCGCTATGAAACTGCGGGCATCCGCTAATGAGACTGCGGGAATCCAACAAATCAATCAACCCAATATATATATAATAGCCTAAATAACTAATATATATAAAACAATCAGAAAACATTCACACAAGCAACAAACAATTATTTTTGATGAAATAAAAATAATTTTAAAGGTGAGTGAGATTTACTCACCAGGATTTCATTTGCCGAACATCCATTCAAATGTTGTATCGTTGTTTACGAATTTACTCAAGTCATCATCAACTGAATCTATTCGAGTTAATTTCACCTTTCACCTACGAATATAAATTTAACGATTAACATTTCAATTAACGAATAAATAAATGTCTTATATATATGTATCCCTTTTCTCATTTAAGTAAAACATCAAATTGTTTTAATTAAATATCCAACTTCTTTTATTTATTTTGAGTTTGAAATCTAAATCAACTAATATAGTTTAAATAAAAGAATCAAAACTAACTAACTTATTTTCTATAAACTAATTATATAAATTTATTTGCTTTTTATATCACTAATCCCTCATAATAAATTCCTAACTGTCTTATTTGTTTTTCAAATAAATAAAAACTAAATCTAAAAAGGAAAATACCTTAATCTGGTTAAATTCTTTCTTCTTCCTCAATACATTATTGCCGAACAGAGACTCCCATCCCCAGAACTAGAACCGCCAGCTACAACTACATCGATGAACTTCAGGGAGCAAATCGCGATCCCCCAGAATACAGATACCACCACCTCCATGCTGCTCCACCGAACGCTGCTCCTCCCGATTCCCCGAGTTTGCCAACATCGCACCTTCCCCATCAGTCGAGCCTGGCTCGAAACCCTAAATCCGAATCGCCATCGGTTCTCAGCCCTAACCCTGGTTCCCTAGATTGCAATTTTCGAACTCGAAACCATTGTCCGTGCTTCCAGCGAGGTTGCGACCCCTCAGCTTGTCGTTAGGATTGAAGAAAGGGTACCCGAATTTTGAAAAATAGGATTCGATTGATTTAGGGGGGTGCGGCCATTTTTATTTGTGCCAGAACGAATCGATTTATGTGTGGTTTTATACACGAAGAAGGAGCAAAAATTTCAGCTCGAGGAAAGAAATAGGGTGGCGCGATATAGGTCTGTGTTATAAGTTTTAGGTCGGCTTGAGAAACACATAGGGTGGCTTAATTTATTATGAAAAGAATTTGATTTGATTTGTTTTTAAATAAACTAAAATATCCTACGGTCCCCTAAATTAAAATTTGAACCGCTATCTTAACGTAATGACCACCATTTTCAGATTATATCGTTGTTCTGAACTTAATGGATCTGATTCCGAGATTTTAATTTGAACGTATATATATAATAACCACATAAATTGATAAAATCAAAATAATTAATTCCTCAATAATAAATTATAATCATTATCGATTCTATTCAAACTGAATTTCTATAAATCATTTAAATTGTTTTTGATTCAGTTTTACTTCGATTTCAATTATATTTCGTCTTACGAAAATCTAATATATTCAATATAAAATTTAAATCGATATTTAAAACGATAACGTAATATAAATATTCATGTATATTATCAATTCAATATTTAAATCCATATTAAATATTTAAAATAAATCAACGAAAAATCTGGGTCGTTACATTCTTTCCCCCTTAAAATAATTTCGTCCTCGAAATTGCGAAGGTAAGAAAATGGTACCAATTTATTACTTTTCAAAAATTCACTTATGTTGAAACTCAACTCCTCATATTTCTATGACTTTAATTTCAACCAAAACTTTTGGTTTCCATTCATATACATTCTAATTCATATTCATTTCAATTTATTTCAAATTGATTCTAGTCAATTTATTTACCTCGAACCATTTTACTTGTTCAAGTTAAATTTCAATTCCAGAATTCAAATCCCTGGGTTTTCTTTTCAAATTCTTTTGAAATCCCATATATACATATATTTATTTTCATTTCAAATTCAAAACATTTGAATTTTTTTTTTTTAAACCACTTGTTTTCTTTCAAACAAACTTCCCATCAAAAACTTTTCTAAGGTAGCAATCTATCACTTAGAAACTCGAAAATGAACACTGATGATGTTGCAATCATCATCAGAACTATTTCCCAGCCACTGAAGTGAGTTCAGTGCTTTATTATTTCAAAATCCATCTAAAATGATTTTCTTTCAAATCTTTCTAAAACAATTCCATATTATTTTAATATACTTTGAAAAATATTTTTCAACTTCCAGGATTAAAATTCCAAAATCTGGTTTGAATTAAATTCTAATTCATTTCATTTGTATATTTTTCATTCATATACAAATTCAGTTTGGTTATAAATAACCATTCTAAATTTATAATCTCATCTGATTTATAAGGTCAACATCCAACACATCCATATAATAATAATCCTAGAAAATTATTCTTTCTATATCAAAATAGAAATTTTGGGTAAAATAATTTCACCCACTTTAAAGCAATATCGTGTCAAATCTTCTGTTCAAGTGTTTAGAAATTCCTATCGACTTCGTGGCGTCCCACGATTCGACCAGAATTCATAAACCACTCAACAGACTAGCCAACACAATATAAAACAATTTTTTTATATCAACTAACAAATACGTTCTCTCGTATATATATACACTCAACTCATTCTAGGGTACTACTGACCCTATCACTAATGAGCACAACTCCACAAAGCCTAGGTATTCGCTCAACCTAAGCTCTGATACCACCTGTAACGACCTAACGGCAGTGGGCTAACCTCCCACCGTGGCTTACAGAGATACCTCAGAACTGCTTTTACGGCCAGCCTCGCGACTCGACCAACCCACATTGTCGGGAGATGTAGGGGTAAGAGTCTCCCGTTCGCCACCAAACGCGAAGCGAGAACCCCCTATCATCCGTACCAATTAAGCAACCAGCTCTGATACCACCTGAAACGACCCGCAAATCCGAGCTATCTGAGTTGACTAAATACACCACACGTCCAACCCAAATAACCCAGAAATACGACCCATTAATAGAAAGAAGTTAGAGGATGAGAAATAGAAAGAAAGAAATATTAGAATAGAAGAAAACAAAGATCACAAACTCACAGCGGAACGAATAAAATATATTATATAGCATAAGCTTCGAAATACAAATCTGTTTTGTACATATATACATACCATCATCAGAGTACACATAACATTTGATCCAGCAGAAGTAACTCTAAATAACTAACGTTGAAGCCTCCTGCTTCAAGCTCCTCCAAGTGTATCTGTAAAAGCCTGAAACACTTGACTGCCCGTACAAATTTGGGCACCCAAGAGTTTAGGGAAACAAAACAAAACAAACTCTGGGTCAGTCATGGGACTGGTGTGAGTAAACTCCAACCACTTGTTTAACTTTCAAAACCCTTTCCGAAAGAAAAGATAATAGTAAGACCAGCCACACATAAACATGGACGGTTTTTACCTTACTATAACCCAAAACACTTTGATACGAAAATCCAGTGATATTATAATAATGTCTACATCAAGTAAATAACCAAATAGCAGAACGCTTGCATCTCACGCTCCACATATACAGTATACAATCAAAAACCGCATGGCGCTTATTGGAGATTGGATTTCCAACATGACAAGGTATGGAACCACCTTCCGATGATGTATCTCTAGAGGCGAATACACCTGGGTTCAACAAGAACATCTTGCAACCCGACCCACACATGACCGACCACTCATTTCGCTTGAGTGTATCGAATGTATATCACCAACGGTTGGACTCAAACCACCGTTTCCCGAATGGGCAGAATCGATAGATTTAGAAACAAAAGGAATTTCTCTAGATAGGTGATTATACACCCTAATGGGTGCGACCCACATAGCCATGCTGCCTGCCCGATTTTTGTCCTTTCCTGGTTGTTGAGGCCTGAGGCTACGATTACTTACCATTCCTTGATAACACAATCACTTTGAATGCCACATCGTCAGATCCGTTAATCACTAGTTGAGTTTGCACAAATATTCTGGATATTATGCTAAGGGATAAATCCGTTGCAACCATATATATTCATACAGACCAACCCATTTGATCATTGGAAATACTCTGTCAGACATTCGTCCATTTACGTTCGTTCTGGGATTGAACGAAACCGAAGGCACAATTTCTATAAATAGAAAAAGCCCTTGCACTTTACTCCGTCTTCAATATATTCAACATACTTGGTTCGCAACGCTTATGCCGATACGGAGTGGTTCTTCGGATAATAATCCAACCGGTTTCTCCATATTGACAACGATGGTCAAAAACTTCGATAGTCTGTGATTTAACTATCGAATAAAAACAAGTGTTCATCCAACATATCAAACAA
Organism: Allium sativum; assembly: GCA_030737875.1. Classification (NCBI taxonomy): domain Eukaryota; kingdom Viridiplantae; phylum Streptophyta; class Magnoliopsida; order Asparagales; family Amaryllidaceae; genus Allium; species Allium sativum. Next base: position 82,041,346 of record CM060914.1, read on the forward strand.
ATCACTGGGCTCTTTAATTAATATTTCATTAATTAAATCACTTATCCATTTCCTTATCAATATTTGTTAACCAAATATTTTCAATAATCATCTTGCCTCTTATGCCATTTGGAAAACGTTTCTAAATATTAACTTCTTTTATTTTCTATATATTAGAAAATATCTTTATTTGCAATTGGAAACAATTCCAATCACTTATCTCTATCCCCTTTTGTTTACAACATTCGATTTTTATATTCACTTTACTATCGAATTCAATACGTCGATACAATGATTTCAAATTATCAAAATATCTTAAAACTATTCTAACTCCTTAAATTTCCAGAAAATTTCGCCATAACCTCCCCTGTATCGGGAGCATCGGGAAATTTCAAATAGCTTCCCGGTATCTTCCTCAATCAAAAAGAAAAAGAAAAAGCCAAGCGGCTTGCCGATACGGCGCATCAAACCCATATATGAATTTAAACATGTACCTTTTTGTCGGGCACATAAATAAAAATCTTCATATACTCCATCCCATATCTGTTTAACACCTGTTCACCTATTTCCAATTCAATTTCAACTCAATCCATTCGTTTGAATTCACTTTTGAATCGTTTGAATTCAGTTTCGCTCAATTATTCTTTAATTAGCCTTTTTGCCTATTTCACTTCTTTGTTGAACATAACATGTTCATATAGAATATTTAACTTGCTCATAACCAAATTGCGTTTCAATTTCAATTCTAGTTTCCTTTTTGATTTCGAATATAATTTTCACATCGAATTTACTTATTCAAAACCCCAAAATCCCTTCGAAAACTCATTAACTAATTTCTATTCAATTTAGTTAATTCTATTCAATAAATCAAAATCTGGTTTCTGTTTCAAAAATCATATTCATTTACACAACTTGAATTCGCATATATTTTACAACTCAACTCTGAAATTTTCTAAATAGACAATTCGGATTTTTCCCCGCTTAAAATCCTTTTATAACCTTAAATAAACCATAATGGTTTTAAAACGATTCTGGCGCTGTTTTTCTGAAAATTTGATTTTGACATAACTCAAAATCTATACGACGAATTCCAGATTTTTCTCTTTCATTTGAAAACTATTATCAAACCGGTCCTGACGTTTCTTGTTTCAAAGAATTTCGACTTCAATTGAGTCCTGTATATTCGATTGAAGTTCGAATCGCCAATTTACGAACTGCAGCGCTGCGGCGAGTTCGTTTTAATTATATATATAAACCTTTAAACTTCTTTAAAATGAATTCAACTCCATTTAACTCTGCTTGATTCAAATTCAAATCTCACTTTTATTTGAATTCTAAATTCAAATTTCAATTCCTTTTCTATTTGATATTCAAATTCAATATTTGAATTTCTATTTGAATTTCCTTATTCAAACTCTATGTTCGAATTCATTTGAATCCTTTTATTCAAACTCTAAATTCCATTTGAACTTTCTATATTCCAATTTCTATATTTGAATTCTATTGGAATTCAAATATTCAAACTTCTTTTTAAATTTTATATTCAAAATTTCATAGTTTAAACCCCATTTGAATTTCATATTCAAATCCCATAGATCAAATCATATTTGAATTCAATTTGAATCTCTTACATTCAAATTTCATTTTCCATTTCCGACCCCATTTGGATTTCTAATATTCAAATTCATTTTCAACACCATTTGAATTTCTAATATTCAAATTCATTTTCAACACCATTTGAATTTCTATTATTCAAATTCATTTTCAACACCATTTGAATTTCTATTATTCAAATTCATTTGAATTCCCTAGAATTCAAATTCCATTTCAAACTATTTGGATTTCCTATTTTGAAATCCTATTTCAATCCTACTTTGAAAATCCTATTTCCAAAGTTTAGTTCAAATTCTATTTTGAAATCTCATATTCAAATTTCTACTTGAATTTCTATATTCAACTCCATGTTCAAATTCAATACTCGAATTTCTATTTCAACTCTCTATTCAAATTTCATATTTGAATTCCAATTCAAATCTCTATTCAAATTTCACATTTGAATTCTTCTTTGAAATTCTATATTTCAAATTCTATTCAATTCTTCTTTGAAAATCTATTTTCAAAGTCTATTTCAAATTCTCTTTTGAAAATTCTATTTTGAAATTCTATTTCAAATTCTATTTGGAAATTCTATTTCAAATTCTCTATATTCAACACCATTTGAAAGTTCTATATTCAAATCCACCTTGGATTTTCTATTTGAATTCTAAATTCAAATTTTCTATTTCCTTTTCTTTTTGAATTCAAATTTCCATTTCCTTTCCTATTATTCAAATTCTATATTTAAATTTCCTTTTGAATCATATTTTCAAAACACTTGTATTCCTATTTCTGAATTATCAAATGATAATTCTTTTCACTTCATTTATAGCTTCGTTATAAAAGAACTATTTATAAACTTTGTTTATAAAGAAACTACTTGTTCTTATTTTTCTCAAAACAAGTTTATATTTTTATTTCATTTAAAATTCAAATTCTATTTAAAAATAGAATTTTCCCTTTTTAGATCCCAAATATCCTTCCACGATATTTTTAAATATCATTACTTAAGCCCAGTGATAAAACACACAAAGCAACGAATTATTTATTTTTCTAACACATCATATATAAAAATATATATGCAAACAAATAAACAAACAAATAATATATTTTTGAGGAATCCAGTTGGATTCCTCCAACCTGTTTTTCCTGCATCCACAGATGTTAGCACATAAATAATACCCATTCTGCTTCGTGGCAGAATATCGCGGTATAGAAGGTCATCCACTAATCATAGCGTGGGGCGTATAGGGTAATCATCCGCTATGAAACTGCGGGCATCCGCTAATGAGACTGCGGGAATCCAACAAATCAATCAACCCAATATATATATATAATAGCCTAAATAACTAATATATATAAAACAATCAGAAAACATTCACACAAGCAACAAACAATTATTTTTTATGAAATAAAAATAATTTTAAAGGTGAGTGAGATTTACTCACCAGGATTTCATTTGCCGAACATCCATTCAAATGTTGTATCGTTGTTTACGAATTTACTCAAGTCATCATCAACTGAATCTATTCGAGTTAATTTCACCTTTCACCTACGAATATAAATTTAACGATTAACATTTCAATTAACGAATAAATAAATGTCTTATATATATGTATCCCTTTTCTCATTTAAGTAAAACATCAAATTGTTTTAATTAAATATCCAACTTCTTTTATTTATTTTGAGTTTGAAATCTAAATCAACTAATATAGTTTAAATAAAAGAATCAAAACTAACTAACTTATTTTCTATAAACTAATTATATAAATTTATTTGCTTTTTATATCACTAATCCCTCATAATAAATTCCTAACTGTCTTATTTGTTTTTCAAATAAATAAAAACTAAATCTAAAAAGGAAAATACCTTAATCTGGTTAAATTCTTTCTTCTTCCTCAATACATTATTGCCGAACAGAGACTCCCATCCCCAGAACTAGAACTGCCAGCTACAACTACATCGATGAACTTCAGGGAGCAAATCGCGATCCCCCAGAATACAGATACCACCACCTCCATGCTGCTCCACCGAACGCTGCTCCTCCCGATTCCCCGAGTTTGCCAACATCGCACCTTCCCTATCAGTCGAGCCTGGCTCGAAACCCTAAATCCGAATCGCCATCGGTTCTCAGCCCTAACCCTGGTTCCCTAGATTGCAATTTTCGAACTCGAAACCATTGTCCGTGCTTCCATCGAGGTTGCGACCCCTCAGCTTGTCGTTAGGATTGAAGAAAGGGTACCCGAATTTTGAAAAATAGGATTCGATTGATTTAGGGGGGTGCGGCCATTTTTATTTGTGCCAGAACGAATCGATTTATGTGTGGTTTTATACACGAAGAAGGAGCAAAAATTTCAGCTCGAGGAAAGAAATAGGGTGGCGCGATATAGGTCTGTGTTATAAGTTTTAGGTCGGCTTGAGAAACACATAGGGTGGCTTAATTTATTATGAAAAGAATTTGATTTGATTTGTTTTTAAATAAACTAAAATATCCTACGGTCCCCTAAATTAAAATTTGAACCGCTATCTTAACGTAATGACCACCATTTTCAGATTATATCGTTGTTCTGAACTTAATGGATCTGATTCCGAGATTTTAATTTGAACGTATATATATAATAACCACATAAATTGATAAAATCAAAATAATTAATTCCTCAATAATAAATTATAATCATTATCGATTCTATTCAAACTGAATTTCTATAAATCATTTAAATTGTTTTTGATTCAGTTTTACTTCGATTTCAATTATATTTCGTCTTACGAAAATCTAATATATTCAATATAAAATTTAAATCGATATTTAAAACGATAACGTAATATAAATATTCATGTATATTATCAATTCAATATTTAAATCCATATTAAATATTTAAAATAAATCAACGAAAAATCTGGGTCGTTACAGAAAAGGAAAATGACATATACACGCCACAAATCGAAACAGATTATATTTCATATCTAATCTTTGGTACAAATTTTGTCTGCCATGTTTATACAGAGTACATTTCACAATCCTCAACTAAAATAAACAATTCGACATTTATTTATTTTTACAAGAAAGAATAGGAAATTCTATACGAGTAGACAATACAGTAGAAAAACCGCAAAGACGAACAACTATTACAACCAAATCTAAGACAAAAATCTCTTCACAACATCATGTCCTCATCGCCAGAGACCTGATCTGAAAAGAAGGGAGATAAACAGCTATTAGTAGCTAATAGGAAAATATATGTCAAGCTGTAAAGAAGAGAAAAAGAGAGACGGTGAAATTACAGATACGGAAACATTGATTCAACAACTCATGAAACAGTAAAAAAAATAAAAATAAAGAGATGATATGTAACATAGGGCCGTAGGGACAACAGAAATAACAACTAATATGTACATCTTTTTGAAACAGCTAGCTACACAGCTAGATGGGTTTCCACATTTACATATATATATCAAATTTGAGTAGCAATAGGTAATAGCAAGAAAGGGATAGCCTAACAGATGGGATGAACAGCTAAGGGACTGTAAAACTGATAGACACAGATATATATGTATGTATAGTCATACATCAAATGAACAGCAAAAGAAGAAATTTAATAAAACATTGTAAAGAACAGTTGAAACAGTACAATGTACAGCTAAGTATATTTCAAATCCATATGCAAATTCAGACGAGGAGAGTTGCTTTACATTTAAAAGAAAAACGAATACAAAATCCATAGTACGGTTTCAAAAATCTGTATTGACTTAACAAGTCATAGCCAAAATCTTATGAAAGAAAATCCTACCTATATATATATACATCACAATTCAATCCTAAAATGAAATGGACAATTTAAAATTGATAGCTGTACCAAAAACAATAAATACGAATAGACAAAACAGTGTGAACAAACAACTCGTAGCTCCTAAATTACATAGGAACAGTTCGACATGTTGTGTAGTTCTGAGCAGGGATATAGTACATGGACAACCAACTCATATTTTCACTGTACTGCTAAAATAGATCACGTACCAAAAATCACATGGTTGAAGTGAAAGAACAAGAAACTAGTATCAGCTAAAACCTAACCTATGATTTCACCATTTGATCTCGACATTGATCATATCCAGACTCCTATACAACTATAAATACGGCCATACACCACAAATTTCATTTTTCAGTGCACAATCAATTCAAAACAGCAAAAGAAAATCCACCGAAAATTAAAAACAGAAATTAAAATTTGGGAAAAAAATATACTTAGCTTTTGGGGAGGGAGTTCTCGGTCTGGCTAAATCGAATTGAAGGGGGGACGGAGCGACAAAAGGGTGGAAGGCGAAGGGCATGACTGGCACATGGTTGCGAAGGGGTTGGCGTTGAAACCAGTCTCGAGTTTTAACTGAAGAAAGAAGGGAGGAAAGGAATCTGGACGGCGGCAGGGAAGGTCTTCCATTTTTTCTCCCTTCCGATCTTTGTGGCGGCGGAGGAATTAAAGAGAAAAAAAATGATTTTAGGGTTTGAAGTTTAAGGGATCCGATGTTTAAATGGGTGGGTGCGGGTTTTATCAAGTTGGGCTGGACGGAGAGGTTAAGTAAGGCCCGTTCTTTTTATTTAGAGTTTAATTAGTCTAAATTCTTTATAAAAAATCAAAAATTGATTTCGAACATTCTCATGGTCAGAATTCGACGAAACGAAAAACGTCAGGACCGTGAAAACGAGTACTACGCGATGGATAAGGACTGAGCAAGGCAGGCAGCAGCTAGATTTTTTAGATAAATGAATCGTCGTGTAATGCAATTGAAAACAAGCTGATTTATCGACGAAATCAAAACAAAGGTGAGTTAAACTCACTCAGTTATTTCCCGCTTATATTTTATAAGTTGGGTTTTTATTTTTGTGTGCTATAGTTGCTCATGATTGACTGATTGCTGATATATATTCAGTTATTGTGAACTGATGGAATTAAACACCGTTTATTTTCAGTAAAACCGAATCGTTATTTTTAACGATTAGTCCCAGTTAAGGTAAGTTACCTTATTGGTCACGTTCATTAAATAAACATGTTTTAATAAATGAATTGGTTGATTGATTGTGGTAATTGATATTAAATTGTCGTTATAGACTGCTATGAGACCAGTATTGAATTGTTTGATGGGATGGTTGAATATTGACCTGAAACCCAATATTTGTTTGGTTTAAACCAATGGGTATTATTGGTTGAGTGATCGGCAGTACATGGCCTATGAATCAACCGTCGATCTACCGTCAGGTAATCGACGAGATAAAGTTATAAGATTTATTCTATAACTGGGATGAAAATGAATTTTTAATCTATTTATTTGAATTTAAAGTTGTCAAAGTAAATATTTATTAATTGGGTCTATAATTGGGGTTTAAATGATTTTATAAAGGAAAAGTGATAAATAGAAGGGTTATATGGAACTATGGTTTTATAAACAAAATTTAGAAAAAGAATTGAGGTGTAAAGGATCTACAAATGTTACTTAAATAAGGGAATTAAGGGAATTTATGAAATAATACCATTAAGAGAAAGGCTTAAAAGTGATGTGGTAAGAAATAGGATTTTAACAAAATCCAAGTGATGAGAAGTAGCGTTTAGAAAGGTAAAAGAGAAATGTGATGGTTTATAAAATATATTTTTTATCGATGGATTAAGAACATATGGTTATATTCGAAAAGGAGGATTCAAAAGATAATAAGTTTTTATCAACAAAAGAACTAAGGAGATTAGAATAAATATCTGGTTGGAGTTACAACTGATGTTATCTAAAGGTAAGACTGTTGTTGATCAAGGTCTGAGAGGTAAATAAATACCCCAACTTGAACGACCTCAGGATTATCGGAGGATGATATTAGTATGTAATGGGAAAGTTAAATTGGCATTTCCAATGTTAAAGGAAATTTACAAAATAAAGTTTTGTGAGAAATTTAAAAGAATAATAGCTGGTCATTTTCAAGTGATGAAATAAAAAGGATGTTATAACGTTGTTTCCACTTGAAGAAAGGTAAGTCGTTTTCCAAATATGGCTAATAAAAAGGTAAATGGGTTTGAAACGATAGTCGAAGAAAGGATTGAATATGATTATAGAATAGTTTCATAAACATGAAATTGAAATGGTTAAGATAAGAACCTCACTTCAAATAAGTATATTTGGAATGTTCAAGGGTTAGAGATTAACTATCGTTAATCGTTTTTAACTAAAGAGGCCGTGTAGTGTTGGTGCTGAACTGTTAAACCCATGTCATTCACACAATTATTTATTTGATAGTTAAAACACCGACTATCAAACCTGACCATACGATCGTTGGTACGGAAAGACCGGGATCGAATATATATTCGAAAACCATTCCGACCAGCGAATACGTGAAAGAAGATTATTGAAGATGGAGCAATGGAAGACCGTTGATCTTCTTGAGCGGAAGAACTACTGATTGGATTTCTCTGGTTTAGCGGCCGGAGATATTTCAATAGTGATTCTGTCGTGATTGGAATCTACGGATTTCAAGGACTTCTCGCTACTGATCGGTAGGGTGATTCCTGGGATGCAGTAGGAGGGTACCTTCGGTTCATCCTGTTCCTGGATGACTTGTATGGACGAGTGTCTGACAGAGTATTTCCAAAGGGGTCACATACGTTGATTTCTTCAAACGTATTTCTGTTGATGGCGGAGGAGGCCGTACACCTTCTCTTAGCTGACCGCAGAGTATTTTTGTGGATATCAATTAGTGATATCCGGAGGATCTGACGATGTGGCGTTCAAAGTGTATGATGATCAGATGTGTTCTGACCTCAAGCCTCATCAACCGGGAGATGACAAAAATCGGGCAGGCAGCATGGCTATGTGGGTCGCTCCCATTAGGGTGTATAATCACCTATCTAGAGAAATTCCTTTTGTTTCTTATTCTATCGATTCTGCCCATTCGGGAACGGTGGTTTGAGTCCATCCGTTGGTGATATACATTTGATACACTCAAGAGGAATGAGTGGTCGGTCATGTGAGGGCCGGGTTGCAAGACGTTCTTGTTGAACCCTGTGTATTCGCCTCTAGAGATACACGTGCGGAAGGTGGTCCCATACCTTGTCAGGTTGGAAATCCAATATCCAATAAGCGTCCGCGGTTTTTCGTTTGTATACTATATACGGGGAGCGTGAGATGCAAGCGTTCCCCTAGATTTGCTAATTATTTGTATTTAGACATTATTATAATATCAGAATAGATATCGATTTCGAAAACTGATTTGGGTTATCGTAAGGTAAAAACCGTCCGTGTTTATGTGTGGATTTGGTCTTACGATTATCTTTTGCTTTTGAAATGATTTTTAACTTTAAAATCATGATTGGATGATTTACCCTAAATACTGTGCGAGTTTATCTCACTCTGGTTCACCAGACTGACCCGGTGTTTTGTAAATGCTCGGGTTAGCCCGGAGTGTACAGGTTCAGGTTCGAAAGCTGTGAAGAGACGGGCTGGAAGTGTTCAGACGTATGATATTATTCCGCTGTGTTGTATATAAGGGCAGATTATTATAACTGTCCAGTGATGTTGATATACTCCGATGTTGTAAGTTTTAAGCTCTCAATCAAGATATATTTATATTATATTTTGTTCCGCTGCAATGTGAGACTCTGTGTTGTGTTCTTCTTCTTCTTCTTCTATTCTTATATTTCTTTCTTTCTTATCTCACCCTCTAAATTCTTCTAATAACTATCCAGTGTTTTTCGGTGCATGGAGGATCGGCATAAGTCATGGTAAGGGTATTTATGTCGATTTTCGAAGCCGGAAATCCTGGGTCGTTACAGTTGTTACATATGGTTTCAAAAATATAAATACATATGGGTTTGAAAATGAAGAAGAATAGATTTTTTTTGAAAAAGAACAAATTTTTATAATATGAAAAACGAGATAAAAATATGATTTTTATATTATAGAGATAATAAAAATATGATTTTTATAATATGAATAACGATATGAAAATATCAATTTAGATTTTTATATATAGAAAGGCAGGATTTTTATATGTGAAGACTAGATTTTTATATAAGGAAAGGATATGAATTTCGTAGTATAAAAATGCAATTTTTATATGAAGAAATTTGAAGTAAAAATATAGTTTTTATTATGTAGTAGCGATAAAAAATTTGATTTTTATGTATATGAAGTAGAAATAAAAATGTGATTTTTATTTATGAACAACGTGGAAAGATGGAATTGGAATGTCGGGAAGATCCAAACCATCGTCCGCAGAGAATGACGTCGTGGATCCCCAAGGTGAGAACTTCTCACTTTGAATTTTATTTTCTAGTTAATATATACTAGGATGCAGACGGTGCTTAGCAGCACCCGACACCTGTCGTCCGCAAACCATGGACGACTTGTTTGTTTGTTTTATTTTGTTGTGAAAGTTGATTGTGTGATGTGAAATGGAATAAAATATTTTATAGTTAAAAATATAATTTTTAACATGTATATGAATAAAATAAATATTTATAAACAAACCGGACGGTTTGTTTATGTACACACATTTGACTGATATTGATTGGACGATAAATTTTACACATTACCCAACTGCACAAATAAAATTCATTATTTGTTGATTGAAACCCACCCACTAATTAGCTGTATGTCGATCGATTGATTGACAGGTTGTGTAAGCATTGAATATTTATATTTAATGCTTATGCAGTGTAACATGCACTCTGGATGATGGTTGAATGCTTTTGATTGTTATTTTATACACATGTGTATGAAATCCATATAAATATATGGTAATTGACTGTGTCTGATTCCAGTTCAGAAGGAATGAATATTTTAAAATAACAATTATTTTCTAATAACGAATATTTTAAAAATAATATTCAGTAAAGGATCAAAATATGATTTTGATGTCCGATTTGGGATGGACACGAATATATTTAAATATATGTAGCCGTGTTGATTAGATATGCGCCATTTTGACGCGAACAATATTTATATCGATTTTATTCATTTTTGATAAGGAATATCGAAAAGGAATTGATTTCAAAATTTAATGTTCTGAAAATATTATCATTTATATATCGATGATATGGAATATTCAATTTTGATTTGAAATTGAATATGAAGTTAAAATCATTTCGAAAATGAATTTAAAATGATTTATAAAATACGTTTTAAAAGGAAATCGACGAAATATATATATAATGGCATGAACAGAAAGCGCCGCGCTGCGGTAGTTCGCGAATTTCGGCCATTGACTTCGAACGGACATTACCGGAGATTCGACAGTTGGATTCTCTAAAACCGGAACAGTTGGGTTTGTATCGAAAAGAACTTTCTAACGAATGTTAGAAATTAGAAATCTAACGGTTGGATTTGGAATTATGTCCAAATCAAATTTTGAAAAGGTCGCTGTAAGTGCAGTTCGATGGCCGTTTGTGGAAATCGATTGTACGGGCCTTGATAAAATTATTAAAAATATCAATAATTAGTGTAAAATCATAAGAAATGATTTGGAAAGAATTAGGATGAAAAACTCCATATTTGAAACGATAAAAATAGATTTTTATCGAAATGAACTAGTTTTGAACTAGAATTATATTCCAATATTTTTAAATAAATAAATTGGATTTGAAATGGTTTTAAAAATAACCAAGATTTCCAATATATGAATTGGAATGGATTTGAATCAAAATTATCTTCGGAATATTTCGATATTGTATTCCGTGATTATATGGATATTGTAGAGGAATTTGGAAGATATATACATATATCGTTATTCCAATACGATATTTGTTGATTCCAGAAATTTGATATTGAATACAAGCCGATATATTTTCTATTCAGAGCCTTGTATTTAATATCAAATTGGAGTTTGGGTTTGTCGTGAATGGTATTTTTAATAATACTATTCTTGAACCCAATGGAGTTAAGAAAATCAGAAAATGACTCGAGATTAGTTAAGTTGAATGGTTTTCTGGGTATTGATCTGATGTTGGTCTCGGCCTTCGAGGCTAATACTTAGGGAATTGTTCTCTTACTAATTTACAGTTGAGATTCATGGAATGTGAATTGTGTTTGTTGTGAACTGTGTTTTTAACGACATTCGCTCTTTAACCCGATTTACAGTGAAATGTGATTTGGAACATATAAATCTTTCTATTAAGATTTAACAGGAATTTTCCAAAGTAAAGTTTTCCAATTTTATATATGTTAAATTGGAATTCAATGGAATCCGATTTGATAATAATTGAAATGAAATTATGTGGAGGAAGACTGTTAATACAGATGGAATTTAAAAGGCATTGCCAATATTCCATTTATATTATTGGTCGGATACAGAAATTGATTTCGATTATATATTGATTTGTTCTTCCGTGAAAATTCCATAATTAATGGAATGTGATTTGGGTTTGTCATGAATAGTATCTTTAATAATACTGTTCTTAAACCCAATGGAGTTAGGAAAATCAGAAACTTAATGGAGATTAGTTAAGTTGAATGGTTTCCTGGGCATTGATCTGATGTTGGTTTCGGCCTTCGGGGTTAATACTTAGGGAATTGTTCACTTGCTAATTTACGGTTAAAGGCGGACGGAATGAAACATGATTTTGGGTTTATCATGAACCGTGTTTTAAATGACATTGGTTCTTTAACCCAGTTAAAGGCAGGATATGATTTCCCAAGTTAAACATTCGTTAATATTGATTTCTGGGAAGATTAAAATGGAATAATATAATGCCTTTTACGGTTTAGTTATACACCTAATATCTGGGTCGTTATACATATTATGGTTAGTATTTCTTAATTATGGTTATATATATTTTAAACGGATCTAAATAAAATTTAAATGACTCAAAAATCTGGGTCGTTATACATTGTATGGAATCCAAACTCCAATACGAGCCTTTTACGGTTTAGTTATACACCTAATATGCTAGAATTCAATTTATGTAACAATTTCGACTAGATTGATAAGTAATTGTGTTTATACATTATTATAATATCATTGGATTTATAATAAAAGTGTTTTGGTTATCGTAAGGGAAAAACATGTGTAATGTTTATACGTGGCCATGTCTTATAAGAGTTCCATTCTTTTGAAAGGGATTTTCAAAAATTAAGCAAGCTGATTATGATGCGAGTTTTCTCACTGCAAGTATTTCAAACTGATCTGGGTGTTTTTATTTTATCTCAAAATGTGCTCGAATTATACCACATATATTTTTCAGTTTTGCTTTTGATTCGTTTGGAGCTATAGGAGAGGAGCTGGAGTCGAGACATGTTCTCATATTTTCTATATTATTTATTCCTGATGTGCGTTAGACAATTGTTATGACTCTATAGACTGATTTATGATGTACTTTGGTGATTAATGTATGTATATATGCAGTTTATCTCTTGTGTAAAGAGTATTGGTATATTATATGTTATTTATTTTGCTGTGAGATTCTGATCGCTTCTAGTATTGATGTGTTTGTGTTCTTTTCTTCATTGTTCTAACCATTCTTTCTTTCTTTCCCACCATCTAACTTCTTTCCTCTAACTTTTTGGATTTTCGGTTCTTGAGTTTATGAACATAATTAATGTGGATGTATTAGCAACAAAATTGGAGTGCTGAATTTTTCGGATTGTTACATTATAAATGAAGCGTCGGTTATTTCTTGAGAGGCTAATAATTTTTGCCAACTTAAAGCTTAAAAATTAAAACTTATAAGAGAAAAAGTAGTATCTTCCTGACTTTTGGTATGAAGTAACTCCAGAAGGGAGGGAACTAAATATTTTTCATATGCACGTTTGCTATAGCTTGTAGACATTGAACACAAATGCATCAAAATATAGATCAAGGGTCTTACAGTTCGTAGTAACGACGTGTATATCCGATATAAATACTTTTTTTTAATCCATATCATATACCCACATGTCCAACTTGTAATACTTTGAAAGTATAACTAAAATTTTAATCTTTGCATCAAATATAATATCACGTTTACACTTTTAGCACAAGTTATATTATGTAACAAAATTAATGTGCTTTTAAGCACGAATCTCTCATCTATAGATTATTATGTTGCATGAACAAATAAAGGGGTAAAGATATTGAAGATAGAGAACAATTGTGGACATTTTCCCTACAACAACAAAAAAAGAGAACATGAAAACAAAAGGATCCCTAAAAACTACCAAACACATAAAAAAAGGAAAAAAAGAAAATGATAAGAGCATAAAAACTCAGAACCGGAACCTCCAATGCACAGAACTACAAGGCCGAAAAACAAATAATGAGTCCTGAAGAGAGCCAGAATGCTCCAAACACCAAGAAGCCAAAATGCAGCCTTCTCCAGCCAGCCAGAGGAGTCCAACCAACTCCAGTGTAACTAACCAAGCTAACCAACTCGAGTAAAACATTTAAGGATCCTTCTCTAGCACTCAAGGGCAGACGAGATTAAGTACAAGCACAACTAGCTCCAGCCACACCAAACAAACAACCACCTATGATCGACACCTAAAGGAAAAAGCATAAATCAACCCATCCCTGAAAAAGGCCTAAATCTTAAAGAAATGTCTAGTCCTCGAGCAATCAACAACGACGAAGAGCTAAAGGATCTGGTGAAAGGTCTCCTTGGAAACATGAAATTAATGTCAAAAGACACCTTGCGAGTGATAGAAGCAAAAAAGCATATGTGAATCATCGAAAACCTCCTAATTCCAGGAAGACCATAAGTGCCAGCAGATAAGGAACAAGGCGGAAGGGAATCGAACGACGATCCTTTGTGTGCCCCCGGCCCATCAAGAATGAAGCAATTCCAGAAACGAATAAGTGGTCGTCTAGACACCAACCGAAACCCCTAAGTGCAACCAAGTTTCGTGGCCGACTTACTGCACCAAAGCGAATGGGAAAGGCCTTCCACCACATCGCTATTACAACAACAACAAAGAGAAGCAAGCGGAACACCAATACTCACAAGATTACTAAACAAAGTAAGGGAGTCGTGAAGTACTTTCCACATCAGGATAGAGACTTTAGGAGGAATGCACTTATTCCAAAGGGAGATGAAGTCAGGTTTTCTATGTGTAGGAACCCTGATGGAGTTCCACATCTTCCTGAGAGAGAAAGGACCACCATTGCAGGAAAATCCACGACCATGGATGTCAGAGACGGCCTTGACGGATTGCATACGTTTTCATGTCTCACTAGGTGTAAAATGAGAACTAGAGGAAATCCGAAGGGAGAAGCCTTCAACACTTAGTGTGAGAAGCCTTTGGCACTCAGTGTAACTGTAACAACCCGTATTTTTAACTGTTTATTTGAACAATTAAAAATGGTTTTAAATATTGATTTAAATATAAATAATTTTGAATTCAATTATTTTGAATATTATATTGATATAAATAGTAAAATAATAATTTAATTTTGTTGCAAGAAGAAACTTAGTATGTGTTAGGGCCCTGATTGAGATTACCCCAGATAAACCATTGCCTACTCATATCATAGATAATTTAGACGATCGAGTACATTATGCGGATGTCAATTATAGATGGAAACCAGATATTTGCATAACTTGTAAAATCTTTTGGTCATTGCTCTGATGCCTGTACACATGAAGATAATTTGCCACCCCCAGTCAAGACTCCCCTTCCTAAGCCTCATATTCGAGTTTAGGTCCCTATAAGTACGAAGTTGCCTCTTGTTGAGGAAGAGGATGTTCTTGTCGATGACGTTCCTCCAGTTACTATTTTGCCAGATGTTCCTCCAGACCCTGATATTTCTTGGAATGAGCTTAAGACTGCCCGGGTGCATTCCCCAACTGAAATTCATCGTGACACTAAATATATTTTCTTTATTTTTATAGACGATGAAGTGTTTGACCGTAGTCGTCTCTTCTATAGGCCGGATGGTAAGAAATTGGTAATGTGGAATGAGGGTGCTATTGGTGAAAACAACCCTGAGATCATGCAGGACTTTTCATGGAATAGGAATAGATTACTCACTCCTTCCAATGTGGATGACTTAGCCTTTCGCTCCTGGTCTTATAAGCGCAATATGACACCTTACACTGGCACCTTTTATGAGGATGACTCTGAGGCTGAGTAGTGTAGCTTACCATGTTACTAGCTTATGTATTATGTCTGTGTAGTTTCTGTGCTTTTATGTTGTATGATTGTGGCTGGACACTTCAAACTAGACATGTTACTCTATGCATGTGCAGAGTACCAGTACTTTTCTCATTAATAAAAGTGGTACGCCCACTATAAAAACAGATTCCTTGCCAAAAAAAATCTGAAATAGTTGGAAACATGTTGGAATTTCAATATAATATGAATTGGCAATATAAAAGGGTTTAATCAGTTTATAGTTGATTTATATTAATGTATTCGTTTATTAAACGATGTTTGAACGTATAATTTATAATTTAATTATAAAGCAAGCTGCAGCAGCGTGGTAGTTCATAATATTACGTTTTGAACTTTAAATGATTGTACATGATCCAATTTAAGTTGGATTTCTTTGAAACAAGAAACGTCCAAATCTATTAGATAATAATTTTCTAATAAAAGAGAAAAATCAAGATTTCATCTTGTAGATTTTGTTTTATGTCCAAATCAAATTTTCAAATAGTCGCTATGGAACTCGTTTATAAACTATATAAACAAAAAAGATTTTAATTTTTTAAATATCTTTTTAGCTTGGAATTCAACCCAAAGTATTTTATTTTGGAACCATATGAAATTCTGCCCGTGTATATCCGATAATAATATTTTATTATTATTATATTGATGTATTCTAAAATTGATTTATTTTAAGTTAATTTAGACCCTTAAAAAGGGTTATTATTCAAACGACCTCCATTTTCAACAAAATGAATTTTATTGAGTCTGCAATGGCTTATTATTGTTAGAATTCAAGTTTTGCACCAATTGGGATTATTTTGTGAGTGTATGAAAATTAAATGTGAATATATCGACCATTTGAGCTTAAACTAGCGCCATTTTTATAAAAGACCCGGTTTTCGATGAAACAGGTTTCATTGGGTTCGGAATGTCGAGTCATACCATGAAGTCCATTTTCACCCTGAACGGGTTCGTATGTGATCGTACGAACAAGTAAACGTCAAATTGAAATGGCGAAAGGCATTAAACTTATATAATAATATATAGAAGTAATATTTAACCTATATAATCTACCCTATATATACCTCCAATCCCAAACCCTAGTTCCCTAATTGATCACCAGCAAGCATATTTCCAGAAAAGTCCTCAAACACAAATTAATTTATATCTTAAATTGTATGAGGAATTGGTCGAAACTTCCAACATGGAAGTTATAGCAAATGTCGAGGGGAAGGTGCTCGTTAAATTTGATGACCTAATAATACCACCTGTGGTGGCCAGAATGGCACGAAAAATGAAATAGGTTAATTTCTTTATTTGCTTGATTGAGGGAGCTTGGTCCATTTCAGGAGTTCAAACCTGATGGGAAGTTGGAGTAGAGGAGTCAGGCTTTAATTTGGCACCGATGTGGGGACCTACGGTGGTCGGAGGCGGCTGTGGCAATGAATTGATTAGAGGTCTTTGTTTAGAGGGTTTTTTTGAAGTTGTGTGTGATTTTGGAGGTTTCCAGGCTAGTGGGGGCGTCGACGAGGTCAAAGGTCTGAAGGGAAGTGGTGCACTGGAGCAAGGCCGATATATGGGAAGTAGTGGCTAATTCTAAGGCGGCGTTGTGAGCGAGAAATCAGTGTTCGAATGTGTACTGTACGAGGTCGAATTGAGGCAAACTAGTGGTTGGGTGGGTCCAGAACTTTGGGCGACGACACTACTCGGTGGTGTTGTCATGTTGGTGGCAAAGGGGTAGACTCTGCTGGCCTGGCTGAGCAACAACTTGGGTTTACGGGTTCGAAGCTTTGCCAATGCGTGGTTTTGAAGTTTTGAAAGATGAGGAAGATCTGGTTTGAACAACAGACACAAATGAAAACGCATGAAGATGTTAGTGATGTGGAATTGTTTTTAATAAGGTAATTAATTATTGTTATTTAATATATTACTTTAAAACTAATTAAACTTAAAACGATCATAACGTGTTGGTACATTATCAGAATCACACAAAATTGGGTTTGTTGGAATCATAGTGAAGAGTACTATGTTGCTGAGCAAGTTTGGAAGAGATTGGAAGCTATTAGATTTTTTAATTTTAAATGCCTGTTTAAAATTAAATGAAACAATACGTGAATCAACCATCGAAAATAAATGTGAGTTAACTCTCATGCTTTCTAGAATTCTATGATGTAGTTGAAATCATATAAGTAAATTTATCATTGATAGTATAAATTGGTTGTTTGGATGCCTTGGATGCTATTGGGTTGTTATTGATTGACGTTAATTTAATTTATGTCATTTAAATGCATTGGATGATATATATATTATTATAAAATATTATAATGAGCTGTGATGCAGGGAAGAACAGGTTGGAGGGATCCAACCAGATTCCTCAAATATTTTGTATGTTATTTGCTTCCATATTATTTATATATGAATTAATTGAACCTCATTGACAATGAAAATCTGTTTCAATGTTGACGTTGAATTGAAATTCAATGTTATTGTGATTTTAACCAATTAACAGTATTGATTGAGGAATTGATTGCAAATGGTCTAAATCCACCTTTTTGTTAAAAATGTTGATTTTGCCATCAGACGAGTTAACGAAATTAAGTTATAAAAATTATTTTTACAACTAAAGCAATATTCGAAATTATATTTTAGATATTATATACAAATGAAGTTTAGAAATAAATCGATATTTATTAATTGGTTTTATAGAAATACTTTTTTAAGTTTTGTAAGCAAAGAAAGTTGTAATAAACCTACGGGGTAACATTTGGGAAAATTATTTTTAAGAAAAACCATTAAGCAATATTATTAAATTAACTATATTAATCTAATGAAAAGAAAAAATGAGATCAGTTAATGAATTAATTGATGATTTTATGTAGACTAAGTCAACTATTTTGTTTAAAGTTGGTTATTAGTTTAATTGGTTTTAATTAATCAAATAAAAATAGTTTACCAAATAATTGTTTTTAATTAATAAAATTACCTAAATATTAATTACCTTTTTATTTAATGATATTTAAAAATTATTACTAAATTAATGTGGTTAGTTATTGTGATAAACTAATCTATTTTCAATTAATAATGAAGTAAACTATTTTTACTTTGGTAACGATGAAAATAAGTATCATTTTAATTATTATTTTAATTAAAGTGATTACTTCTTAAATGGAAATATTTAAGATAGTAATCAAGGTTATAAAACAGACATGAGTGAATGTGATAAGTTTAAAAAAAAAAATATTCAATATTTATTGAGTAAGATGAATCGAGATGGAAAGAAGATTTTTCAGGAATACAGAAAAATACTTATCGTAATTTGATAAAGAAATGATTAGCGAGTAAGTTATAATAAGCCGTTAATGGGCATGGGTAAAGAATTATCAAATGGATTTTTATCTTAAAATCCAAGAATTTAGTGATGTATAATAGTTTTGGGTAAAATATTAACAAATGGATTATCATATTAATAAATGGAAGTGTGTAAGTGGTATAAAATGAAAGGTTTACTTAATCAACAAATTAAGTAAAAACAGCTATAATCGACCGAGATTTCTTGAAATAAGGTTATGGCTTATAAAACCATATCTAAAATAATGTAGAAAATAAAGATTGATTAATATTATAAGAATATGGAATTTTGAGTTACAGACTTCTATCTATTTTGAGATAAAAACATTGTCAGTCAAGGTCTGAGAGGTAAATAAAATACCCTAACTTGAACGACTTCACTATTATCGAGGGATGATATTTGTTTGCAAGGGAAAAGAATGCCTATATTAGTTTATAAAGGAAATATTGTAATGTATTTGAAATTTTTGAAATGTAATTATGTGGTTTAAAAATAAATAATGTATAAATTTACATTGTTTGGCCAAGCTAAGGCATAATTTATATTTATATATCTAGCATTGTTTTCTAAATAATGGAAATAGTTTGGTTGAAATACACTTATTCTAAGTAATAAGTAAATAGTTGAAATTGAATTATATATTTCTAAAGGAAGGAATATAGAGATAGGTTGTGAATCTATAATGATATTTTCAAAGTAAAGAAATATAAAGAAGGGTTTGAGAAATACAATTGTTTAAGGAGACGAGTTACGGTAAATGTTTCCAAAGTAATGGAAACGGAAGTATTTGTTGAATATAGAGAATGATTTTTTAAGAATTAATTAAGAGTTTTAAATAAATGATTTTAAATATAAAAAACTTGAACTGCTAATAAACTTGATCGTATAGTTTGAAATCATAGTTAAAAACCCGACTATAAATGAATTGTTTTTATTGGTCCTTTGACGTGTTGTTTCGAAGAGACCGGGACGGGAACTAAACCCAAATCACTTCGAACCAACGTTGTATTTGAACTAATTTATAGGGATACATGTAAGGATGGAGCATTGAAGACCGTAGATCTTCATAAAACAGAAAAACTACTCATAATCTTTGACTTGCAACTAGAGACACACCGTGGTTCAGCCATGGTTGAAATCTACAGATTTACAAGGACTACTTGCTACTGATCTATATGGTGATTCCTTGGATGCGGTAGGAGGGTGATATCGGTTCATCTTGTTCCTGGATGACTTGTATATACGAATGTCTGACAGAGTATTTCCTTAAGAGTCATATATGTTTATTTTAACAAATAAACCAAGTTTGGTAGCGAAGAAGGAAACTTCTCTTAGCTTAACACCCAGAGTGTTTTTGTGGATGTTGTAACAACCCGAATTCCGACGGACCAATTTTTTTTCAAAAACCCAATCCATCAAAACTTGAGTTGGTTGCTCTGGTATCCTGCAGAAAAGACAGAGACAAGAAATATGTCAGAGTCCGGAAAACACCTCACAGCGGAAGGAATAAAATATAATATATATATATATATAAACATAGCTTTACCTTAATTATAATACTGCTAAATCAGTATCTCCAAAGCTATAAGTCTGTGTCATGAATCTAACCTGCGAATGTTATGAGGAGGGGGTCAGAACATAAGTTCTGTGTGAATGAGTTTAAACAACACTTCTTGAATAATCCTACATATACCGTTCAATTACATTTTATTGTTTATTAGGTTATTTGTGTCGTTAGCGCTCAAGGCTTACACACACGTTGCACCCATCTACTCCCAGTAGATTAACCTAATATAATGTATATGTAGCTACCCCCAAACTGAGGTACACCCCGTGGTACCCCACTCGCATGGTCCCCACCGTATCCTCGCAGTGATATACGCAGTCCCTCGTCCTATGTTATAGTAATGTATATTCCTCTTATATATATAATACAACACTACGCCCACATAGGATCACTCTAATTTGACTGCCATATCGAATAATGCCCTCCAGTCTACGATACACCACCCAGAGCAGACATGGTTATATCTAGACTCTTCCACGTACGTATTCTCTATCGTATTCGATATCTAACCTGCACACCCATCGTGTGTGCGTGCCCGAGTTCCGTGGCAGGGCTATACAAGAAACACGGAACTCGGTCGGGAGCTTTCCTTATATTTGTGCAAGGCCCGCCTTTAAGAGCCTCCCACACAAATATTACTAGGGTCTGTTTTCTATGGTGACTATGGCCCTACCTCGGCCCCTCCCATAACTAATAAAGACTACGAGAGCTAAGCGACAAGCCCCTAAGTAACCAATCTAAACATCCATGTGGCGTCTCCCCTCAACCACCGTCCCACGATAGTGAATGGTTAATGGTATATTGGGTTTAGCTCTAGTATTGTTGCATCCTACTTGCTGTGGTAACAGGCACTCGATGACCTACTATCCTTGTTGGTCCTGACCCTCCACCTCCGTTGAGGCAGCCATCGAATCACCTTTTCCGTCACCGCGAACAGCATTCTGACTGCCCAGCTATTCTTGAAGTCAAGGCCCACCACCTAGAAGTTATGCGCAGACCCAACCTCTGCGGGCACAGCCTGAAACATCTGTAACCACACAGAGGACTACTAGGAGCACCTTTAACGTCTCAGGAAGCCGCGTGCTTCCCCTTCCAGTCCGTTGGAGCCGCCAAAATAAAGAATGTGCGCTCCCCTCGTGTCTTATGCCACCGTGATGATTTACCCTGTTGGGTTATTCATCCTACAACGTACGGATTGCCCCAAGCGCCTTGATTTTATATGTCATTTGACCATACATCTAATCAACTCTTACGCGCTTTGGTTACCTCGTCAGTTTTTCTTACTTAACTTGGTTATTCTTATTCATATTGACTTCCTTTTCAAGTTTACCAAGTTACCCTCGCCTATTAATTCAATTTATACTTAACCCATTTAAGTCCATTAATAAGACCACAACATGTTGTTTTTCAACTTCATAAATTATTCCCTTTTAGGGTTACAACAACATGTTATACATAATTCATAGTTAAGTATGTCTTATCCACATATATACTAGTTAGGAGAATAATCCCCTAAACACCGGCCCCGAAGACCAAAATCAACATCAGACTGGCACCCAGAGAATTACTCAACCCAACCAATATATATATGATTCTAATTTACTTCTTTTCCATTCATATAACTTATATCATCTTAAATTTCACACTTCTCCTTCCCAAACTACTTAATTCATAATTAAGTATATCTTCACATATAAGTTACCTTATTTTCCTCTATCGTTTCTTATAACTTACCTTATCTCATAAGTTATACTTTCCACTTGTCCCTAGGACAAGTCTAACCTATTATCCTTCCTTTTCTTATTCAAATTCATTCATAATAGATTATTTACCATTCCCCACTTTTGTCATTAATTTAGATTTACTTAACCCTTTCCATTTATTTAACCCGTTACCTAAACTTTACCCAATTCAATTAATTTGTGATGCCATAACGGGTCCCCTTTGGTTAAGCATTATTTATTTATGTCTTACATGTCCCACTTAACCTCTTTTATTATTGTTTCCATGTCTTACACATGCTTTACTACGGTTAAGTCCACCTTAGTCAAGTTTTACTTCACGTATCTTACTACAGTTAAGTCCATATTTACATGTTTTACATGTCTTGTCTTACTACGGTTAAGTCCATATTTACATGTTTTACATACCTTGTCTTACTACAGTTAAGTCCATATTTACATGTCGTATTTTACATGTCACCCACTTAACCCTCTAATGATATCCATGTCACCCACATGTCTTATTATGGTTAGTATTCCCTAATTCATTCATTATGACGAACGGTGCATGACCTCCCACATTAGACCGAACACTTTGTGGATGCTGGATTTGTCGGGTGGTTCCGGACAGTCTTACACCACAAAGCGGGTCTAACCTCGTGTCACCAACCGTTACGCCTACAATTCATGCCTTTGACCTCTCACATTAGACGTCCAATTGTGACAATTGGATTTGCCAAGCGGTTCCGGCCAGTCTTACACCACAATTGCGCCTAACCTCGTGTCAAAGGTTCATTAACATCGTATTTCACCCAAATCCCAATTTTCATGTTATGTGTTTCCAATTCAACATATAGTCATGTTTACAATTTTTCCTATTCCAACTTGTCACTAATTACATATTAATTAGCCTTAATTACAAATTTCCAATTATAGGCAATTTCATCAATTCCATGTAATGCATGCCCAAATATGCCAATTTCTTTTATATTCCAATTATCCAAAATATCCAACAATACTCAAGTTCATAAAATCAATATTTTTCTAATATATTTTCCAACGTTCCCATGTTCATATATATAACCTAATTCACCTTTTAGGCTTATCTTACCAATAAATTTCACCAATCCATGTTATCCAATTACATGTTGTTAATATTAAATTGTACTAATTTCATATCCAATTTCAATCATGCCAAACTACATAAATTTAAAATTACCATACAATTATGTCCAAAATTCTATTCAAATCATACATAAATCCTTCCAACCCATATTATGCCCAAACAACCCCTTTTTTCCTTTTACTTTCTCTTTCTCGTTTATAGTGCATAAATTCATGATAGATGTAGGCTCGAGATAGCCAAGCTATAAAAATAAAAAAGGGAAAGAATAAAAAGGGGAGAACTCAATCGTAAGCATAAATGAAATAACTGATCTTATTAAATTATCATCATATTCATTATGGGGAATAGCAAACGATAGAAGTACAATTATATAACAACTGTATTTTAAACCACTCAACTTGATTGGATTGGAGAAATAAACAATTGGTTGTTGAGGTAGAATGTTGGTTTAGGCTTCTTATTTGATTATTGACGCGGAACATGAATTGTTGTTGAAGAAACTTGCTACTTGATTTGATTAAAACTCCAAAATTGATGAAGAACTTGCAATTTAATTTAGAGTTTAGAGGCGGAGACTATGTTGGGTTGAGGTTTGGTGGCATGGAGGCGTCTTATAAGAGATAGAATGATTTTAGGATTAGGTTAGGTGTTCTTTTATAGGTGGGTTAGTGTGACTAGGACCTTTGGATTAAATAAAAAATCATCTAAACCGTCCACCTTACCCTAGAAAAGAACCATCCAGAACAACCCTTTTCACACTTAGTGCTCCATTAAATTAAAAAAACGCTTTATTTCTTTCTAATTAATGCATTACAAACTATTTTTAATGTATAGCAACCTCTTTCCTTTATGCATTCAATTATTTTTTTTATTTTACGTGAACCTTTATTTGCTATATTCTTCTCCAGATCAATTAATTGATTTCTTTCTCTTTTTGTCTACTCTTTTTGAAACGAAACCGCATGTCCTTAAACCATTTTCTTTTATTTATTTACATCTAATCACATATGCATGCATCTCTGATTTGAATGTTATTTAATAACATTAACCTTCCTCCAATTGTGGCTTGCTTATGGTCTTATTAATTTACTTTTTAAACGTTTAAATTTCAAAAGTTGATCCCCTTCACATTTAATTGCTCCATTTTAATGTTTACAACCTTTTTCTATGCATGCTTTAATTGCACATTTGACATGTTTTGCATTCCATATTCTCTTTCCTTTATTTGCATCACATTAATTTATTTTCATTCAGGTTCATGCATCATCCATTTATTTAATGCAATAATTTCACATATCCTCTTTCCCTTATTGTATTAATTTCAAATAACATGTATACATATATGCCTCCTTTTTGTTCGTCTCTATGTTCGCGCGCAACTTCAAATTTGAATCATGTTCATACGCATCCATCTCTTATGCGTATACTAATTTTTATATGCGAACAATTGTCTATTTTATTTGGAAATTATCTTCCTTAATCAATTAATGGTTTATTTCCATTCTTTCAATTAAACCTCCAATTAACTTATCCCCTTTCGCACTGAACCAATTTGCTAAGCCACTATTTAGTCGCTCCTTAAAAAAAAATGGCACTGGTGGGGATTGAACTCACAACCTCTTATGTACAAGTCTCATGTATTAACCAAATGAGCTACTAAGTCTTTGGTTAACAAGACTTAGGACTAAGCTACATATTGTTCTTTTCTCATTGCTCTTTTTCATTTTTGTTGCATTTCTTCAGTTAAGGATAACTTCTTCGTTTTAAATCAGTTTCTACAAACTATAGGTCTAAATTGACTAGAAAATCGCCACGAACATAATGACGCTAATTTCATGACCGAATTCTAGAGTCTCTTCAAATTATCCTTTTTATTTCTTTTTAAATGTTCGCATGTATTTCTTCGCATTTCACTGTATTTCTTCTTATTTCAAATATTGCATGTAATTTCTTTATTAATCTTTTTCTTTATTTCACTGCATAAACTTCTTACATGCAATTACAATAATATTATTTAATCTTTCCTTTAAATATATCCATGCATATATACATATATCTCATTTTTAATTATATTAAAAATGCGGGGTGTTACATTCTCCCACCCTTAATGAATTTCGTCCTCGAAATTCAATAAGGGTAAAATATATAATTCCTCGCATGATATCAAACCATCAAGTGTGCATCCAATTTTTTTGCAAACATTGTGCACATGTGCAAAGTGAAATACATCATAGTAATGCATGTATGCCTAATTTGGTACCACCTGTATGTATGCAAACTTTCAAATTTTTTTTTTCAAAACATGATGCTCACATCCTAAATACACTTGCAGTTCTATATGAATGCAATATGTAATAACCTGGAAATCTGAGCCAATTTAAAATTTTTATTTTGGCAATTTTATTGAATTTTGAATAATTAAAATGAATTATTTTAAATAATAACGACGAGAAATTTATTTTGAATAGAATTAGAACGTATATATTTATTTGAATCGTCGTTAGAATATAAATATTTATTTTAAATTATAAAAGGAATTGAAAATGGCGTGGTAGTTCGAAAATTCGATTTCAAAGTTAAAATGAATGTACAGGATTCAAAATAAACCGGATTTTAGCGAAACCAAAAATATTTGAATCTAATTGAGAATATCTTTCCAACGAATCCAAAAAATTGAAATTTCATAGCGGGTATAAAAAGATATGCCCAGTTGAAAATTCAGAATAGTCGCTATGGAATTCTGGCCCTTAAAAATGGAAATTTTGCAAACGACCTCGGTTTTCGACGAAACCACTTTTTTTGGATCTGTGATATCAGGTTAGTGCAAGATTTCAAAATTCGTAAATTTTCGAATCAATATGTGAGCGTGGCAAAGGAAAACGCGTTTGACCAGTTTCAGTTGATTTTAATCGACTGGAAAATGGCCATTTTTGAAACGGTCTCAGAATTTGACGAAATTGGTTTTGTTAGGACTGTATCGTCAATACAAAGCTAGAAAATATTTTTCGGGAATTTTTAGAGTTCATATGTGGCCTCGGTAAATTGAAATGTGCGTTCAAATTCAATATATAGGGTTATATGTTGATTTTGACGAAAACTGATCGAAACAGTCGAATCAGCCTACGATACATATCCCACTGTGTTCGGAATGGGGGTAATTAGCTAAGGACGATAGGCGGTGGGTCTCGTTTCGAGATCAAAATAAAAAGCTGCTTTTTGAAATAATTAAATAATTGAATAATATATATATTTATATACTCTCCTCTCTCTCTCTTACTTCACTCAGTCAAAACGAAAAAAAACCGATGGAGCTCCTTCCCTCCCCCGTCGTCGATCGCTCCGCCACCACCCTTCCTCCACCGCTCCAGCCAGAGCCGCCGTTCTCCGGTCCCCCTCCCCTTGCTCCGCCCCCTCCGTTCTTTCCCTCTCGCTCCCCTTTAAATCCGAGAAAACGCCACCAAATCAGACCGCCGGAGCAGCTACCACGCCACCGCCGCTTGGTCGACCATCCCCTTGGCCAACGGACCTCCGACGAGCCGCCTCCGACGCTGGATCCCCCTTCCTTTGTAAAACCGAACACGGTGAGTTTTTAAAACTGATTTTCTTTGTTTTTAAAAAGTGATTTTCTTTGTTTTTAAAAATTGATTTTCTTTATTTATAAAAAGTGATTTCCTTTGTTTATAAAACCAATTTTTATTTAAGAGTTATTATATTTTTATAAACATGAAAGATTATATTTTTATAAACATGATAGGTTTGATTTTTACTTATAAAGTAGCGGTATAAAGATATGATTTTTATCCATGTAGCAGTGAAGTAAAGATGTGATTTTTATTTATATGAATACCATATAAAAATATGATTTTTATCATGAAGAGAAGAATATAAAAATATCATTTTTATTATGAAGTAGCAAAGTAAAAAAATTAGATTTTTATAATGTATATAGCGTTAAAAAGGATAAATAAAAATATGATTTTTATATTATAGAGATAATAAAATTATGATTTTTATATATGTAGTGGATGCGGACAACGAAAGTGATAAAAGGCGAGTGGCGAAGATTTCCTACATAAGAAGTGTCGCGGTGTTTGGTTTAGCTTATCGGTGAGAACCCCTCACCCTTAATTTATTTCTAGTTTGAAATATATACTAGGATGCAGACGGTGTTTAGTAGCACCCAACACCCGTCGTCCACAGACCATGGATGACTTGTTTGTTTGATTGTTGTATAGTGAAATTTGATTGTGTGATGGTGAATGAAATAAAATATTTTATAGTTAAAAGTATGATTTTTAACGTGTATACAAAATAAATAGTAATAAACAAATCAGACGATTTGTTTATATACACTGATTTGACTGATATTGATTGGAACGACAAATTTTACACATCGCCCAACTGCACAAATAAAATCTGTGTTTGTTGATTTGAAACCCCACACGGGTATTGGGATGAGATTTGACGTACACTGATCCCGATAGTTTAGTTGTATGTCAATCGATGGATTGACAGACTGTGTAAGCGTTAATTATTTATATTTAATGCTTGTGCAGTTGTGTGGTGCACTTTGGATGATGGTTGATTATTTATCGTTGCTGTTATATACATGTGTTGTAGGGAAACAATATAATTAACATTATATGGTAATTGATTGGGCCTCATTCCAATTTGAAAAATAAGAAATATAAATTCATGTGTTGAATAGAAGTATAAATTCATGTGTTGAATAGAAAAGTAAATATTCATGTGTTGAAGAAAATATTCATTTGTTGAATAGAATAACGAAGTTATTGAAATATAAAAAGCCGTGTTGATTAGATTGACGCCATTTTGACATGAACGATATTTATATCGATTTTATTCATTTTTATAATGAATATAGAAAAGGAATTGATTTCAAAATACAACATTTTGAAAATATTATCATTTGTATATCGATGATGTGGAATATTCAATTTTGATTTGAAATTGAATGTGAAGTTGAAATCGTTTTGAAAACGAATTTAAAACGATTTATAAAATACGTTTTTAAAAGAAATCGATGAAATATATATAATATATTTATATTATATATATAACGGCCTGAATAGAACGCGCCGCGCTGCGGCAGTTCGCGAATTTCGACCATTGACTTCGAATGGACATTGCGGGAGATCCGACCGTCGGATTCTCCTAAAACCGGAACCGTTGGGTTCGTATCAAAAATAGCTTTCTAACGAATACTATAAATTTGAAATCTAATGGTTGGATTTGGAATTATGTCCAAATCAAATTTGGAAAAGGTCGCTGTAAGTGCAGTTCGATGGCCGTTGATGGAAATCGACTGTACGGGCCTTGATAAAATTATTAAAAATAATAATAATTTGTGTAAAATCATATGAAATGATTTGTGAAGAATTGGGATGAAAAACTCCATATTTGAAAAGATGAAAATAGATTTTTATCGAAATGAACTAGTTTTGAACTAGAATTAAAATTCTATTTATTTTTAAAATAAATAAAGTGGATTTGAAATGGTTTAAAAAGTAACCAGAATTTCCAATAATTGAATTAGAATGGATTTGATTCGAAATTGTCTTTGGAATATTTCGATGTTGGATTTCGTGATGAAACTGATATTATTATGCGAATTTGAAAGATATATTTATATCGTTATTTCCAATAAGATATTTGTTGGTCGTAGAATTTGATATTGAATATAAGCCGATATATTTTCTATTCAGAGCCTTGTATTTAATATCAAATGTGATTTGGGTTTGTCGTGAATGGTGTCTTCATTAACACTGTCCTTAAACCCAGTTGAGAAAAAGATTAAATCTTTTTATTTAGATTTAATGAATTGTACCAATTAAATGGTATTTAACTGGAATTGAATTTGAATTGATTTTTGGGTTTATCATGAATGGTGTTTTAAATAACACTTGTTCTTTAACCCGATAATTAATGGAATGTGATTTTGGGTTGTCGTGAACGGTATCTTCAATAATACTGTTCTTAGACCCATCGGAGTTAAGAAATCAGAAACTAACTGGAGATTAGTTAAGTTGAATGGTTTCTTGGGTATTGATCTGATGTTGGTTTAGGCCTTCGGGGTTAATATTTGGGGAATTGCTCACTTGCTATTTTACGGTTAAAAGCTGATAGAATGGAATGTGATTTTGGGTTTATCGTGATCCGTGTTTTAAAGGACATTGATTCTTTAACCCACTTAAAGACAGGAAGATTAAAACCAAGTGGAGTTTTAATGAATCTTTAATTAGATTGAAAAGGTGGAGAATGGAGTATAACCAGTTTTGCTCCAGCCAATAGTTAAATCTTTAATTAGATTTAAACGTGAAATGGTAATTGAATTTACCCATAACACCGTGGTGTTAGATATGAAGTATGACCAGTTTTACTTCATGGGATAAATAGGTTGGGATTGGGAAATGAAATAAATGATTACTTCGGTGTGGTTCGCTAATCCCGACTGGTTTGATTTGATATTCAAAGGAAGATTAAAGAATAAATTTAAAAGAATTTATCTTTGATAAAATTAATGGGAACCTTTCCCTAGGAATGTGGAATTTAGAAACTAACTGTAGGTTAGCTAAGAAGAATGGTTTCCTGGGTATTGATCTGATGTTGGTTTCGGCCTTCGGGGTTAATATTTGGGGAATTATTCTCTTGCTAATTTACGTTTAGTGACTGATGAATTGGAATGAGGCATATATAGTGTTTGTGTAACACTTGTTTATTATATACGCGAGTTATTTGGAAAGACCGGGTTTATCCCATTCTGAATAACTGATACGTCGATAAGTCGAAGGTGAAGACGGTGGTTGAAGACCGGAGGGCTTCACGTCGTTTGGGTGATTACTGATGATCTTGATTGGGCTGTACACCCAAGAGGAGGGAATCAGTTCGTGATCGTCCAAACGTACTTGGAGATCGATGGATATGCGAGGAATAAGGTTCCTCCGGTTTCGTTCAAACCCAAAACGGACTTGTAAATGGACTGTGTGTCTGACATTGGATATCATTCTGTGTGATTGATGGATGTCGGTTGCATGGAGTGGTTTGCCTTTGTGGCATGATAAGATGCAAATGATCAAGGCTTTTGTTGAAAAGCAAAGTCTTGTGGTTGATGATCAAAGCACGACCTTTGTGGCGTAGCTTTGTGTAGCGTTGATTCGCGATCGTCACACCCTGGCTGTGAACCAGAAACGGGAGAGGACATCAGGGAGGGCATGCGTTTCTTTCTAGCTTGGAGTGGTGTCAGTGCTTGAACTGGTTGATATTTTACTTATGTGGATGATGGATTGCAAGGCGCCTCGGTTAGATCGGACGATCCGGGTCCGATGGAGTCATTCGTTGGCTCATTTACACCCCAAAGGGCGGGGAAACGCAGTGTTCAGGCATAATAATCCACATCGGTGGACCGGCCCTGACGATCCATGGGGCAGTTGCGGCTGTTCCTGAGACTCAGGCTAGATAGTCTCGAATTCAGTAGAGGACGATCCCTTGCCTCGTTTCACAAACGGAAATCCAATTTCCAGTACATGAAGTTTCGGTTTTAGTTGTAATCCTATATATGGCGACATAGTAGCATGGGATACTATGCCGTCTATGATTGATACATTTATATTTGAAGTTGTTTTCATACACTTTACACTTATAATGGTATCAAATGATTTGTTTTAAATGTACCAAGCATGTTTGGCTGTTATAAGGTAAAAACCCTATCCTCCGGCTTGCGTTGCATTGTGTGATTGGACCTGGGTCTTATAATAGCTTCATTTTTCGAAAAATTATTGCGTTGTTTATTCTATGCACTGGTGTTCTTGGGAGGAAACCCGATCCGTGTTATACGGCGTGATCCCTTGAATTACTCTCTTTTAAAGTAAAGTTTAAATAACTGTTTTAGTTCTCACACCAGTCACATGACTGACCTGGAGTTTATTATTTTAACCTAAACTCTGAGTGCCCTTATTTTGACACGGGCAGCTAGTAGTTTTGGTTTTGCAGATTTATATTCACAGTATCCTGATTTACAGCTGGAACGATACTCGGAAAGCTCTGTATCCGTGTATTACTTCTAGTTGTGTATTGTATTATTTTCCGCTGCTATGTAATGTATTATAATCTCTGCTATTTCTCTGATGTGTAACATTTATTTATACTCTGTATATTCTTGTATTCTAATGAATTGTTGTAATAAACAATGAAATGTTCTTCTGTTTGCGTTCTGATGTGTCTTGTCCTCAACTCAATCCAAGATTTCCCGTAAGGGGGATTTCGGATCGTTTCACAATATTTTTGAAAAACCAAAACATTTTTCATCCAAATTTTCCCATACTCTTATAGAATAAGAGCATAGTTCATCCAATTGTTGCATCCAAAATCCTACTAACCATAATTAAATTCGAAATTTAGAAAAAACTAATTTTTCAAATTCGATTTCTTATGTTACAAAAAGGTATAAAACGGAAGAATTTACATTTTCCGTTTTTCTTTTATGTACCTTTTCTAGTTGCAGTTGGATTTTTACATAGCTATTCTATAAAAAGTTCCTATTTTCCTATCCAAGCACAATTACATAAGAAACTTTTTTTTTTCAATTTATCTTTTTCGAGCAACAATTCTAGTCTTTATAATGCTTATGCATTCTACGGGAATTTATTTTTATTATTCCAGGATAGTCCTTATTATTTACTTCCTAGCCTCAAACTCGTTCTTTCTAAACACTAATCCTTACCTACTCCATTCGTTTTAAAACATGGTTTGGTCTCTCTTTTTTTCTAAATTTTTCTCCCAAAAATTAAAAATGGTAAATCTTTATTTTCTTTACCAAAACTTGCTTTTGCCAAACCATAAAAACACGCCGTAACAAAAATGCAAAACATTTTCTTCAAACATCAAAAACTGGAGTAGATAAGGACAACTATTTCTTAATCGGGTTTCCAAATAACCTAGGCTTTCCTAGACACATCCACGAAATCATTTCTTCCAACTATATATATTCCTAATCCATTTTCCACTTTATAAGGTTTCCCTACTAAACTCACTAATCTCAGTAACTATTGTATGGGATACATCTTTCTTAACACCAATCATTTTGTACACTTTCCACCCAACATACCTAAGGGTCTTAGATTTCCTTGCTCATTCTTTTAGCGTACAAAACAATTATCCCAATTCTTTCCATATTTTACTCTTTCTACATAGTGGGCTTCTTTGTAGATCTAGGTTTATATATAATATATTTATAATTTTGAAAATACAAATACGCTCTCTCATTATCTATATATGAATCGTAAACCTATGCTCTGGTACCAAATGTAACAACTCGAATTCCAACGGACCGGTTTTTTTTCAAAAACTCAATCCATCAAAACCCGAGTTGGTTGCTCTGGTATCCTGCAGAAAAGACAGAGACAAGAAATATGTCAAAGTTCAGAAAACACCTCACAGCGGAAGGAATAAAATATAATATATATAAACATAGCTTTACCTTAATTATAATACTGCTAAATCAGTAACTCCAAAGTTATAAGTCTCTGTCATGAATCTAACCTGCGAATGTTATGAGGAGGGGGTCAGAACATAAGTTCTGTGTGAATGGGTTTAAACAACACTTCTTGAATAATCCTACATATACTGTTCAATTACATTTTATTGTTTATTAGGTTATTTGTGTCGTTAGCGCTCAAGGCTTACACACACGTCGCACTCATCTACTCCCAGTAGATTAACCTAGTATAATGTATATGTAGCTACCCCCAAACTGAGGTACACCCCGTGGTACCCCACTCGCATGGTCCCCACCGTATCCTCGTAGTGATATATGCAGTCCCCCGTCCTATGTTATAGTAATGTATATTCCTCTTATATATATAATACAACACTAAGCCCACATAAGATCACTCTAATTTGACTGCCGTTATCGAATAATGCCCACCAGTCTCCGATACACCACCCAGAGCAGACATGGTTATATCAAGATTTTCCACGTACGTATTCTCTATCGTATTCGATATCTAATCCGCACACCCATCATGTGTGCGTGCCCGAGTTCCGTGGCAGGGCTACACAAGAAACACGGAACTCGGTCGGGGGCTTTCCTTATATTTGTGTAAGGCTGTAACACCCCGAATTTCGGTTAATGCTAAAATTCACTAATTACAGAATAAATAATCTCAGATGTGAGAATTGGGGGAAACGGGCTGCGTCATTGCGTTTGTCTCGGAAAAATACGCGAAATAGAGTCCGAGTTTTCGAGAATCGGAGTCCGTACGGCCCGGTTATGGCCCAATGAAGTTTACAGAAAATTCAAAGTTCAAAACAGATTTAAAAATTCAGGTTCAAATTTCAAAATTGGGGCCATTGGGCGCAAGCGGGGAAAATTCCCGTCTAGCTACCCAAGTCGACAGCCCTGTCGACTGGGCAGTCGACTTGGCTAGGGCCAAGTCGACAGCCCTGTCGACTTGGGTGTCGATAGGGGGTGCCCGGCCAGTTTGGCCTGGTGCACCATTTTAGTGTTTGGGCTGTGTTTTGGGGCTGGTTTCTGGAAGCTTCCGAGATCTGATGGCCCTAATCTAATTTAGGGTTAATCTAATGGCCTAAAACACTTGCCTAATCCTATAAATAAGACCCTAAGCTAGCCCTAAATGATCATAATCCTATCTCCTAACTAAACTATGCCAAAATTTTCTATGATCATGGCCTCCACTCAAAACCCTAGCCTCCATCCTATTTCTAAACTAATTCTATGAAGACTTTCATGTTCATACAAGCATCTTTGAGTTGTATGAGTGATCATTAGCTTGCATTCATCATCAAGTTGCAAGCTTTATGTTCAAGGCTAGAGTTTTTGGGTGATTTTTGGCAAGGGTTTGCTTATGGGAGTTTAGTGGTGAGTTTCTATAGCCTTAATAATCAATTGTTAAATTGATTATGATAGGATATGATAAGATATGGCTATGTTTGTGGATAAATGTGCTTATGCAAGTTTAGTATAGTGTATGTTGTGTGTTTTGCAAGTTTTATGCTATATGCAAGTTTAATGCTATGTTTTATGATGCTCACTATGCAAAACACTATGTTGAACATTGATGCATATGTAACATGTTATGCAAACTATATGTGAGATTATATGCAAGTTATATGTAACATGTTATGCAAGTTGTGTATTTGGTTTTATGCATGCTAAGTATTTGGTTTTGTGCATGCTAAGTATTTGGTTTTATGCATGCTAAGTATTTGGTTTTATGCATGCTAAGTGTTTGGTTTTGTGCATGCTAAGTGTTTGGTTTTATGCATGCTAAGTATTTGGTTTTATGCATGCTAAGTGTTTGGTTTTATGCAAGTTATGATGCAAGTTCATATGCAAGTTATGATACAAGTTCATATGCAAGCTATGATGCAAGTTCATATGCAAGTTATGATGCAAGTTCATATGCAAGTTATGATGCAAGTTCATATGCAAGTTCATATGCAAGTTTATATGTAAGTCTATATGCAAGTTCATATGCAAGTTTATATGCAAGTTCATATGCAAGCTTGGGTTAATGAATTATGCTAGTTGGGTTTAATGTTATGATGCAAGTTGACACCTTTTAAACCCATGTAAATGCCAACGTTGTGCTAAGATTGAACCCATTACATTTATAATGAAACTCCCCATTTATATGACATGTCATGAGAACGAATTACGTGGGAAACGATGGGGTTAATATGCATGTTAATATAAATGTGTAAAGTTGGTATGTTTAAGCATAACATAAAATGAATGGACATAATTGGGAATTTACCTATTAAGTTAGGTCTACCCATATTATGGAGTTGGGAATTTACCTATTAAGTTAGGTCTACCCATATTATGGAGTTGGGAATTTACCTATTAAGTTAGGTCTACCCATACTATGGAATTGGGAATTTACCTATTGAGTTAGGTCTACCCATATTCTTAAAAATGTGTAATTAATTAGGGATAATTAATACAAAATTATGGGGGTGATTAATTAGGTGTAATTAATCTACTAAGACACGAGGTTGGACCCTTTTGTAGCATAAGACTGCCCGGAACCGACCGGCAAATCCAGCGGCTACAAATGATTGGCCCAATGTGAGAGGTCTTAGTCATAAACTAAATACGTGACAAGTGTAAAGACACGAGGTTAGACTCTGTTATGGTGTAAGGCTGCCCGGAACCAACCGGCATATCCAGCTGCCATAAAAGACAGTCTAATGTGAGAGGTCTTTACAAAGGTTACGATCTTAATTAATTAAGAAACACTTAACCAAATTAGCATGTAGAGGGACATGAGGGGTTAAGTGGGTGCCTTGGGTGGCATGTGGAAATGTAGTGGTTGCCCTGGGTGGCAATAGAAAATACGATTAGAATACTTAACCAAAGTGGAACATGTAATTAAACATGATTAAAGGGTTAAGTAAGTGCCATGGGTGGCATGTGGAAATCTAGTGGGTACCTTGTATGACAATTAGAATATGATTAAATGACTTAGCCAAAATTTATAACATGTAAGTGGACATGGTTAAAGGGTTAAGTGGGATTCACTAGAAATGACAAGCTTAAGTAGTAGCTTGTGGGGGCCTTAAGTGGCAATTGAAATATAATTAAAGGACAAGGTTAAGTAGTAGCTTGTGGGGGCCTTAAGTGGCAATTGAAATATAACTAAATAACGAGCTTAAGTAGTAGCTTGTGGGGGCCTTAAGTGGCAATTGAAATATAATTAAATAACGAGCTTAAGTAGTAGCTTGTGGGGGCCTTAAGTGGCAATTGAAATATAATTAAATAACAAGCTTAAGTAGTAGCTTGTGGGGGCCTTAAGTGGCAATTGAAATATAATTAAATAACAAGCTTAAGTTGTAGCTTGTGGGGGCCTTAAGTGGCAATTGAAATATGATTAGATGACTTAACCAAACCTTAACATGTAAGTAGGCATGATTATAAAAGGGGTTAAGTGGGATGCACTAAATAAAATGGCAAGCTTAAGTAGAGGCTTGTGGGGGCCCATCTCAACCAATATCCCAAACGTATCTTAGTGGGCTCGACTCAAGTCGAGGACGGGACACGCATATTGGGCTTGACTATAAGAGGCCAAAACGGGTTAGCGGTGGCAACGCAGGACCAACGGGTTTCATATGCGTGTGTGGACCCGGGCTGGTTGGTAAGACGTTGTTGCATCGTGTAGGTATAAGCCGTGCACCGTTGATATTATCAGGTTGCCACTTTGGGGGATGATACACCCCATTGTGGGACCAGCACGGGTATCTACGTAAGGGAGCCGATCGCTTGGGGAGTAGTGGGTACACCTATGTAGTCAGATAGGGGTACACGAAACTACTAAATTACTAAGTACACTTAGTGGGATCAACCTTTAAGTAGGAATGACTGGTGTGTTGCAGTGTAGGAATTACCCTTGGGTGGGTAGATCTGGGGTGGTGCAATCTAGTAATTATCGTTGGGTGGATAAAGGCGTCTTTTCGATTATCTTAGTACATCCTGTGTTTAGTTGGCTACTTAGTGTAGTCATTATCCCCAGAGGTACCGTACCTTGTTTATATCATACCCTAATTACTTTGATGATTGTATTGTTAGGGTTATAGGACTCACTCAGACTTATGTCTGACCCCGTTGTTTCTTTATTTTTTTCCCAACCCTCAGGTTATCAGAGTGGGCCTAGCACTAGTGGGCTTTGATCAGACTGCTTTATCTATCCTTTGGAGCTTGGACCGTGGATGTAAAGCTCAGTTTATCTTTTCTATTATGGCTATTAGGTTATGTAGTGGGATTATGTACTTTTGTTTTTATCAGGATGGATATTATGTACTTGACTCTTATTTAAGGTTTTGGTGTAACAAAACATGTTTTACTTTCCGCTGGAATGAAATGATATTTTAAATTCTCAAGTATTACTTATATCTGTCTTGTTGTAATTTTTCTGTTCTATATTCACTTAAAATACTCCACCGATGTTATGGCATTCCCTTAGTGAGTGACCGTAGCGGGTGTGGGGTGTTACACGTAGTATCAGAGCTTAAGGTTACCAGAACAGATAAATTTTTTAGAAAAACTATTTTCTAAGAATATTTTTGAAAGGAGTATTTTCAAAAACATGTCTTTTAAGAGAAAAGTTTTTGAAAGAAAAGCATAATCCCCGATAGCCATATCTTTATCTTTCGAATTCTCCATTTTGAATCTCTTCCTCTCTCGTTTTGAGTTTCCCCTCCGTGTGTAGATGATCTTTCTAAGATAGATAAGAATGGAAAACCACTTCAAGGGACTTAGACATTAGTCGGATTAGAAGTTGGTTCAAGAAAGAGGAGGACTTGTAGGTACCTATTGGATGGACGATGGGAGGAAGGCTCAAATAGTTGTTTGGTTAATGAAGGATGAAACCTCATTGGTGGGAGGTTGCGAGTGGAGAATGGGAAGAAGAAGGCGAGTAGTTATCCTTTTGGAGGAATAGGACACCTTATTAGGATTGTCCAAAGAGGCAAGGGCGAGGGTGGTTGTATTCCCTCACGGCTAGGGTACCAGATAGGGATAGGACCGTCTAGGTTGGAATTTGGATTTCTTTATTATCCGATTCGAACTTTATTTGATTCTGACGCATCGAGTTCTTTTATCTCATCATTGTTAGTTGAGTCACTGCACTTAGACACCAGTTTAGTAGATGATCCCTTAGTTGTTTCAAACCCAATTGGGGCTCCATGATGTGTTTGGGTTTGAAAGTTTCTATACTTAGCGTTGAGTTTAGATGTGATGCTTTTTGGGCTTCACGGGCTATGGGTTAGTTTTGGGCATGGACTGGTTATCCAGTAGGGGTGCCGTTCTTGATTTTGAAGGGAGAGTTGTTAGGCTTATGACCCGCTTGGGTAACACTCTCGAGATCTCTTGTAATCCCATGGAAACGGTTATGCTAAGTTATCTAGAATCGCTTGACACGTCGGTCGAGAGTTGCGATCTGTTAGAGTGGTCCGGGAATACTCGGACGTGTTTGAGGAGGTGAAGGGCTTACCTCCGAAGCGGGAGATTGACTTCCGAATATATCTGGTAGACAATGCCAAACCAGTATCTTGGCCAGTGTGCCACATGGCTCCTCGTGAGAGGGGGGAACTCCATAAGCAAGTAGGCGGTTTGCTTGAGAAGGGGTTCATAAGACGAAGTATATCGGAGTGGGGTGCTCCAGTAGTTTTTGCCACGAAGGCGGATGGGTCCCTCAGACTTTGTGTAGGCTAAGGAGAACTAAATAAACTCACAAAGAAGAATAGACACCCATTGCCGAGGATTGATGATCTCTTTGATCAGTTGGTTGGCGCCTCAGTGTTTTCGTAGTAGGACTTAGCCACGGGGTTTCATCAGTGAAGAGTGGCTGAGGATAGTATAGAGAAGACTGCCTTTAGGACTCCGGATGGTTTTTTTATGAGTGGCTGGTGATGCCATTTGGTTTGACGAACGCCCCCGCATACTTTATTGATTTGATGAGAAGGGTGTTCAAGGAGTACCTAAATAAGTTCGTGATGGTCTTTGTAAATGACATCTTGGTCTTTTCTAGGAGCGAAATAAGTTTTCGTATGTGCTCAATAGGTTGAGCAAAGCCAGTTATGGGATAAACGGTGGTTTTGG
This sequence comes from Allium sativum, assembly GCA_030737875.1. Classification (NCBI taxonomy): domain Eukaryota; kingdom Viridiplantae; phylum Streptophyta; class Magnoliopsida; order Asparagales; family Amaryllidaceae; genus Allium; species Allium sativum. Next base: position 82,080,415 of record CM060914.1, read on the forward strand.
AGCGAGACTGGCGAGGACATCCAGGGTTGGACAAGGGGCTTAATTATTTAGCCGTTTTTACTAGTATCATCTCACGTAGGTCGTCTGAATTCGAAGGAGGTATCCCTTGGGTGTTTGTCTGATATTGGTTTAGGCCTTTGGGGCTTGCATTTGGGGGATGTTGAGTTCGACTAGGGTGGTCTGCGTGAGAGATGGACAGTTGTGATGATTTTGGATGGGATTCTTAGCATCCTATGAGTTTGGGATAGCATATACCCATGGCAAGGGTAACGTGGTAGCGGACGCCTTAAGTAGAAAAAGGTTGTCCTTGAGTTCATTGTTCGTTGAACGACGGAGCTTAGAGTTTATTTCTATGTTTGACTTTAGACCTTCCGTTGACTTTGTACCCAGTTTGCTAGCCTCCTTGGAGGTTAGGCCTACTCTTTTGGGACGGATTGGCGGAGCACAGCAAGACAACCCACAGTTGGTTGAGTTAGTAGAGAAGCTCATGAGGAGAGGGAGTCGTCCAGCCATTTGAGTAGGTACACCCTAGATGGTAAGGGGTGGTTGCGTAGAGACGGTAGACTTTGTGTACCGCAAGACAAAGGTTTGAGGAAGGCCATTTTGGATGATGCACATCGTTCAAAGATGGCCATTCATCCCGATAGGGACAAGATGTACCAAGACATGAAGCGAGTTTTCTTTTGGGCCGGTATGAAGAAAGATGTGGCCGAGTATGTCGCTAGATGCTTGGTGTGCTAGCAAGTGAAAACGGAGCAGAAGAAACCCGGTGGGTTGCTTCACCCATTGGAGGTTCCGCTATGGAAGTGGGATAGTGTCTCGATGGATTACCGAGATCGAGGAAGGGTAATACGGGAATTTGGGTTGTGGTAGACAGACTTACTAAGAGCGCCCATTTTATACCCGTGGAGAGTAAGAGAACTGCTCCATGGCTAGCTTCAGTTTTCATTCGAGAGATTATTAGATTGCATGGTGTACCTTCCAGTATAGTGAGCGATCGAGATCCTATCTTCACTAGAGAGTTTTGGAAGAGTTTGCAAGAGGCGGTAGGGACTCAGTTGTGTTTGAGTACCGCATATCATCCTCAGGCGGACGGCCAGACCGAGAGGGTGAATCGTATTTTAGAAGACCTCTTGAGGCTATGTATCTTATATTTTGGAGGTACATGAGAAGAGCGTCTTCCATTGGTGGAGTTGCCCGACAGACTTAGTGGTGTACATGACATATTCCATGTGTCACATTTGAGGAAGTGCCTACATGAGACCGCAGAGGCGGTAGAGCCGAGCTTGCTTAAAGAAGTAAAGGTAGAGCGTGATGTGATTATTCGACGAGCTCCTACCCGCATCCTGGGGTCAGAGATTAGGAAGTTGAGAAACAGAGAGGTTCGACTAGTCAAGTGAAAAGGGGAGAAGGTGAGAGCAATGCTACTTGGGAGACAGAAGCGAAGATGCGTTCGTTATACCCATTCCTTTTTGAGGGTATGTCCTTTAAACGTCTCCTTTATCGTTTGTCTAGTGCTTATCTTATCTTTAGTATGTCCTCTCATTAGTACCTTTGACCTTTAGATAGGGTAAACCTATGGTTGAAACATGTGTTTGAGACATGTTATGTTTGATGGATGCATGTGGATGCAAGTGGTTGCTGGTGGTTGCTCGTGGATGCATATATACACACTCTAGGCACTAGATCGGCTCAATCACTTCATATTGCATATTGCATATAATTGTGTGTAGGTAGCTATATTTATGGATGTATAATGATTGTGTTATCATATGGATGATGCATTTTGGTGAATGATTGTGCACTCATGTAGATATTGCATGTGTCGATAGGGTTCTCTCGCATACATAATGGATGCATGGCACTATCATGGTTTGCATATGTTCATACATTAGATAGGGAACATATACACACACTTTTTGCATATGCTCATACATCATTAGAAATTGTTTTAAGGACAATGGATGCCCGTGTTTGATGGATTGAGTAGATGGTTGTTTGGATGGTAGGATATGCGTTCTCCTTAGCTTAGAGATTTCGGGGACGAAATCCTTTAAGGAGGGGAGAATGTAACACCCTGAATTTCGGTTAATGCTAAAATTCACTAATTACAGAATAAATAATCTCAGATGTGAGAATTGGGGGAAACGGGCTGCGTCATTGCGTTCGTCTCGGAAAAATACGCGAAATAGAGTCCGAGTTTTCGAGAATCGGAGTCCGTACGGCCCGGTTATGGCCCAATGAAGTTTACAGAAAATTCAAAGTTCAAAACAGATTTAAAAATTCAGGTTCAAATTTCAAAATTGGGGCCATTGGGCGCAGGCGGGGAAAATTCCCGCCTAGCTACCCAAGTCGACAGCCCTGTCGACTGGGCAGTCGACTTGGCTAGGACCAAGTCGACAGCCCTGTCGACTTGGGTGTCGACAGGGGGTGCCCGGCCAGTTTGGCCTGGTGCACCATTTTAGTGTTTGGGCTGTGTTTTGGGGCTGGTTTCTGGAAGCTTCCGAGATCTGATGGCCCTAATCTAATTTAGGGTTAATCTAATGGCCTAAAACACTTGCCTAATCCTATAAATAAGACCCTAAGCTAGCCCTAAATGATCATAATCCTATCTCCTAACTAAACTATGCCAAAATTTTCTATGATCATGGCCTCCACTCAAAACCCTAGCCTCCATCCTATTTCTAAACTAATTCTATGAAGACTTTCATGTTCATACAAGCATCTTTGAGTTGTATGAGTGATCATTAGCTTGCATTCATCATCAAGTTGCAAGCTTTATGTTCAAGGCTAGAGTTTTTGGGTGATTTTTGGCAAGGGTTTGCTTATGGGAGTTTAGTGGTGAGTTTCTATAGCCTTAATAATCAATTGTTAAATTGATTATGATAGGATATGATAAGATATGGCTATGTTTGTGGATAAATGTGCTTATGCAAGTTTATTATAGTGTATGTTGTGTGTTTTGCAAGTTTTATGCTATATGCAAGTTTAATGCTATGTTTTATGATGCTCACTATGCAAAACACTATGTTGAACATTGATGCATATGTAACATGTTATGCAAACTATATATGAGATTATATGCAAGTTATATGTAACATGTTATGCAAGTTGTGTATTTGGTTTTATGCATGCTAAGTATTTGGTTTTGTGCATGCTAAGTATTTGGTTTTATGCATGCTAAGTATTTGGTTTTATGCATGCTAAGTGTTTGGTTTTGTGCATGCTAAGTGTTTGGTTTTATGCATGCTAAGTATTTGGTTTTATGCATGCTAAGTGTTTGGTTTTATGCAAGTTATGATGCAAGTTCATATGCAAGTTATGATACAAGTTCATATGCAAGCTATGATGCAAGTTCATATGCAAGTTATGATGCAAGTTCATATGCAAGTTATGATGCAAGTTCATATGCAAGTTCATATGCAAGTTTATATGTAAGTCTATATGCAAGTTCATATGCAAGTTTATATGCAAGTTCATATGCAAGTTTGGGTTAATGAATTATGCTAGTTGGGTTTAATGTTATGATGCAAGTTGACACCTTTTAAACCCATGTAAATGCCAACGTTGTGCTAAGATTGAACCCATTACATTTATAATGAAACTCCCCATTTATATGACATGTCATGAGAACGAATTACGTGGGAAACGATGGGGTTAATATGCATGTTAATATAAATGTGTAAAGTTGGTATGTTTAAGCATAACATAAAATGAATGGACATAATTGGGGATTTACCTATTAAGTTAGGTCTACCCATATTATGGAGTTGGGAATTTACCTATTAAGTTAGGTCTACCCATATTATGGAGTTGGGAATTTACCTATTAAGTTAGGTCTACCCATACTATGGAATTGGGAATTTACCTATTGAGTTAGGTCTACCCATATTCTTAAAAATGTGTAATTAATTAGGGATAATTAGTACAAAATTATGGGGGTGATTAATTAGGTGTAATTAATCTACTAAGACACGAGGTTGGACCCTTTTGTAGCATAAGACTGCCCGGAACCGACCGGCAAATCCAGCGGCTACAAATGATTGGCCCAATGTGAGAGGTCTTAGTCATAAACTAAATACGTGACAAGTGTAAAGACACGAGGTTAGACTCTGTTATGGTGTAAGGCTGCCCGGAACCAACCGGCATATCCAGCTGCCATAAAAGACAGTCTAATGTGAGAGGTCTTTACAAAGGTTACGATCTTAATTAATTAAGAAACACTTAACCAAATTAGCATGTAGAGGGACATGAGGGGTTAAGTGGGTGCCTTGGGTGGCATGTGGAAATGTAGTGGTTGCCCTGGGTGGCAATAGAAAATACGATTAGAATATTTAACCAAAGTGGAACATGTAATTAAACATGATTAAAGGGTTAAGTAAGTGCCATGGGTGGCATGTGGAAATCTAGTGGGTACCTTGTATGACAATTAGAATATGATTAAATGACTTAGCCAAAATTTATAACATGTAAGTGGACATGGTTAAAGGGTTAAGCGGGATTCACTAGAAATGACAAGCTTAAGTAGTAGCTTGTGGGGGCCTTAAGTGGCAATTGAAATATAATTAAAGGACAAGCTTAAGTAGTAGCTTGTGGGGGCCTTAAGTGGCAATTGAAATATAATTAAAGGACAAGCTTAAGTAGTAGCTTGTGGGGGCCTTAAGTGGCAATTGAAATATAATTAAATAACGAGCTTAAGTAGTAGCTTGTGGGGGCCTTAAGTGGCAATTGAAATATAATTAAATAACGAGCTTAAGTAGTAGCTTGTGGGGGCCTTAAGTGGCAATTGAAATATAAGTAAATAACAAGCTTAAGTAGTAGCTTGTGGGGGCCTTAAGTGGCAATTGAAATATGATTAGATGACTTAACCAAACCTTAACATGTAAGTGGGCATGATTATAAAAGGGGTTAAGTGGGATGCACTAAATAAAATGGCAAGCTTAAGTAGTAGCTTGTGGGGGCCCATCTCAACCAATATCCCAAACGTATCTTAGTGGGCTCGACTCAAGCCGAGGACGGGACACGCATATTGGGCTTGACTATAAGAGGCCAAAACGGGTTAGCGGTGGCAACGCAGGACCAACGGGTTTCATATGCGTGTGTGGACCCGGGCTGGTTGGTTAGACGTTGTTGCATCGTGTAGGTATAAGCCGTGCACCGTTGATATTATCAGGTTGCCACTTTGGGGGATGATACACCCCATTGTGGGACCAGCACGGGTATCTACGTAAGGGAGCCGATCGCTTGGGGAGTAGTGGGTACACCTATGTAGTCAGATAGGGGTACACAAAACTACTAAATTACTAAGTACACTTAGTGGGATCAACCTTTAAGTAGGAATGACTGGTGTGTTGCAGTGTAGGAATTACCCTTGGGTGGGTAGATCTGGGGTGGTGCAATCTAGTAATTATCCTTGGGTGGATAAAGGCGTCTTTTCGATTATCTTAGTACATCCTGTGTTTAGTTGGCTACTTAGTGTAGTCATTATCCCCAGAGGTACCGTACCTTGTTTATATCATACCCTAATTACTTTGATGATTGTATTGTTAGGGTTATAGGACTCACTCAGACTTATGTCTGACCCCGTTGTTTCTTTATTTTTTTTCCAACCCTCAGGTTATCAGAGTGGGCCTAGCACTAGTGGGCTTTGATCAGACTGCTTTATCTATCCTTTGGAGCTTGGACTGTGGATGTAAAGCTCAGTTTATCTTTTCTATTATGGCTATTAGGTTATGTAGTGGGATTATGTACTTTTGTTTTTATCAGGATGGATATTATGTACTTGACTCTTATTTAAGGTTTTGGTGTAACAAAACATGTTTTACTTTCCGCTGGAATGAAATGATATTTTAAATTCTCAAGTATTACTTATATCTGTCTTGTTGTAATTTTTCTGTTCTATATTCACTTAAAATACTCCACCGATGTTATGGCATTCCCTTAGTGAGTGACCGTAGCGGGTGTGGGGTGTTACAAAGGCCCGCCTTTAAGAGCCTCCCACACAAATATCCCTAGGGTCTGTTTTCTATGGTGACTATGGCCCCACCTCGGCCCCTCCCATAACTAATAAAGACTACAAGAGCTAAGTGACAAGCCCCTAAGCAACCAATCTAAACATCCATGTGGCGTCTCCCCTCAACCACCGTCCCACGATAGTGAATGGTTAATGGTATATTGGGTCTAGCTCTAGTCTTTCCGCATCCTACTGGCTGTGGTAACAGGCACTCGATGACCTACTATCCTTGTTGGTCCTGACCCTCCACCTCCGTTGAGGCAGCCGTCGAATCACCTTTCCCTCACCGCGAACAGCATTCTGACTACCCAACAATTCTTGCAGTCAAGGCCCACCCACCTAGTAGTTATGCGCAGACCCAACCTCTGTGGGCACAGCCTGAAACATCTTCCACCACATAGAGGACTACTGGGAGCACCTTTAACGTCTCAGGAAGCCGCGTGCTTCCCCTTCTAGTCCATTGGAGCCGCCAAAATAACGAATGTGTGCTCCCCTCGTGTCTTATGACACCGTGATGATTTACCTTGTTGGGTTATTCATCCTACAACGTACCGATTGCCCCAAGTGCCTTGATTTTATATGTCATTAGACCCTACATCTAATCAATTCTTACGCGCTTTTGTTACCTCGTCAGTTTTTCTTATTTAACTTGGTTATTCTTATTCATATTGACTTCCTTTTCAAGTTTACCAAGTTACCCTCGCTTATTAATTCAATTTATACTTAACCCATTTAAGTCCATTAATAAGACCACAACATGTTGTTTTCCAACTTCATAAATTATTCCCTTTTAGGATTACAACAACATGTTATACATAATTCATAGTTAAGTATGTCTTATCCACATATATACTGATTAGGAGAATAATCCCCTAAATACCAGCCCCGAAGACCGAAATCAACATCAGACTGGCACCCAGAGAATTACTCAACCCAACCAACATATATGATTCTAATTTACTTCTTTTCCATTCATATAACTTATATCATCTTAAATTTCACACTTCTCCTTCCCAAACTACTTAATTTATAATTAAGTATATCTTCACATATAAGTTACCTTATTTTCCTCTATCGTTTCTTATAACTTACCTTATCCCATAAGTTATACTTTCCACTTGTCCCTAGGACAAGTCTAACCTATTATCCTTCCTTTTCTTATTCTAATTCATTCATAATAGGTTATTTACCATTCCCCACTTTTGTCATTAATTTAGATTTACTTAACCCTTTCCATTAATTTAACCCCTTACCTAAACTTTACCCAATTCAATTAATTTGTGATGCCATAACGGGTCCCCTTTGGTTAAGCATTATTTATTTATGTCTTACATGTCGCCCATGTCCCATTTAACCTCTTTTATTATTGTTTCCATGTCTTACACATGCTTTACTACGGTTAAGTCCACCTTAGTCAAGTTTTACTTCACGTATCTTACTACAGTTAAGTCCACATTTACATGTTTTACATGTCTTGTCTTACTACGGTTAAGTCCATATTTACAGGTTTTACATGTCTTGTCTTACTACGGTTAAGTCCATATTTACATGTCATATTTTACATGTCACCCATTTAACCCTCTAACGATACCCATGTCACCCACATGTCTTATTATGGTTAGTATTCCTTAATTCATTCATTATGACGAACGGTGCACGACCTCCCACATTAGACCGAACACTTTTTGGCTGCTGGATTTGCCGGGTGGTTCCGGACAGTCTTACACCACAAAGAGGGTCTAACCTCGTGTCACCAACTATTACGCCTACAATTCATGCCTTTGACCTCTCACATTAGATGTCCAATTGTGGCAGCTGGATTTGCCGGGCGGTTCCGGGCGGTTCCGGGCAGTCTTACACCACAATTGCGCCTAACCTCGTGTCAAAGGTTCATTAACATCGTATTTCACCCAAATCCCAATTTTTATGTTATGTATTTCCAATTCAACATATAGTCATATTTACAATTTTTCCTATTCCAACTTGTCACTAATTATATAGTAATTAGCCTTAATTACAAATTTCCAATTATAGGCAATTTCACCAATTTCATGTAATCCATACCCAAATATGCCAATTTCTTTTATATTCCAATTATCCAAAATATCTAATAATACTCAAGTTCATAAAATCAATATTTTTCCAATATATTTCCCAACGTTCCCATGTTCATACATATAATCTAATTCACCTTTTAGGCTTATCTTACCAATAAATTTCACCAATCCATGTTATCCAATTACATGTTGTTAATATTAAATTGTACTAATTTCATATCCAATTTCAATCATGCCAAACTACATAAATTTAAAATTACCATATAATTATGTCCATAATTCTATTCAAATTATACATAAATCCTTCCAACCCATATTATGCCCAAACAACCCCTTTTTTCTTTTACTTTCTCGTTCTCGTTTACAACGCATAAATTCATGATAGATGCAGGCTCGAGATAGCCAAGCTATAAAAATAAAAAGGGGAAAGAATAAAAAGGAGAGAACTCAATCGTAAGCATAAATGAAATAACTGATCTTATTAAATTATCATCATATTCATTATGGGGAATGGCAAACGATAGAAGTACAATTATACTACAACTGTATTTTAAACCACTTACCTTGACTGGATTAGAGAAATAAACAATTGGTTGTTGAGGTAGAACGTTGGTTTAGGCTTCTAATTTGATTATTGACGCAGAACGTGAATTGTTGTTGAAGAAACTTGCTACTTGATATTATTAAACTCAAAAATTGATGAAGAACTTGCAATTTAATTTAGAGTTTAGAGGCGGCGGCTATGCTGGGTTGAAGTTTGGTGGCATGGAGGCGTCTTATAAGAGATAGAATGATTTTAGGGTTAGGTTAGGTGTTCTTTTATAGGTGGGTTAGAGAAACTAGGACCTTAGGATTAAATAAAAACTCATCTAAACCGTCCACCTCACCCTAGAAAAGAACCATCCAGAACAACCCTTTTCACACGTAGTGCTCCTTTAAATAAAATAAAATAAAAAGAAACCGCTTTATTTCTTTCTAATTAATGCATTACATACTATTTTTAACGTATAGCAACCTCTTTCCTTCATGCATTCAATTATTTTTTTATTTTTTTGCACTTGTACGTGAACTTTTATTTGCTATATTCTTCTCCTAATTAATTAATTGATTTCTTTCTCTTTTTGTCTACTCTTTTCCCGCATGTCCTTAAACCATTTTATTTTATTTATTTACATCTAATCGCATGTGCGTGCGTCTCTGATATGAATGTTATTTAATAACATTAACCTTCCTCCAATTATGGCTTGCTTATGGCCTTATTAATTTACTTTTTAAACGTTTAAATTTCAAAAGTTGATCCCCTTCACATTTAATTGCTCCATTTTAATGTTTACAACCTTTTTCTATGCATGCTTTAATTGCACATTTGACATGTTTTGCATTCCATATTCTCTTTCTTTTATTTGCATCACATTAATTTATTTTTATTTAGGTTCATGCATCATCCATTTATTTAATGCAATAATTTCACATATCCTATACTAATTTTTATATGCGAATAATTGTCTATTTTATTTGGAAATTATCTTCCTTAATCAATTAATGGTTTATTTCCATTCTTTCAATCAAACCTCCAATTAACTAGTCCCCTTTCGCACTGAACCAATTTGCTAAGCCAATATTTAGCTGCTCCTTAAAACAAAACAAAAAATATGGCACTGTGGGGATTGAACTCACAACCTCTTATGTACAAGTCTCATGTATTAACCAAATGAGCTACTAAGTCTTTTGTTAACAAGACTTAGGACCAAGCAACATATTATTCTTTCCCATTGCTCTTTTTCATGTTTTGTTGCATTTCTTAAATTAAGGATAACTTCTTCGTTTTAAATCAGTTTTCTACATACTATAGGTCTAAATTGACCAGAAAATCGCCACGAACGTAATGACGCTAATTTCATGACCAAATTCTAGAGTCTCTTCAAATTCTCCTTTTTATTTCTTTTTAAATGTTCGCATGTATTTCTTCGCATTTCACTGTATTTCTTCTTATTTCAAATATTGCATGTAGTTTCTTTATTAATCTTTTTCTTTATTTCACTGCATAAACTTCTTACATGCAATTACATTAATATTATTTATTCTTTCCTTTAAATATATCCATGCATATATACATATATCTCATTTTTAATTATATTAAAAATGCGGGGTGTTATAGATGTCAATTAGTGATTTGACGGATCTGGCGATGTGGCATTCAAAGTAAATGATGATATGGTTCTATAAAAGGTAGATCATGACCTCAAGCCTCATCAATTGAGAAATGACAAAAATCAGGCAAGCAGCGTGGCTAAGTGGGTCATTCCCATTATTAGCGTGTATTGTTACCATCTAGAGAAATTTCATTTTGTTCTTCATTCGTTTCAGTATCTCCCTATAATTACGGTGGTCGCGCGACAAAAAGTCTTATGGAGACAACATATTCGATACACTCAAGTTGAATGAGTGGTTGGTCATGTGTGGTCGGATTGCAAGATGTTCTTGTTGAACCCTAATGTATTTTCTCTAGAGGTACACTATCGGAAGGGGCCCCATGTCTTGTTATGTTGGAAATCCATTCTCCAATAAGCGCCATGCGATTTTTGATTTTGTACTAAGCATGTAGAGTGTGAGATGCAAGCATTCTGCTAGATGGTTATTTATTTGTGATTTGATAGACATTATTATAATATCACTGAATTTAATATATCAAAAGTATTTTGGGTTATCATAAGGTAAAAACCGTTTGTGTTTATGTGTGGACTGGGCTTACGATTATACTTTTCTTTCAAAAGAATTTTCTAAAGTTAAAGAAGTTGTTTGCAATATGAATTTATCACTGAAAGAATTCCAGACTGATCCGGGTGAATTTTTCTTTGCTTCAAATGTGCTCGGGTCAGACCGAGTATATTAACAGGTTAGGTTTTTCTTGGAATTTCAGGAAAGGAGCTGGAGTTGAGACATAAATTCAGTATCTTCTGGTAATAAAATATTCTGTTGCTCGAGTTGTATTGATCCTATGTTGTAATCATATATACATATATATAAACAAATTTTCTTTTGAGTAAAGTATTTGTTGATATATTATATTTTGTCCATTTCGCTGCGAGACTTTGATTTTCGTTTTTTTTCTATTCTAATATTTCTTTTTCTCTTCTCACCCTCTAATTTCTTTCCCCTAACTATCTTCTTTTCTGTGCAATTTGGGTTGGACAGAAGTGTAATTAGTCAACTCAAAAGGTACGGAAAAGTGAGTCGTTACAAAGTGGTATCGGAGCATAAGATTTAGTGATAACCTTAGCTCTGCTGAGTAAATCAATAGAGATAGAGTTAATAATACCCTATATTAAGTTGAGTGTATATATACGAGAGAGTGTATTTGTAGATTGTATAAAAATGGTTTTATATTGTGGAGATTTATAGGTTGAGTGGCATATAAATTCTGGTCGGTAGTGGGGCACACCCCAACGTCATAGGGGTTTCTATACACTCGAATACGATGAATCCATGTAGTATGTTTTGAAAAAAGGGTAAATAAAATAATTTTACCCAAATTACGATTTTATATAAACATAATTTTCTTAAATTTTGATAATATCAGTTTGTTCGATTGATTTTATTGGATTTGACTAGGAAATTGGAATAATTTAATCAAAATGAGATTTCAAATATGAAATCTGTAAATGAGAATTTTAACATCTAATTTAACTTATGCTGAGTTAAGATGAAATCTTATAAATTAAAATTAAACTTGAGTTCTGGAATAAAATTGGACTTAAGTCAATAAGAATTTAATTTGTGTTGTAAAATAAATATACGTGCAAGGTAATGAATCAAAATGGAATCTTTATAAATTTGTTGGACTGTATGGCTGAAATAGTATTGATTTGAACTTGATTGAGAACCAATCTGTATTGAATGAAACTTACGAATGAATTCAAGTTAATAAATATAATTTGCATGATTATAATGAGTTTCATCTGTAAAACCCCACATTTTTGTAACAATTAAATAATTAAATAATGCATATAAGAAAAAGAAATTTTTTGAAGAGCTTCCAGAATTTGGCCACGGGAGTAGCGTCATTACGTTCGTGGCGATTTTCTGGTCAATTTAGACCTATGGATTGCAGAAACCCGATTTAAGATGAAAGAGATACTTTAAATGAAGCATTTCATCAAAACATGAAAATAAGGTAAAGAAAGAAAACAATGAGTACCATTGTTTCTAAACTTATTAACAAAAGACTTCATAACTTAGTTGGTTAATTTCATGCGAGCGTTAAAATGGAACATATATATATATATATATATATATATATATATATTTGTGTGTGTGTATAACATAGAGGAAGGTAACGCACGCTAATAAATGCAATAAGGAATAAAAAGAGAAAGCATTATAAGCTAATGCATTAAAAAAGGTACATTTGAAAAAGCATGCAATAAAAATGTGAAGTGATGGCATAAGAAGGAACGCACAAGTATATATGTAAGATATTCAAAAGAAAAACATTTTTAATATTAAAAAGAGAAATCAATGCAAGCGTTCATAAGAAAAGAAACACCATGGAAGATAAATGCATGAAAAGGGAAGGTTAATGTTTGAATAACGCACAATAATATTGGAAAGAAATGCATTAAAAATAGTAAATTGAGGCATTAATGAGAAAGAATTTAAAAAGAAATAAGTCATGCATTAATTAATTAAGAGAGGCAAAATTTGGAATAAAATAAAGGTTGTGCGCATAAGGATGCTTTGTATACGCATAAGGATGTCTTATGTATGAAGATAATTCCAATTGAAGACAAGGATATATATGCATGAAAACATGCAATTAATTAAAGAAGGAAGATAGGCACAATTAATTCATTAAGTGAGCAAAACAAGAAGGCTATTAAAAGTTGCAAAACATTAAAATTATATATGTATATGCAGCGTAAAAATAAAGTATGAAATGCAAAATGGACCTTATTCATACCAGACACAGCATTTCATGAACAGTTAGATTAAAAAAAACCTAATATCTAATGGTTAAGGATTGGCTCTATTAATCTATAAAAAGGGGCTCTCTCTCCCATTTTATCCACACATAATTCTTCATCTCTTTCTCTACCTCCATGACATTTTAAATTAGAAATAAAATGGGGAGATGTTGCTGGAATCTAGATTAACAAAGAAGATTCAAGATCTATAATCAACCTCCAACTCTACAAGAAGATAAAAGTCAGCTTTCTTCTACAACAACTATTTAGAAGAATTTCTGGATCTGCAAATGAGGTGAGTGGGTTTTAAGCTATATCATTTTAGATAATAATGTGTTATCGTTTAGCATTCCCCATTATGTATGACAAGTTGAAATATGATATGTTGCGATGCTTTAACATATGTTAATAATGATTTAAGTGAGAAATATGACATATGGAATAATTAATATGCTAAGATATTAATTTGTTGGGAAAATTCATAGGTTGAAATATAAACTTGTCAAGAATTGCGTAGCAATTACTGTTGTTTCAATTCCATTATAATTGGTGACATTTATGTACCTGAACCATTAACGGTAGAAACTGAAGACATTACATGTTAACTTGTCACATTTACCACTACTTGTATGAATTAGAATAGTTATAGGATTAAATGGTTTCATGTTAGCATAGAATTGAATACATGAATATGGATTCAGTCTTAAATCAAATTATGATTAAAGATCTTAATTTGGGCATATGATACATAATAAATATGACTTAGGAAATGTGCATGAAAACCTATAATGAAATAGGAATAATTGTTAAAGAATGAACATGCCTAGATTCACAGTAGTTTGAAACTGTAACGCGCTTAGACATGAGGTTATATTACATTTGTGGTAGAAGTCTTCCCGGAACCGCCCGGCATATCTAGCATCCACAAGTGGTAAATCTAATGTGAGAGGTTTAAGTACATAATTAAAACATGTAATGGTGCTAAGACACGAGGTTGAGTCGACTTATGGTCGAAGTCTGCCCGGAACCGCCCGGCAAATCCAGCATCCACAAGTGTAGGCTTAATGTAAGAGGTCTAGTGTAATGATTACAGATTTTGCCCAGACCTAATCGATCACGAAATCGACCAAGACCGTTCAAAAACCCGAATATGCTAACTTTGGGCATACAACACATCAGAACAAATAACAGAAGACTTTTATAAACATCATAATAATGTAACATTAGAGTACATTGAATAAATAATAATACAACGGAAGATTGATTTATAATAAACCTAACACAATACAGCGGAAGACTATCAGTGCTCTGGACACAGCTTTAAGCTTCGATCTAGAATCCTGCTCAATATATCTGCAAAATAAGCTACTCGATTGCCCGTGTGGAAAATATGGGCACCCCAGTTTGCAAGTAAAACAAACTACAGGTCAGTCATGGGACTGGTATGAGAAATCTTACTTAACCTATTTAATAATAAGGTCAATCACAGGACCACGCCGCTAATGCGGAACGGGTTTACTCCATTGGATTGCCAGTGCTTAAAAATCAACCATAAATAAACACATGGATCTACAATGCATCAATCAACATGCAATTCCTTAGTCTACCCATTTAGGCTTAATCCCTAAACTTAGATTTCAAAATCCAATTCACTTTACAGAAATTATTTCTTTGTACTTTATTTTCCGGTTTTTTTTATTTCAAATCATTTTGAAATACACTTCTATTTTTTTATATCAAAGTAGATTTCACTTGGGGATTTGAAAACAAAACATTTGGAAATATGAGTTCTAAAACGTAACAACGCATACAAACAAGTATGAAACCAAATATCGGTCATGTTCCTTCAGGACCGGGCAGTACGCACTCTAACCGAACCAATATATATATATATATATATATATATATATATATCTGTGTGTGTGTGTGTGTGCACCTAGCGACTACACTGACAATGTACCAACCCACCAATTGGGGAAGACATGCACGCCCTTGCACTGTTAGTCAATTTCGGGTCACCCGCATCTTTAGCCACATACTTGCTAAATCATTTTATATCCTCAAGTAGAGAAAATTATTTCACAACATAATCATAAGTATAATCAAATCTATATAGATTTCTACTTCCAAATCATTTCGAAATCATCGGGTATAGTCCTCGAAATCATTTCTGTTTTATAAAACATTCCCTGTCCAAAATCGGGAATACTATTCTTTTTTCTTAAGAAAACACTTTTCAAAATCATTCATTAATTTTGAAATAAACGACATCGCTAACCACCTTATAGTCAAATCGTGAAGTATTTCACAAGATGTTAGCCTACATATATTTCTTTCTACCAACCCAATGCTAAATGCAAAAACATATTTTGCTCATAAACTGGTCGAGCACAATCCAAACAGTCAGTCCATCACAATCAATATCAGCAACCAAGTGTATTTGGTTCAATCACATTTCATGTTTTACATATACAATAAAAAGAAAATTTTATTGTCTACACATTTTCTACATTGCCTATATATAAATAAAAAGATATTTTATTTTCTATACAATTTATACATTTCATATGCATACAATAAAAGAATATTTTATTGTTTACACATTTTTACATTAACAAATGTAATTTCTTATGTTAACATATTTTATTAAACGATACATCATTTCAATGATTCATTTTACATTAACAAATGTAATTTTTTATGTTAACATATTTTATCAAACGATACATCTTTTAATGATTCATTTTACATTCAATAAATATGTAAATTTTCAATGTTGAACTTTTCTATTTCAAATAATGATCATTTCTCATTATTTCTTACATACAATAAAAATATAAATTTGTATTGTTAAACTTTTCTATGTATTCTAATGACAAATAAAAGAATAATTTATTTGCATACAAATTCCTATCTTTAACATAACAAATAAAAGTGAATATTTATTTATACACAAATTTCAATCTTTAATATGACAAATAAATGTGAATATTTATTTGTTAACATATCTCTATTTCAAAACAATGATCATTATTACATATTCTATTTATACAATAAAAATGTGGTTTTTATTCTTAACATATTTTTATTTTCTATAATGATCATTTTTAATCCTTTCTTATATTATAATAAAAATGTAAATAATTATTATAACATACCTTCATTTCAAAAAAATGAATATTTTTAATTCTTTCTATATATACGATAAAAATGTAAGTTTTATCGTTAACCTATTTTCATTTCAAATAAATGAACATTTTTAATCCTTTCTACATATACGATAAAAATGTAAATTTTATCGTTAACATAATTTAACAATTCTAATTTGTTAAACATGACGATTATAATTTAACAATTCTAATTTGTTAAACATGACAATTATAATTTAATAATTCTAATTTGACAAAAATGATGATTTTTGTTTAACACAATTATAATTAACAAATATGTTTTTTTTTTCAACTAATCAAATCAACAAAAATGATAATTTTTGTTAAACACAATTCTAATTAACAAATATGTTAATTTTTGTTTAACAAATCTAATTAAAAAAATGATAAAATTTGTTTAACTATTTTTCTAGTTAACACAATTGTTAATTTTTGAATCAACAAATCTAATAAACACAAAAAGATGATTTTGTTTAATCCAATTCTAGTTAACATAAATGTTAATTTTAACAGATCTATAGAACACATCAATCACAGATCAAATCACGTATGACAATCAACAGAATATTACAGCGTATGACAATCAACAGATTTAATTATGATTAATTGATTTTGATTATAAAAAAAGTAGAATTTCTCACCTTGATCAGATTCAGCAATTGTTTATATAACGATTGATTTTAATAAAATTAAACAGTGTTTAATTCTATCAAAAATTCTCATAGCTTCAGTTTCTGTTCTGTTCTAAAATGTAGATCTTGATTTTCCGGTTCGAATGCTTTCAGTTTCGTGTAATTCCATTTCTTTTTGACAAAGTTACGATAATTTAGACATTACATAACTTAATAATATTTTTAATTTAAATTAATCAACATAATTTGTAATAACCCGCAAAATCTGGGCCAGTTTAAAATTTTTATTTTGGCAATTTTGACGAATTTTGATTATTTAAAATGGATTATTTTAAATAAAATCGACGAGAAATTTATTTTGAATATAATTCGAACGTATATATTATATACGTCGTCGTTAGAATATATAATAATTATATATAATTATAAAAGGAATAGAAAATGGCGCGGTAGTTCGAAAATTCGATTTCTAATTTCAAATGAATATACAGAATTCAATATAAGTCAGAATTGAACGAAACAAGAAATATTTGAATCTGTATAACTATATCTTTGTAACGAAGTTAACAAATTGAGATTTCATCTTAGGAATGATAAGATATGTCCGGTTTAAAATTAGAAATAGTCGCTGTGGAATTTATATATATTTTTATATATATAAGGCCCTTAAAAATGGACATTTTGCAAATGACCTCGGATTTCGACGAAACCAGTTTTGTTGGGTCCGTGATGTAAAGTTATTGCTAGGTTTCAAATTTCATAATTTTTCGAATCAATATGTGAGCGTGGCAAAGGAAAACGCGTTTGACCAGTTTCAGTTGATTTTAATCGACTGGAAATTGGCCATTTTTCTAACGGTCTCAGAATTCGACGAAACTAGTTTTGTTAGGACCGTATCGTCAATACGAAGCTAGAAAATATTTTTCGGCCATTTTTAGAGTTAGTATGTGACCCCGGTAATTTGAAATGTACGTTTAAAATTCAATATAAGGATTTAAATGTAAATTCAACAGAAACTGATTCAAACAGTAGAATCAACCTACGATACATATCCCATTGTGTTCGGAATGGGGGTAAAACGCTATGGACGACAGGCGGTGGGCCTCGTTTAGAGGTCGTATGTAAAAGTCAACTTCTTTGAAAATAAAATAATTAAATAGTAATAATAAAAAAATAAAAAAACTTTCTCCTCCCTTCTTATACTCTGCCCCCCCCCCCCCCCCCCGTTAGTTTCAGATCCCGTTCAAAAAAAAAAAAAAACAGAGAGAAAGCGAATCGCGGAAACCCGCGATGCTCTCGACGCCGCCAGGGACCAGTCCCCCACCGACCCCCTCTCCGACGCCTTCTGATGCACCACCCCGACACCCCCCTCTCGCCTCAGACCTCGTCCTTCCTCTCCTTTGAAATCCGCAGCCCCCTCTTCACCAAAACCCGCACCCAGTCCTCTGCCTTGACCTCCTCCTCCACAGCTCGAGCCCCCCCTACTGACGCGCGCGAGACCCCCCCCAGGCCCTCATCTATAATCGGTTGTAAGTTTTTAATTTTATTTACATAGTTATTTATTTTATTTTATTTTTCAGTAATTATTTTCAAATTAAAAACTGAGTTTTTATAAGTAAAGGGGGGATTTTAAAATCGGTTTTATAGAAGTTATGATTTTTAAACTATAGAAGTTACGATTTTTTTTTTTACTATAGAAGTTATGATTTTTAAACTATAGAAGTTATGATTTTTAAACTATAGAAGTTATGATTTTTAAACTATAGAAGTTTTGATTTTTAAACTTTAAATAGAAAAAGGGTTTAATCTTTTAAAGGGTAAAAGATTTAAACTTTAAAAAGTAAAAGATTAGATCTTTGAAATGGAAAAGGCGGAATCAATATTAATAAAAATTCGATTTTTATATATTGAACTTTGAAATAAAAATTCGATTTTTATATATTGAACTTTGAAATAAAAATTCGATTTTTATATATTGAACTTTGAAATAAAAATTCGATTTTTATATATTGAACTTTGAAATAAAAATTCGATTTTTATATATTGAACTTTGAAATAAAAATTCGATTTTTATATATTGAACTTTGAAATAAAAATTCGATTTTTATATATTGAATAGCGAACTAAAAATTCGATTTTTATATATTGAATAGCGAAGTAAAAATCATATTTTTATATATTGAAAGTCGAAGTAAAATTCATATTTTTATATATTGAAAGTCGTAGTAAAAATTCGATTTTTATATATTGAATAACATAGTAAAAATTCGATTTTTACATATGTAGAGAATACGGGCGAAAGCGACAAAAAGGCGAGGTCGACGAAGAATTCTGCAAAGGAAGAGCCGTGGAGCTAGGATAGCTATATGTGAGAACTTCTCACCTTTCAATTTAATTTTTCTAGTTATATATATACTAGGATGCAGACGGTGCTTAGTAGCACCCGACACAAATCGTCCACAGACCATGGACTTGTTTGTTTGACTGTTTGGTGATTGATTGCGATATTGGTTTGAAGGTGATTTGTGGTGTGAAAAATCGAATCGATAAATTGGTTAGGATTAGACGTGCGCCGTTATAAGGCGAAGGAGTAAGGCTAGGTTAGACTCTTACTCCAAATTTTGTGGTTTGCAAAATGAAATTGATTTGATTGATGAGTGAATGGCGTGGGCCTTCACTAGACCGGGGATAAGGCTAGGCCTTGTCCCGTTTCTAGTATCGTGCCGTTATGCCGCCGAAATTTTCTAAAATATGTTAGAAAAATAAAAATATCATTTTATAGAATAAATGAATTGAATAGAAATTCGTAAATTGAAATAAAATGTTTTATCGTTAAAAATATAATTTTTAACGTGAAGTGAATAAAATAAAATATTCATTTATAAACCGGACGGTTTGTTTATGTACACCTATTTGAATGACATTGATTGGGACGATAAATTTTACACATCGCCCAACAGCACAAATAAAATAGGTGTTTGATTGTTTGAAACCCCACACGGGTGTTGGGATGAAATTTGAAGTTCACTCATCCTGATTGATTAAATATGTCGATCGATTGATTGACATGCTGTTGTAAGCGTTAGATATCTATATTTGATGCTTATACAGTGTAGTGCACTTTGGTTGATGGTTGATTATTTTCAATGTTATTATATACATGTGTTGTATGAAAATCCATATAATTAACTTTATATGGTAATTGATTGGGCCTCATTCCAATTTGAAAAATAAAGAATATTATAAAATAAAAGTTCATTTGTTGACAGTACTCATCCATTGAGATTGGTCATGTGTTGAACGAAATATTTTGATAATAACAACTATTTTGAAAAAGAAATATTTGAAATAGAATATTTGAAAATAGAAATTTATGAAGCCGTGTTGATTAGATTGACGCCATTTTGACGTGAACGATATTTATATCGATTTTAACGATTTCGAAATGAATTGAATTGAAAACGATTTCGAAATGAATTGAATTGAAAACGATTTCGAAATGAATTGAATTGAAAACGATTTCGAAATGAATTGAATTGAAAACGATTTCGAAATGAAATGAATTGAAAACGACTTCGAAATGAATTGAATTGAAAACGATTTCGAAATGAAATGAATTGAAAACGATTTCGAAATGAATTGAATTGAAAACGATTTCGAAATGAATTGAATTGAAAACGATTTCGAAATGCATTGAATTGAAAACGATTTCGAAATGAATTGAATTGAAAACGATTTCGAAATGAAATGAATTGAAAACGATTTCGAAATGAATTGAATTGAAAACGATTTCGAAATGAATTGAATTGAAAACGATTTCGAAATGAATTGAATTGAAAACGAATTCGAATTGAATCGAAAGTGAATTGAAATGAATTCAAATTGAATTGAAATTTGAATTGAATAGAAATGAATTTTAAAACGAATTTATAAAGAAGAATTCAATTTTGATTTGAATTGAAATGGAAGTTGAAATTGCTTTTGAAATGAAATTAAAACGATTTATAAAATTCGTTTTAAATAGAAATCGACGAAATATATATTATATATATTATATATATAATATAATGGCCTGAATAGAACGCGCCGCGCCGCGGCAGTTCGCGAATTTCGACCATTTATTTCAAGCGGAAATTACGGGAGATCCGACCGTCGGATTCTCCTAAAACCGGAACCGTTGGGTTCGTATCGAAAAGAGCTTTCTAACGAATATTAGAAATTTGAAATCTAACGGTTGGATTTGGAATTATGTCCAAATCAAATTCGAAAAAGGTCGCTGTAAGTGCAGTTCGATGGCCGTTGATGGAAATCGACTGAACGGGCCTTGATAAAATTATTAAAAATAGTAATAATTTGTGTAAAATCATAAGAAATGATTTGTGAAGATTTGGGATGAAAAACTCCATATTTGAAAAGATAAAAATAGATTTTTATCGAAATGAACTAGTTTTGAACTAGAATTATAATTCTATTTATTTTTAAATAAATAAATTGAATTCGAAAAGGGTTTTTAAAATAACCAAAATTTCCAATGATTGCATTGGAGTGGATTTGAATCGAAATTGTCTTCGGAATATTTCGATGTTGGAATTCGTGATTATACAGGTGTTGTTATGGAAATTTGAAAGATATATATATTTATATCGTTATTTCCAATACGACATTTGTTAGTCGTAGAATTTGATATTGAATATAAGCCGATATATTTTCTATTCAGAGCCTTGTATTGAATATCGAATGTGATTTGGGTTTGTCGTGAATGGTGTCTTTACTAACATTGTTCTTGAACCCAGTTGAGAAAAGATTAAATCTTTTTATTTAGATTTAATGAAGTGTACCAATTAAATAATATTTAATTGGAATTGAATTGATATTGATTTTTGGGTTTATCGTGAACAGTGTTTTAAATAACACTTGTTCTTTAACCCGATAATTAATGAATGTGATTTGGGTTTGTCGTGAATGGTGTCTTCACTAACACTGTTCTTGAACCCAGCTGAGAAAAGATTAAATCTTTTGATTTAGATTTAATGAAGTGTACCAATTAAATAATATTTAATTGGAATTGAATGGATATTGATTTTTGGGTTTATCGTGAACAGTGTTTTAAATAACACTTGTTATTTAACCCGATAATTAATGGGATGTGACTTTGGGTTTATCGTGAACCGTGTTTTAAATGACACTGATTCTTTAACCCAGTCACAGATTAAAACTAAGTGGAGTTTTAATGAATCTTTAATTAGATTGAAAAGATCGAGAATGGAGTATCACCAGTTTTGCTCCAGGCGATAGTTAAATCTTTAATTAGATTTGAATGTGAAATTTAGAAACTAACTGGCGGTTAGCCAAGCAGAATGGTTTTCTGGATATTGATCTGATGTTGGTTTCGGCCTTCGGGGTTAATATTTGGGGAATTATTCTCTTGATTAATTTACGGTTAGTGACTAATGAATTGGAATGAGGCGTATGTTGTGTTTGTGTAACACTTTTATAAAATATACGCGAGTTATTCGGGAAGACCGGGTTTATCCCATTCTGAATAACTGATACGACGATAAGTCGAAGATGAAGACGATGGTCGAAGACCGGAAGTCTTCACGTCGTTTGGGGGATAACTGATGATCTTGATTGGGCTGTACACCCAAGAAGATGGAAACAGTTAGTGATCGTCCAGACGTACTTGGAGATCGATGGATATGCGGGGTACTAGGTGCCTCCGGTTTCGTTCAGACCCAGAACGGACTTGTAAATGGACTGTGTGTCTGACATAGGATGGTTTGCCTGTGTGGCATGCTAAGATGCAAATGATCAAGGCTTCTGTTGAAAAGCAAAGTCTTGTGGTGATGATCAAAGCACGGCCTTTGTGGCGTAGCTTTGTGTAACGTTTACCTCGCGTGTTTCACACCCGGTATGAACCAAAAACGGGAGACGGACCTCAGGGAGGACTTGCGTTTCTTTCTAGCTAGAAGTGGCGTCAGTGGTTTTACACGCCCTGACGAGTTTGACTTATGTGGTTGTTGCTGTTGCGAGGCGCCTCGGTTATATCGGTTTCGGCCGATGCTTCTGGTCGGCTGACGGACCAGACTTGCGCCCCAAAGGGCGGGGAAACGTAGTGTTCAGGCATTTTAATCCACATCGGTGGACCGGCCCTGTCGCTCCTAGGGTCACTCGAGCTCTGATCCTGAGACATGGTAGGCTAGATTGTCTCGAATCGGTTGAGGACTATCTTTTGCCTCGGTTCATAGACGGAAATCCAATTTCCAAATACGTGACATTTGCGGTTTTATTTGTAAACCTATATATGGCGACATGATATATGGTACCCATGCCGCCTATGATTGATACTTATGATTTGAAGTGTTTTATACACTATACACTTATAATAGTATCAAATGATTTGTTTTAAACGTATCAAGCATTCTTTGGCTGTTATAAGGGAAAACCCTATCCCCCGGCTTGCGTTGCATTGTGTGATAGGACCTGGGTCTTATAACAGCTTCATTTTTCTTTATTTAGCATTGCGCTGTTTGTTTTATGCACTGGTATTCTTGGGAGGAAACCCGTTCCGTGTTATACGGCGTGGTCCCTTGATTTACCTTACTTTGAAAATAAAGATTAACTGTTTTAGTTCTCACACCAGTCACATGACTGACCTGGAGTTTATTGTTTTAACCTAAACTCTGGGTGCCCTTATTTTGACACGGGCAGCTAGTAGTTTTGGTTTTGCAGATTTATATTCACAGGATCCTGGTTTACAGCTGGAACGATATCCGGAAAGCTTTGTATCCGTATATCTTCTTCTAGTTGTGTAATGTATTATTTTCCGCTGCTATGTATTTCAATGTAATTTAAATCTCTGATATTTCTGTGTAATATTCATTTATACTCTGTATATTCTTGTAATCTGATGCATTGTTGTAATATACAATGAAATGTTCTTCTGAATGCGTTCTGTTGTGGTTTGTTCTCGAACTATCCGACGCTTTCCTTTACGGGGAAGTTGCGGGTCTTTACACGTGGTATCAGAGCTTTGGTTTACAAAGCAGAGAACAAGGCACATTAGAACCATATGAAAGAATTCATCAGGTATTGGATTAGTAAAATCCAATGGGAATGACTCGTTAGAGATAGGATCAGTAGTATCCTAGAACGAGTGTGAAGAGTATACTTTTGAAAGTGAAAACAATTTTGTTTTGAAAATTTAAATCAATTATTCGTATTTGATTATTTATTTATATTGATGGGGACAATCCAGTATATACAGATTTTGCGTATACGTCTGATCCGCGTGTATTCGAAGTTTTAATATATTGGATAGATATAGAATCACACTCTAGTCGCCCGGAGAAGGTACTGATGATAGCACGTGCATCATCAGTATTTATGTTCGTGTTTCGAAGGTGTGATTTTCTATATATTTCCATTGGACTGGTGTGAGAACCAAAACTAATATAGTTAGAACACTTTGTTGTGAATTGGCATCAAAAATCTGATTTTTGTATATGTATCGAAATTATGAATTTGAAACGTTAATTCACTAATTGATTGATGTTTGTGTTGTTTGTTTATTTGTTTGCTAATTTTTAGCCATTTAGCCTAATTGAACCGAATATTGAATTATATTGAAAATTGGTCGCATTTGCTTGCGTATACATATACTTATATTGAACAGGTCATAGCAAGGAGGCTAGAGCAGAGAATAAAATTTGTTTGCCCGACAAATAGGTACATGTTTACTACATAATTTCCTGTTTTGTTTGGGTGATGATGATTTTGTGAGCCTATTGGCTAGCCGCTTGGCTTTTTCTTTTTCTTTTTGAGATCTGAAGGACCGGGGAAGCTATTTGAAATTCCCCGATGCTCCCATTGCAGGGGAGGTTATGGCGAAATTTTTCAAAAATTTAGGGTGTTAGCCAAATTTTTGAAGTTTTGAAAATTCTCAGAAACTAAAGAGTTGGAGAATGGAAACCAAATCGAGCGTAGGGCAGAATAATCAAACCACTTTCGACTTTATTCCTTTTCGGGGACGAAAAGTTTTAAGTGGGGGAGATTGTAATAACCCGCAAAATCTGGGCCAGTTTAAAATTTTTATTTTGGCAATTTTGACGAATTTTGATTATTTAAAATGGATTATTTTAAATAAAATCGACGAGAAATTTATTTTGAATATAATTCGAACGTATATATTATATACGTCGTCGTTAGAATATATAATAATTATATATAATTATAAAAGGAATAGAAAATGGCGCGGTAGTTCGAAAATTCGATTTCTAATTTCAAATGAATATACAGAATTCAATATAAGTCAGAATTGAACGAAACAAGAAATATTTGAATCTGTATAACTATATCTTTGTAACGAAGTTAACAAATTGAGATTTCATCTTAGGAATGATAAGATATGTCCAGTTTAAAATTAGAAATAGTCGCTGTGGAATTTATATATATTTTTATATATATAAGGCCCTTAAAAATGGACATTTTGCAAATGACCTCGGATTTCGACGAAACCAGTTTTGTTGGGTCCGTGATGTAAAGTTATTGCTAGGTTTCAAATTTCATAATTTTTCGAATCAATATGTGAGCGTGGCAAAGGAAAACGCGTTTGACCAGTTTCAGTTGATTTTAATCGACTGGAAATTGGCCATTTTTCTAACGGTCTCAGAATTCGACGAAACTAGTTTTGTTAGGACCGTATCGTCAATACGAAGCTAGAAAATATTTTTCGGCCATTTTTAGAGTTAGTATGTGACCCCGGTAATTTGAAATGTACGTTTAAAATTAAATATAAGGATTTAAATGTAAATTCAACAGAAACTGATTCAAACAGTAGAATCAACCTACGATACATATCCCATTGTGTTCGGAATGGGGGTAAAACGCTATGGACGACAGGCGGTGGGCCTCGTTTAGAGGTCGTATGTAAAAGTCAACTTCTTTGAAAATAAAATAATTAAATAGTAATAATAAAAAATAAAAAAAAACTTTCTCCTCCCTTCTTATACTCTGCCCCCCCCCCCCCCCCCCCGTTAGTTTCAGATCCCGTTCAAAAAAAAAAAAAAAACAGAGAGAAAGCGAATCGCGGAAACCCGCGATGCTCTCGACGCCGCCAGGGACCAGTCCCCCACCGACCCCCTCTCCGACGCCTTCTGATGCACCACCCCGACACCCCCCTCTCGCCTCAGACCTCGTCCTTCCTCTCCTTTGAAATCCGCAGCCCCCTCTTCACCAAAACCCGCACCCAGTCCTCCGCCTTGACCTCCTCCTCCACAGCTCGAGCCCCCCCCTACTGACGCGCGCGAGACCCCCCCCCCCCCCAGGCCCTCATCTATAATCGGTTGTAAGTTTTTAATTTTATTTACATAGTTATTTATTTTATTTTATTTTTCAGTAATTATTTTCAAATTAAAAACTGAGTTTTTATAAGTAAAGGGGGGATTTTAAAATCGGTTTTATAGAAGTTATGATTTTTAAACTATAGAAGTTACGATTTTTTTTTTTTACTATAGAAGTTATGATTTTTAAACTATAGAAGTTATGATTTTTAAACTATAGAAGTTATGATTTTTAAACTATAGAAGTTATGATTTTTAAACTATAGAAGTTTTGATTTTTAAACTTTAAATAGAAAAAGGGTTTAATCTTTTAAAGGGTAAAAGATTTAAACTTTAAAAAGTAAAAGATTAGATCTTTGAAATGGAAAAGGCGGAATCAATATTAATAAAAATTCGATTTTTATATATTGAACTTTGAAATAAAAATTCGATTTTTATATATTGAACTTTGAAATAAAAATTCGATTTTTATATATTGAACTTTGAAATAAAAATTCGATTTTTATATATTGAACTTTGAAATAAAAATTCGATTTTTATATATTGAACTTTGAAATAAAAATTCGATTTTTATATATTGAACTTTGAAATAAAAATTCGATTTTTATATATTGAATAGCGAACTAAAAATTCGATTTTTATATATTGAATAGCGAAGTAAAAATCATATTTTTATATATTGAAAGTCGAAGTAAAAATCATATTTTTATATATTGAAAGTCGTAGTAAAAATTCGATTTTTATATATTGAATAACATATTAAAAATTCGATTTTTACATATGTAGAGAATACGGGCGAAAGCGACAAAAAGGCGAGGTCGACGAAGAATTCTGCAAAGGAAGAGCCGTGGAGCTAGGATAGCTATATGTGAGAACTTCTCACCTTTCAATTTAATTTTTCTAGTTATATATATACTAGGATGCAGACGGTGCTTAGTAGCACCCGACACAAATCGTCCACAGACCATGGACTTGTTTGTTTGACTGTTTGGTGATTGATTGCGATATTGGTTTGAA
Organism: Allium sativum; assembly: GCA_030737875.1. Taxonomy (NCBI): domain Eukaryota; kingdom Viridiplantae; phylum Streptophyta; class Magnoliopsida; order Asparagales; family Amaryllidaceae; genus Allium; species Allium sativum. Next base: position 82,107,609 of record CM060914.1, read on the forward strand.
GGTGATTTGTGGTGTGAAAAATCGAATCGATAAATTGGTTAGGATTAGACGTGCGCCGTTATAAGGCGAAGGAGTAAGGCTAGGTTAGACTCTTACTCCAAATTTTGTGGTTTGCAAAATGAAATTGATTTGATTGATGAGTGAATGGCGTGGGCCTTCACTAGACCGGGGATAAGGCTAGGCCTTGTCCCGTTTCTAGTATCGTGCCGTTATGCCGCCGAAATTTTCTAAAATATGTTAGAAAAATAAAAATATCATTTTATAGAATAAATGAATTGAATAGAAATTCGTAAATTGAAATAAAATGTTTTATCGTTAAAAATATAATTTTTAACGTGAAGTGAATAAAATAAAATATTCATTTATAAACCGGACGGTTTGTTTATGTACACCTATTTGAATGACATTGATTGGGACGATAAATTTTACACATCGCCCAACAGCACAAATAAAATAGGTGTTTGATTGTTTGAAACCCCACACGGGTGTTGGGATGAAATTTGAAGTTCACTCATCCTGATTGATTAAATATGTCGATCGATTGATTGACATGCTGTTGTAAGCGTTAGATATCTATATTTGATGCTTATACAGTGTAGTGCACTTTGGTTGATGGTTGATTATTTTCAATGTTATTATATACATGTGTTGTATGAAAATCCATATAATTAACTTTATATGGTAATTGATTGGGCCTCATTCCAATTTGAAAAATAAAGAATATTATAAAATAAAAGTTCATTTGTTGACAGTACTCATCCATTGAGATTGGTCATGTGTTGAACGAAATATTTTGATAATAACAACTATTTTGAAAAAGAAATATTTGAAATAGAATATTTGAAAATAGAAATTTATGAAGCCGTGTTGATTAGATTGACGCCATTTTGACGTGAACGATATTTATATCGATTTTAACGATTTCGAAATGAATTGAATTGAAAACGATTTCGAAATGAATTGAATTGAAAACGATTTCGAAATGAATTGAATTGAAAACGATTTCGAAATGAATTGAATTGAAAACGATTTCGAAATGAAATGAATTGAAAACGACTTCGAAATGAATTGAATTGAAAACGATTTCGAAATGAAATGAATTGAAAACGATTTCGAAATGAATTGAATTGAAAACGATTTCGAAATGAATTGAATTGAAAACGATTTCGAAATGCATTGAATTGAAAACGATTTCGAAATGAATTGAATTGAAAACGATTTCGAAATGAAATGAATTGAAAACGATTTCGAAATGAATTGAATTGAAAACGATTTCGAAATGAATTGAATTGAAAACGATTTCGAAATGAATTGAATTGAAAACGAATTCGAATTGAATCGAAAGTGAATTGAAATGAATTCAAATTGAATTGAAATTTGAATTGAATAGAAATGAATTTTAAAACGAATTTATAAAGAAGAATTCAATTTTGATTTGAATTGAAATGGAAGTTGAAATTGCTTTTGAAATGAAATTAAAACGATTTATAAAATTCGTTTTAAATAGAAATCGACGAAATATATATTATATATATTATATATATAATATAATGGCCTGAATAGAACGCGCCGCGCCGCGGCAGTTCGCGAATTTCGACCATTTATTTCAAGCGGACATTACGGGAGATCCGACCGTCGGATTCTCCTAAAACCGGAACCGTTGGGTTCGTATCGAAAAGAGCTTTCTAACGAATATTAGAAATTTGAAATCTAACGGTTGGATTTGGAATTATGTCCAAATCAAATTCGAAAAAGGTCGCTGTAAGTGCAGTTCGATGGCCGTTGATGGAAATCGACTGAACGGGCCTTGATAAAATTATTAAAAATAGTAATAATTTGTGTAAAATCATAAGAAATGATTTGTGAAGATTTGGGATGAAAAACTCCATATTTGAAAAGATAAAAATAGATTTTTATCGAAATGAACTAGTTTTGAACTAGAATTATAATTCTATTTATTTTTAAATAAATAAATTGAATTCGAAAAGGGTTTTTAAAATAACCAAAATTTCCAATGATTGCATTGGAGTGGATTTGAATCGAAATTGTCTTCGGAATATTTCGATGTTGGAATTCGTGATTATACAGGTGTTGTTATGGAAATTTGAAAGATATATATATTTATATCGTTATTTCCAATACGACATTTGTTAGTCGTAGAATTTGATATTGAATATAAGCCGATATATTTTCTATTCAGAGCCTTGTATTGAATATCGAATGTGATTTGGGTTTGTCGTGAATGGTGTCTTTACTAACATTGTTCTTGAACCCAGTTGAGAAAAGATTAAATCTTTTTATTTAGATTTAATGAAGTGTACCAATTAAATAATATTTAATTGGAATTGAATTGATATTGATTTTTGGGTTTATCGTGAACAGTGTTTTAAATAACACTTGTTCTTTAACCCGATAATTAATGAATGTGATTTGGGTTTGTCGTGAATGGTGTCTTCACTAACACTGTTCTTGAACCCAGCTGAGAAAAGATTAAATCTTTTGATTTAGATTTAATGAAGTGTACCAATTAAATAATATTTAATTGGAATTGAATGGATATTGATTTTTGGGTTTATCGTGAACAGTGTTTTAAATAACACTTGTTATTTAACCCGATAATTAATGGGATGTGACTTTGGGTTTATCGTGAACCGTGTTTTAAATGACACTGATTCTTTAACCCAGTCACAGATTAAAACTAAGTGGAGTTTTAATGAATCTTTAATTAGATTGAAAAGATCGAGAATGGAGTATCACCAGTTTTGCTCCAGGCGATAGTTAAATCTTTAATTAGATTTGAATGTGAAATTTAGAAACTAACTGGCGGTTAGCCAAGCAGAATGGTTTTCTGGATATTGATCTGATGTTGGTTTCGGCCTTCGGGGTTAATATTTGGGGAATTATTCTCTTGATTAATTTACGGTTAGTGACTAATGAATTGGAATGAGGCGTATGTTGTGTTTGTGTAACACTTTTATAAAATATACGCGAGTTATTCGGGAAGACCGGGTTTATCCCATTCTGAATAACTGATACGACGATAAGTCGAAGATGAAGACGATGGTCGAAGACCGGAAGTCTTCACGTCGTTTGGGGGATAACTGATGATCTTGATTGGGCTGTACACCCAAGAAGATGGAAACAGTTAGTGATCGTCCAGACGTACTTGGAGATCGATGGATATGCGGGGTACTAGGTGCCTCCGGTTTCGTTCAGACCCAGAACGGACTTGTAAATGGACTGTGTGTCTGACATAGGATGGTTTGCCTGTGTGGCATGCTAAGATGCAAATGATCAAGGCTTCTGTTGAAAAGCAAAGTCTTGTGGTGATGATCAAAGCACGGCCTTTGTGGCGTAGCTTTGTGTAACGTTTACCTCGCGTGTTTCACACCCGGTATGAACCAAAAACGGGAGACGGACCTCAGGGAGGACTTGCGTTTCTTTCTAGCTAGAAGTGGCGTCAGTGGTTTTACACGCCCTGACGAGTTTGACTTATGTGGTTGTTGCTGTTGCGAGGCGCCTCGGTTATATCGGTTTCGGCCGATGCTTCTGGTCGGCTGACGGACCAGACTTGCGCCCCAAAGGGCGGGGAAACGTAGTGTTCAGGCATTTTAATCCACATCGGTGGACCGGCCCTGTCGCTCCTAGGGTCACTCGAGCTCTGATCCTGAGACATGGTAGGCTAGATTGTCTCGAATCGGTTGAGGACTATCTTTTGCCTCGGTTCATAGACGGAAATCCAATTTCCAAATACGTGACATTTGCGGTTTTATTTGTAAACCTATATATGGCGACATGATATATGGTACCCATGCCGCCTATGATTGATACTTATGATTTGAAGTGTTTTATACACTATACACTTATAATAGTATCAAATGATTTGTTTTAAACGTATCAAGCATTCTTTGGCTGTTATAAGGGAAAACCCTATCCCCCGGCTTGCGTTGCATTGTGTGATAGGACCTGGGTCTTATAACAGCTTCATTTTTCTTTATTTAGCATTGCGCTGTTTGTTTTATGCACTGGTATTCTTGGGAGGAAACCCGTTCCGTGTTATACGGCGTGGTCCCTTGATTTACCTTACTTTGAAAATAAAGATTAACTGTTTTAGTTCTCACACCAGTCACATGACTGACCTGGAGTTTATTGTTTTAACCTAAACTCTGGGTGCCCTTATTTTGACACGGGCAGCTAGTAGTTTTGGTTTTGCAGATTTATATTCACAGGATCCTGGTTTACAGCTGGAACGATATCCGGAAAGCTTTGTATCCGTATATCTTCTTCTAGTTGTGTAATGTATTATTTTCCGCTGCTATGTATTTCAATGTAATTTAAATCTCTGATATTTCTGTGTAATATTCATTTATACTCTGTATATTCTTGTAATCTGATGCATTGTTGTAATATACAATGAAATGTTCTTCTGAATGCGTTCTGTTGTGGTTTGTTCTCGAACTATCCGACGCTTTCCTTTACGGGGAAGTTGCGGGTCTTTACATAATTACACTGTTTAAAAATTTGGCTGCTCCTTTGTAATACTTCTTCTTCGTTCCAGTCATATAGCCGATTGCAGAAAGAAAAAGGTTCGCCACTTAGGGTTTCAGAACGTCGGCGCTACACTTGACTGGACCACGATCGGGGATAGTCACATCGTCGCCGCCAGGGATCTCCGCCATCTCCAAGAATGGGGGCCAGCTCGGAGGCGTCCTTTGCCTCCTAGAGACCCATGAACGGCGGCCCTATCGGGATGAATTCCGCTGACAACAGGCTCTTATTTTAGATCTCCACCGTACAACTTATTGAGCTCGATCCTCTCTTCCATATTGGTTTTGATTTCATGATTACATTTGAAGTATGGAAGGAGAAGTTGGGGAATTAAATTCAGAAGGTATCGGCCATTGGTTATGAACTGGCGGCGGTTCTTATAAAGTGGATTAGTGTTTAGTTATCCAATATTTATAATAAAAATATTATTATTTAATTTCTAATTTGCAAATAAACCCTTTAATTCTCAATAGCTCCAAATTCAGCCTAATGAGAGTTGTCCCTAGACAAATACCCCCGTTCCAAATGCAATGGGTTAGGTCTCGTCAGCCCAATCGATTATTTCAGCACATTCTTCTTTAATTTAAAATATAAAACATTTAATTATTTAATTTAATTATACATTTAAATTTACCGAGGCCACATACTAACTCCAAAAATTCCCAAAAAATTACGTCTAACTATGTTTTGACGATACAGTCCTAACAAAATTAATTTCTTCGAATTTGGAGACCGTATGAAAAATGGTCATTTTCTTGTCGATCCAAATTGACTGAAATTGACAAAAACACATATTGATTTACCGCACTCGCATATAAATTCCAAAAATTATGAAAATTGGAATCTTGCAATAAATTGACATTCCGGATCCAACAAAATTTGTTTCGTCGAAAACGGAGGTCGTTGGTAAAATGACTATTTTTAATATTAATATATATATATATATATATATATATATATATATTCCATAGCGACTATTCTGAATTTTAAACTGGACATAACTTACAATTTAAAAAGTAAAATCTCAGTTTCTTGCATTCGTTATAAAGATATTATTAAACAAATTCAGATATTTCTTGTTTCATCTAATTCTGGTTTAGAATAAATTATATACATTAAATTGAAATTAGAAATCAAATTTTCAAACTGTTGCGCCATTTCAGGCTCGTTATATAAATAAAATAAATTTATTCATTCTAATTTCGATTTAAATAAATTTTTAGTCGTTATTATTTAAAATAAATCATTTTAAATATCCAAAATCCATTAAAAAAGTTAAAATAAAAAAATTAAATTGGTTCAGAATTTCCGGGTTGTTACATCTAGTGCATAAGTATATGCATATATATAAATATATGTAAATAGAAGGAATGATAAACAGCATTAATTGTAATTGGTGGAAATAAATGGAATTGAAAGAAAGATACAACAGTAAAAGGAAATGGGAATGAACGGAGAATGATAATAACCTATTATAAATAAATTACATTAATGAGAATGTTGTATAATAGGAAGACTTGTCCTAGGGACAAGTGAAGATTATAACTTAAGTTATAATAAACTAGTAAAGAAAGGAGATAACTGGTGAAATGAGATAAGTGACACTTAATTGTAAATTTATTAAATAGTAAATGGGGAAAACCCGAAACCAATTGTTTGTGACAAGTAGAGGAAAGGGGGAAAACTTATGAAATGAAAGAAGTTGTACTGAATTATAAATTAAGTAATTTGAAAACTTGGAAGTCTAGAATATGTTGATAAGAATGTTATGTTAAGGTTTGTCCTAGGGACAAGTGGGAATTATAACTCAGGTTATAATAAAACAATAAGGAAATTGGAGTAACTTATGTTATGGGATAAATTATACTTAGTTGAAAATTAATTTATTTGTGAGAACAAGAATCTAAAATCTACGGATGAGGACAACATAAGTTATATTTGTGGGAAGAGGAGACTTATTAGTGAACCATAGTTAAGAGAACTAAGTTAATAAGTAAACAACGTTAAGTTGTAATGACAGCATAAGAGGGAATTATGATTAAATAAGAAAGAATGAGGCAACTCTGGAAATGAGATAAGATATATTTAATCATAAATGTTAAGTGACATGTTAAATAGAAAACATGTGAATTAAGGTACACTTAGTTACATATTAAGTAGAACATGTTATTGTAACCTTGAATCAAACAAGAATATAAGGGGATTGTGTATTACAGACCTTGGACCACAATCTAGAGAATAACATGTTGTAGGCTTATTAATAAACTTAAATGGGTTAAGTTGTATAATTGAAATTAATAAGCAAGAGGGGCCCATTCCTCAGAGATATAAGAGGCTAGGAAGAACTTGGTAACCTGAATAAAAAGTTAAGACGATAACCAAGTTAAATGGAAACCTAATAAGGTAAAGAAAGAGCATGAAAAAATGTTTAGACATAGGGTCTAATAACATATTAAAGTGATGCGCTTGGACCAGTCTGCACGTTTGAGGGTGAATAACCCAATGGGGTAGATCATCATGGTGTTATAAGGCATGAGAGGAGCGCACGTTCACCTGATTATTCCGTCAGCTCCGAATGACTGGAAGGGGAAGCATGCGGCTTCATGAGATACGTAAGGTACTCCTGGTAGTCCTCTGCGCGGTGACAAATGTTTAGGCTGTGCTCGCAGAGGTTGGGACTGCGCGTAACTACTAGGTGGGTGGGCCTTGACTACAAAAGTAGTTTGCAGTCAGAATCCTATGACGTGGTGACACTAGGGTGATTCGGCGGTCGCCTCAACGGGGAGGCAAAGGTCAGGTCCAACAGAGATAGTAGATCGTCGGGTACCCGTCATCGGCAGTCGTGGGATGCGAAAAGACTAGAGATAAACCCAATAGACCATTCATCCTTCACTACCAGGGTACAGTGGTTGAGGGGAGACGCCAACTGGTTGTTTAGATTGTTTGTTTTTAGGGGCAAGTCGCTTAGCTCTCGTAGTCTTTACTAGTTGAGGGAAGGGCCGAGGTCGGGCCATAACCACCATGAAAAACAGACCCTAGGAATATCTGTATATAGAGACTCTTAAAGACGAGCCTGTACAGGTATGGAAAAGCTCCCGACTGAGTTCTGTGTTTCTTGTATAGCCTTGACACAGAACTCGGTGCACATTATGTGCAATTAAGGCATCGAATACGATTGACGATACGTACGCGGGACAGTCTAGATACATGCATGTCTGCTCTGGGCGGTGTATCGAAGATTTGAGGGCATTACTCTGGTATGGAATCTGATTCGATCAAATGTGGCAGTCTGTACGTTTATATAGCATAGTAATGACAGATATATGCAGAACATAATATTGTTATATAGAGATCCTTACGTTACTCTGACGTAGGAAGAGGGATTGCGTACATTTATGTGACATTGCGGTAGAGACCGTGCGAGTGGGGTACCATGGGGTGTACCTTAATATTGGGACCATGGGGTGTACCTTAATATCGGGGGTAGCTATATATATATATTGTATTAGGTTAACCCACTAGGAAGTAGGGTATGACGTGTGTGTAAGCCTTGAGTGTTGCTAACCCAAGTAACCTAATAAATAAGAAAATATGATTGAACGGTATATGTATGATTATCCAAAGTATATAGTTTAAATCCAGTCACCAGAACTTGTTCTGACCCCCTCCTCATAACATACTCGCAGGTTAAATTTATGGCAGAGACATGATAGCTTTGGATGCTAGTTAGCCGGTAATATTAATACGGTAAGGCTATGTTTTGATTACATTATATTTTATCCATTTCGCTGTGAGATATTTTTTGAGCTCTAACATATTTTATGTCTCTGTCTTTTCTGCAGGATACCAACATGGGTTTCGATGGATTAGAATTTTGAAAAAAAAAATTGATCTGTCGTAATTTGGGTTGTTTCATCATCTGAGTTGAGTATAGGTACCAAAAGGCTTGTGATTGATTTTGGTTGCATAAATTGCATATAAGTTGAGCAAGTATGCGTAGTAACACTCGTATAAGGTACGCTTACGCGAAAATATAAAATTTTGGTTCATGGTTTGGATTTTTTCTTTTTCCGACCATATTTGTCGATGTATATATATACCTATTGTTCTTGTAATATTGCAAAAGCCCCTCCGTACAAGGGAGAATCTGCCAAAAAATTTCCAAAATTTAAAGTGTTAGAAAAAATTCGAATGTTTTTGAAATTTTTTGTTAAAAATAATAAATTGGTTTTTGATTAAAAATTATTTGGATTAGTTAAAACCAGGAGTTTAGAAAATGGAAGAGAAGTTTTTGAATAATTGCTGCGTTTTAGCATGCTTCATGTTAGGGGTGGGCGCGGTTCGGTTCGATGCGGTTTGAAGCTCAAACCGCTTCCGCACCACATCAAACGGTTGATCAAAAATACAAACCATTATACTAACCATTCAAACGGTTCGGTTTCGGTTCGGTTTCGATGTAATACGGTTCGGTTTCGGTTCGGCTTCGATGTAATATGGTTCGGTTTTGGTTCGGTTCGGTTTGAACCCGTATTAAATATGAAACAAGAAAATTACTTTCATCAACAAACACTTTACGATTTTATGACGTTGTGTCATCTGAAGGTTAAAAACACATAGTGTTATCTTTTATTAATATGACTGCATAATATGTTGAAAACAGAATATATAGCGTTAAATTAAAAGTTAGATAGGAATTTGTTAAAAAAAATATCATAACATTATCGGTGTAGCTATGCGGTTCGGTTTAATACGGTTTGGTAAAAGTTCAAACCGCAACCGAATCGTATCATGCGAGGCGGTTCGGTTTGAGCTGTTTGCTTTAGAGAGAGAATCCAGTGTGGTTTTCCGCACCGTTTTTGCGGTTCGATCTGGGCGGTTTCTGCATTGCGGTGTGGTTTATGCCCACCCCTACTTCATGTCTTAGTAATTTCGGGGACAAAATTCTTTTAAGGGGGAAGGAATGTAATGACCCGTATTTTTAACCGTTTATTTTGAACATTTGAAAATGGTTTTAAATGATGATTTAGAATATAAATAACTTTAAATTCAATTATTTTGATTATTATATTGATATAAATAAGAAAATAATAATTTAGTTTCGAAATATGTTGGAATTGCAATATAATATGAATTGGCGATATAAAAGGGTTTAATACAACTTATATTGGAATTATATTAACGTATTTATTTATTAAATGATGTTTGAACGTATAGTTTGTAATTTAATTATAAAACAAGCAGCAGCGGCTTGGTAGTTCGTAATATTATGTTTTGAACTTCAAATGATTGTATAGGATCCAATCCAAGTCGGATTTCTTGTAAAAACGCCTGAATCTATTGGATAATAATTTTCTAATGAAAAGAAAAATCAAGATTTCATCTTATAGATTTTGTTTTATGTCCACATATAATTTTCAAATAGTCACTATGGAATTCGTTCATAAACTATAACGTTTCATTATATAAATAAAAAGATTTTTTTTAATATCCTTTTAGCTTGGAATTCAACCCGAAGTATTATATTTCGGAACAATATGAAATTCTGCCCAAGTATGTCCAATAATAATATTTTATTATTACATTGAGGTATTTTAAAATTGATTTATTTTAAGTTAATTTAAATCCTTAAATAGGGCTATTATTCAAATGACCTCCGTTTTTGACGAAACGAATTTTATTGAATCCATAATGGCTTATTATTGCTAGACTTTGAGTTTTGCGCCAATCAGAGTTACTTTTGTGAGTATACAAAATTTAAATGTAAATATATCGATCGTTTGAGCTTAAACTAGAATCTTTTTTGCAAAAAAAAAAACCAATGAAACAAGTTTTATTGAGTCTGGAATGTCGAATTGTACCATGAGGTCCATTTTCACCTCGAACGAGGTTCATATGTGATCGTACGAACAAAAAAAATCAAATTGAAATGGTTATAGGCATCAAGCTAATACAATAATATAATAAAATAATATTTGACCTATATAATCTACCATATATATATATATACCCCCAATCCCAAACCCTAGTCCCCACCCAAATCGATCACCAGCAAGCATATTTGCAGAAAAGTCCTCAAAAAAAATTAATTTATAACTTAAATTCTATGAGGAATTGGTTGAAATTTCCAACATGGAAGTTGTAGTATATGTCGAGGGGAAGGTGCTAGTAAAATTTGGTGGCCTAATACCACCTGTGGTGGCTGGAATGACACGAAAACCGAAACAAGTCGATTTTGTTATTTGCTTGATTGAGGAAGATTGGTCTAATTTTAGGAGTTCAGACCTGAAGGGAAGTTGGAGTAGAGGAGTCAGGGTTTAACTTGGCATCGATGTGCGGTCCAATGGTGGTCGGAGGTGGGTGTGGCAATGAGTTGATCAGAAGTCTTTGTTTTGGAGGGTTTAGTCGAAGCTGCATGTGGTTTTAGAGGCTTTTAGGCCAGTGGAGGCGTCAAGGGGGTCAACGATCTGAAGAGAGGTGCTGCGCTGGAGCAATCCCGATATATTGGTGGTGGTGGCGAAGTCTAAGGCGGCGCGGTGAGCGAGAAATTGGCGTTCGAATGTGTTCTGTACAGGGTCGAATTGAGGTAAACTAGTGTGTGGGTGGTGTCCCAGACTCTGGGCGATGGCAGTACTTGGTGGTGCGGTCACCTTGGTGGCGAATGGGTAGATTCCGGTGGCCTATTTGAACAACGATGTGGGTTTACGGGTTCGAAGCTTTGCCGATGCGTGGTTTCGAAGTTCTGAAAGATGGGGAAGATCAGGTTTGAATAAAAGGCACAAATGAAAATGCATGAAGGCGTTAGTGACGTGGAATATTTTTTAATAAGGTAATTAATTATTATTATTTAATTTATATTACTTTGAAATTAATTAAACTTAAAACGATAATAACGTGTTAGTACATTACCATATAATCACGCAAAATTGGGTTCTTTGGAATTGCAGTGAAGAGTACTACGTTGCTGAGCAAGTCCGGAAGAGATTAGAAGCTATCAGATTTTCGTTTGATTTTAAACGCCTATTTAAAATTAAACAAAACAACGCGTGAATCGATCATCGAAAATAAATGTGAGTCAACTCTCACGTTTTCTAGAATACTATGATGTTGTTGAATTTATATAATTAAAATTTATCATTGATAGTATAAATTGGATGCCTTGGATGTTATTGGTTTGTAATTGATTGACCTTAATTTTATTTACTTATTTTAAATGCATTGGATGAAATATATATTGTTATAAAATGTTATAATGAGTTGTGATGTAGGGAAGAATAGGTTGGAGGGATCCAACCGGATTCCTCAAATATTTTATCTACTGTTTGTTTCCATATTGTTTATATATGAATTGATTGAACCCCATTGACATTGAAAACCTGCTTGGATGTTGACGTTGAATTGAAATTCAACGTTATTGTGATGTTAACCAATAGACAGTATTGGTTGAGGAATTGACAGTAAATGGTCTCAAATCCACCTTTTGTTAAAACATTAATTTGCCATCAAGCGAATTAACGAAGTTCAATTATAAAATTTAATTTTATAACTGAAGCAATATTTTTAATTATATCTTAGAAATTTTATACAAATGAAGTTTAGAAATAATTTGCTATTTATAAATTGGTTTTAAAAAAACATTTTTATAAGTTTTATAAGCAAAGAAAGTTGTAATTAACCTATGGTTTAACATTTGGGATAATTATTTTTTAGAAAACCGATTAAGTGATATTATTAGATTAATTATATTAATCTAATGCGAAGAATAAAATGAGATCAATTAACGAATTAACTAATGATTTTTAGTTGACTAAGTCAAACTGTTTTGTTTAAAACTAGTTATTAGATTAATTAGTTTTAATCAATTTACTAAAAATAGTTTAGCAAATAATTGTTTTAAATTAATACGATTTCCAAAATATTAATTATCTTTTTATTTAACGATGTTTAAAAATGATTACAAAATTAATATGGTTAGATATTATGATTAACTAATCTACTTTCAATTAACAATGAAATAAACTATTTTTACTTCGGTAATGATGAAAATAAGTATCATTTAATTATTATTTTAATTAAAGTGATTATTTCTTAAATGGAATTGATTTAAGATAGTAATCGAGGTTATAAAAGAGACACGAGCGAATGCAATAAGTTTAAAAATATATATTTATTCAACATTTATTGAGTAAGACGAATCGAGATGGCAAGAAGACTTTTCAAGAATACATAGAAAAATACTTATCGTATTTTGATAAAGAAATGATTAACGAGTAAGTTATAATAAGTCGTTAATGGGCTTAGGTTAAGAATTATTAAATGGATTTTTATCTTAAAATCCAACAATTTAGTATGTTGTATAACAGTTTTGGGTAAAATATTAACAAATGGATTATCATATTAATAAATGGAAGTGTGTAAGTGGTTTAAAGCGAAAATTTTACTTAATCAACAAATTGAGTAAAATGGTTATAATCGACCGAGAATTCCTAAAATAAGGTTATGGTTTATAAATACATATTTAAAATAAAACAGAAAATAAAAATTAATTGATGTTATAAGAATATGGATTTTTGAGTTACGGACTTCTATCTATTCCGAGATAAGAACATTGTCGATCAAGATCTGAAAGGTAAATAAAATACCCCAATTTAAATGACTTCACTATTATCGAGGGATGGCATTAGTTTGTAAGGGAGAAGAATGTCGAGATTAGTTTATAAAGGAAATATTGTAATGTATTTGAAAGTTTTGAAATGTAATTAAACTATGTGGTTTAAAAATAAACAATGTATAAACTAACTTTGTTTGGCCAAGCTAAGGCATAATTTATACTTATATATTTAGCACTGTTTTCTAAATAATGGAAATAGTTTGGTTGAAATACACTTATTCTAAGTAATAAGTAAATAGTTGAAATCAAATTATATATTTCTAAAGGAAGGAATATAGAGATAGGTTGTGAAATTATAATGATATGTTCAAAGTAAAAATAAAATAAAATAAAGAAGGGTTTGAGAAATACAATTTTTAAGGAGACGAGTTACGGTAAATGCTTCCGAAGTAATGGAAACATAAGTGTTTGTTGAATATAGAGAATGATTTTTGATAATCAAATAAGAGTTTTAAATAAATGATTTTAAATAAAAAGACCTAAACTGCCAATAAACTTGACCATACTATTTGAGTTGATGGTTAAAACCTGACTATAAGTCAATTGTTGTTGTTGGACCTTTGATGTGCTATTTCGAAGCGACCAGGACGGGACTAGACCCAAAACCAGTTCGAACCAGCGTTGTGTTCGAACTAATTTGCACGAATACGTGTAAAAATGGAGCATTGAATGTAACACCCCGTAATTTTAAAAACGGGACATAAGGGATAATTAAAGAATAATTAATTTTTAGAAGAAGAACTAAGTGAAACGGGTTGCGCCATTGCGTTCTTCTCGGAATTCCGCTTTAGATAGAGTCCGAGTTTGCGTAAAACGGATACAGTATGAAGAAGTTATTGAGGATGGAAGCTTGTATAAATAAATAAAATAAAATCAATTTAAATTCAAAAATATTTAAATAGCCAAGGTGGAAGGTGGAAACATGGAACCAGACACGTTTAGGGTGTCGACTCGAGCCGAGACCCGCAGGGTCGACACCAATGTTGACCCAGACACTTTGGGTCGACACCGGAGTCGACATAGGTGTTGACCCCCCTTGTAGGGTTCGACCCCATCGGCCAGATTTGGGCAGTGATGATTTTTGATGTGCTAGACGGACCTGATGTCTTCTACGGTGATCTAAAGGCTCTAAAACACTCTCTACACCTATAAATTAGTGCCCAAACCTAACCCTAATTCATAATAATTCCTTATGACACCTATATGCTGCTGAACTCTCAATTCTCTTAGCCGCCGCCTCTAAAACTTAAATCATGAAGTTCTTCATCAACAATCACCTTTGAGGTTTAATCAACATCAAATTTGAAGATTAGTTTTGCAACAACAACAACATTCCATTACCTTTTCTTAATCCTAGCAATGTAAGTTCAGTTACTCTTCCGATTTAAATACCTAATTGTTATCCTGACATGTAATAGAGTGAATCTATATCTATGCTTGATTATAAGTTATTCCTTTCAGATTTGTTCCTTCCCTTTTATCAGATCTATGCCTGAGATGTTATTTTATCTACTTATTCAGACCTATCTTTTGTTGTACATCGAATCAGTAGTCTTCTCATGTCCATGTTGTTATTTTGTTAGATCTATCAGATCTATAATCTTTTTATGTTCATGATATTGTCAAGTCTATGATTCTATATGCCCACGATGTTATTTTTTTATCAGTTTATTTCAGATCCATCTTTATTATACCTCAATTCTAACAGATCTGTAATTCTCTTAGGTCCATAATGTTATATTTGACAGATCTATCATTGTAATGCATGTTTTATGCCTACTCTCATTTATGTTCCTTCTTTCTTCCCCTTTCTTGTTTTTATTTTATGAATACTAGGTTCACTCGGAACCTAGAGTAAACTTGGTTATACGTGCAATTGGAATATGGGGGTATTGGAGAATAATCTATTTGGTAATAATGGAACATAATTTGTCACTTGTGATTTGGGACATAATTGTTATTGTTGCGAACTTGGGGTAAATTGAAATATTAAATCTAGATTGGGCGTAAGCTGTAAATTGGAATATTAATCTAGATGGGGTATAACTATTTATTGGATAGGACACCAAGCATAATGTATATTGTGATTTTGGGGCATGACTAGTCTTGCAAATTTGGGAAGATTGAGTGTAACTTATTTTGAGTAATAATTTGAATTGGAATTTGTGGGGGCACAACTTGTAATTGACTTGGTTGGGAATAACTTGAGAATTGGAACATGACTAGTTTGGTGAATTTGGGATAATTAGTATACAAAAATCTAGGTTTGGGCATATATGAAAAATATGTAAAATGTGCTAAAAGATAAACATGCCTAACCCGAGGTTAGATTGATTTGCGGTGTAAAACTACCCGGAATCGCCCGACACATCCAGTAACCGCAACAACACAGATCTAATGTGAGAGGTTAGCGCATTTAGCCCAAAACCTGAGGTTAGAATGAGTTTGCTATAGAAGTCTGCCCGGAACCGCCCGGCACATCCAGCAACTGCAAACAACAGTTCTAATGTGAGAGGTTGGGGCATTAATAAATTAATTAATGCCAATAAACAGACATGCTAAGAATGGTAGGGTTAAGTAAATTTAGAACACTTAACTGTTATAACATGTTAATTAGACAAGAAGATGGGGTTAAGTAAATTTAGAACACTTAACCGTTATAACATGTTAATTAGACAAGAAGGTGGGGTTAAGTAAATTTAGGAACACTTAACCAATATGACATGATGAATGGGTAGGGTTAAGTTAAAACAAGAGAGCAACACTTAACCAATATAACAGGATGTGTGGAAGGGTTAAGTTAAAACAAGAGAGCAACACTTAACTAATATAACCTGATGAATGGGTAGGGTTAAGTTAAAACAAGAGAGCAACACTTAACCAATATAACAGGATGTGTGGAAGGGTTAAGTTAAAACAAGAGAGCAACACTTAACCAATATAACCTGATGAATGGGGAGGGTTAAGTTAACACAAGAACGCAACACTTAACCAATGTAACATGACAAGTGGGTAGGTTAAGTTAACTTGAATTGATTGATGACACTTAACCAATACAGCATGATGAACGCGTGGGGTTAAGTTAATAAGAAACACTTAACCAATGTAACTTGATGAACGAATGGGGTTAAGTTAATGGGAAATACTTAACCAATATAACATGATGAATGAACGGGGTTAAGTTAATAGGAAACACTTAACCAATCCAACATGACGAGTGAGAAGGGTTAATAAGAAACACTTAACCAACATGACATGATGAGTGGGTGGCTTAAGTTAACATGAATGGACAACACTTAACCAATATGACATAATGTGTGGGAGGGTTAAGTACATATCGGGTTGGTAGCTAATATTAGTAAATATAGGCCCACAAACTTAACCATTAAGTAAACATGTTTGAATCAGTGGGAGGGTTAAGTACATATCGGGTTGGTGGGTAATATTAGTAAATATAGGCCCACAAACTTAACCATTAAGTAAACATGTTTGAACCAGTGGGAGGGTTAAGTACATGTCGGGTTGGTGGATAATATTAGTAAATATAGGCCCACAAACTTAACCAGTAAGAAACACTAGTAACGGGGACCCATTTCAGCAGTAACCCACATAGATCAAGGTACCCTGAAACTAGGCAGGGTGGGGCACGATTACTGGGCTAATTATAAGCGGTCAAAATAGTGGCAGGGGGTACGTCAGTGTAGGTTCCGACAATTACAGGCGTGCACGTACTCCGGAGTGGGAAAAAGCAGGCACTGGGTACCAGTAGTTATACACTGTGCATCTTGAATCGTGTCGGGTTGCTATCATAAGGATTGATACACCTTATGGTAGGACCAGCACAGGGTATCTATACGCAAGAGAGGGTCGATTGACACAGACACAAGGAAAATTAATACGAGTAAGGAGCCGATGTAACATCTTCATGACAATTAGGCTAATCGAGGTAAGATCCCCATACTAAATGTACACCTGAAGGCTACCATAATTGCGGGGATTAGGATCACGTTATCATATTATCATTTTATACAGATTACTAGTTGAGACACTAGTTAGGTGGTGCAGAGATATAAAAATCAGAATAACAAGCTAGTAGCAAAGCAGAGAAAGAGTAGAAGTGCATTCAGTTTATTCATGTCATGATGCTTTTGCCTATTTACATGCTGAAAGTCACTGGACATACCAGACTTATGTCTGACCTAGTTTGTTTCGTCTCTTGTCTTCCGTTTCCCCCCAGGTAGTCAGGGAGGGAATAGCTCAGCTTAGTTTGGACCGTTTCTCTTTCCAAGCTTGAAGATTAGTCGATGTATTGCTTTGGACACTCTTTTCCACTGCTATGGCTGGCTCATGTTTTACTGGGGAATATCATTGTCATTTTATGCTTCTTATACATTTGGAAGTTTTTGAATCAAGACAAAAGTTTTATGTAATTCTTTTAAGTACGATTGAATCAATTGTTGTAAAAGCTTGATTCAATCATTAATGGATGTGGGGTGTTTCATTGAAGACGGTAGATCTTGATAAAATGGAAGAACTACTTATAATCTCTGACTTGCAACTAGAGATACAATGTGGTTCTATTGTGGTTGAAATCTACGGATTTGCAAGGACTACTCACTACTGACTGATCTATAAGGTGATTCCTAGGATGCGGTAGGAGGGTGCCTTCGGTTTATCCTGTTTTTGGATGACTTATATGGACGAATGTCTGACAGAGTATTTCCTTAAGAGTAACGTACGTTGACTTACAAATATACCAAGATTGGTGGCAGAGAAGGAAACTTCACTTAGCTTAACACTCAGAGTGTATTTGTAGGTGTCAATTAGTGATTTGATGGATCTGATGTGTGGCATTAAAAATAAATGATGATATGATTCTCTGAAAGGTAAATCGTGACCTCAAGCCTCATCAATGTGGAAATAGAAAAAATCGGGTAGGCAGCATGGCTAAGTAAGTCATTCCTATCAGGATGTATTGTCATCATCTAGAGAAATTTCATTTTGTTCCTTTTTGGTTCCTGTATCTCCTAGGAATTACGGCGGTCACGCGACAAAAAGCTATAGGGTGATAATATATTCCATACACTCAAGTTGAATGAGTGGTCGTTCATGTGTGGCCGGGTTGCAAGATGTTCTTGTTGAACCTTAGTGTATTTTCTATAGAGGTACACTATTGGAAGGTGGTTCCATATCTTGTCATGTTGGGAATCCATTCTCGAATAAGCATCATGCGATTTTTGATTTTATATTAAGTATGTAGAGCGTGAGATGCAAGCGTTCTATTAGATGGTTACTTATTTGTGGTTTGATAGATACTATTATAATATCACTGGATTTTGATATATCAAAAGTATTTTGGGTTATTATAAGGTAAAAACCATATGTGTTTATGTGTGGACTGGTCTTACGATAGAAATTTTACTTTCAAAAGAATTTTATAAAGTTAAACAAGTTGTTTGCAATATGAATTTATCCTGGAAGTATTCCAGACATATCCGGGTGAATTTTGTTTTGCTTCAAATGTGCTCAGGTCAGACTGAGTATATTATCAGGTTAGGTTTCGCTTGGAACTTCAAGAGAGGAGTTGGAGTCGAGATGTAAACTCTGTATCTTCTGGTAATAAAATATTTCGTTGTGTGAGTTGTATTGATCTGATGTTGTTATCGTATATATATGCACACACACAGTGAGACTCTGATCTTCGTTTCCCTCTATTTTAATATTTCTTCCTTTCTCTTCTCACCTTTTAATTTCTTTCTCCTAACTATCTGATTTTCTGTTGAATTTGGGTTGGACAGAAGTGTAGTTAGTCCACTCAAAGGGTATGGAAAAGTGAGTCGTTACAGTAACGACCAATATTTTACATATCGACTGGTCGAAAAATAATTATATTTTATTCTCTGATGGTCGGATCATTCTCAGATTTTAAAATGTTCATAGGGATGTGAGACATGTCCATGATTTTTACCGGATTCAAGTATGACTATAATGCCCTTGAGTTTACTGTTTAGGCCATAACTTTTGAAAGGAATCCAATTAGGTGTTGAGGTATCGGTCTCTTGGATCGGAATTGTGGTTTACCATTCCGTAGAATGGTCACATGAAGGATTTGGTTCACTGTTTTAGGAGGAATCATTGTTTTAAGTTTCAGCTGTTGTTAGGCAGACTGGTCAGCAGCTAATAGGCTGATTAGCCAAGTCCATTAGACCTACGACCTGTGGATATAAATAGGAGGACTTGGGGAGAAAACTAGGATTATACTCTTCATTCTAAACTTTAGGTTGGACGTTTGTGATGATTCTTCGGTTCATCCTAAAGCCCTATTTCTCCATTCTTTGTATATCAAATTAATATTAGATTGCATCTAGAAGATAGATCATCATCAAGGGAAGTTAGATCACATCAAATTGCATCAAATCCGAAGGTTTTCAACACTGTCCAGATCTGATCTCATCGGATTTACATTGAATTGGAGATTAGGCGAGTGGTGATATCTCTCATACAAAAACAAAGGGTTGAACGGGTTAGATCTATGTTAGTTTCATTCATATATATATGTTATAATCACCTTAGATCTGATAACTATATGTTTAATTCTGGTTTAGAAATTCTAAGAAAACCTAATTTGATCATATTAACCGAATAATTGATAGATTAATCATGTTTACACATATGTTTAGATCCAAATTATGCTAAATCTTATGTTTAGGATATGTTTATGCCATAATTGATAGATTAATCATGATTGGTGTTTGTTTTAATTGAATTGCTTGCGTTGTTTGAGTTGCTTATCAGAAATGGTTGCCATAGATCTTGGATTGAAAAACATAGTAAAATCGAAGGTTCAGATAACCAAATTCATACGAAACTTGGTGGAGGCGCTCTAAGATGAAGGATTGAAGCATGCAAATTTTCAGGCCAAGTTGAGCTAAGCACATAAGTGGCACAGGCTATAAGGGTGTCAGTATCGAACTAGTAGCAGTGTCGATAACAAATACATTCTACGTTGTTTTCCATTCGGCTCCTTGATATCGGTGTTGCTTTCTCAAATGTGCTTATACGATAGCAGTACAAAATCACCAGCTTTATGGGTTTCTATTAGTTCCTACTCTAGGCTTCAACTTCAGCCTAAACAGAATTCGCGTTCGGCTTTCGAAATGAGTTCTTTCACTTTCGGTATCGGAGCAAGCATAGTGGTCCAGTTAGCTTTTAATTGTTTGTAGCGTTGTTTGATTTTATTTCTGCTTTGTTATGTGAAGTATTGTTTCGATATCGAACCGCTTGTATTTTCGGTAACGTTTATTGGTATTGGGTGTCGGCCCGTCCTACAAACACTATAAATAGGCGGGTAGAGTACTTTGTAAGGATTTGATTTTGATAATCAAAATTTTTGCGCCACCATTATTGGGAGCTTTGTTTCTCCATCCTCACTTACGGTATACATATGTGGATCAACGACTTTGAAGATCATCTTTCTGACATCAGCAAATCAACAGCGAGTTGGTAATCACGTTTCCGGTATCTTTGGATCACCAGGAATTGTGGTTTTGGTTCATCTCGAATTCTATCGAGATCCACGGAGTTGAGTACCTTTCCGGCATCGATCTCGATCAACGGAACTGGGAATTATAGTTCATTTGTGATTGGTTTGTATCGTTATTTCAGTGATTTGAAGTTGTTGTGAATTCATCATCGTTTTGAACATAATTTTGAAACATTATTGCTTCCGCTACATCGGTTTCGGTATCAAAGCCAAAGCGATTTTGGTTCGAAGTTCATTATTGATCATCAATTCATAGATCATCATTGATCCAAGTTCCGAAGTGGATTACCTAACGGTAGTCTTTCAAAAGTTCTACTATTGTTCGGATTGGTTTTTGAGTTCCGAAGTATCGTGTTGAAGGTTGGAATATACTGGATCATTGTCTCGAGAATTTGAGTAGTGCTTCATCGATTTCCTAGTTTCGATTGTGATTATTTCGAGAATTGGTGCAAAGCTCGATATTGCATCCAAGAGTGTTGTTGTTCATCACTGTTTCGAATTGAGTTCGAATTGGTTACGAAAATGAGTTGGTTACGAAAGTAGGTTACGGCAGTAGAGTTGGTTACGACATTGACTTGGTTCCGACAACGAGTTGCTTCTAACATCGAATTGATTTCGACAGTGAAGGATCTCGACAGTGAAGTGATCTCGACGGTGAACAAATTGATTTTGCCTTACAACTAACTATCAGTCATTAATGTATCAACGATTACAGAATCTTCGGAAAGGCACTCGTTCATTTAGTGAATATACAGAAATAAATTAAAAATTCCAACGGCTCTAAAAATGGCAGTGCAATTCTAGATCTCGTGAATTCCCTCTTCTCTTTTCGTAGCTCTCACTTCTTGTGTTCTCGTCTTAACTAGCTTCCCGCCCAAATTTCTAGGGTTTGAATTTTGTTTTCTTCATGATCGAGTAATCGGCTTCTGGCAACTTTGTGGTATGAGTATCTCTGGTAAGTGTGCATCGACTTTTTCTCATGTAGGGAAGATGGGCCCTGTTCTTCGATTAGTGGTGATGCGAGAGCAGCACCCATCTGAAATCAAACGAGACTACGAGGGTTTGATCGCCTCGTTTTCTCCACGTTTGCGTTTCAGTGGCTAGCGAAATAGGCGCTCTTTTTCTGTCTTCGGTTTTGAGGTTGGATCTGTTGTCTGTGGTGGTATTTTTAGCATGGATTTTTGTGAGTTGTTGTCTGCAGACAAGGATGGTATCGGGGACTTGATCATCCCCTCCAACGTTGCTGCTAGCCCTTGTTGTATGTCTTCTACGGTGGCCTCTATGGTTGTTTCTCATGTCATTGCCGTTAAGGACTATGCTGTTGTTCGTCGCTCAAAACGTGTTTGACGCCGTAGGCGTTCTAAGTATGTAATTAGCCTCGAGGCAACAACGTCATCTCAGCAGATAGGCGAATCAGCAGCATATGCTGCTCCTGCAGCTCCTTTAGGCTTGTCGAATGTTTTTTCAGTGTTGATTGCAAGTTGGTTGTGAAAGCAACGATGACAACCATGCTGATAGTGTTGGCTGTTGTTCGACGGAGTTATATGGAGTTGTCGATGGTTCAGAGTGTCTAGTTATGACGTTTTGACCGATGGTCCTTATGTTGTTGCTCTGGGTAGTTTCAAGATGGTGGATGTAGTTGTGGACCATCTGGTTCTTGTTGACGGTTCTCAGTGGGTTGTAGTGTTTCGGTGCCTCACGTGGTGGTTTCTCAGTCGCTGGCTTTGTTAGGTAGTATGCCTCCCACATCGGCAGCCTCTTCGGATGTTGAGGTATTGTCAATCTCTTTTTTGGTGAGCTTTACACTAGTTGAATCATTGATTCACCAACTGTGTACCCGGGAGCGTTTTTGGTCTGCGCTTTATTTTGTGGTTTATTTTTCATGTGGGCGTTTAGTGTGCTCATGTTTGTTGTTTGGTGTGTTATGCGGTGATTTGAGCATTATCACACGTTCATGTGAGCTCCCTGACACTATTTGTCTTCCATTGGAAGAAAACGTGTTAGGCCACGTGTGTGTTTCTTCTTTCGTAGACCGTATGTTTTGTTTTGTTGTGGTTACTCCTGTCGTGGGCTCTCGTTTGAGCATATCGGATTGTAAGGCATGGTTTGCCCTTATCTTTTGGGATGGTTCCGTTCTTTTTGTCATTGTTGCTGGTCTGTCAGGTTTTTCGAGTCATTGCGAGGTCGTTTCTGCGTCGTTAGTGACTCGTTCGGACTGGTACTGGTTATCTTTTTAGGTGGTCTCTTTCGGCAGTATGTTTGGATGTTGTCCGATTGGGATGGGTGGTCCCCGTGCCGTAGGTGTATAGAGGATCCTGTTGCGGTCCACTATACGGTTTACCAGGGAGGTGGTCTCCTAGTTTTGACAACACGGGTTGTTAATTTTCAGTGCCTCGCTTTCGGAACTTTACTTACATAACGCGGGTCTATCAATCTGATGATAGCTCAGCTTTGGTAAAGTTCACACAGCATTTGGTGTTGCTAATTCTGTGCAACTCTACACTTTTACATGGATGCGTCCATGCCTTTTTTCAGCAGGATTGAATGATACTGGTATTGGTATTGGTATTGGAAGGCGACTTCAGTGTAGTCGCCTGCCAAGCTGAGAAATGGGGTGTGAATGTCGTTAATCGTGCGGTGGTGGCGGACTTCAATGCCTTCATCGTGAGTTCGGGTCTTTCCGAGGTCTCTTTCGTTGGTTCAACTTTCATTTGGTGTAATAACCAAGATGGAACCAATCAAATTCTCTCGACTTGACAGAGTTTTCGCTTCGGAAAGTTGGTTCAAGCAGTTGGTTCTCCATCTGTTTTGTTCTCTTGTAAGCTTAAGCATCTCATGTCTCAAGTTTTGGAACGTGCAAGTTTTCAAGAATATTTTCGACTATGTCAGAGCGGCCAAAGAATGTCTGGTCATGGTATAAGCTTCTTTTGATGAAGACTCTGGCTCAGATAGACTTTTCGTCGGAGCTCCATGTCGAGAACGATTACCTTCGTCAAAAGACGAGGATCAAGTGGGTTTTCGACGGTGACTAAACTCCAAGTTCTTCCATTCTTCTATTCGTAAGAAGACTTCTTATCATTCTTCAGATCATGCGTCCTGATCTCTTAGTGGCTTCCCTCCACTCCAAGGGAAAGTCAAGGAGATCATCCTTTCTCATGGCTAAAGCTTACGATCGCATGTCCTAGTTTTTCATCATCAAAGTACTAAGGGCTTTTAGGTTTCTCGATCCCCTTATTGATATGATCTGGAGGCTCATTTCTAACTGTTGATTCTCTATTCTCATAAATGGATCAACCAATGGGTATTTCAAGGCACTTATGATAGCAAATCAGATCCATCGCTTTGGCATCCCTTTGGGCTGCCCTATCATCTCTTCCTTATCCTTCGCCGACGACATTATAATTTTCACGAATGGTAGTTGTAGCTCTGTCCGTCGCCTTGTGAGCCTCATTCAGCAGAAGTACGAGAGGTGTTCATACTGATAAAAGTTGTCTGAGGTTAGATCTTCATGGACTCAAACCTTTATCGGTTTCAAGCTAGCTTCCCTTCCCTTACCGTCGGTATTGTACTTTACGGAAGTCGTAAGCTCAACACCGTTTTCAACCTCCTGACTGATAAAGCCAGGGGGAAAAATCGTCAGGTGGAATGACTGGTTTTTATAAAGTCTGTGCTAAGCCTGAGAGAGTAGCATCAAATTCCACCTGACGATCTATGACTCCTCCTATCTTCCTCCTTCCGTTCTTCCCGTTCGCTGGTTTCGTCCTTTTTCTAGGGAACAAAGGACACAACGTTAATCGTCACCATTGGATTTCTAGGGACATCATTAGTCGTTCCAAAAGTGAAGGAGGTTTGGGCCTCAGAAATCCAAAGGATACCTGCATTGCCTTTGCCTGCAAGCTGTTGGTTTGGCGCGAATGACTTTTTATGGGAAACGTCCCTTCACGCCCAGTACCGTAGACTTCAGGCCACAAACTATTCCGAAGCCCCATCAGATGCAATCCATGAAAGCCTTTTCTAATTCACATGGAGTGGATCCGAATGGGACGACGGTCCTTTCTCGATTAAGGCAGCAGTTCAACACCGCGTGTGCTGTAGAGCTGGTGACACGCGGAACTTGGTTGTTGGTATTTATGGTGCTCGCGGAATAAGGCATTTTTTGAAGAGGTGCCTATGAATCCTACCTCCATTATTCGAAAGGTAAGGTATGTGTTCTTGTCGGATTTGGCTGTATTTTATATCTATTATGTAGTTTTTACAGATATGTTTATGTGGCGGGACTCTGTATTTATTATATTCTGATCCGTTTAAACACATTTTTTTCTAGTCGTAAAAATTGGAACCATTAACACATTTATTATAATCTTTTATTCTAGTAGTAAAAATGGGGTGCCTCTTAGGAATCTTTGTATATCGAGATTTCCAATCTTAGTTCTTTACCTCCACTTCTTGCGGAGCAATAATTCATCGAAATAGATCGATAGAATAAGAAATCAAAAATCTTTGGTTGATCAGGCGACACCCGGATTTGTACTGGGGATAAAGGATTTGCAGTCCCCCGCCTTACCACTTGGCCATGCCGCCAAATTCGATCCAAAATAAAATGGATAAAAAAATAGTAGTCATATTCTATTTTTTAATCTTGAATCCCATTGTACTTAATCAATCCTCAAAAACACATTTTTTATCTGGTTTCCATTATTTTCTTTCATTTATTATATCTCAAAATATACATCAGTTAATAATTTCCCTTCTCGTTTCTTTTCTATTGAGAGTCAAATTCTGGCGATAGACTCAAAGGATTTTTTTCGAAATCTGATCCGTTTAAGCACATTTTTTTATTTGGTTTTTGTTATGTATATATTTCTTTTCTATTGTGATGATATATATATATATATATATCTTCTTTTGAAAATAAAAGATTACACAGAAGATTTTCTTTCAACTAATTGCCCGTAGTGATATATCAGAGACTGAGAAACGGTTAGCTGCAAGGTATATTGAAGGACTACGGGTTCAAATTCAGAAGAATATGGTTAATATGTTTGATCTAAAACCAGTTGCTGAGGCGCATCAAAGAGCTCCTGCATGGGAGAAACAAAATAGATGGGGAAGTAGTTACTCGACTGCTAACAATCAAAGTAAGAATGTTGGTAGTAGTGCTTCAGCTCAAGGCGGGCTCGGGTCAGATCGAGGCGGGTTCAGGTCAATTTTTGAATGGATCGGGTCAACCCGTTTAATAAACGGGTCAAATTTCACCAACCCGAACCCAACCCGTTTGTAAACGGGTTGACCCGACCCGCGTAACTCGTTTATCTAATCGGATCGCGTCAGATTGACTCAATACAAAATAGACAATCATCAAATGGACCATAGGCATACAAATTACAAATATAAATAATACTACACTTAAAAGACAACTTGCAAGCAGTTTGATAGGAGATTCCCTGATGCGTTGGCACTTCGCAACATCTACGATCCTACTGCCAGCATGCATTGATGAAAAACAATGGTATTTCATTTCTCTTGCAATGTAAAAAAAAAAAATGGCGCATATATATTTGTCGGACAAGCTCTTTGCTTTCCACCATCTTGCATACAATTTCAAACTTAGTCCATACCTCAGAGGTAAGCTTTCTACGTCTCTTACCGATAATTGTTGCACCTTCTATTTTTATGTTTCCTATTTCGACTTCTTCCATATTGGCATCTCCAACTTGTTCTACTTGGCATCTCCAATTTCAAAAAGAATTGCACATTTTTCATACCTAAAGTTAAATGGGTTTTGGCGGGCCAATTTCGAGTTAGTGGGCCCAGCCTTAAACCCACCCATCTATAAACGGGTCAAATTCGGGTTTACCTACTAATTTCCATGCGGATTTCGAATCGTGTAGAAAATTGACAGCCTTTAGTATGAAGTGTTTTTAATTGCCAAGACTAAGAAGAGAACTATGGTCGCGAACTATAGCTATGACATCATTTCAGAGGAGGCTATTCAGAAGCTTAGAGTTAAGACAGATGAAAAGCATCCTCGACCTTACAAGCTAGCATGGTTGAAAGAAGAAGAGGTAAAAAAAAATTAAACGGGCTTCTAACGTTGTGAATACGGGGATAAAAGATTTCTCTACAATAGCTGCACCATTAACAGGATTAAGGAAAAAGAATTAGGTATTTGCGTGGGATGCAAAGTGTGAGCAAGCCTTTATAATTCTGAAAAGGAGATTGACGAGCGCTCATGTTTTGATTATTCCAAGTGGAACTTGCACACAACAACAATAGCCGTGTACTTCCAACACAAAACATTCGTCGCATGTGACGACGACGAACTTAGGGCAGTGCTAATGCAAAAGGATAAAATTGTGGCATATGCAAGTCGACATCTAAAGCCGCACAAAATGAATTACCCAACTCACGATTTGGAGAGTCGGCTGCAATCGCATTTGCTCATAAGATTTGAAAGCATTATTTGTTGAGAGTTAAATTTGAGTTATTTGTTGGAAAAGAATATCTCATAGAATCAGATTTGATATATTGTGTACCCTAAGCAGTCATGATGGGCCTAGTTGTCTTCGTTGAGTAAGGTAAACAAACGAGTCTCGAGGGCGTATGGTAGTTTGACAAAAATCGAGGTTTTCTCATTAGCCTTTTTGATCGTTGAAAGCAAGTTCGATTTGTCCATTCCTATTTTGTAATGGCATGTGATGGTTTTCACGTGTTAACTTGTTAGCTGCTGGATAGATTGGATGGTTGGTCATAACCGTAAAAACATGGGATCCAATCGCGTCACACAACGAGTTGATGAGGACCAACGTGAGATAAAAGGGTATAGCTTTCCATCTAAAGATAGATCTTGCCCCTTGCTTTATCAGCGACGGAATCGAAAAAAGCTTTGAGCTTACGATCAAGGTAGAGGACAACCTCCAAATAGAGGAGATTTTGCAACAAATCAAAACAAATACGAGCACCAATCAAAACAAAAGGGCACACCGATAAAGACAACAACCACCAAACTCCCAACAGATGCCTCGCCAGCCTGAACAAGGACTGGTCGCATCTACGGTATCATAATGGCAGACCTACCGACTAGCCTAAACACCCAACCAGACCAAGCACAAAAGCATGGAGAAAAGTTGCAGCAGCCTCAACCTGGGTGATGACAGCAACCACCAAAGCGAAAGCCCGCGAAACTACACACCGGCGGGCAAAATGAAAAGAAAACACCACCAAAGCAAGCAAGAGTGAAGCCAGCAACTCTCACAAACCAAAAAGAAGAAAACAAACAAAAACTCGAACAATGCCAAGGAAAGCAAGCACACTCAACGGTGCAAAACAACCAAAAGCAAGAGGACCCAACATCGAAAACCAAGGCCCAAATGCATATCAAGGGAGCAAAGAGTAAACTTAACAGTAAAATAAAAAGAAGAAAAACATAATGGAAAATAGGAGAAACCATAACATGTGCAATCACTCAAAAGAACTGGAAAATCAGAAACCACCACTTCCAAACCAGATGTCGCACCAGTCACCAACGAGGACGCATCCGATCAACCAAATCCTGCCTCTCCTCAATCTGGACCAAGCGAGTCGAGGCACGAAGACAACGAAACTCACACCCCCCGGAACCAAGCCCGACCACCAATAGTTGGTCGTGAAAAAGGAGCATATGGCGCACCGATGGACGACGCTTAAGAGGGAGTGTCATGCCACCATCTGTAAAGAATTAAATGAAGTTATCTAACCTTTTTTCTGAGTACATCAGCTAAATATATAATGGATATATTGTTTTCAATGTTTATAAGCATTACGAGATATTCTTTACCAATGTTTATTATAAGTGTTGATAATATAACAAATTATTACCCAGTCGATATCCATAATCATGGTAACAAAACGGAGTATCAATTAACAATAAGAGATAAGCTCAATAGCTACATTTAATACATAGTTTACATCCATAAAACTGTCAAACTTGAACAATAAAAATACAAGATACGGTTCACAGTTAAATTCTACACTGAAACACGGAACTTTGATCATATAACAAAAGTCTCCATCTAAAATTTATTTGGCCACCAATACTAACATACATCACCTAATCGATATACACAGATGTCATGTCTAATGTATAATTGCCATGTTGTGGTATAACAATCTATTTTGTTTCGTACCATATCGTTATTGTTATGACAGTTATATCAACATGATATGGCATTATATGGTGATTTGACAATATATGGTCGGTAACTAAAAGTAATCAAGACAAGAAGTGGAAGGCCTGCACCTTGCTTTTTTGCATGTCTTGAGCGTTGGCCACTTTCGCTTTTAGCAAATATTGTGGCTGTTGAAAGTTACTATTAGAATGACATCAAAACCATACATCCAATTTTGAGAAAACATCATAAATTCATCGCAATTTATTTATTTTATTTTATTTTATTGAAAAGAAAGAAAAAACTAAAGCATTTCCCAAAACGCTTCATGCATATATTGATGGTCTACCATAAAATATTTGTAAAAAAAATTATTTAACTAGAGTCTACCATAAAATATTTGTAAAAATGTGCGATCTTTCCCAAAAGAAACTGAAGCATACTTTTCAAAGAATTTATTCATGGTGCCTTTTTGCGCTTTTTAGAAGCTTTGTGTTAACCATGATTTGAAATATAAAAAAACAAAGAGGTGATGCCTAGCTCTTTTTTGTGTACAGGCGCGCGCTTAAACATGCATTGACTATACCAATAGGAATTGCATTATATAACAACCCTTTACTGTAATAACATAAAAAGTACATATGGGACCTGTAAAGTGGTAACATCCCCATGACAGACTCTATGTGGTAACAAACGTTAATAAATGGAAGGACATGAAGAATATATATTTCCCATTGAAAGGTCAGGTCAACAGAGTTGATTCAATAAACCCAAACGCTTCATGCATAATGGTCAGACCTTGACCCATGTCCAACTAGGTGGTCGGACAGGGGGCCAGGCCCGCCCCCCATAGTTAGTAGCATGTGCTGCTGCTATGTTACGGCAGCACATTGCTGCTTAAGGTAGCAGTTTCTGCTGCTGCCGTACGGCAGTAGGGTTGCTACCTCGCTGCAAAAGCCGGGGTTCGCTTGCTGAAGCAGCCAGCAATCCCGGCGTTTATCTCCCCTTGGGTACAAGCTTGATTTAAAAATTTAGTTGAATAGGAGCTTAATTTAATTTATCCTGCACCACGCTGTAAAAGCTTCAACCAACTTACATTCTTTGTTCCTCAAATTGACTGTTTTTCATAACAAGACAGCAGGTATAAAAATTAACGTGCTTTGGATATTCAGCCATCTTAGATTTGTAACTGAAACCCACAGTTGTGGAAAAGCATGGGGTCTATATAATTTAATTAATTAATAATAAGTATACCACGTGCTCAGCTGCTTCCACTAATCATCCGTGGTGTAAACCTTCCCACTTATATTCCCTGTCAACCCAGTTCCTTATTTAGCTCATTTATTCTAAGCAATTTTTATTCTAATCCACATTTTTAACAAGTTAATCCACCATTTTACTTTAATAAGTTAATCCACAACTATTTTGTAAGTTAATCCACGAGTGGATTAACTTACAGATTTCACCCTATTATATATCTAACAATCGATTTTGTGCTTCTTATTTCACAATTCTGCATTATTTCACAATTTCCATATCA
Source organism: Allium sativum (assembly GCA_030737875.1). Taxonomy (NCBI): domain Eukaryota; kingdom Viridiplantae; phylum Streptophyta; class Magnoliopsida; order Asparagales; family Amaryllidaceae; genus Allium; species Allium sativum. Next base: position 82,138,055 of record CM060914.1, read on the forward strand.
GATTAATAATTATAATCCAACTAGCCTAAAATCAAGATCTCATACCAGATTAACTATGTGAAAAAAAAAATACATATTATATCGTAATGTGACATAGATAACATACAAATCTACTGTATGCAACATGTTTCTTATATAAATTATACCGACATGTCAATTTATAAGATTTTCATTTGGTAATCAAGTTATCTTGTTGTATATGTTAACCTGTGCAACCACTCATACTAGTCATTCATACATACTAGTATACGTATGCATAAAAATCCAAATGACGTGGTAAGGGACAAACAAGAAATCCTTACTATAAATGAACAGATAATGGAGCAAAACATCAATAGGTTCATCAAAAATGAAGCTAACAATAAACAAGTCCCTTTAACAATTTAAGTACCTACAGCCTATTACTTTTACTCAGGAAAACATGTAAGTCATATAGACAAGTCATATATATTTCCAGAATTACACAAACATAGGATTAAAAGTCATATGTGCTTTTTAAGTTCTAATAATCATGGGATTAAAATGTTTCTTGATATCCAAATGAACATACAAGCCACATTAATCTGACTTTTAACCTCAACACAAATAAAGCAATACATAAAACATAATACTCTTAACCAAGCCTTTTGAATAACACTTTGAAACAAGCAATCTATCGTCTGACATTTTTTTCAATAACACTTTAAATACTAAGAAAGATATCTATATTTGAAACAAGCAACGTATCTTCTGAATTATTATTTTTAAAAACAAGCAATGTATCTTCTGAAATATCATTCTTCCACTTCTTAAATAACAAGCAATGTATTTTTCTTAGGCATTGGATTGGGGACACTTGTCATTCATCCGGATCTCCTTAGGGCTTCTTTACGCCTATAAATACACCATCATATGGCGATTTTAGGAGATCTTCTCGATTCGACCATTTCCAACTCTTATCTTCCACCATTACAAAGGACTTTTTGGCCACTCCAACACTTGGCCTCCATTACAACGAAGCAAGGACATTGCTCATCACTTTAACACGAGGAATTCGTGTATAAATTCATTCCCTAATCTCCTCTTCTTCATTGTAAACACGAGGATTTCGTGTATAAACTGCAAGCAAACAACATTGTAATAACCTCTTAGGATTTAAGAAACTATAAAGTGGACGTAGGCTTGGTTTGAGCCGAACCACTATAAAAATCTCGTGTGTCTCCTCTTATTTTACTGATTTTTCTGCATTAATCTGTGATTGTGAGGTTTTCACATAGCATTTGGGTGTTAGTGCCAATTTTTGGTCTAACACGATGAAAGGGTAAGATTTACAGATTTCGGTAAAGAAACAAAAGGCCACTGAGCAAATAGCTAAATCATTGAGCACACACAATAAAAATATTATACTAAGAAATCCAAGACCATTTTGACTGACCTGAGGGATGACTAGTGGAATGACTGACTCCAATTCCTTTGTGCAAGTAAATACCCGAATGCAACTTACCGAAATAAGCAATTTCAGAAACTGGCCCAAAAAACCGATAGTAAAGCCAGAAAATTGCATGTGTATGAAGATAATTCCATTCTGGATCCCATGCATTGCAAAACATGGCAATGATAACCTCCTACTAGAAGAGGGAAATGCCCAGCCAAATATTGAAAGAGCTCAATGATTTCTCTTTAGTTCATCTCGATAAAATGATTCACAAAGAGCACCTAATCATAAATGTTACGAACAAGTCATAAATTTAACAATCTTACACCGTAAGGATTAACTATTATGGGTTATAAAAGTATTTAAAGTAATAACCTAAACAATGGAGTATCTGGAATGTGAAAATTAAGCTTTCAATGATTCATGAGTACTGAAATCTCTCTTACCAAACAAAAACTAACAGAGGTTTTCTACATGATCATAGAATATCCAAAATACCATTATCATCACATGGTGAAACATAAACCAATAATTATAGCATTCCCCTATGCACAACAAAGTTGAACTAATTTGTTAAGCGAGCAACAAATTCTGAAATTTTTAAAGTAGTATCTTGAGTGAAAAGTTTTGCTAAATTCATCCCATCAGTTCGCAGTTTGATTTATAGTCAACAGATCGCCTAGTGTAGTTACTTTTTCGGTCTGAGTGCAGAATTAATTTCAAATATGAAATGTCGAGAATGTCTACAGTGCCAGAAAAAAGCAGCAAGCAAGAATGCCACAGTACTTAAGTGCACAGGTCAAAAAAATATTAAATGTGAAAAAAACGTTTCAGTTAATATAAACGGGCTTGAAAAGATTAATTAAAAGTAAAGAAAAACCTTAGATCATCACACTATAATTTCATTTGAAAACAATAGAATCCAGAAAACCACTTGAATTAGGCCATAGAAGAAAGGCCATGTGGTAAAAAGAAGGCGGATTAATTCTTTCAGCAAAATCAATCAAGATAGCAAATACCTTCCAACTATGAACACATTACTTGCAACCATTCTCTTAGCGCTAGCCTTCGCTTTCTATGTTAAGGCAGACAGTCAATCAGATTCCACTACATTAAGCTGTTAAAAATTATTTTCTTAGCAAAGCTAATGACAAAAAATATTAGTCTCACTCAAAGAGCCTTACTGAGCAATCGTACAATGGAAGCGTATGATTTACAGACTTGGGTAGAAAAACAGAATGCCACTGAGCAAATAGCTGGGTCATTTTGTACAATACAAATATTATGCTAAGAAATCCAAGACCATTTTGACTGACCTGAGGGATGACTGGTGGAAAGACAGACGGAAATTCCTTTGTGCAAGTAAATGGCCGAATGCAACTTACCAAAATAAGCAATTCCAGAAACTGGCCCAAAAAAACCGATAATGAAACCAGAAAATTGCATGTGCACGAACATAATTCCATTTTGGATCCCATGCTTTGCAAAACCTGGCAATGATTACTCCAACTGGAAGAGGAAATGCCCAACCAAATATTGAAAGAGCTTAATGATTTCTCTTTAGTTCATCTGGATAAAATGATTCACAAAGAGCACCTGATCATAAAGGTTACATGCAAGTCATAAATCTAGCTATCTCACATCATAAGGAGTATCTGGAGATTAGGCTTGCAATGATTCATGAGTATTGAAATCTCTCTCTTACCAAACTGAAACTAACAGAGTGATTAATTGGCATAGGAGTGTTTCCCTATTACAGAGATCACGAGTACAATGGGATTCGCGGAAACCAACTATCATCGTTATTGAAAATCTGAAGGACCGTTTTGAATTCGAAAGAAATTCTAATGTTATTGATAAATTCTAATCTGAAGGATCCGTTTTGAAACGTGAATCACAAACTATAAAGAAGAGGAGAAATGAAATCTTCTTTTATCAAGCCAAAGAAAACATAAAGGCTGAGAGAAAGAAAAATTAGAGCTGAATATCTATAACTTAAAATGAAGGAACTTTTTTTTGCATATACATATATTAAATCTTGAATACAAGGCTTAAATCACACGGAATAATAAGAATTTAAAACCAGCATCAAAAATATTATATTCGGAAAGAAGTGAAGATGTCCAGAGTATCCGAAGAAAAGATATACAGAAAAAAAAATCCCGGATAATTCTCTAGTACAAAAGTGGTGATTCGTTGAGGGCATGGAGAAGAATGGCCTATCGCGAAAAGGAATATATGAGCCATTGTTGAAGTCCCTTCAATCGCCATCAATGTCGAGCGTAGTCTATTTTTCTTAGCCGCCTGAGAGAAACCCTACAGAATTAAAAACATATGCTGCCGTATACGGTGATTGGAGTAGTAAGCGTGACAAAAGAAACAATTCCAAAAGTACAAAACATTCTGACTGTCAATAAATTATTTATAGATTTACCTGCCACTGTAACACTTATTTAAGTTTTAAACAATAATCATTGTGATATCAATAAAAATATTATGCTAAGGAATTTTATCAACACTGCTTAGAAAACAATTTATCAATAAAAATATTATGCTTAGAAAACAATTTATCAATAAAAATATTATGCTAAGGAATCCAAGAATATTTTGACTGACCTAAAGGATGACAGGTGGAAAGACAAACACCAATTCATGTGTGCAAGTAAATAGCCGAACACAACTTACCAAAATAAGCAATTCCAGAAATAGGCCCAAAAAACCGATAATAAGACTAGAAAATTACATGAGTGTATGAAGGCAATTCCTTAACTAATAGGTTAAAAAAGTAATAATGAAAACAATGGAGTATCTGGAGATTAGGCTTTCAATGATTCATGAGTATTGAAACTCTTTTACCAAACTGAAACTAACAGAGTGATTATTTGGTATAAGAGCATTTCCCTATTTCAGAGATCACGAGTAACTTGATTGTTCTAACCCTACGCTCAAAAATCTTTCAAATGTGTGGGATGTATACATTGCATTTTGTTCAATATATCGATTAGGCTGCTTAAGCGGGAAAATATCTAAATTAATGGAGACACGTCCTCGTCCCATTCAAAAACTTAGTTGTATTTGTTTTCTAAATTCTGTACATATCTACAACACTGCTTATTATATACATCTTATGAGAGCACATTCATTTTAGTTCAGTGTCAGTAGGCTTTACTGTACAATATTTACTTCATGAGTATTTGTTGGGTTGGAGTCTTAACATTTTGAAACTCTTTGGACTGATTTGAAGCCAAAACAACAAAGGTATATTAATTGTTAGGCCATCCATTCCATGTCAGTTAAAGAAGTAAATGGTGTTATAACTTTGAATTGTTAGATTATTTCTTGAAAGGCCAAACACACAGTCAATGTTGAAATTTACTACTATTATTGTTCAAAGATTAATTGACCGGCGACCACTATGAAAAATCGGTGCAGAAACTTCTTGAAGTCATTACTAGGGTTTAATCACCACTTAGGAATGATAATTTGGAGGCCACTCAAAATCAAGATATTGGGATTGAACTTGCCAATCGATGCATAACTTTTCGAGCACAACCAATACTGTTCTCATTATGAACTGAACTGATAGTGCTTTCACTCAAAACATAGCTCTGGATTGCTTTTTGAGAACATATATTTTCTTTATGATGATTAATTATTAGATCAAATGTAACTTAAAAGCCCCAAGCCTAAACACTATTTATCATCTCTTACTTTCTCTGCTCTCCCAAATTCCAATGCAATGGTCAATTTTTTAAGCAAGAAGACAATCTTCATATAGGAAAGTTCACTTCAGTTGATAAAATCAAGCTGTGAAGTTAAAATCCTAGGTCGCGAAAACTTTAATTCAAGAAGAAAAATCAAACTCAAAATAATCCTATTTTTTAGTATTACTGAAACAAGGAAATTCAGGCTGTTATTTCACAGTCTTTCAGCTAAAGAAAGGAGAAAAGAAATTATTCTCTTAGCGCTAGCACTCGCTTATTTAGGTTTGTTACAGAACACTCCGACTGTTAATAGATAATTTACATATTTATCTTCCGTTGCAACGCTTATTTAAGTTTCAAACTATAATCATTGTGTTGTACAGCTCACGTAGAAAACAGCTATTTTAACCAATGCTTTTCCAGGTGTCCTGACACATTTTTAAAGCTGACGGCATAGGATATTTATGCAAAAGCTTCAAAAAGAAGCTCAAAATTGATGCTATCATAATAACAACAACACCTGCCAGAGCAACAGTGATATCCACAAATAAACCACTATAAATACCCCATCAATTTAAATTTGAGAAAACAGAAGCTAGAGAGCACATACCCTCCAACCATGAACGCATTACTTGCAACCATTCTCTTAGAGCTAGCACTCACTTTCTATGTTAAGGCAGATAGTCAATCAGATTCCACTACATTAAGCTGCAACCATGAGTTCTGTTCCTCACGGGCCGTGAGATAAACTTGTTGATCCATGTTGTCCCTGAGTGAGAAGGGTTAAGAAAACGGCAGTCACTTCTGCTGATATCAAGCTGCTAGCGAGTGTGGGAAGGCTGTAACCACCAGTTTCACTAATCTTAAGGATGAAAGAAGGAAAATTTTGATCTGAAGGAAGAAGAAAAGAAATTATTTTCTTAGCAAAGCTAATGATAAAAAATATTTTGTCCTATTCAAAGAGCGTTACTGAGCAATCATAGAAGTAACAACGTATGATTTACAGACTTGGGTAGAAAAACAAAAGGTCGTTGAGCAAATAGCTTTATCATTGAGCACGATAAAATTATCATGTTTGGAAATCCAAGATCATTTTGACTGACCTGAGGGATGACTGGTGGGAAGTCAGAGACTCCAATTCCTTGGTGCAAGCAAATGGCCGAGTGCATCTTATCAAAACAAGCAATTCCAGAAACTAGCCCCAAAAAAACCTATAATAAAAGCAGAAAATTGCACGAATGTACGAAGATGATTCCATTTTGAATCCCATGCTATGCAAAATCTGGCAAAGGTTACGCCTCCTGGAAGAGAAAATGCCTAGCCAAATATTAGAAGAGCTCAATGATTTCTCTTTTAGTTCAACTGGATAAAATGATTCACCAAGAGCACCTGATCAAAAATGTCACATACAAGTCATAAATTTAACTTTCCCACATCATAAGGATTAACTAATATGGGTTAAGAACTAATAATAAACAATGGAGTATCTGGAGATTAGGCTTACAACGATTCGTGAGTATTGAAATCTCTCTTAACTGAAACTAATACAGTGATTAATTCGAATAAGAGCATTTCCCTACTTCAGAGATCATGAGTTGGTGGAAACCAGCAACCATAGATATTGAAAATCTGAATGATCTGTTTTTAATTTGAAATAAATTTTAATTTTACTGATGGTTATTATAGAGAGGGAGGTGACAGAAGAAATTCTAATCTGAAGGAGCCGTTTTGAAACGTGAATTACGAATCATAAAGGAGAGGAGAAACGAAATCTTCTTTTATTGAGCCAAAGATTGCCTGGAATATTTGTTTACACTTCAATGATCATGATTTTCAAACATCAACCGTAGACTAAAATCTAACATACACGCACAAGTGGGCGTGCACGAACATATATAGATGCGCACACACATATATACATACATGTAAACACACGTTTATGTAGAGAGAGAGATAATTATTCAAATTCATTAAAAAAGGTTTTATGGGGAAACAGAGGTTTTTACATGATGACAGAATAACCAAAATACCATTCTCATCACATAGTCAAACATAAACCAAAAATTATAGCATTCTCCTATGCACAATGAATTTGAACTAATTTGTTTAGCTAGCAACAAATTCTGAAAATTCAAAGGTATTTTTTTTTTTTTTTTTGAATGCTGAAACATAAATTTTTGAGCTGTTCATCATCATGAATAGTTAATAAAAAAATATTAGGAGCAAATATAGATGCTGAACAGACTAATTTAATGTTGGAAAGCAAGCCAGTTGACACGGGGAGAAACGTCCACCAATAGCCTTAAGTCCAAATCGCCGGTCATTTATTTCTTGTTGCTCTTGCAAACAATAGTCGTCGAAGATGTTAACAGCAGATGGAGAAAATGATGATGCAGGCAAATATACTTGAAGATGGTCAAAATATAAAAGGTTAACATTCAAATTAAACTAGATCGAATAATAAACAAAGGCTGCAAACTATGATTATCTACTGTATGTTGTTGCTTGCCTCCCTTGAACAGTTTAACAGAAGTAACCTATATAAATGAGGCATTGCCCCGGTCTGGACTGAAGGCTTTAAGGTAAAGCAGAGGTGAGCCTAAGACCGTACTAGGGGAATTGCCTTTCAGTTTCTTTATTACTAAGTAAGGCAAAAGCATCAGTTTAACCAAGCCCAATGCCTCGGTACCAACTGAGACCAATATATCTGTACAGACTGATGTCTTGCATTGGTACAGATTGGAGAAATCACACGCTTATGTCTTGCCTTAGTACTATGTCTTGGTACTACTTCTTAGTACAGCCTGATGTTCCTTTATATAGACTTAGTTCACAAAAAAATTAACATTTAATATCATTAGCTATGGACAATAATATATTCGTCCATTGTCTTTATGCTTCTATGCAATGGCGGAAGTATCGTATTTTAAATAATTACTAAAATATTTAACAGGAAAGATGGCACTTCGAGTTGGAGCACAATTTTGATGGGGAAACAAAGAAAATGAAGCATTTATACGATGTACCGTGAACTTCTTCTTAGTATATTGGTTGCAGTTATATTATGATTTGAGATTATCATTGAATCTTGTTATTTTTTTCTTGCATATTTAGAATTGTGATGATAACTAAATTATATGTTTTATTTGATTCATTTCTTCATTGAAATTTGTCTAAGTTTAAATTAAATTGCCAGATGAGTTACATTTTAGCCATCATGACGCAATAGTTGTGTCCACATATATTTATTTTCATACAATGCAATGGAACTGTCACAGATGTCAAATGCTTACAAACAACAATAAAGAATGGGGGAGAAATAAGAAATTTATTTTCAACAAGTTAACTTGTTTGAACTTTTAAACTTAAAAAATATGCAATATGAAAACGCAAAAATGTCAAATTGTAAGATGACACACCCAGATTGATTTAAAAATTCATTATGCATAGGCTAAGCAATCATTCATTTTATGGAAGTACAAAATATCATATCTAAAAACAAATTGTTTAGACAAAGTGAACTATAAAATTAATGTCTTACCATGCATAGTCCGAAATGATTTTTTTTTTGAATCTCATCATTGTATTCTTCAAAACCTGCTACTAGTAGTCGATGACGACCGAATAGTACCACACACCGAAGATGTAAAAGGCAGGCCAAGATCGATTATGTGTAACCCTAGCCATTGAGGTAGTGCGTTAGAAGATAAGCTAGAGTTACAAATTTGAAGCGGCTTGGTGATGCTTTTGGAAGGAAAGTAAACGACGAAGTTGGGTACATCTAATCATTGAGGCGGCATGAAAATTCAAAGGTACGTTTCCAGGTCTGAGTGCAAAATCAATTTCAAATATGAAATGTCGGGAATGTCTACACAGTGCCAAAAAAACATAAGCAATCAAGGAATGTCGCAGTATTTACAATTAAGTGCACAGGTCAAACAAATATTAAATGTGAAAAATACATTTACAGTTATTGTAAACAGGCTTCAAAAGATGAATTAGAAGTAAAGACAAACCTTAGATCACACCGTAATTTCACTTGAAAACAATGGGATCCAGAAATCCACTTGAATTAAGCCATAGAAGAAGAAGGGTCATGTGATAAATAGGAGGCGGATATATTCTTCAGCAAAACCCGCCGTTGATGGCGAGGGGTGAAGAACGTTCCGCCGTTGATGTCGACGGTTAAAGAATGACACCCGGGTGATGGAGAGTGTTATGGAAGCGATGCTTCATTGAATGTGTGGAGAAGAATGGCCCATCGCACCAAGGAATAGATGAGGGAGTCACTTGAATCGGCATCATGTCGGGCATAGTTTATTTTTCTACGCCACCTGAGAGAAACCCTAGAGAATTAAAAACATATGTCGTATACGGTGATGAGAGTAGTAAATGTAACAAAAGAAACTACTCCAAAATTACAGAACACTCCGACTGTTAATAGATAATTTACATATTTATCTTCGTTGCAATGATTATTTAAGTTTCAAACTATAATCATCGTGTTGTATAGCTCACGTAGAAAACAACCATTTTAACCAATGCTTTTCCAGGTGTCCTGAAACATTTTTAAAACTGACGGCCTATGACATTTATGCAAAAGCTTCAAAAAGAAGCTCAAAATTGATGCTATCATAACAACAACGCCACCTACCAGAGCAACCGTGATATCCACATATAAACCACTATAAATACCCCGTCAATTTAAAATTCGAGAAAAAACAAGCTAGAGAGAACTTACCCTCCAACCATGAACGCATTACTTGTAACCATTCTCTTAGCGCTAGCACTCGCTTTCTATGTTAAGGCAGACAGTCAATCAGATTCCACTACATTAAGCTGCATCTAGATTCGATGCATCTCTTGCACCATGAGTTCTGTTCCTCGCGGGCCATGAGATAAACTTGTTGATCCATGCTGTCCCGGAGTGAGAAGGGTTAAGAAAACGGCAGTCACTTCTGCTGATATCAAGCGGCTAGTGAGCGTGGGAAGGCTGCAACCACCAGTTTCACCGATCTTAAGGATGAAAGAAGGAAATTTTTGACCTGGAGGAAGAAGAAAAGAAATATCTTGTCCCACTCAAAGAGCGTTATTGAGCAATCATAGAAATAACGAAAGCGTATGATTTATAGACTAGGGTAGAAAAACAAAAGGACGCTGAGCAAATAGCTTTGTCATTGAGCACAATAAAATTATTATGTTCAAAAATCCAAGATAATTTCGACTGACCTGAGGGATGACTGGTGGGAAGTCAGAGACTCCAATTCCTTGGTGCAAGCAAATGGCCGAATGCAGATTATCAAAACAAGCAATTCCAGAAACTGGCCCCAAAAAAACCGATAATAAAAGCAGAAAATTGCACAAGTGTATGAAGATAATTCCATTTTGGATCCCATGCTATGCAAAACCTGACAATGGTTACGCCTCCTGGAAGAGAATGCCCAGCCAAATATTGGAAGAGCGCAATGATTTCTCTTTTAGTTCAACTGGATAAAATGATTCACCAAGAGCACCTGATCAAAAACGTTACATACAAGTCATAAATTTAACTTTCGCACATCATAACGATTAACTAATATGGGTTAAGAGGAGTATCTGGAGATTAGGCTTACGACGATTCATGAGTATTGAAACCTCTTTAACTGAAACTAACACAGTGATTATTTGGAATAAGAGCATTTCCCAACTACAGATATCATGAGTTCATGGGAAACAGCAATCATAGATATTGAAAATCTGAATGATCCATTTTTAATTTGAAAGAAATTTTAATTTTATTGATGGTTATTATAGAGAGGGAGGCGACAGAAGAAATTCTAATCTGAAGGATCCGTTTTGAAACGTGAATTACGAACCATAAAGGAGAGGAGAAATGAAGTCTTCTTTTATTGAGCCAAAGACTGCCAGAATATTTGTTTACACTTCAATGATCATGACTTTTAAACATAAACCATAGACTAAGATTTTACCATACACGCACAACTGGGCGTGCACGCACATATATAGACGCGCACACACATACTTACATACACGTAAATACACGTTTATGTAAAGAGAGATAATCATTCAAATTCGTAAAAAAAATAGTTTTATGGGGAAACCGAGGTTTTTACATGACGATAGAATAACCAAAAGACCATTGTCATCACATAGTGAAACATAAACCAAAAATTATAGCATTCTCCTATGCACAGTGAATTTGAACTAATTTGTTCAGCTAGCAACAAATTCTGAAAATTCAAAGGTTTTTTTTTTTATTTGAATGCTGACGCATAAATTTTTGAGTTGTTCATTATCATGAATGGTTAATAAAAATATTGGAGCAAATATAGATGCTGAATAGACTAATTTAATGCTGGAAAGCAAGCCAGTTGACACAAGGTAAAAACGTCCATGATGTGCACGTAAAAATGCACATTTATATTCACATATTTATTCTCGTTTAGTACTAATAAATGTCATATACGGGTATTTTAACATGTTTAAATAATAATTGAATTGATTTCAAAACATCATGCATTTATCATCATATAGGGGGAAAATGATCATTTTTGTGCTTATATTATTTTGAGAATGTTTACCTGGACATTTTTCATATTTTTACAGAAATTCGATGCATGCAGAAAAGGACTTCATAAAGATATATATGCATACAAAGGAAAAAAGGGAAAGAAATCAATGGAGAGGGAATCAATTCAAAAGGAGGAAATCAATGCCTTGCCAAAAATAAATGATGAAAGGGAAATCAATCAATGGAGAGGAAATCAGTTCAAACAGAGAATTAATGGAGGACTCAATTCGCTCTCCTTCCTTCTTTAGTGGAAACACAAAATTATGGCTTCATGAATCACTATTGCTAAAAGACAAAATGCAGCTTAAAGCGGGGGCATTCTGGGTAGCACGCAAAAAGTTAGTTTAGGGTTTTCCCTCATGTATAAATAACCCATGTATGATAACGTAAAGATCATCTTGAATTTTATTTTTTTGAGTAGCTGAAATCAAAAACTCTATTTCTCTTCCATGGCTTTTTAGCCATCTTTTTTTTTTTTTTTTTTTGTAATCTCTCATTTTAATGTAATCTTAATCTGTTGTTTTTCATTTACATGTTATTTTATTTTTTGCATGTAGTGTAGCTTTATCAGTTAATATCTTTTCTTCATTACTTACTAGTAGTTCTTCAATGTTGAAATATATTTGTGTTGAAATATTAAAACAAATGAGGAGCTAAACCACTACAATTTAGGGGTGATGAAACTCTCTAATCACATAAATTCAATATAGTTTATTTTTCATGGTCTCTATTTGTGTTTATTAAAGAATGGATGTTTAGCGTATTTTGTTAATCATACTTGGTTTTGATGATCTATGCCTGTAACACCCCGTAATTTTATAACATTAAAATTCACAAATTAAAGTATACTTAATTTTTAGAAAAGAATTAAGTGAAATGGGTTGCGCAGAGAAATATATATATATTGATATATATATATATATATATATAAATTAAAAATTAAATAAATAAATATGCGAAAAAGTTCAAAACAGCGAATTGGGAGGGGGGAATGACCGAACCGGCCCATTTTTGAGGTCGACCCAAGCTCCGCTGGGTCGACTAGAGGTTAATCCAGGGTGTTTGGCTGTCGACCCGTGGGCCGATTCGCTCAAATGCAGATTTTGTATTTGGTTGGTTCTCATGGTTCACGGTTAATCTAATGGTCCTAAATAACTTCCTACACCTATAAATACATCCTAATGCTAACCCTAAACCTAATTAAAATTGAAACTAAAGCCGTTATGCCGTCGCCATGGAACTCAGTGTAGCCGCCACCAACTAAAGAGGAAGATAGCTAATCAATTCAACCTAATTCAAGCTTAGAGCTTCAACAACGAATCAACTAACGTCGCTACAACAATTCTGCATCAAGTTTGATCAATTGTTCATAATTCTTTAACCACGAAAGGCAAGTTCGATTTCTCTAATCAAGATAATTATTAAATTAAGTAAGATTAGATATAATTGTGGATTATATGGATATGATGTGAATTATTGACCGTATGATATGATTATGTTGTTAAATTGTGAAGTTATCATACATGTTTTAAAGTTATGATCTATGTTGTAATTCCATGATTGGCTTATGTATAATCAAATCATCATGTTGTTTAAATGCTAGTTTGGTTATGTTGATTCATATGATAGATCATATGTATGTATGCAAGTTTAGATGTTGATTTAGACATAAATCACATGCAAGTTAGTAAAGATTATGACATCTATTTTAGATCAAAAGTTAGGCTATGACATGTATGAGTTATATGCTAAATCTTTACATGCTAGTTTATATGTTTAGAGGTAAATTTACACCATTGTTATGTTGCATAAATCACATACGCAAGTTTATATAAAAATATGAGTTTGGAATATGAATCATGTTATGCAAGTTTATGGTTATTGCCTATGTAAATTTTGTGATGAAAATCTTATTCATAACATGCAGGATCATACCTTTTAGGCCTATGTTTAGATCTATGATTTTATGCAAGTTATGTGGTAAATTCTCATATGCAAGTTAGGCCTATTTTGTATGTTATGTGAATATGTGGTGTTTTTTCCTTTTTCATGTGTTAGACTATTTCTTAGTCTATCATATATTCTATGCGAACGGACGCCGCGGGGGTCATGGGAAAAATATTGATTATGTTAATAAATGTGAATTGGCATGTAATGGCCTTAAAAGAGGCATATATGTAAATTGAGATATTAATTGGCAAAGTGATATATGGACATAATTAATGTGAATTATGGTCATAAAGATAATTGGAATTTTATTAACATATTTGATTAGGAATAATTAATCCAAATATGGGATGAAAATATTGATTATGTTAATAAATGTGAATTGGCATGTAAATGAGGCATATAACGAATTTGAGATATTAATTAAGGTGAATTGCCTTAAAAGGCGAAAAATTTAATGAAGGCATTAATTGGAAAATTAATGTGTAGTAATGGACATAGTTTAATTATGGACATAGATTGATTTGAATTTGAATAGAGATATTAAATATTGAGAATTGGCACAAATGCCTAAAAAGGCATGAAATTAATTTGAGATGTAAATTGGTACAATTTATGTACCATAAATAGTGGACATAATTAAGGTGGCGTATTTATACATAAATAAATATGGAAATGATTAGTAATTTGAATAGGGAAAGTAATTCAAATATTGGGGGAAATTAATTATGTATAATTAATTGCCTAAGACACGAGGTTGGACTCATTTGTGGTGTAAGACTGCCCGGACCCGCCCGGCAAATCCAGCAGCCACAAATGGTAGCCCAATGTGAGAGGTCAAAGGCCCAAACTAAATGCGTAACAATTGTATGGACACGAGGTTAGGCTCGTTTGTGGTGTAAGACTGCCCGGACCCGCCCGGCAAATCCAGCAGCCACAAATGTCAGTCTAATGTGAGAGGTCCTACAGGGGTTACGATAGTAATAAATTAAGAAACACTTAACCAAAGTAAAACATGTGGTGGTACATGGGGGTTAAGTGGGTGCCTTGGGTGGCATGAGAAAATACGACTAGTAACACTTAACCAAAGTAAATATGTAGTGGGACATGAGGGGGTTAAGTGGGTGCCTTGGGTGGCATGAGGAATCTAGTGGGTGACATGTGGATGTCATGAGAAATACAATTAGAAAAATGGAGTAATTTGAATCTAAACAATTATGACATGTAATTCAAATTATTGGATAAAATAGGTATTGACGCCTATGAAGGGAAAGGTTTTAATTAATTGATTAATTAATTAAAAATGGACATGGTAAATGAAATGGACTACTTAACCAAATCTGATCCCTAGGGATTGTAAGAACTTAAGTTTAAGTTGGGGGTTAAGTAAACTGGGTTATACGGAATGAGTGGGTTAAGTAAATCTTGGGTAGGTGGGTAATATTAGTACATATAGGCCCACAAACTTAACCGTAAATTAATATGTCTGAACCAGTGAGAGGGTTAAGTAAATCTTGGGTAGGTGGGTAATATTTGTGTATATAGGCCCACAGACTTAACCAATACAACCTGTTAATTAAACAAAAGGGTGAGACTAGGTTAAATTAGAAAACACTTAACCAAATTTATACATGTAAGTGGACATGGGGTTAAGGGGGATGTATTAGAGGGGACCAAGCCTAGGTGGGAAGCTTGGTGGGGGCCCTTTTCAGTCCAGTAGCCCATTAAGTATCTTTGTGAGCTCGACCCAAGTCGAGGACGGGACATGCCTACTGGGCCTGATTGTTAGAGGCCAAAATGGGTTAGCGGTGGCAACGCAAGTCCAACGGGGTCATGTGTGTGCGTGGGCCCGGGCTGGTAGGTAAGACGTTGTTGCATCGTGTAGGTATAAGCCGTGCATCCTTAAGTTGTATTAGGTTGCCACTTTAGGGGAGTGATACACCCCACTGTGGGACTAGCACGGGTATCTACGAGTTAGGGAGCCGATCGAATGGGGCAGGGTAGTGGGTACATCTAGTGGAGATAGGAGCAGACGGCACCTATGTAGTCAGCTAGGGGTACACGAAGCTACCATTATTAATTAATCATTAAAGGGGTACACCTAGTGGAGATAGGAGCAGGCGGCACCTATGACGTCAGCTAGGAGTACATGGAATAACCATTGAAGGGGTACATCTAGTGGGGATAGTGGGTACATCTAGTAGTACACGAAGCTATCATCATTCTATTTAGTCAAGAGGGATCAAGTTTCTAGAGTGACTAGTATGGGTGCAATTAGTGTTAGTACAGTACGGTACAGTACGGTAGAGTATAGTAATTACCCTGTATTGATTAGGAAGCGCCTTTAACGTTATCTTTGCTCATCCTATTATTTTTGGTTGCTTGGTCTTGCCATTAATTCACAGTCATTTCCTTATTTACCAAGCTTATGTATTATCCTAGTTACTTTGATAATTATATTGTTGGAGTTATCGGACTTGCCAAACTTTATGTCTGACCCCCTTTGTTTCCACCTCTTTTCTTCCTTCCCTCCCCCCCCCCCCCCCCAGGTTCTTAGGGTGGTAAGCTTGATTTGGATCTCTTTGGGAGCACTTGGATTTGGATTGCTGAAGTAAAGCTCAACATAACTCTTTTATGGCTATTTATGGGATTATGCTTTTTATATTATGTACTCTGATTTTGTCAAGATGGATATTATGTACTTGACTTTAGTCTTTGGGTTTTGGTGATGTAACCAAACATATTTACCTTCCGTTGCAATAAATAAAGTTTTAAATTTTCAAGTACTATTTCATATCTGTCTTGTTGTGATTTTCTGTTCTATATTCACTTAAAACGCTCCATAGAAGTTAATGCATTCCCTTTGTGAGTGACATTAATGGACATGGGGTGTTACACGTGGTATCAGAGCTGAAGGTTACCAGAACAGATAAGATATTTTGAGAAACTATTTTTTAAAAGCATTTTTATAAAGAATACTTTCAAAAATATGTTTGTAGAAGAGTATTTTTGAAAGAAAGGTTTGTTTTAAAAAACATAATCCCCAAGAGCCATATATCCTTCCTTCGACTCTCCGTTTTGAATCTCTTCCTCTTTCTCTTTTTTGGATTTCCCCTCCGCGTATAGATGCTTTTTCTAAGATAAATAGGGACTTCCATACGAAGGACGAAAAACCACTTCAAGGGACTTAGACGTTTGACGGGCTAGAAGTTAGTTCAAGGAAGTGGAGGGCTTGTTGATACCTTTAAGGTAGACGATGGGAGGAAGGTTCAAATAGCTGTTGGTTAATGAAGGACGAAACCTCATCTTGGTGGAAGGTCACGAATGGGGAATGTGAACAAGAAGGCTAGTAGTTATCCTTTTGGAGAAATAGGACACCTTATTAGGATTCTCCAAAGAGGCAAGGGCAAAGTACAGGATCTTCTGGAGGGTAGTTATATTCCCTCACGGCTGGTATACCTGATAGGGGTAGGACCGTCCAGGTAGAAATTTGGTTTCCTTTATCATCCTGTTCGAACTTTTTTTGATTCTGGCGCTTCATACTCGTTAGTATCTGCTTCGTTAGTTGAAAACACTGCACCTAAATACTAGTCTAGTTAAGGATCTCATCCTAGTCTCAAATCTTTTTGGTGGTTCGGCTCATCCTTCAATGGTTTGTCGGGATTTGAGAGTGTCTATCTTGGACGTTGGATTTGAATGCAACGCCTTCGTCCTTGGTTTCACGGGCTATAGTTTGATTCTAGGGGTGGATTGGCTACCCAGGTGGGGTGCCATCCTAGATTGTGAAAGGAGGGTAGTTAGACTATTGATTTATTATGGAAAGACCCTCATATTTCTTGTGACCCTAGGGGTTCAGTGACGTTTAGCTGTCTAGAATCTCTTGACGTATCCAACGGTGATTTGGAATCTTTTCGTGTGGTCCGTGAGTATAGTGACATCTTCGATGAAGTGCGGGGTTTACCTAGAGGCACGAGGTATTCGTGTGTGCCTAGGGGATAATGCAAAGTCAGTTAGGTGATTAGTGATGGTTTTGAAGCAAGACTGGCGAGGACAGCCGAGTCGGTTAAGTGCCCAATTATTTGTTTTGCTAGTATCATCTCACGTAGACTGTCTGAAATTGGAGGAGGTATTCCTTGGGTGCTTGTCTGATATTGGTTTAGGCCTTTGGGGCTTGTGCTTGGGGGATATCGAGTTCGAATTGGATGGCTTGCGTGGGAGATGGATAGTTGCGATGAGTTCACATGGATAGTATCTCGATAGATTTTGTTGATGGATTACCAAGATTGAGGAAGGGTAATACGGGGATTTGGGTTATAGTAGATAGACCTACTAAGAGCGCCCATTTTATTCCCGTGAAGAGTAAGAGGACTGCTCTTTGGTTAGCTTCTATATACGTCCGAGAGATAGTTCGTTTGCATGGTGTTCCTTCTAGCATAGTAAGCGACCGCGATTCTATCTTCACTAGCGAATTTTGGAGGAGCTTACAAGAAGCGGTAGGGACTCAGTTATGTTTGAGCACCGCATATCATCCTCAGACGGACGACCAAACCGAGAGGGTGAATCGTATTCTAGAGGACCTTTTGAGGCTATGTATCCTAGACTTTGGGGGTACATGGGAAGAGCATCTTCCATTGGTGGAGTTCGCATATAATAATAGCTTTCAGTCTAGCATTGGCATGGCACCTTTCGAAGCTCTTTATGGACGACCTTGTCGTTCACCTACACGTTGGTGGGAATCTACGGATAAGATCTTACTTGGGCCCGATATGATTAGAGAGATTTCGGAGAAGATTGATTTGATTCGAAGAAGGATGAAGGCAGCGCAAGATAGGCAGAAATCTTATGCGGATAAGAGGAGTTGCCTGAGAGACTTAGTGGTGTACACGACGTATTCCATGTATCACATTTGAGGAAGTGCTTAAACGAGACCGCGGAGGTAGTGGAGCCGAGCTTGCTTAGAGAGGTGGAAATAAAGCGTGATGCGACGATTCGACGAGCTCCTACATGCATTCTTGGGTCGGAGATCAAGAAGGTGAGAAATCGAGAGGTCAGACTAGTCAAAGTACAATGGGGAGACGATGAGAGTAACGCTACTTGGGAGACGGAAGAGAAGATGCGTTCATTGTACCCTTTTCTTTTCGAGGGTATGTCTTTTAATTTCTCCTTTATCGCTTAGCTTGTGCTTATCTTATCTTTAGTATGTCCTCTCGCTAGTATCTTTGACCATCAGTTAGGGAAATCCTATGATTGAAGCATGTGTTTGAGACATGTTATGTATGATGGATGCAAAGTGGATGCAAGTGTTCGCTAGTGGTTGCTCGTGGATGCATATACACACACTATTAGGCACCAGATCGGCTCAGTCACTTCATATTGCATATTGCATATATATGGATGTATTTAGTAAAATGGATGTATAATGGTTGTATTATCATATGGTTGCTGCATTCGGGTGGATGGTTGTGCACGCATATAGAATTAATATGTATCATTAGGAATCTTTTGCATACATATTGGACGCATGGCACTATCATGAATTGCACTAAGGAGGTCGACTGAATCAGTAGACCGCCTAATTTTGCATTAGATATGGACATATACACACACTGTGCATATAAACATTAAAGCATTAGAAGTCTTTTAAGGATAATGGATGCTGGTGTTTGATGGTTGAGTAGATGGACGATTAGATGGTAGGATATACATTCTTCTTGACTTGGAGATTTCGGGGACGAAATCCTTTAAGGAGGGGAGAATGTAACACCCAGTAATTTTATAACATTAAAATTCACAAATTAAAGTATACTTAATTTTTAGAAAAGAATTAAGTGAAATGGGTTGCGCAGAGAAATATATATATATTGATATATATATAAAAAAAATAAAAATTAAATAAATAAATATGCGAAAAAGTTCAAAACAGCGAATTGGGAGGGGGGAATGACCGAACCGGCCCATTTTTGAGGTCGACCCGAGCCCCGCTGGGTCGACTAGGGGTTAATCCATGGTGTTTGGCTGTCAACCCATGGGCCGATTCGCTCAAATGCAGATTTTGCATTTGGTTGGTTCTCATGGTTCAGGGTTAATCTAATGGTCCTAAATAACTTCCTACACCTATAAATACATCCTAATGCTAACCCTAAACCTAATTAAAATTGAAACTAAAGCCGTTATGCCATCGTCATGGAACTCAGTGTAGCCGCCGCCAACTAAAGAGGAAGATAGCTAATCAATTCAACCTAATTCAAGCTTAGAGCTTCAACAACGAATCAACTAACGTCGCTACAACAATTCTGCATCAAGTTTGATCAATTGTTCATAATTCTTTAACCACGAAAGGCATGTTCGATTTCTCTAATCAAGATAATTATTAAATTAAGTAAGATTAGATATAATTATGGATTATATGGATATGATGTGAATTATTGACCATATGATATGATTATGTTGTTAAATTGTGATGTTATCATACATGTTGTAAAGTTATGATCTATGTTGTAATTCTATGATTGGCTTATGTATAATCAAATCATCATGTTGTTTAAATGCTAGTTTGGTTATGTTGATTCATATGATAGATCATATGTATGTATGCAAGTTTAGATGTTGATTTAGACATAAATCACATGCAAGTTAGTAAAGATTATGACATCTATTTTAGATCAAAAGTTAGGCTATGACATGTATGAGTTATATGCTAAATCTTTACATGCTAGTTTATATATTTAGAGGTAAATTTACACCATTGTTATGTTGCATAAATCACATATGCAAGTTTATATAAAAATATGAGTTTGGAATATGAATCATGTTATGCAAGTTTGTGGTTATTGCCTATGTAAATTTTTTGATGAAAATCTTATTCATAACATGCAGGTTCATACCTTTTAGGCTTATGTTTAGATATATGATTTTATGCAAGTTATGTGGTAAATTCTCATATGCAAGTTAGGCCTATTTTGTATGTTATGTGAATATGTGGTGTTTTTCCCTTTTTCATGTGTTAGACTATTTCTTAGTCTATCATATATTCTATGTGAACGGACGCCGCGGGGGTCATGGGAAAAATATTGATTATGTTAATAAATGTGAATTGGCATGTAATAGCCTTAAAAGAGGCATATATGTAAATTGAGATATTAATTGGCAAAGTGATATATGGACATAATTAATGTGAATTATGGTCATAAAGATAATTGGAATTTTATTAACATATTTGATTAGGAATAATTAACCCAAATATGGGATGAAAATATTGATTATGTTAATAAATGTGAATTGGCATGTAAATGAGGCATATAACGAATTTGAGATATTAATTAAGGTGAATTGCCTTAAAAGGCGAAAAATTTAATGAAGGCATTAATTGGAAAATTAATGTGTAGTAATGGACATAGTTTAATTATGGACATAGATTAATTTGAATTTGAATAGAGATATTAAATATTGAGAATTGGCACAAATGCCTAAAGAGGCATGAAATTAATTTGAGATGTAAATTGGTACAATTTATGTACCATAAATAGTGGACATAATTAAGGTGGCATATTTATACATAAATAAATATGGAAATGATTTGTAATTTGAATAGGGAAAGTAATTCAAATATTGGGGGAAATTAATTATGTATAATTAATTGCCTAAGACACGAGGTTGGACTCATTTATGGTGTAAGACTGCCTGGACCCGCCCGGCAAATCCAGCAGCCACAAATGGTAGCCCAATGTGAGAGGTCAAAGGCCCAAACTAAATGCGTAACAATTGTATGGACACGAGATTAGGCTCGTTTGTGGTGTAAGACTGCCCGGACCCGCCCGGCAAATCCAGCAGCCACAAATGTCAGTCTAATGTGAGAGGTCCTATAGGGATTACGATAGTAATAAATTAAGAAACACTTAACCAAAGTAAAACATATGGTGGGACATGGGGGTTAAGTGGGTGCCTTGGGTGGCATGAGAAAATACGACTAGTAACACTTAACCAAAGTAAATATGTAGTGGGACATGAGGGGGTTAAGTGGGTGCCTTCGGTGCCATGAGGAATCTAGTGGGTGACATGTGGATGTCATGAGAAATACGATTAGAAAAATGGAGTAATTTGATTCTAAACAATTATGACATGTAATTCAAATTATTGGATAAAATAGGTATTGACACCTATGAAGGGAAAGGTTTTAATTAATTGATTAATTAATTAAAAATGGACATGGTAAATGAAATGGACTACTTAACCAAATCTGATCCCTAGGGATTGTAAGAACTTAAGTTTAAGTTGGGGGTTAAGTAAACTGGGTTATACGGAATGAGTGGGTTAAGTAAATCTTGGGTAGGTGGGTAATATTATTACATATAGGCCCACAAACTTAACCGTAAATTAATATGTCTGAACCAGTGAGAGGGTTAAGTAAATCTTGGGTAGGTGGGTAATATTTGTGTATATAGGCCCACAGACTTAACCAATACAACATGTTAATTAAACAAAAGGGTGAGACTAGGTTAAATTAGAAAACACTTAACCAAATTTATACATGTAAGTGGACATGGGGTTAAGTGGGATGTATTAGAGGGGACCAAGCCTAGGTGGGAAGCTTGGTGGGGGCCCTTTTCAGTCCAGTAGCCCATTAAGTATCTTTGTGAGCTCGACCCAAGTCGAGGATGGGACACGCCTACTGGGCCTGATTGTTAGAGGCCAAAATGGGTTAGCGGTGGCAACGTAAGTCCAACGGGGTCATGTGCGTGCGTGGGCCCGGGCTGGTAGGTAAGACGTTGTTGCATCGTGTAGGTATAAGCCGTGCATCCTTAAGTTGTATTGGGTTGCCACTTTAGGGGAGTGATACACCCCACTGTGGGACCAGCACGGGTATCTACGAGTTAGGGAGCCGATCGAATGGGGCAGGGTAGTGGGTACATCTAGTGGAGATAGGAGCAGACGGCACCTATGTAGTCAGCTAGGGGTACACGAAGCTATCATTATTAATTAATCATTAAAGGGGTACACCTAGTGGAGATAGGAGCAGGCGGCACCTATGACGTCAGCTAGGAGTACATGGAATTACCATCGAAGGGGTACATCTAGTGGGGATAGTGAGTACATCTAGTAGTACACGAAGCTAACATCATTCTATTTAGTCAAGAGGGATCAAGTTTCTAGAGTGACTAGTATGGGTGCAGTTAGTGTTAGTACAGTACGGTACAGTACGGTAGAGTATAGTAATTACCCTATATTGATTAGGAAGCGCCTTTAACGTTATCTTTGCTCATCCTATTATTTTTGGTTGCTTGGTCTTGCCATTAATTCACAGTCATTTCCTTATTTACCAAGCTTATGTCTTATCCTAGTTACTTTGATAATTATATTGTTGGAGTTATCGGACTTGCCAGACTTTATGTCTGACCCACTTTTTTTCCACCTCTTTTCTTCCTTCCCCCCCCCCCCCCTCCCCAGGTTCTTAGGGTGGGAAGCTTGATTTGGATCTCTTTGGGAGCACTTGGATTTGGATTGATGAAGTAAAGCTCAACATATCTCTTTTATGGCTATTTATGGGATTATGCTTTTTTATATTATGTACTCTGATTTTGTCAAGATGGCTATTATGTACTTGACTTTAGTCTTTGGGTTTTGGTGATGTAACCAAACATATTTACCTTCCGTTGCAATAAATAAAGTTTTAAATTTTCAAGTACTATTTCATATCTGTCTTGTTGTGATTTTCTGTTCTATATTCACTTAAAACGCTCCATAGAAGTTAATGCATTCCCTTTGTGAGTGACATTAATGAACATGGGGTGTTACAATGCCTCTAATTAATAGAGGATAGATCATGCTTGATCAAATGACACAAATAATTTACCTTTTCATCTATATATGATTTTGGCAACAAGAGGAAGTGTTAATCTACGTTTGATATTCTATTATACTAATTATTAGTAAATAGAGTATTCTTAAAAATTGATGTTGCTTTCAACTTGTTATTTTTTTATGAGAATTTAATAGTGAATTAGATTTATGTTATAGTTTGATGACTTATGTTATGCTAATTAATAGCATAAATATGTCATACTTATAATAAACACAAAATATAATCTCACTAATGACCAAACAAATAGAGAACATAATTTCATTATGTTGATTTGTGTGATTTAGAGAGTGAAAACATCTCTAAATTGCTCTTAACCAATAGTTTCATTCTCAACTTAGTCATTAATTTTGTTAAATTTTAGTTAACACATTTCACAGTTTGGTTTAATTTGATTGAATAGAATTTAAAATTATTCTTTCCCTGAGGATCGACTCGTATTCGCCACATACTAACAACTGTATGTCGTGCGCTTGCGTTTTATTTCAATATTCGCGACGATTTTCTAATTCATAGAATATTCGTCGTCGAACAAGTTTTTGGCGTTGTTGCCGGGGAAAAAAATATTTTTACTTTTATTCTTTGAATTACTTTTCTAGTTTGCTCATTTAAAAAAAAAAAATCTGTGCATTTGTGTGTTTGTTTTATTTGATCTTGTTTCAACTGCATTTGTGTGTGTTTTGTCTGTCCATTTTTGTTTGTTTGTTACTCCTTAAAAAAAAGTTGTGCTTTGTTCATTTTGTTCGTTTTTTATTTTGTGTGTGTTTGTGGTTGTCATATTTAGTTCTTCCTAAAAAAAATTAAAAAAATAATAATTAACACTTGCCTTGTGTTTTCAAATTCTTTCCTGTTTCATTTCATTAATTTCCTTCCACCTTCATCTCATTTATTTCTTTCCCCTTTCTATTCATTTTCAATTCTTACAAATAATAAAAATCTTCCCATTTTTTCTCTTTTATTTATATCCTTTCTTTGATTTCTTTCCAACTTTTATCCAAAAATCTTTCCTTTATTTACATATTAAAAAAATATTGCTTTCCTTTTCTTGTCCTCCCTCTTTAATATTCTTCTCTGCCTCTGTCTTATTTATTCACCACATTATCCATCTCCATACCCCTCACCTTCTTCCACAATTCAATACCAACAAAAGTCTACACACAAACCTTCTTCAAACAACTACATCCTTTACCTTACCAAGCCATACCACACTCCACAACAAATCCATCTTCCACCTCCTCTTTCCATCAACAACAGCCGCCTCTAGCACTTCAAAACCACCCAGTCCTCATCTTCCTCTGTCAAAGCTGTCACAAACCTTCACTCACCTCACAGTCACCATAACCCAAACTGTTCAAACGTTCAAGCCATTTTCACATCAGACCTTCCTTCATCTACCCAAATCTCTACAAGCAACCGAACCTTCCCATTCACGCCCAAAAAAAAAAGAACTAAGTTCTTAGTTGTTCAAATCCACTGCTTTGGTTTGATCAGTTGTTGTAATTGTGGTATATTTTATAGAAGAAAAAAAGGGGTGGCGTCTTTGTTTGGTGAACGCGTGAAACCACTGGGAACTTTTGTATTTTGATTTGGCTTGCGTGTATTTAGGATTCAGGGTATTTTGAATTTGGAAACTTTTGTTTTGAGTTTTCTTTAAACAGAAGTGTGGTTTGATCAGTGCGTTTTGTGTTTCGTGTTCTAGGCCTAATGGATTGAATTGACACGGTGGACTGCAAGACATGTTTTAATTGCTTGATGAGCGATGAATTTTGTTTTAGAGTAAAATTTGTTTTTGTTTAGTTCCAATCGCAATCTAATTTTTATTTAAGTTTAGATTAGTTTTTTTTTAGTTGAAGTTAGTCTTGTTTTTTAATTTTATTTTTAGACTAGTCATTTTGTTTGTTTAGTTTTCATTTTATTTCTTCCTTCCATTTTTTTTTTTTTTTTTTTTTTGCTTGTTTCTTTTCTCTCCTTCTCTTAAAAAAAAGGGGCCAACAAAAACGAAAGGATAGAATTCAATCAACAAACAAAGAAATTCAGCGAGCAAAGTCAAGCAAATTGCAGAAGTCAAATTGTTGGAGCGGTTGCACACCAAGTGGGGTGTGAACGCGCTAGCGCTACTCAGTTGCACTGGACGGACTACCGATCTAGGTGAGAATTTTCTAAACTCTACAGGGCTTGCTGCTGCTGCTTTATATATATATATATATATACATATATATATATACACACACACACACACAATTGCTTGTAAAGATTTTTGTGTAGGTGCTGCTGCGATTTGCTTGTAATTTTTTTAAATCTGCAATTTATTGTTCTGTAACTGATATTCTGTGACTGTTATGAGATTGTTCGTTCTGTGATTGATTAAAATATTCAAAAAAAAAAATGCATCCGTCTTTGTTTTTATTTTCTAAGGACTTTATTATATTTTGACAAACTGGTTTATTTCTAACGGATTATTTCTCTGTGTCTAGACTACGACAGAGTAATAACCGCTTATAAATATTACGGTGATTCGTAAATATTATATCGGTTGTTCCTCTGAAGGTACTTAACCTTCGGTCGCATTGCTTGGGTGATTCCTGGTGCACCGATAACTCATGCCCGTTAACTGGCTGAGAAATCTTTTGTTGAAATCAATCTAACCGTCATTATATAATTCCATAAAAATTGTAAATTGCATTAGGTTCATCCATCCTTAAAAAAAAGCCAGTAGTATTTCCCTTTTTGCACAAATTTAACTTTTCTCTCTTTTAAAAAAAAAATCCGCTTTGATCCTCTTCTCAAATTTGTTCTTTCTCCTTTTCTCATCCTCTTTGCGCGAGTGCATGCGCAGTTGGATCCGTGATCCTTCTACTAATCGTTTAGTCCGAACAAACGTTCCTTTCACCATGGTCAAAGAAAACGCCCCTCAAACTCTTATGGATAGATACTTCCCTAAGCGAGTTTCTATTCCTTCCTGCATTATATTGCCCACCAGAACGGGTAACCACTTCGAAATTCATTGTCAATTGCTAACAGTATAATTGGCAAACATGAAATCACATTTTATTTGTGGAAATGTTATTTCTCTGATTTATATTACTAAATTGCTTATTTTATTGTATACGATATAAAATTTGAAATGTAGATGGTACGTTTTACCGCAATTCTCCAATTTTAAAATTGTTACCATCTGATGGTGATCGTATAGAGTACAGTCGAATGATTGAAGGTTCAATCATAACAACACTAGTTTCAATTAACAAAATTAGTCGTTTTTAAACTTATTTTGCAAAACTGAATATTTGCAGTTTTCAAATCAGAAATATTTGCATTTCTATAAACTATAAATATGTAAAGTCTGGCTGGAAAAAAAAAGGGTGTTTTTATAGCAATTTTTTAGGTGGACAGTAGTGTATTTTGAAACTTAAAAGAGGGGTTTTACAAAAGCTTACTTTTTTACATATATCAAATAATGCATAACGAGCACAAGTATTGGGGTCATGCCCCCAAAGGTGGCATAGCTCAAAATTTAATAATTTTGCACACTCCACTTTTTAAATTGTGATAAAATTCAATTGCTTGTCGGTACATTGCTAAGCTGCGTATTAACCTATATTTATTTACCAAAAATAATAATATGTGGGTTTATTGACACAACCATCTTGCTTATAATGTGAATACAAGTACATTGAGGCTTCTTGACAATCAAGTGTTGGACCTAGTTCAAACCCCGACCAGCCCTGCTAAATATTTATGAATGGATTAAGGGCAACGACAAATAGTTGCAATGCTAGTTTTATTTATCTTTGCTCTATTTAAAAACACGCAAAATCTCACTCCCTAAATCATAGCTTAGAACTTCAAGTTAGTAATTGAAAGATCATAAAATAACAAGTTAAATATTTTCTGCTTCGGACTTGTAGACAAAACCATGATGACAAAGGTTACAACTGCTTTTCCAAATGTGATGTATATATAAGTGTATTTGTTATTTTAGAACAGGGATACTTCATACTACTATGCATAGAGACGAAGCCTTCACATGTTATTCGCTTCTTTAATGGTCGATTGCAAAATTTCCAAACTAAATACCAAAAGAGCACATGAAAATCTTCTAAATATGAAGAGAGAAGAAAATAAACACAGAGCCAAAAACTAAATCATAACACATGTATGGGACCCAAATGTATTTCAGAGTTTGGTTGGTCATGTAAAGTTTACTGTGTTGCATATTTCAGACAATAGCGTATAACTTTAATATTCATGCATGTACAGGAAGTTGAGAAGAGATACCTTTCTATTGATAAAGTTCATCAACTCTTTACCGCTTCCAGAATTAACACCTGCAATAGAGTTGAAGTAACTAATTTGTTCGCAAAAAAGGATAGAACAAAGAAAAAGAAAAATCAAATAAATCAATTTTTAGGCACAGTTCACAGAGCGCTCAAAATCTCCAGACTACATACCAAGGATGCACATGCGAAGTTTCTTTATATGAAAAGGAAAATAACGCATAGCAAAAAAAGGAAAAACATTAAAAAAAGTATACTTAAAGGGAAGTTAAGGCATATTACATAAACTACAGTATTATCATAAATCTTAGCGTGTTCCAGAATTCAAACAATAATGTATCACAGGTTTTGTAACTGAAATGTCAGTATTAGCAAATATCTGCTGAAGGCACTAAACTTTTCTTCACTTCAGCGTTAATATATGTACATGCAGTTAAAAAGAGATACACTAAACACAACAGTACCTCCCAATGTGTTGGCTGGATTTTAGTAATCACTAAGAAAATTCCACTACATTCTTAACATACAGGAAATTCACTTCAATCACTAAAATCAAGTTGGGAAGTTAAAAATCCTAGGTTGTGTAAACTTAAATTCAAGAAGAAAACCTGAATTCAAAATCGTCCTATTTTTTAGTATCATACAATCAATAATCTAAACATAACGAAAGAAGGAAATTCAGGTTTTTATCTCACAGTTTTTGACCTAGAGGAAGGAGAAAAGAAATTACTTTCTTTGCAAAGCTAATGACAAAAAATATTTGGTCTCACTCAAAGAGCCCCAGTGAGCAATCATAGAACTGATGAAAGTAGGGGTGAGCATTATTCGGTTAAACCAAATAAACCAACCAAACCAGTTTATTTTGGTCGGTTTGGTTCGGTTTTGAAATTAAATCGGTTTGTAATCGGCCCGAAAAAATATTAAGTTCGGTTACCGGTTTAACCAAATTAATCGAACTTTTACTATATCAATATTATAATGAATATTTTAGGTTAGTTTAGTTATTTAAGTAAATTTAATCATCACCTACGTGTCAAAATTAATATTAAAAAGCATAAAAATAATAAATAATGATAATCTAATCATATATTTATAATTTATTCCAAATTATAGTGAATATTCCAAACACTAAGGTGTAAACCATTTTTAATTCGGTTTAACCAGATAACCAACAGAACCAACCAAACTTAATTTGGTTGGTTTGGTTTAGTTTTAGTTTTTATTGGTTTTAGTCTGGTTTGAAAAATTTCATCATCGGAAAAACCAAAAAAACCAAACGCTCACCTCTAGATGAAAGGTTATGATTTACGGACTTGGGTAGAAAAAAAAGGTCACTGAGCAAATAGCTGGGTTATTGAACACAATTAAATTATTTTGCTGAGAAATCCAAGATCATTTTGACTGACCCGAGGGATGACTAGCGGAAAGACAGACCCCAATTCCTTTGTGCATGTAAATGGCCAAATGCAACTTACCAAAATAAACAATTCTAGAAACGGACCCAAAAAACCCGCTAATAAAGCCAGAAAATTGCATCAGCGTGTGAAGATAATTCCATTTTGGATCCCATGCTTTGCAAAACCTGGCAACGATAACTCCTACTGGAAGAGGAATTGCCTAGCCAAAGATTGAAAAAGCTTAATGATTTCTCTTTAGTTCATCTGGATAAAATGATTCACAAAGAGCACCTGATCATAAATTTTACATACAAGTCATAAATTTAACAATCTCACATCATAAGGATTAACTAATATGGGTTTAAAAAGTAATAATCAAAATAGTGGAGTATCAGGAGATTAGGTTTTCAATGAATCATGAGTATTGAAATCTCTCTTACCAAACTGAAACTAACAGACATAGGAGCATTTCCCTATTTCAGAGACCACGAATACAGTGAAATTCGTGGAAACCAACAATCATAGTTATTGAAAATCTGAAGGATCCGTTTTGAATTCGAAGAAAAAAAAATTATTGGTTATTATAGAGAGGGAGGTGACAGAATAAAGATATTCCAAACATTTTAAGATTTTGCATTCAAAACTTCCACTTATGTAACTAGCGATTAAAAATAAACTGAAGGTATAAAGGTTTTCTACGTATAAAAGTTTTCTACATCATGATAGAATAACTGAAATATCATTCTCATCACATAGCGAAACATAAACCAAAATACCATTCCAAATACGTTTCAGTTATTATAAACAGGCTTGAAAAGATTAACTAAAAGTAAAAACAAACCTTAGATGACTCTACAATTTCATTTGAAAACAATGGAATCCAGAAATCCGCTTGAATTGGGACATTGAAGAAGAAAGGGTCATGTGGTAAATAGAAGGCGGATTAATTCTTTCAGCAAAATCAGTCAACCCGCCATTGATGTCGAGGGGTGAAGAACGATCCGCTGTTGATGTCGAGGGGTGAAGAACGACCCGCTGTTGACGTCGAGGGGTGAAGAATGATGTCGCAGTTGACGTCAAGTGTTATGGAAGTGGTGATTCATTCAAGGTGTGGAGAAAAATGGCCCATCGCGACAAGGAATTCATTTCAATCACTAAAATCAAGTTGGAAAGTTGAAATCCAAGGTTATGAAAACCTAAATTCAAGAAGAAAAAACAAATTCAGAATCATCCTATTTTTTAGTATCTTACAATCAATAACCTAAACGTAATGAAAGAAGGAAATTTAGGTTGCTACTTCACTATTTTATACCTAAAGAAAGGAGAAAAGAAATTATTTTCTTAGCAAAAGCTAATGACAAAAAATAGTTTTTAGGGGGAAACCGTCTTTATATTTAAAATATTAAAATGACATAGAGCCGTAATTCAAAATCACACACACACACGCACGCGCGCGCACACAGAGAGAGAGAGAAACATGGTTTTATTTTTTCATTCCCAATCATTAAACCTTCAACATCTAGAAAGAATGAAATGTGTCTCATGTATAATTTGTAAGCCCTTCACAAGAACCCATGTTGTGGAATGAACGTGCAAACAAAGAATGTCCCCAAACCAGTAAAGAAAAAATAGAATGTATAAGAAAATTTAAATGCTGACAGAGAGAAAAGAAAGAGCAGAATATCTATAACTTAGAAGGAATCTTTTTTTTTTTGGCATATACATTTATTAAATCTTGAATTCAAGGCTTAAATTACAAGGAACAATAAGAATTTAAAACCTTGCATCAATAATATTATATTCTGAAAGGCGTGTGGATGTCAAAAGTACCCCAAGAAAAGGAACATTAAAAGAATATATATATATATATATATATATATATATATAACTCGGACATAGGTAATTCTCTAGTACATAACACCTTGTGAAAATGACTGAACCGTACCACTTTGATATGGAATATTTTTTTTACGCCATACGAAATCATTCTAAAGTAACTGTTATGCCAAAATTATCATTTGCTGGTATTCCAAACACTTCAAGATTTTTCATTTAAAACTTCCACATATGTGCGTACCAATTAGAAATAAATTGAAGGCGTAAAGGTTTTTACATGATGATAGAATAACCAAAATACCATTCTCATCACATAGTGAAACATAAACCAAAAATTATAGCATTCTCCTATGCACAATGAATTTGAACTAACTTGTTTAGCCAGCAACAGATTATGAAAATTCTAAGATACGTTTCCAAGTCTGAGTGCAAATTCAATTTCAAAAATCAAGAATGTCTACGCACTACAAAAAATATAAGCAATCAAGAATGTCGTGGTACTTACAATTAAGTGCACAGGTCAAACAAATATTAACTGTGAAAATGATTTCAGTTACTGTAAACAGGCTTCAAAAGATTAATTAGAAGTAAAGACAAACCTTAGATCACTCTGTAATTTCACTTGAAAACAATGGGATCCAGAAATCCACTTGAATTGGGCCATAGAAGAAGAAAGGGTCATGCGGTAAATATGAGGCGGATTAATTCTTCAGCAAAATCAGTCACCCCACCGTTGATGGCGAGGGGTGAAGAACGATCCGCTGTTGATGTCGACGGTTGTAGAATGACGCCCAGGTGATGGCGAGTGTTATGGAAGCGGTAGTTCGTTGAATGTGTGGAGAAGAATGGCCCACTGCACCAAGGAATAGACGAGGGAGTCACTTGAATCGCCCTCATGTCAAGCATAGTTTATTTTTCTGCGCCTCCTGAGGGAAACCCTAGAGAATTAAAAACAAATGTGGCTGTATACGGTGATGGGAGTAGTAAATGTGACAAAAGAAACTATACCAAAATTACAGAACACTCCGACTATTAATAGATTATTGCATATTTATCTGCCGTTGCAACGCTTATTTAAGTCTTAAACTATAATCGTTGTGTTGTATAGCTCGGGTAGAAAACAACTTATTTTTACCAATGCTTCTCCAGGTGTCCTGACACATCTTTAAAACTGACCGCCTACAACATTTATGCAAAAACTTCACAAAGAAGCTCAAAATTAATGCTATCATAATAACAACAAACACCACCTACCAGCACAACCGTGATATCCACATATAAACCACTATAAATACCTAGATAAACCTCAACCCAAACTCGTCAACTTAAAATTCAAGAAAAATCAAGCTAGAAAGCACATACCCTCCAACCATGAACACGCATTATTTGCAACCATTCTCTTAGCGCTAGCACTCGCTTTCTATGTTAAGGTAGACAGTCAATCAGATTCCACTACATTAAGCTGCATCCAAATTCAATGCATCTCTTGCACCATGAGTTCTGTACCTCGCGGGCCGTGAGATCAAACCTGTTGATCCATCCTGTCCCGAAGTGAGAAGGGTTAAGAAAACGACAGTCACTTCTGCTGATATCAAGCTGCTAGCGAGTGTGCGGAGGCAGCAACCACCAGTTTCACTGATCTTAAGGATGAAAGAAGGAAATTTTTAACCTGGAGGAAGAAGAAAAGAAATTATTTTCTTAGCAAAGCTAATGATAAAAATATTTTGTCCCACTCAAAGAGCATTATTGAGCAATCATAGGAGTAACGAAAGCGTATGATTTACAGACTTGGGTAGAAAAACAAAAGGTCACTGAGCAAATAGCTGGGTCATTGAGCACAACAAAAATATTATGTTCAGAAATCCAAGATCATTTTGACTGACCTGCAGGATGACTGGTGGGAAGACAGAGACTCCAATTCCTTGGTGCAAGCAAATGGCCGAATGTTGCTTATCAAAATAAGCTATTCCAGAAACTGGCCCCAAAAAAACCGATAATAAAAGCAGAAAATTGCATGAGTGTATGAAGATAATTCCATTTTGGATCCCATGCTATGCAAAATCTGGCAATGTCTACGCCTCCTGGAAGAGAAAATGGCCAGCCAAATATTGGAAGAGCTCAATGACTTCTCTTTTAGTTCGACTGGATAAAATGATTCACTAAGAGCACCTGATCAAAAATGTTACATACAAGTCATAAAGTTAACTTTCTCATATCATAAGGATTAATTAATATGGGTTAAGAAGTAATAATAATAAACAATGGAGTATCTGCAGATTAGGCTTTCAACGATTCATGAGTATTGAAATCTCTCTCAACTGAAACTAATAGAGTGATTATTTGGAATAAGAGCATTTCCTTACTTCAGAGATCATGAATACAGTGGGATTCGTGGAAACCAGCAATAATAGATATTGAAATTCTGAATGATCCGTTTTTAATTTGAAAGAAAATTTAATTTTGGTTATTATAGAGAGGGAGGTGACAGAAGAAATTCTAATATGAAGGATCCGTATTGAAACGTGAATTAAGAACCATAAAGGAGAGGAGAACTGAAATCTTCTTCTATTGAGCCAGAGATTGCCTGGAATATTTTTTTTATACTTCAGTGATCATGACTTTTAAACATAAACCATGGACTAAGATCGAACGGACACGCATAAGTGGGTGTGCACGCACATATATAGACGCACACACACATATTTACATACATGTACACACACGTTTACGTAGAGAGTGAGATAATTATTCAAATTCGTAAAAAAAAAATTAGTTCTATAGGGAAAACGTCTTTATATTTTAAATCTTAAAATTACATAGCCATAATCCAAAATCACACACATACACCCAATAATTAAACCTTTAACTACTAGGAAAAATGAAATGTGTCTCATGTATAATTTGTAAGCCCTTTACAAGAACCCATGTTGTGGAATGAATGTGCAAAGAAAGAATGTCCCCAAACCAATAAGAAAAAAATAGAACATATAAGAAAATTTAAATGCTGAGAGAGAAAAAAGAAAAAGCAGAATATCTACAACTTAAAATGAACCTTTCTTTGCATATACATTTATTACTTCAGAGATCATGAGTTCGTGGAAACCAACAATCATAGATATTGAACATCCGAACAATCCGTTTTTAATTTGAAAGAAATTTTAATTTTATTGATGTTTATTATAGAGAGGGAGGTGACAGAAGAAATTCTAGTCTGAAGGATCCGTTTTGAAACGTTAATTACGAACTATAAAGGAGAGGAGAAATGAAATCTTCTTTTATTGAGCCAAAGATTGCCTGGAATATTTGTTTACACTTCAATGATCATGACTTTTAAACATAAACCATAGACTAAGATCTAGCATACACGCACAAGTAGGCATGCACGCACATATATAGACGCACATACACATATTTACATACATGTAAACACACATTTATGTAGAGAGAGAGAGAGAGGTAATTATTCAAATTCGTAAAAAAAAAAGGTTTTATGGGGAAACCGAGTTTTTTACATGATGATAGAATAACCAAAATACCATTCTCATCACATAGTGAAACATAAAACAAAAATTATAGCATTTTCCTATGCACAATGAATTTGAACTAATTTGTTTAGCTAGCAACAAATTCTGAAAATTCAATTTTTTTTTTATTTTTTGAATGCTGAAGCATAATTTTTTGAGTTGTTCATTATCATGAATGGTTAATGATTTGTTTGAATCTCATTCATTGAATTCTTCAAAACCTGCTACTGGTAGTCGATGACGACTGAATAGTATCACACACTGAAGATGCAAAAGGCAGTCCAAGATTGATTATGTGTTACCCGAGCCATTGAGGTAGTGCTGTAGAAGATAAGCTAGAGTTTCAAATTTGAAGGGGTTGGTGATGCTTTTGGAAGGAAAGTAAACGATGAAGTTGGATACTTCTAATCATCGAGGCGGCATAAAAATTCAAAGGTACATTTCCAGGTCTGAATGCAAAATCAATTTCAAATATGAAATGTCAGGAATGTCTACGCAGTGCCAAAAAAACATAAGCAATCAAGAATGTCGCGGTACTTACAATTAAGTGCACAGGTCAAACGAATATTAAATGTGAAAAATACATTTTAGTTATTGTAAACAGGCTTCAAAAGATGAATTAGAAATAAAGACAAACCTTAGATCACTCCGTAATCTCACTTGAAAACAATGGGATCCAGAAATCCACTTGAATTAGGCAATAGAAGAAGAAAGGGTCATGTGGTAAATAGGAGGCAGATTAATTCTTCAGCAAAACCCACCGTTGATGGCGAGGGGTGAAGAACGGTCCGTTGTTGATGTCAACGGTTGAAGAATGACGTCCAGGTGATGGCGAGCGTTACGAAAGCGATGCTTCATTGAATGTGCGGAGAAGAATGGCCCATCGCACCAAGGAAAAGATGAGGGAGTCGCTTGAGTCGCCATCATGTCGGGCGTAGTTTATTTTTCTGCGCCGCCTGAGAGAAACCCTAGATAATTAAAAACATATGTGGTCGTATACGGTGATGGGAGTAGTAAATGTGAGAAAAGAAACTATTCCAAAATTAAGAACACTCTGACTGTTGATAGCTCACGTAGAAAACAACTTATTTTTTCCCATGCTTTTCCAAGTGTCCTAACACATTTTTAAAGCTGACGACCTATGAAATTTATGCAAATACTTCACAAATAAGCTCAAAATTAATGCTATCATAATAACAGCACCACCTACCAGAGCAACCATGATATCCACATATAAACCACTATAAATACCCCGTCAATTTAAAATTCGAGAAAAATCAAGCTAGAGAGCACATACCCTCCAACCATGAACACATTACTTGCAACCATTCTCTTAGCGCTAGCATTTGCTTTCTATGTTAAGGCAGACAGTCGATCAGATTCCACTACATTAAGCTGCATCCAAATTCGATGCATCTCTTGCACCACGATTTATGTTCCTCGCAGGTCGTGAGATCAAACCTGTTGATCCATCCTGTCCCGGAGTGAGAAGGGTTAAGAAAACGGCAGTCACTTCTGCTGATATCAAGCTGCTAGCAAGTGTGCAAAGGCTGCAACCACTAGTTTCACTGATCTTAAGGATGAAAGAAGGAAAAAAAATTCCCTGGAGGAAGAAGAAAAAAATTATTTTCTTAGAAAATCTAATGATAAAAAATATTTTGTCCCACTCAAAGAGCATTATTGAGCAAACATAGAAGTGACGAAAGTGTATGATTTACAGACATGGGTAGAAAAACAAAAGGTCATTGAGCAAAGCAAATGACCGAATGCAGCTTATCAAAACAAGCAATTCCAGAAACTAGCCCCCAAAAACCGATAATAAAAGCAGAAAATTGCATAAGTGTATGAAGATAATTCCATTTTGGATCCCATGCTTTGCAAAATCTGGCAATGGTAACGCCTCCTGGAAGAGAAAATGCCCAGTCATATATTAAAAGAGCTCAATGATTTCTCTTTTAGTTCAACTCGATAAAATGATTCACCAAGACCTGATCAAAATTGTTACATACAAGTCATAAATTTAACTTTCTCGCATCATAAGGATTAACTTGTTGATTTAAAAAGTAATTTAAATACAATGGAGTATCTGGAGATTAAGCTTTCAACGAATCATGAGTATTGAAATCTATCTTAACAAACTGAAACTAACAGAGTGATTATTTGGTATAAGAGCATTCCCCTACTTCAGAGATCATGAGTACGGTGGGATTCGTGGAAACCGGCATAGATATTGAAAATCTGAATGATCCGTTTTTAATTTGAAAGAAATTTTAATTTTATTGATGGTTATTATGGAGAGGGAGGTGACAGAAGAAATTCTAATCTGAAGGATCCGTTTTGAAACGTGATTTACAAACCATAAAGGAGAGCAGAAATGAAAATCTTCTTTTATTGAGCCAAAGATTGCCTGGAATATTTGTTTACACTTCAACGATCATATGACTTTTAAACATAAACCATAGACTAAGATCTAACATACACGCAGAAGTGGGCGTGCATGTACATAAACAGACGCACATACACATATTTGCATACATGTACACACACGTTTATGTAGAGAGAAAGAGAGAGAGAGAGAGAGAGAGAGAATTATTCAAATTCGTACAAAAATAGTTTTACGGGGAAACCGTCTTTATATTTTAAATACTAAAATGACATAGAGCCATGATTCAAAATCACACACGCACACGCACACTCGCGCGCGCGCACACACACACACACACACAGAGACATGGTTTTATTTTTTCTTTCACTCCCAATCATTAAACCTTCAACATATAGAAAGAATGAAATGTGTCTCATGTATAATTTGTAAGCCCTACACAACAACCCATGTTGTGGAATGAATGTGCAAACAAAGAATGTCCCCTAACCAGTAAAGAAAAAATAGAACGCATAAGAAAATTTAAATGCCGAGAGAGAGAAAAGAAAGAGCAGAATATCTATAACTTAGAAGGAATCTTTTTTTTTTGGGATATACATTTATTAAATCTTCAATTCAAGGCTAAAATTAAAGGAACAATAAGAATTTAAAACCTTGCATCAAGAATATTATATTCTGAAAGGCGTGTGGATGTCAACAGTACCCCAAGAAAAGGAACATTAAAGGAATATATATGTGTGAATATATATATATATATATATATATATAACTCGGACCATAGGTAATTCTCTAGTACATAACACCTTGTGAAAATGACTGAACCGTACCACTTTGACATGGAACATTTTTTTACGCCATATGAAATCAGTCTAAAGTAACCGTTATGCCAAAATTATCATTTGCTGGTATTCCAAACACTTCAAGATTTTGCATTCAAAACTTCAACATATATGAGTACCAATTAGAAATAAATTGAAGGCATAAAGGTTTTTACATGATGACAGAATAACCAAAATACCTTTCTCATCACATAGTGAAACATAAACCAATAATTATAGCATTCTCCTATGAACAATGAATTTGAACTAACTTGTTTAGCTAGCAACAACTTATGAAAATTCTAAGGTACGTTTCCAATTCTGAGTGCAAAATCAATTTCAAAAATCAAGAATGTCTACGCAGTGCCAGAAAAACATAAGCAAACAAGAATGTCGTGGTACTTACAATTAAGTGCACAGGTCAAACGAATAATTGTGAAAATTACATTTCAGTTATTGTAAACAGGCTTCAAAAGATTAATTAGAAGTAAAGACAAACCTTAGATCACTATGTAATTTCACTTGAAAACAATGGGATCCAGAAATCCGCTTTAATTGGGCCATAGAAGAAGAAAGGGTCATGCGGTAAATAGGAGGCGGATTAATTCTTCAGCAAAATCAGTCACCCCACCGTTGATAGCGAGGGGTGAAGAACGGTCCGCCATTGATGTCGACGGTTGAAGAATGACGCCCATGTGATGGCGAGTGTTATGGAAGCAGTAGTTCGTTGAATGTGTGGAGAAGAATGGGCCATTGCACCAAGGAAGACGAGGGAGTCACTTGAATCGCCATCATGTCAGGCATAGTTTATTTTTTTGTGCAACCTGAGGGAAACCCTAGAGAATTAAAAACACATGTGGCTGTATACGGTGATGGGAGTAGTAAATGTGACAAAAGAAACTATACCAAAATTACAGAACACTCCAACTATTAATAGATTATTTGCATATTTATCTGCCGTTGCAACACTTATTTAAGTCTTAAACTATAATCGTTGTGTTGTATAGCTCGGGTAGAAAACAACTTATTTTTACCAATGCTTTTCCAGGTGTCCTTACACATCTTTAAAACTGACGGCCTACGACATTTATGCAAAAACTTCACAAAGAAGCTCAAAATTAATGTTATCATAATAACAACAAACACCACCTACCAGCACAACCATGATATCCACATATAAACCACTATTAATACCCAGATAAACCTCAACCCAAACTCGTTAACTTAAAATTCGAGAAAAATCAAGCTAGAGAGCACATACCCTCCAACCATGAACACACATTATTTGCAACCATTCTCTTAGCGCTAGCACTCGCTTTCTATGTTAAGGCAGACAGTCAATCAGATTCCACTACATTAAGCTGCATCCAAATTCGATGCATCTCTTGCACCACGAGTTCTGTTCCTCGCGGGCCGTGAGATCAAACTAGTTGATCCATCCTGTCCCGGAGTGAGAAGGGTTAAGAAAACGGCAGTCACTTCTGCTGATATCAAGCTGCTAGCGAGTGTGCAAAGGTTGCAACCACCGGTTTCACTGATCTTAAGGATGAAAGAAGGAAATTTTTGACCTAGAGGAAGAAGAAAAGAAATTATTTTCTTAGCAAAGCTAATGATAAAAAATATTTTGTCCCACTCGAACATCGTTATTCAGCAATCATAGGAGTAACGAAAGCGTATGATTTACAGACTTTGGTAGAAAAACAAAAGGCCACTGAGCAAATAGCTGGGTCATTGAGCACAATAAAAATATTATGTTAAGAAATCCAAGATCATTTTGACTGACCTGTGGGATGACTGGTGAGAAGACAGAGACTCCAATTCCTTGGTGCAAGCAAATGGCTAAATGCAGCTTATCAAAACAAGCAATTCCAGAATCAGGCCCCAAAAAAATCGATAATAAACGCAGAAAATTGCACGAGTGTATGAAGATAATTCCATTTTGGATCCCATGCTATGCAAAATCTGGCAATGTTTATGCCTCCTGGAAGAGAAAATGCCCAGCCAAATATTGGAAGAGCTCAATGACTTCTCTTTTAGTTCTACTGGATAAAATGATTCACCAGGAGCACCTTATCAAAAATATTACATACAAGTCATAAAGTTAACTTTCTCACATCATAAGGATTAATTAATATGGGTTAATAAGTAATAATAATAAACAATGGAGTATCTGCAGATTTGGATTTCAACGATTCATGAGTATTGAAATCTCTCTCAACTGAATCTAACAGAGTGATTATTTGGAATAAGAGCATTTCCCTACTACGGAGATCATGAATACAGTGGGATTCGTGGAAACCAGCAATCATAGATATTGAAAATCTGAATGATCCGTTTTTTATTTGAAAAAATAATAATTTTATTGATGGTTATTATAGAGAGGGAGGTGACTGAAGAAATTCTAATCTAAGGGATCTGTATTGAAACGTGAATTACGAACCATAAAGGAGAGGAGAAATGAAATCTTCTTTTATTGAACCAGAGATTGCCTGGAATATTTTTTTTACACTTCAATGATCATGACTTTTAAACATAAACCATTAACTAAGATCAAACGTACACGCACACACATATATACATACATGTACACACTCGTTTATGTAGAGAGTGAGATAATTATTCAAATTCGTAAATAAAAAAATAAAAATAAAAAGTTTTATGGTGAAACTGTCCTTATATTTAAATATTAAAATTACATAGAGCCATAATTCAAAATCATATACGCGCGCGCGCACACACACACACACATACATACACACACACACACACACACACACACACACACACACACACATATATATATATATATATATATATAAGGGGCGTTCAATGGCACCCCAAATAGTGAGCAACCCACTTTCCCCCCTATATAAACCAAGCATTTATATTTGAATAAGTGAGTGGGAGTTGAGAGAATGAGTGAAGGTAGAGAGAAATGAGATATGTGGTGGAAATCAGGGGGCATTTAGGGGTGCTGCACTATTTGGGGTGTCACTGAACGCTCGCCTATATATATATATATATATATATATATATATATATATATATATATATTGAGAGAGAGACATGGTTTTATTTTTTCACTCACAATCATTAAACCTTTAACTTCTAGAAAGAATGAAATGCGTCTCTCATGGATAATTTGTAAGCCCTTCACAAGAACCCATGTTGTGGAATGAACATGCAAACAAAGAATTCCCCAAAACCATGTTTTATGGGGAAACAACATTCATGTTTTAAATATTAAATTACATAGAGCCATAATTCAAAATGATATACATATATATATACACACACACACACACGCAGAGAGAGAGAGAGAGAGAGAGTGATGGTTTTAATTTTTTTCACTACCAATCGCTAAACCTTTAACTTCTAGAAAGAATAAAATATGTCTCTCATGTTTAATTTGTAAGACCTTCACAAGAACCCATGTTGTGGAACGAATGTGCAAACAAAGAATGTCCCCAAACAAGTAAAGAAAATATAAGAAAATTTAAATGCTGAGAGAGAAAAAAGAAAGAGCGGAATATCTATAACTTAGAAGGAACCTTTTTTTTTGTGCGTATACATTTACTAAAGGGAAGGTCTATTTAGACACAAAACATAGACACAACGCATCTCCATCATTGGATTCCCTCATGATTTTCACCTCTCCATATAAAGGCAAAATGATCCAACGGCTACTACTCTATGTTTAACTTTGTGTTCAAATAAATAGCCGCCCCTTTTATTAAATCTTGAATTCAAGGCTTAAATTACATGGAACAATAAAAATGTAAAACCTTGCATCAAGAATATTATATTCTGAAAGGTGTGTGGATGTCAAGAGTATCCCAAGAAAAGGAACATTAAAAAAAATATCTCGGACATAGATAATTCTCTAGTACATAACACCTTGTGCAACTGACTGAACCGCACCACTTTTATATGGAATATTTTTTTACGCCATATGAAGTCAGTCTAAAGTAACAATTATGACTAAATTATCATTTGCTGGTATTCCAAGCACTTTAAGATTTTGCATTCAAAGCTTCCACATATGTGAGTACCGATTAGAAATAAATTGAAGGCGAAAAGGTTTTTACATGATGATAGAGTAACCAAAATACCATTCTCATCACATAGTGAAACATAAACCAAAAATTATAGCATTTTCCTATGCATAATGAATTTGAACTAATTTGTTTAGCTAGCAACAAATTATGAAAATTCTAAGGTCCGTTTCCAAGTCTGAGTGCAAAATCAATTTCAAAAATCAAGAATGTCTACGCAGTGCCAAAAAAACATAAGCAATCAAGAATGACGCAATACTTACAATTAATTGCACAGGTCAAACGAATATTAAATATGAAAAATGCGTTTCAGTTATTGTAAACAGGCTTCAAAAGATTAATTAAAAGTAAATACAAACCTTAGATCACTCTGTAATTTCAATTGAAAACAATGGGATCCCGAAATCCGCTTGAATTAGGCAATAGAAGAAGAAAGGGTCATGTGGTAAATAGGAGGTGGATTAATTCTTTCAGCAAAGTCAGTCAACCTGCCGTTGATGTCAGTGAAGAACGATCCGCTGTTGATGTCAACAGTTGAAGAATTAAGCCCAGTTGATGTCGAGTGTTATGGAACTGGTGATTTGTTGAAGGTGTGGAGAAGAATGGTCCATCGCGACAAGGAATATAGATGAGCCATTGTTGATCTTGAGCATCGTTGAAGTCACTTGAATCGCCATCGATGTCGAACGTAGTTAATTTTTCTTAGCTGCTTGAGACAAACCCTAGAGAATTAAAAACATATGCAGTTGTATACGGTGATGGGAGTAGCACGCATGACAAAAGATTTTTTCCAAAATTACAGAACATTATCATTATTAATTGTAGTTGGTTGATCTTGCTCCTATTTGTGTCATTGGGTCGGGTTTTGGTCTAACCTGTCTTTGTGTCATTGGGTCTGGTTTTGGTCTGACCTGTCTTTGTGTCGATCCACTTTGTACCTGGTTTGCTAAACTTTGCTCTCTGATTGTACTTCGTGGATTTTGAC
The DNA here is from genome assembly GCA_030737875.1 of Allium sativum. Lineage (NCBI taxonomy): Eukaryota > Viridiplantae > Streptophyta > Magnoliopsida > Asparagales > Amaryllidaceae > Allium > Allium sativum. The sequence goes on from CM060914.1 coordinate 82,180,822, forward strand.
TTGCTATCCTAGTGAATTGGTACCATTTGATATCTGATTTGGTTTGTGCATATGTTCGTTGAACAGTTAGTGTACACGTGGTCGGGTTCAGCTCTATTCATGCGGGACCGAATCAGCCTGAAATTTTATGGCTTTGTAGCTTTGTCTTGACCATTATATACAGTATTTGAGTTAAGCTCGAGCTTTTTTGAATTTGATCTCGTGCTCACTTGCACTGAGTTGAGCCATCAAATTAGACCTTTGTAGTTGTCCGTGAGATTAGTACTGAGTTTAGCCTTGTGGTACTTTCAGTGTATCACTGTAAATATCATTAGTTGTCCGAGCACATATCCATGCTTATTTGTCCCTGTCTAAAACATGAAGAGAAACACACAAATATGAGGGTCATAAAAATTCAAATTTATATTTATATTAGCAATTTAGATTTGTTTCTTTTTTCAGTTTACTGCACTGTTTATTCCACAAGGATAATAGATGACTGGACAATTACCGAAGAAAACAAATGAAGATTCAAAATCGAGTGTGAGTAAGTGAGAGTCTTGCATATGAGTGTGCAGTGATGATGTGCATGTGAGAGTATGAGAGTTTGTATAGAACTGTAATATAGAGGAAACAAAAGTATGTATTATTCAAGTTTGTAACAATATAATTGTTCGAATAAAATCTCTGTTCAAACTAAAATTCTGAGCTTGACCATTTCAGTCTGCAATTATTTTTTTGTTTTTGTGAAAAATAAAATAGTGCAGTTAACATATTTACTGAATATATATATAGAGAGAGAGAGAGCACGGATATATAAACACAAAAATTTGAGACAAATTAGGAGACACAAAACCTCAGCCACATGATTAATTCGTCTTTATGTAAGGGGTGCAAATCATGGGATAATCCTATGATTCAGATTTTAATGGAGACAAGTCCTCTTCCCATTCAAAACTTAGTATTGTTTTTCTAAATTCTGTACATATCTACAACACTGCTTATTATAGATCTTATGACAGCACATTCATTTTAGTTCAGCACTTCAGTGTCAGTAGGCTTTATTCTACAAGATTTACTTCATGAGTATTTGTTGGGTTGGATTCATAAATTTTGAAATGTTAATGATTATTGAAGTTAATAAAATTAGAAATGATCTATGTAGAAGCAGTTACGCGTTGGACTGATTTGAAGCCAAATGAAAATTATTAAGGGATGAGGAGGAGAGTTATTAGAGAGGAACAATTGCAATTTTTATTGATACAAAACATGATACAAAGAGCACATATATATAGTGCTATGACCCCAACGGCTAGTACAAAATATACCAAATATGTATGAGCCTAACGGCTAGTATTAAATATAACAAGTATGCATGAGCCTAACGGCTAGTAGATAATGACAAAGCATGCTAAATATGATAAAAACGTGTTCACACTCTAACGGCTTTATTGTAACGGCTATATTATCTTCATTATGCCCCCTCAGTTCGAACTAGGGTTTCCTTGCTCATTCTGGCTTCCGCCTGCACTGATAACGCGAAGTTCCTCTCTCATTCTGATAAAATTTTTGGTCGAAAGGGCCTTTGTGAGAGCATCTGCTCTCTGATAGTATGCGGGCACATGACATATTGCAAGTCTTCCTGATTGCATTCTTTCTCTCACAAAGTGGAGATCAATTTCAAGATGTTTCGTCCTTGAATGTTGAATAGGGTTTAGAGATAAAGATACTGTGCTCTTATTATCGCACCAAATGACCGTCTTTCGTCTTGGAGTGAAACCAAGCTCCTCCATCAGTGATTCTATCCACATGATTTCGGCTGTAGCGCTTGCCAGTGCACGGTACTCAGCCTCTGTGCTAGATCTTGATGTGGTCTGTTGTTTCTTCGTACACCAGGAAATGATATTGGAACCGAGGTAAACGCAGTATCCTGAGACAGACTTTCGATCGTCAATATCGTTGGCCCAATCGGCATCGCTAAAGCACTGTAAGTTAAGTTCCTTTTCTGGATTTAGGCGTATGCCGTAATGTTTTGTGCCTTGTAAGTATCATAACACACTCTTTAATGCCATCCAATGTTCTGATAAAGGGTTCTGCATGTATTGACTGAGTTTATTGACGCTGTAGCATATGTCTGGTCGAGTAATAGTTGCGTATTGTAACGCTCCTATTATGCTTCTATATTTTTTGGCATTGTCGATAGCTTCTCCTTTATGCTTAGATAGTCTTAGGTTACTAATCATAGGCGTAGGTAATGGGTTTGCCTTGTGCATATTTGCCCTTTGCAGTATTTCAGTGATATAATTTTGTTGGGATAATATTAATTCACCATTGTTCCCCCAAGTCTTTAATGGCGAAATTTTGATCCAGCTTGTGTACGATTCTGTTTATTTCTTCGCTGTTGTCTCCTGTTATTAGCATGTCGTCAACGTATACTAGAATGAACACAGTTCCATGTAGGCCCTTCTTCATATATAGAGAATTGTCCGATTTAACTTGTGAGAAACCCATGTTAGACAAAGTTGACTTTAGCTTTTCATACCAAGCTCTCGAAGCTTGTTTTAAGCCATATATTGCTTTGTGTAGTTTGCATACTTTATCACCAGTACCATATCCTTCAGGCTGTTGCATGTATACCTCTTCAGTCAATTCCCCATTCAAAAAAGCATTGTTGACATCCAGTTGCCTCACATTCCATCCTTTGTTTAGAGCAATGGTTAGTATAATTCTGATGGTTGTGGGTTTTATGACTGGGGAAAAAGTTTCATTGAAATCAAAACCAAATTGTTGCGCGTAACCATTTGCAACCAGTCTGGCCTTGTATTTGTCAATAGATCCATCTTCTTTTCTTTTTATTTTGTATGTCCACCGACAACCAATCACATTTTTGTGTTTTGGTTGAGTCACTAAGCTCCAAGTGTTGTTTTTTATGAGAGCTTTATATTCAGTGTCCATTGCCTCCTTCCATTTGTTTGATCTTATAGCCTGAGTGAAATTCAATGGTTCGATCTCACTGGCAGAAATATTATATACTTTGGGTTTGAAGATTCCTCTCTTTGACCTGGTGATCATGTGATGTCCAGTTGATTGTGGTGGTGTTTGCTGCTGTGTATCATTGTTGCTGGTAGTGTCAACATGGTTGTTGTTTTCTGTATCTTCACTATACTGCATGTTTTGATGTATGTTTGTATCTTCTGAGTCATTGTGTGTCTCATTGGTTTGCTCATTTGTTCGATCCATAGTTTCTTCCTGGGTGTTTAAATTGCTTGTGCGTTGTTGCTCTTCATTTCTATCAATTGAAGGTGGTTCAGTAATGAATGGCTCGAACCGTATGTTATTGTTTATGCTTTGTTCCCCATCCTTTTTGCCGATTTGCTTTTCTGCATAAGGAAACTTGTTTTCATCAAATATCACATGTCTAGAAACATATATTTTTCCATTTTTGTCCATGCACTTATAACCTTTTTGGTTTTGTGCATACCCGATGAATGTGCATGGGCTTGATCTCATACTTAGTTTATGATTGTTATAATCTCTCAAACATGGAAAACATAGACACCCATAGGCTTTCAGAAAACCATATTCTGGTCTAACACTGTATATCATTTCATGAGGGCTTTTATTGTTTAAGACTTTGGTTGGCAACCTGTTAATGAGGAATACAGATGTATAGAAAGCTTCATTCCAATATTTCATGGGTAATGAGCTTTGTGATAACAAAGTTAGACCAGTCTCTACTATGTGTCGATGTTTTCTTTCGACTAAACCATTTTGTTCGGACGTATGCGGGCAAGTTAATCTATGTTTGATCCCTCTTTTGAGAAAGTAATTAGTTAGAGGTTTAAACTCAGCTCCCCCATCTGTCTGAACAACCTTAACAGTACTGTTCATTTGTTTTTCGACATGAGTTATAAATTGCATAACTGTATTGCAAACTTCTGATTTAGTTTTCAGCATGTATATCCAAGTATATCTAGAATAAGCATCCACAAAAGAAAGATAATACCTGTGTCCCTGATATGAATTTAGAGGCGCAGGTCCCCATAAGTCAGCGGCTATAAGTTCCAGTGGCTCATTATAGCTGGTTTCAGAATCACTAAAAGGGAGCGTGTGGCTCTTGCCGAGTTGGCAGTGCATGCATGTGTGTTTGATAGGTACATTTTTATAATGAATGTTATTATTACGCAGAACAGTCTTAACAGTTTCCAGATTAGGATGTCCTAATCTTACATGCCAAGAATTAATCACGTTACATTCACTGCTATTATTGTCATAATCAACGTTATTGCAACTATTCCTAATACAGTCATTGTCACTACTAGCATCTATATTATTGTACCAGAATTCTCCATTTGATTTTGCAGTCTTGAATTTGTATAAACCATCGTATAGGTTACCTCGAAGTAATATTTCATGATTTAGGGAATCTTTAACTAAACAAAACTTAGGATGAAATTCAAAGTAAACATTATTGTCGTTGGCAAATTTTGTTACACTTAACAAATTTTTATTAATCTTAGGTACCCTAAGAAGATTGCTTAATTTGAGTTGTCTTTTCCCAAAAATAGTCCCTTTGCCTATGTGTGTGATACTAGCAGTACTACCATTACCCATATGCAAATTTCTCATACCTGAGTAATTTCTGCTCCCAATGTTTAAATTTTGAAGATTTCTAGTTATGTGGTGAGTTGCTCCTGAGTCAGGGTACCATTCTTCGAAGCCATTGTCTTCATTTTTTACTTCATCATCATCTGCAGCATTGTGTCTTCGGTTTGCATTATTATTATTTTGAGTTGAATTCCCGGTTGTTGCCATATTTGCTTGTGCTCTTCTTTGTGAAGAGTAATTTTGGCTTGCCTGTTGTCTACCTGTGTCTGAATTATACCTGAAGTAACATTTGTTGGCATATTTGACATTTCACACGATAGTTGTTGTTATCTCCTTGTATTTGCTTATTTCTGACTGTGGTATAATTGGTAGAGAACTTATTTTGTGCTGTTTTTCTTTGGTCGATTCTGCCTTCATGAGCAAGGAGTGCTGATCGAACGAACTGTAAATCAAGTAAGGTTTGTTGTGTGGCTAGCACAGTTACTAGAGATTCATATTCTTCATCTAATCCACCAATAATAAATAGGATTTGCTCATTGTCACTGATCTTATGCCCAACAGCATTTAGTTTGTCACACATATTTTTAATTTTCCTAAGTATTCTTTCATGCTTGCCTCCTTTTTTCTAGAATTTTGAAATTCCCTTCTATATTGAATGATTCTACCAGCTGATTGTGAACTGAAAATTTGTTCAACTGTTTTCCATATTTCATAAGACGTGCTACATCCAACTATTTGTGATAATAAATTCGAACTTACTGACGATATGAGCCATGAGGAGAGGAGGCTGTCTTGTTTGTGAAACTTTGTGTAGTCTGTGTTAGGCACAATTTCTCCTTCTGAATTGGTTATCGTCGCTGGTGGGACTGTTATTGTCCCATTAATGTACTGCAGTAAATCATACCCTCTTAAAGCGATCTCTACTTGATATTTCCATAGAATGTAATTGTCTTCGTCTAGAGATGTGGTGATAATTTGGCTTTTTGGTTTAATCAGGTCATGATGGTTAGGTGGAGCGCTGTACCCCATACTTCCTGAAACAGCGGAGGTTACTTCATTGTTGTTGGCCATAAAACAAAAACAACTTTCTGCTTGATGATTAAGCCTTTCGGCACTTTGGCTCTGATACCATATTAAGGGATGAGGAGGAGAGTTATTAGAGAGGAACAATTGCAATTTTTATTGATACAAAACATGATACAAAGAGCACATATATATAGTGCTATGACCCCAACGGCTAGTACAAAATATACCAAATATGTATGAGCCTAACGGCTAGTATTAAATATAACAAGTATGCATGAGCCTAACGGCTAGTAGATAATGACAAAGCATGCTAAATATGATAAAAACGTGTTCACACTCTAACGGCTCTATTGTAACGGCTCTATTATCTTCGTTAAAAACAACAAAGTTATATTAATTGTTAGGCCATCCATTCCATCTTAGTTAAAGAGGTAAATGGTGCTACAATTTGAATTGTTAGGTTATTTCCTGAAAGGCCATGTACACTTTAGCAGTCAAATGTTGAAATTTACTACTATTATTGCTTGAAGATTAATTGTTCGGGGGACCACTTTGAAAAATCGATGCAGAAACTTCTTAAAGTCATTACTTGGATTTAATGGCTACTCATTCCTACGGTTGGAAGCACATCCACTCAAACACACTACTTGTAATCACCACTTAGGAACGATAATTTGGAGAATATATCCTTTCTCTAGGATAACTAATTATTAGATCAAATGTAACTTAAAAAGCACCAAGCCTAAAAACTATTTATCATCTCTTACTTTCTCTGTTCTTTCAAATTCCGAGGCAGTGGTCAATTTTTTAAGCAAGAAGACAAATCTTCATATAGGAAATTCACTTCAGCCACTAAAGTCAAGCTGAGAAGTTAAAATCCTAGGTTGTGAAAACTTAAATTCACGAAGAAAAATCAAACACAGAATAATCCTATTTTTTAGTATCTTACAACCAATAACCTAAATGTAATGAAAGAAGAAAATTCAGGTTGTTAATTCACTATTTTTGACCTAGAGGAAGACGAAAATAAATTATTTTCCTAGCTAAAGCTAATGACAAAAAAAAAATTGTCCCACTAAAAGAGCGTTATTGAGCAATCATAGAAGCAATGTTAGCATATGATTTACAGACTTGGGTAGAAAAAGAGAAGGCCACCGAGCAAATAGCTGGCTCAATTAGCACAATAAAATTATTATGTTAAGAAATCCAAGATCATTTTGACTGACCTGAAGGATGACTGGTGGAAAGACAGAGACTCCAATTCCATTGTGCAAGCAAAATGACCGAATGCAACTTATCAAAACAACTGGCCCAAAAAATCCGATAATAAAAGAAGAAAATTGCATGAGTGTATGAAGATGATTCCATTTTTGATCCCATGATTTGCAAAATCTGGCAATGGTTACCGCTATTGGAAGAGGAAATGCCCAGCCAAATATTGAAAGAGCTGAATGATTTCTCTTTTATTTCAGCTGGATAAGATGATTCACCAAGAGCACCTGATCAAAAATGTTACAAGTCGTAAATTTAAGTATTTAACTGTCTCACATCATAAGGATTAACTAGTATGGTTATATAAAGTAATTAAAACAAATGGAGTATCTAGAGAATAGGCTTTCAACGATCCATGAGTATTGAAGTTTCTCTTAGCAAACTGAAACTAATAAAGTGTTTATTTGGTATAAGAGCATTTCCATATTTCAGAGATCACGAGTACAGTGGGATTCGTGGAAACCAACAATCATAGTCATCGAAAATCTGAAGGATCCGCTTTGAACTCGAAAAAAATTCTAAATTTATTGATGGTTATTACAGAGAGTAAGGCGACAGAAGAAATTCTAACCTAAAGGATCTATTTTGAAACGTGAATTACAAACGATAAAGGACAAGAGAAATGAAATCTTCTTTTATCGAGCAAAAGATTGTCAGGAATATGCGGACACGTACACACATATATACACACATACACATATTTACATATACACACTCCATGGTGAAACCGTCTTTATATTTCAGATACAATGTATTAAAAACGCGCCTGAGGCGCGCCTCGAGGTGAGGCGGTGGCTGAAACGGCTGGTGGCGTGCTTCAATAGGCGTTTTCCTCCAGAGGCTTACACCTCAGTGGTTTGAGGCGTGGAAATCGCCAAAAACGCACGCCTCAGAGCCTCAACTATCTGAGGCGTGCGCGTTTATATTCAATTGGAAGTGGAATTGAAATCGATTCATGTTATGGAATCGAGCTCGATTCCAGTTAAGGAATCGATTTTGATTCCATAACAGGAATCGATTTCGATTCCATAACAGGAATCGATTTCGATTCCATAACAGGAATCAATTTCGATTCCTGTTAAGGAATCAAAATCGATTCCTGTTAAGGAATCGAGTTCGATTCCTGGAATCGAATTTGAAAGAGTGGCTTTTTTTTGTTCCTTCTTTTAAAAACTGTTGTGCAGTGTCTTTTTTTGTTCTGTCTTTTTTTAAGCTGTTGTGCGCTGTCTTAAGCTATTTTAACTGTGTGTTAATGTCCAGGCTAGTTAAAAAATGAGCAAACGGGATATCGCATGGAAGTGGGCTAAAGATATACCGAATTCTACCAATTCAAAATATTTTCTTTGTGGATTTTGTGATCATAGATGCAAGGAGGGATTGCTCGTTTTAAACAACATTTTGCATGCACTCATGTTGGGATTATTCCGTGTCCAAAAGTCCCACAAAATGTGAAAAAAGAATGCATTGATGCTCTACAAAAATTCAACAGTTATGTGTTGCGCTTTTTTCTTCCCTAAAAGGCTTACGCTTCAACTTGTCGAGGCTTACGCCTCGCCTCATGGACCCGAAAATGCCTCGCTTTTGTGTTTTAAAACTTTGTTCAGACATTAAAATTACATAGTCATAATTCAAAATTATATATTTTTATATACATATATATATATGTATATATAAAGAGAGAGAGGCATGGTTTTATTTTTCCACTCCTAAACATTAAACCTTCTAACTTCTAGAAAGAGTAAAATGTTTGTCTCATGTATAATTTGTAAGTCCTTCACAAGAACCCATGTTATGGAATGAATGGGTAAAGAAAAAATGTCCCTAAACCATAAAGAAGCAGTAGCACATGTAAGAAAATTTAATTGCCGAGAGAAAGAAAATTTAGGGTAGAATATCTATAACTTAAAGGGAAGGAACTTCTTTTTGCATACACATTTATTAAATCTTGAATTCAAGGCTTATATTACACGAAATAATAAGATTTTAAAACCTAGCATCAAGAATATTATATTCTGAAAAAACTGCAGATGTCAACAGTATCCCAGGAACATAGAAAAAAATCTCGAATATAGGTAATTCTCTAGTACAAAACAAATTGTGCAAATGACTGAAATGTGCCACTTTGATATGCAATTTTTTTATACCATATAAAATCAGTCCAAAGTAACCGTTATGCCAAAATTATCATTCGTTGATATTCCAAACACTTTAAGATTTTGCACTCAGAACTTCCACTTATACAAATAGCGATTAGAAATAAATTGGTATAAAGATTTTTTACATGATGATAGAACAACCAAAATACCATTTTCATCACACAGTGAAACATAAACCAAATTTAGCATTCCCCTACGCACAATGAATTTGAACTAATTTGTTAAGCGAGCATTCTGAAAATTTTAAGGTAATTGAGTGTAGCTACGTTCCTAGGTTTGAGTGCAAAAGTAATTTCAAATATGAAATGTCAAAAATGTCTATACAGTGCCAAGAAAATAGCAGCAAGCAAGAATGTCGCAGTACTTACAATTAAGTGCACAGGTCAAAATAATATTAAATGCGAAAATTCTGTTTCGGTTAGTATAAGCACGCTTCAAAAGATTAATTAAAAGTAAAGACAAACCTTAGATCACACTATTATTTCATTTGAAAACAAAGGAATCTAGAAATCCGCTTGACATAGGCCATAAAAGAAGAAAGGGTTGACGGTTGATGTCGGAGGGTGAATAACGATCCACTGTTGATGTCAACGATTGAAGAATGATGCCCAATTGACGTTAGTGTTATGGAAGTGATGATTCGTTGAAGGTGTGGAGAAACATACATTGTCAATTGCTAACAGTATAATTGGCAAACATGAAATCACATTTTATTCGTGGAAATATTATTTCTCTGATTTATATTACTAAATTGCTTATTTTATTGTATACGATATAAAATTTGAAATGTAGATGGTACGTTTTACCATAATTCTTCAATTTTAAAATTGTTACCATCTGATGGTGATCATATAAAGTACAGTCGAATGATTGAAGGTTCAATCATAACAACGCAAGTTTCAATTAACAAAATTAGTCGTTTTAAAACTTATTTTGTAGAAGTGAATATTTGTAGTTTTCAAATCAGAAATATTTGCATTTCTATAAACTATAAATATATAAAGTCTGGCTGAAAAAAACAGGGTGTTTTTATAGCAATTTTTTAGGTGGACAGTAGTGTATTTTGAAACTTAAAAGAGGGGTTTTACAAAAGCTTACTTTTTTACATATATCAAATAATGCATAATGAGCACAAGTATTGGGGTCATGCCACCAAAGGTGGCATAGCTCAAAATCTAATAATTTTGCACACTCGACTTTTTAAATTGTGATAAAATTCAGTTGTTTGTCGGTACATTACTAAGCTGCGTATTAACCTATATTTATTTACCAATAATAATAATATGTGGGTTTATTGACACAACCATTTTGCTTATAATGTGAAAACAAGTACATTGAGGCTTCTTGACAATCAAGCGTTGGACCTAGTTCAAACCCCGACCAGCCCTGCTAAATATTTATGAATGGATTAAGGGCAACGACAAATAGTTGCAATGCTAGTTTTATTTATCTTTGCTCTAGTTAAAAACACGCAAAATCTCACTCGCTAAATCATAGCTTAGAACTACAAGTTAGTAATTGAAAGATCATAAAATAACAAGTTAAATATTTTCTGCTTCGGACTTGTAGACAAAACCATGATGGCAAAGGTTACAACTGCTTTTCCAAATGTGATGTATATATAAGTGTATTTGTTATTTTAGAACAGGGATACTTCATACTACTATGCATAGAGACGAAGCCTTCACATGTTATTCGCTTCTTTGATGGTCGATTACAAAATTTCCAGACTAAATACCAAAAGAGCGCATGAAAATCTTCTAAATATGAAGAGAGAAGAAAATAAACATAGAGCCAAAAACTAAATCATAACACATGTATGGGACCCAAATGTATTTCAGAGTTTGGTTGGTCATGTAATGTTTACTGTGTTGCATATTTCAGACAATAGCGTATAACTTTAATATTCATGCATGTACAGGAAGTTAGAAGAGATACCTTTCTATTGGATAAAGTTCATCAACTCTTTACCGCTTCCAGAATTAACACCTGCAATAGCGCTGAAGTAACTAATTTGTTCGCAAAAAAGGATAGAACAAAGAAAAAGAAAAATCAAATAAATCAACTTTAGGCGCAGTTCACAGAGTGCTCAAAATTTCCAGACTACGTACCAAGGATGCACATGCGAAGTTTCTTTATATGAAAAGGAAAATAACGCATAGCAAAAAAGGAAAAACATTAAAAAAAAGTGTACTTAAAGGGAAGTTAAGGCATATTACATAAACTACAGTGTTACCAAAAATCTTAGCGTGTTCCAGAATTCAAACAATAATGTATCACAGGTTTTGTAACTGAAATGTCAGTATTAGCATATATCTGCTGAAGGCACTAAACTTTTCTTCACTTCAGCGTTAATATATGTACATGCAGTTAAAAAGAGATACACCATCAAGCCTAAGCGGACAAATTTAACAGTTCAGTTTCTTTTATCAGAGTAGCAAGATAATGAGTTTCAAAGCAAGATTTTCAAAGAAAAAATTAAGATTTTTTGCATCAAGCCTAAGAGATGATTCATGATCCAAGTTTAGAAACAATTTATTTGAAATCGTCTGAAGGGATGTGAAAACTTCAAGATTCAAAGAATCGATCACATAAGATTTTTAATTTCAAATCCAAGAAGTGTGTGAGATTCAAGATATAAAAAAAATTCCAAATGATTTCAAATAACCAAATATCAAACCCAAATGATTATGAATAAAAATGAATTTCAAGATGCAACATAATGATTCAAGCCAAATGTTTTTCAATTCAGAAATATCCAACCCAATCCAAAAAACCAATGAAATTATCACAACTGAAAAATAGTAGTGTGTTGTAATGAATATGATTTTTTAAGTCTTTCCAAAATAATTAGAAGAAACTCAAAACAGCAAAGGTGTGTGAAATTTCATTAATTTTTCAGATCTTCAAAAATTTAGAATTCAAATTAACAGTGTTCAAGATATGATAAGAATGTTTCAGCACTGTTAGGAATTTAGAAAAAAATATACTTCAAAAAAATTGCAGAAATTTACAAATTTGAATTCAAGATTCCAGAAATCATTAAAACATGAGGGTTTTAATACAAATGAAGCAAATTTCCAGAAAACCAAGAATTCTGCAATTTGAAGCTAAGAAGCTTAACAAGAAAAATATGTGGTAGTGACAAATCAAAACAGCACAAACAGAATGTCGAATAAAAGGAGTAGAAGGAGGAATGGAAAGCAGAAAAAACAGAGAATATAAACAAACAAAAAAACCGTGGGTCTAAAATCAAACCTGATTTTCAGCAGATGATGTTGATCCTCTAACTCACCAATCTTGACTGAGAAACATATATCGAATAGCTTCAATTTAGTTATGGAACAGACTTTGATTCTTCTATAAGGTTGTTCCTCAGCCAGCATCTGGTACCTTAGTGCTTATAGGATCGAATTGTCTAATAAAATTTGTAAAACCGCTTTGAACTGTGTTCACGAGTTTAAGTACCCAAACTTGTTTGTATAATGATCCGTCAGAATTTACCAAAGTGCCTTTCGGGACCCAAATTTGTCTAAATTTGGACAAAATCATTTAATTTCTTTTTTGGGTCTAAAAATGTTTAAAAGGATTGTCACTCAACAAATTCTTATCTCATTTGTGATTTAATAAACTTTTGAAATCTTTAAAGATCAAAATTTCAAAATAATCCTTTTCAAAGCAATTTGAAGGCTTTTTAAAATCATATGAATTCAGCTTTTTAAAGTTTTCAATTTTCCCAAAGCAAGACCATGTTTATTTCCGACAGAAACTTTGTTTTGCAGCAACATGTTCAATGATATTTTCCCCCTTAGAGAATTGTATTCAAAGTTAATTCTAGTCGTTGAATATTGAATTTAAGATCATTGTTTTCTTCTATTAAATCTGAACAACGATTATTAGTGATTTTCCTTTAAGCATCATATTGTTTCAAAAACAAGTTTTGGTTTTTAAGCAATTTGATTTTGGTTTTGGATTCGAAGATCTCAGATTCAAATCGTTTTTGTTTTTCAAATTTTTTAAATTTCTCAATTTCACTTTCTAGCTATTTCAAAATAGATTCAGAGTTCAACAAATTTTCCTTTTCAAAAATTTAAAGTTTGGAATTTTCAGATGTCTTAAAAATATCCAATTCCTTTTACAAAAAATTGTTTGAACTAATTAACACAATCTTGTTCTCTTTTAAGATCAGAAATTCATTCTCAAGCTTGTGGATATTCTTATTGAGATGAACAAGATTGTTTCCTAACTTCAAAAAAAAAATCCAATTAGAATTTTCAGATTTCTTGACGTTTTCAAGCTTTAATTCCAAACCATTATTTTTGCCGGTTAACTCAAGATTTTTAGGTTTCAGAGTTTTATTTTTCTGTTAGAGTTTATCAACAGATTTAGTTATCATTACACATATAAACTAAATCTTCATATGAGAAATTCCCTATCTCATCATCTGTTGAGACTCCATTATCTAATCTGTCTGAATTTTCATTTGTTTCTCCTTTTAAGAAAAGATCTGAAACTGAGTTGACCTTCTAGGTTTTGAGCTGCTGCTGTCAATTCTTCCATACTTCATATCGAGAGTATTCCAGATTTATTGTACAGTTAAACAATGGGAGATAAGGCAATATTGATAATCATTAATATGAGAATATAAAATATGTGTAGCACGAGAATTAAATCCAATATCATTCCTATCTTCCATATCATACCCATTAATAACAATATTTCAAAATTTAATATTAATATATTTTAAATAGGATTCCATTTTTGATTTCCAATTTAAAAAACTTGTACTATTAAAAACAGTTGGAATACAACTGGACTGGCCCTCACTGGATTGACAACTAGGGAACATCATGACTCTGGAGTTAATGAAAAACCTGCTCTGATACCACTTGTTGGATCTAGATTAACCCTAGAGGGGATGAATAGGGTTTATTGGATTTTTATGAGATATTAAATATTATCATAACACAGAATGCAGTAAAGAAAATAAATGCAGGAAATAAATAACACAAATTTTACCTAGCTTCGGCAAACCCTGCCTACTGCTGCATTCCCAAGAATTCAACTAGGTATTAAACGAATCCGACTTACAAAACCCTGTAAACTTGTAAACCCTACTCCTTCTCTATTCCTATACTCAAAACCCTGGACTGATCTTTATCCCCATGAAGATTTTCCTCGAATTACAAACCCGTAATTCGTAAACCCTAGTTATAAACCGTATAACTAGTAATCTTAGTTTTACAGGCACTAGAAAACTGATGGACGATTTATAAAAGAAAAAATAAAACAATACAATAAAAATAAAACCCCGTTAAAAAAAAATAAGACCGGCCCCTTTTTCACACTTAAACAATCGGTTTTCTTTGTTTGCTTCAATGGTGACCGACCCAAAATAAAAGTTAGGGTTTCCGACTGTTCTCCCTAAATCGTGATTTCAAAGATGCTTCTGAAAAAATCTCACTATTTATTTGATTACTTGGTGCTCATGGTCGTACGATTCGGGTTGTAATATAAAACATTTTGTGAGTATTTTTGATTAGAAATTTTTTGCTCTTCGAATTGTACCTTTGGTTTTTCAATTGTTTGCCTATGATGAATTGCGTGTTGTAAATAGGGTTTTCAGACCCTTTCAATCTATGATTTCAGCACATGACTTCATTCGATTTGTTGTGTGATTTTCCTCATTTGTTGCCTTGATTGAATGTCGTGAATTATTTGATTTATTGCCATGAAAATGTGAATGAGTTCTTGGAAAAACATGTTGTGAAAAACTTGTTGTTTTCTAGGAAAACTTCGCACGATTTTCTCGTAGTGGATCCCCTATTCATTCCCTTGTGAATTTGGAAAATTCTTTCTAAAAATTGTGCTTGCCAAATAATCATGAAATTATACTTGCCCAAAATTGATTGTGTATTCTGGAAATAAATTTCACATATGAAATACAATTTTACCAAAAATATGTTCACTATGATTTATTTGGATGAGTCCTGCCACATTTAATGATTGATTTCATAAAACACTCAACATAAATTCTTGCCTAAATGTGTCACTGTGATTTTTAGACACATTAAAAAACTTTCTTGTTGATTTCTGTAAATCTCTAGAATAAAAAGAAATTGTTCGCAAAATTCTAGAATAAGAAAATGCCTTCATGCCAAGAAGCATTCTTCTGGAATTTATGGAAACATTAAATTTCAGATTAAAACATTCGAGAAATTTCATGCATGTTTAAATTCTTGAATGCTAGTTTTTAAAACTTTCTTTTTACTAAGTATGCTTCACTGTGCATTTAGTAAACATGATTATTAACTTGCCAAAAATTCCTCACTATTGAATTCTGAATTTGTTGCATGCCTGGAACCAGTCAAACTAATTTTCCTTGGTCCATATATGTACATTTAAAAAGATATTCTGCTTAAATATATTTTGCATGTTATTTGTAACACTTTCCATATGTATATACATTTCTGGCACTTGCTGATTTTAACATTTGTTTGCCAAAAAACGATTGCTTGATATTTATGGCCCACTTAATTTTCTGGAAAGATGCTTTGGCACTTGGGACATGTCTTGATTATGTATTATGCATATCCATGTTTGCTTATAATGGAACTTGAACTCCACATGTCTTGACATGTCCATCTTCATGACTATTTAACCATGTATATATATAAATATATATACACATGTGTGTATATATATGTATATTATGCTTGCATTGTTATATTGATGTAGCTTGAACTATTTTTCATCCATATATGTATTTTCAATTTGGCTTGTCCTCTTGAGATTGAAAGTAAATCTTGCTCTAGCTTGTGCATGTTCTAGTCCGTTTACTTGTGCTTCTTGTTTTTACACGTGTATAGCTTTACTTGATTTGAACTTGCCTGCTTGAAAATTTGCTCTTGCCATCGACCTGTATTGTTCTGACATTGTTCCAATTTTTCTTGACTTTCAGTATGTACTATGCACAAATATTTGCACAAACCAATTTCTTGTATCTGACCATATCTTCCATGGCCTACGCTGCTACATTTATCTGTGTACATGAGCTTTGTTTCACCCATCTTGTCATGTCGAGTTGCATACGTAAACTTGGTCTTGGTTGTTGCCTTGTTCTTTGGCATGAGCACTCCATGTTGATGCAGCCATGTGCATTTGCCTTCTTGGCTGCACCATGTGGCTTTGTTATGTCGACATGAAAATGACCTTTACTTGAGATTGTATATATGCATTTCCATTTGTGTCCCTTGCATGTCCAATGTTGCCTGAGTGCATGTTTCATGCATTTGTGCATGTGTTTGTGCTGAAGATGCAAGTTGTCATCATCTCCTTGAATACATGCATGTGTGTGTGTGTGTATATATATGTGTGTGTGTGTGTGTGTGTGTGTTTTGTATATAAATGTTGCCAGAAATAATTGATTTTGCATAGAAGTGAATTTGACAAAATGCCCCGGTATTCCTGAAATAAAATACACGTATACACATGCAAGTATGTGTATACATGTATTGTGCACAGGTAGTTTATATATGTGAGCACTACAAATATTGTTTACCTTTTGGTATTTACAGTGAACCACAATGAATATCACAAGCAATCTAGACATAGATGGTTGTATATACACATCAGATCAAGTCATGAAATATAATGAGAAACACACCAAAATTCTGAGGAAAATAAATTTTAAAATAAGATTATATCTGCTCAAATTTATATTTGTTCTCGTTTACCGTGTGTGTGTTTCTGTGACAGGTAAGCAGGAGACCAGACTGACAGACAAGCAGGCAGAAGACAAGTGTGTTAGTGTATGTGTCAATGAAAGTATATGAGTGACTGAGACATACAGAATGTATATAAAATGTAACTAAGTTTGTAAAATAAAAAAGAGTCTTTATGTGCAAACTGGGTGACTGAGAGTTGTAGTGAGGAACAGATGTATCAAGAGAAATTGAATGTATTGTATTACAGTGAGAGGTACAAATAGTGGAGTTATAAATCTATACTAATCAAATGTAGAAATAAAAATATAATATTGTTTGATATTTGAATTCTTGTGAAGTAGTATTTTATTTAAATATAAATATTTAATTTTGTTATCATCAAACAAAAATCATAGAATTTTTATATACAACAAAGGTTACAAGATCAGAGAATTTTTTCCAAAGTAAAGGATTTTCAAATAAAAACCAATTTTTGAAAAGCATATCCCCTCAAGTCATTTACAAAATTCCTCCGATTCTCTTTATGAATTCTTGTTTCACCCTTTTTAACATGTCTGGGACTCCTAACTTTCCAGAGGGCATTCCCATCCCTACACGGTTTTAGAGATATGTGGACGTTACGACAGCGGTAGGAGTACAAGATAATGTCCCTCCCCGAGCTGCAGCCGCAGTAAGGCCTCCTCCTCCTCCTCCTCCCATTTTCAACTATTACAAACTATGTTAGGAATTCTGTGCAATGAGAGGAATACCTTTCTTTGGATCATAAAGCTTTATAGAAGAGTACAATTGGCTAAGAGAAACATAGAACGTTTCTAACTTGTTCGAGCTCGATGATAGAAGTAAAATCAAGTTGGCCGCTTGGCAACTGAAGGATGAAACCTCATACCGGTGGGAGACGGTTCAAGCCGGACTAGAAGTAGCTACTTGGGATAACTTTAAGGGTATCTTCGAGGCGAGATTTTTATCATAGGCAGAAGGAATGCAAGTGGAGAAATTTCTAAATTTGAATCAAGGGAGCATGACTATAAAGGAGTATGTCAACACTTTTAACCAACTAGCAAGATTTGGATTGGAGTTAGTAAACACTCCTCACAAAAAGGCATTGAGATTTGCTAAGGGGTTGAACCAAACTCTCCAAGACTTGGCACTGACTGATGTACCAATGGGAGTAACCTTTGAAATACTAGTTGATATGGATTTAATGCACGAAGGTGGCAAAGAAGGGAAGAAATAGGATAAGTCAGAGGAAGAGAAACCTAAGGGCGAGAAAAAGAAATGGTGGCCCAAGAAGAACAATGCTAAGAATGGAGGAAATCCTAACAAAGCTCAGATCAGGACAGAAGTGAAATGCCATGGATGTGGTGCTTTAGGAGACTTTGTGAAATAATGCAGAAAGACAATGAATGCTTGCTTTGTTTATGGCCAAGTTGATTTCAAGGGATATTGCCCTAAGAGATAAGGATGGAAAGTTGGAACGTCTGGAGGACAGGTTAATACTTTAGAGGATGGTGAACCGGACCGGGGTAGGAAAGTCAAAGTAGAAGGTTTAATTTCTCTTTTAGACTATCCTATTAGAACTCTTTTTTATTATGGTGCTTCTCATTCGTTCATATCCAATTCGGTAGTAGAAAATTTGCACCTAAATACTAGTATTGTTTCTGATCCCGTTACAGTCTCAAACCCCATAGGAGGAATGACTTATTTATCCATGATATGTAGGGGTTTGAGGATTTCTGCTTCAGGCGTTGAATTTGAATGCGACGCATATGTTTTTGGTTTCATGAGTTACGAAATAATTCAAGGAATGGATTGGCTAGCCATGTATGGTGCCATTCTTGAATGCGAAAAGAGATTAGTTAGACTTCTTACTTGCTATGGTAGTACTCTCTAAATTTCTTGTGACCCACAGGGGTCAGTAATGCTTAGTTTCCTAGATTCGTATGATTCTTCCATTGATGAGCCTCGATCAGTGCCCATAATTAGCAAATTTTCGGACGTGTTTGACGAGGTTAGGGGGTTACCTCCAAGGTGTGAGATAGTCTTCCGTATATAATTGGTGGAAAATGCAAAGCTAGTCGCATTGCCAGTGCACCACATGACTCCTAAGGAGAGGATGGAGCTTAGCAAATAAGTGGGTGAGTTGTTGAAAAAAGGATTCATTAGGCGGAGCATTTATGAGTGGGCCGCTATAGTCATCTTCGCTACCAAGGAAGGTGGCTCTCTCCGTCTATGTGTGGGCGAACAAACTCTCCAAGAATAGGCACCCACTACCAAGGATTGATGACTTGTTTGACCAACTAGTTGGCACTTCAGTTTTTTGGCAATTGGATCTAGCCACGTGATTTCATCAGCTTAGAATAGCGGATGATAGTATTGACAAGACAACATTCAAAACTCCAGATGGTTTCTTTGAGTAGTTGGTTATACCTTTTGGTCTAACCAATGTACCTGCATACTTCGTGGACTTGGTGAGTCGGGTGTTTAGGGAGTATCTGAACAACTTCGTGGTGATGTTCGTGGATGACATCCTGATCTACTTAGAGAGCAAAGAAGAACATGCCCAACACTTACAAGAGGTTCTAAGTACACATGAGCACATCAACTTAAAGAAAAAATTTCTAAGTGTCGTTTGTGGAGGAAGGAAGTACGATTCCTAGGGATGTGGTCTCCAAGGAAGTGATAGTAGTGGAACCCACCAAGGTCATCATGGTTCAAGATTGGAAGGCTTCGAAGAATGCGATGGTGGCGAGAAGTTTCCTTAGATTGGCAGGTTATTATAGGAAGTTCATTAAAGACTTAGCACGGATCTCAGCTCCGCTAACCTATCTAACAAAGAAGAACTTGGCGTTTGATTGGAGCGTTGATGCTGAGGATGCTTTTTTAGAGGTTGAAGAGGGCTCTAACAATAGCCTCTGTGCTAACTCTACCCGATGAAGGCAAGATGTTCACAGTCTACACAAATGCTTGTGGCATGGGATTAGGCGTCGTACTGATGCAAGAGGGTAAGGTGGTGTGCTATGGAAGTAGGCAATTAAGGGTTCATGAGAAAAACTACCCCACCCATGGCTTTGAGTTGGCTGCAATAGTGTTCGCACTTAAGTCTTGGCGGCACTATCTACTTGGAGACTGATTTGAGCTATATACAAATCAAAGGTCACATAAATATTTGTTCTTACAGAAGGATCTCAACTTGAGGCAGCAACGGTGGATGGAGTTCCAAGCGTCCTACAACTTTGAGATAGCTTATACCTCAGACATGGGTAATGTGGTGGCAGACGCATTGAGTAGGCAGAGGATGACCTTGAGTCCTCTATTCATATAGAGACAAAGCTTGGAGTACATCTCAACCTTTGATTTTAAGCCATCTATGGATTTCACACATGGTTTGTTGGCATCATTGGAGGTGCAACCTACTCTCATGTAGTGAATTGGATCTATGCAATAAAAGGACCAATAGTTGAAGGATATCTTGGAAAGACTTGGTAAAGGAGAAGCTTCCAGTCACCTTGCTAGATATACTCTGGATGAAAAAGGGTGTCTAAGACAAAACGAACGACTATGTGTCCCTAGAATTTGCTAATTGCTAAGTGCAGTGCTAGAGAAAGCTCATCAATCTCAGATGACTGTCCATCCGGGCAGTGACAAGATGTACTGAGACATGAAATGTGTTTTCCATTGGACTGGCATGAAGAAAGATGTAGTAGAATTCATGGCCCAATGTTTGACATGCCAACAAGTCAAGGCTGAACAAAAGAAACCCATGGATTACTTCAGCCCTCCGATATTCCGCAGTGGAAATGGGAGAGCGTCTCTATGGATTTCATTGGTGGACTGCTCCGATCAAGTAAGGGAAACACGAGCATTTGGGTGATAGTGGACAAGCTTACAAAGGGCGCTCATTTTATCCTAAGCAAGAGCAAGAGGACGATAACTTGGCTAGCTTCAGTTTACCTTAAAGAGATCGTCCGACTAGATGGGGTATCTTCAAGTATAGTGAGTGACCGTAACCCCATATTTACTAGTAATTTTTGGAGGAGCTTGCAAGAAGCCCTAGGTACATAGTTAAGACTTAGCACAGCTTATCACCCTCAAATTAATGGAAAAACAAAAAGGGGTAATAGAATTATTGAGGATCTAATAAGACTGTATATACTATATTTCAGAGGGACTTGGGAGGAGCATCTTCCGTTGGTTGAGTTTGCATATAATAATAGTTATCAGTCAAGCGTAGAGATGGCACCCTTCGAAACTTTATATGGACGACCTTCTAGATCACTGACGTATTAGTGGGATTCTATTGATATATTTCTACTAGGGCCTGATATGGTGAGAGAGACCTCGGAAAAGATAGATCTCATTCGAAGAAGGATGAAAGCTGCACTAGATAGACAAAAGTCGTATGCCGACAAGCAAAGGACTAACTTGGAATTTGAAGTTGGAGATATGGTCTTCATCAATGTATCGCCTTTAAGGAATGTGGTTCGATTTAGCTCAGTAGGGAAATTAAAACCAAGGTTCATAGGACCATTTCCCCTAGTAAAGAGGGTAGGCCAAATGGCCTAAAAAGTTAGATTGTCGGAGAGAGACTGGCGGGAGTTCATGACGTATTCCACATTTCCCATTTGAGGAAATGTCTTCATAATTCAGCAAAAGCAGAAGAGCCAAGTAACATTGAAGATGTTGAAGTCGAGAAAGAGGCATCGGTTCATAGATTTCCTACTTGATTCTAAAGACAGAAGTCAAGAACCTATGCAACAAAGAGATAAAGTTAGTAAAGGTGCAATGAGGAGAAGAGAAAGATAACGCGACATGGGAACTGGAGGACAAGACTCGTGCTTCTTATCCTTTTCTCTTCGGGAGTACGTTTTAATTTCCTTTCCTAGCTTTTTGAATTAGAAATCGTTCATCTCTATCATTTTGAATCACCAGTCATTAGGATAGAAACCTATGATTGAAAACATGTGTTTGAAACATGTTATGTTCGATGATTACTAGTGGATGCAAGTGGTTGCTAATGGTTGCAAGTGGATGCTCATGGATGCACATACATACACATTAGGCACTAGATTGGCTCAAGCACTTACATATTGCATATGGATGTGTGTGCATTTTATTTTTCAATGGATGGAAAATAGTTTAATTATCATATGGATGTTGCATTTCGATGAATGGATGTGCACACATATAGAACGTATATGTATTATTAGGATTATTTGCATACATGATGGATACATGGCATATATATACATTGCATTAAGGAGGTCAACTTAAGCAGTCTACCGCCTACTTTTTGCATTAGCTTAAGAACATACACACAACACTTTTTTGCATATGTTCATATCAAGCATTAGAAATCTTAAGGACAATGGATGCTTGTGGATGATGGTTGAGTAGATGGGTGTAGGTCTAAATAAGTAACATTCTTCTTAACTTAGAGACTTCGAGGATGAAATCCTTTAAGGTGGGGAAAATGTAACACCCAATTTAATACGCTGCACTGTATAATAAAGATAATAAAATGGGAATTACTTAACTAAATGATCCAAATTAAGTAAAACTGGCATTACCATTGTGATCATATTGAAATTCTAGTTTAGATAGACCCCAACTTTGCGTAAAACGGATAACGTATGAAGAAGTTAGGGAGATAAGAGGTCTGTATATATATATACACACACACAAAGGCGATATATAAATATAACTCAAACCGAAAACAACACAGAATTAACGCATGAAATAGCGGGTATAGGGCAACCCATAACGGGACTGGGTCGACCTATGGCTCGACCTAAGTCATCAGGGGTCGACCCATGGGTCGACACATTATGTCGGTGGGTCGACCCACCAACATGCTGGGCGGAATCTAAGTTCTGAACTTGGACTGTTTTTAATACTATGTTCAATCGCTGACTTAGCATTACGTGTATGGCTAAGATTGAAACCCTAATATCTAACGGTGGTGGATTTTCCTAAGTAGTTTATATAAAGGCATGCAGCCTTATTTGTTCTACACACAAAATCATTCTTCCTCCTTCTTCCTTTAAACCCTTTTTCAGAGAATAATATATACATAGAACTACTGAGGTGCTGCCCAAACATAAAATAGGAAGGAAAATTCAGACTGCTCAACAATAATAAATAATTAAAGTGGACCTTTTCTACAACAACATATTCATACATAAAGAGATATCATCCTCTTCACCAAGTATCGCTGTGAGTTTCATGTCATTTTCAGATTTTATTATTTATAAAGGTTTTGGACAGTAATTAACATTGGATCTGAAATAAACAGTGGCTAAAGTAATCCCTATATGTGTTTATACAAGTTCTTTTATTCAGATCTATGGTTAAATTATGTATTTTTACGTTCCTTATCCTTATTATGCCTTTCATTTATTTACAGTTTCTATATACCTTTTTATTCAGTTTGGGATCTGTTTTCTCCCTTTTTATTTATGCTGAACCTAGGCTACTCAAAGCCTAGGCCATTACGTTGATTGCGTATAAAGGACATAAATTGGAATAATTAGACAATGACATTTAAATGGATAAAATTGCGCATATTGTGTATTGGAACCCATGACTGTAAGAACTGCGATAATTACATGTTAATATATTAGATTGGGATAATTACATGTGACACCCCATGTCCGTTAATGTCACTCTTTATTAGAATGCATTAAGTTTCGTGAAACTTTATAGGTAAAAAGAAATATTACAAGACAAATATAAAATAACAAAGGAATTTAAAACTTTATTAAATAGAAAAGCTTTTTGGTTCAAACCCAGTTACAAAATAAATCTGGAATACTGAAAACATAAAATTACTGCCTTGTACAAAATTATCATCAGAGTACAATAGTACATAAAAGAGCATAATCCCCAAAACATAGCCATAGTAGAGAAGGTACAAAATCAAGCAGTACATCTAAACCGCTCCAAGCAAATTGGAAGAAGAATCCTAATCAAGCTTGAGTATTCCCACCCTGAGAACCTGGGGGAAAACGAAAGAAGAAGAAGAGGAAACAAAATAGGTTGAACGTAAGTCCGGCGAGTCTAGTTACTTTTAGCATATAAATAGATTAAAGAATAATGACAGGCATATAAACTGGATGAACAAGATAACAGTATCAAAGATAGGTATAGACTGAGCAAGATAAGAAGAGTAGAATATAATGTGCTTCCAAGAGTAAGTTTCTCTACACCAGTACTAGTATATCAAAAACTGTATGATCCCTACATATAACAGATGGTAGACTTAGGTGTACTTCTAGTGAGAGGTTTTTTACCCATACAATCATAACAAATAGCCCAACATAAATGACATGAGTTACCCCCAATGATAATAACGGGTTGCTAAATGTCAACATGACTAGATGTACCCTAATTACTACCCCAATCGATCGGCTCCTTATCATAGATACCCTATGTTGGCCCTACAATTAGGATGTATCGCTTCCTAATGTGGCAACCCCAGAGTGTGCATAACCATATCTATAGATGTCACAGCGTCTTAATCTTCCTCAGCATGCCCGGACCCATGTACGCATATGACTCTGTTGGAACTCGCGCTGCCCATACCTTCACTATACATTGACCTCTTACAATCAGCTCAGTAAGCGTGCCCCTGACTAGTTCTTGGTTCCTCGTGTTGACATCTATATGGGTTACTGACTAATACGGGTCACACACAAATGATGCTAGCTACCCTCTAGGCTTGCATCTCCACTACTAGGATTCCCATAGGTTATACTTGATAAATTATTAATCCCTCATAACCCCAACATATAATAGGTTAAGTTTATTGGGTTAATTCATAACCCTCCCCCCCCCTCTCACAGTTTCAAACATATTTACTTAACCCCCGCAGCTTCAAACATATTTACTTAACCCCACATATTTAAACCTGGCTAAGCATTTCAGGTTAATGGGTTATTATAATTTTTCCTGTTTATGCATGTTAATGCCCCAGACCCCTCAGATTAAGTCAACCACTTGTGGATGCTAGATATGTCGGGCCGCTCGGGGCAAACTTCTATCACAAGTTTAGATTTAACCTCGTGCCTTAGCGTCGTTAAGTGTGCATTAACGCATTAGACCTCTCACATTAAATTAACACTTGTGGATGCTGGATATGTCGGTCGGTTCCGGGCAGACTTCTAGCACAAGTGTAATCTAACCTCGTGTCCAAGCGTGGTTACTGTCACAGTTTAGGCATATTCATATTTGACAATTATCCCTATTTCATTATAGGTTTCCATGCCCCTTTCCCAAGTCACATATTATTATGCACAATATGCCCTTTTTCCAAGTCATAAATCATCATGTATAATATGCTCCAAATTTAGGCCTTAAATCACAGTATAAGTTATGCCCCCAAATCCCAAGTCATATTTTCCAATTCAATTTATGTCCCAAAATAACTTTTCCCAAAGATTCCCAATTTCGCGTGTTCGCATATTTCAGCATTAGGCCTAGGCTCGAAGGTAGCTTGACTATGAAAATAAAAATGGAAAAAGAGGGAGAGAAGAGAATCAAAACAGCCATAATAACGAATCAAGCATATAATGGCAGAAATTGGCATAAAAACTTAATAGGCATATTATGACAAAATTTGTCATAATGACTGAATAAGCATATGAGAACAGATATGATAAATATGTCATAATAGAACTGATTAGGTATCGATTTTAGATCCAAATTCATAAACATATCAAGATTGCTATTTTAAATATTTACACCTAAAAGCAACTTAAACTCACAGAGAACGGATCTAAGAAAACTGGATCCAAAGAACTAAGAAAAACTTGTTGATGTTGCTGTAGCAATCCTAGAATACATATGAATTGTTGTTGAAGAAGAAAAGGCTATTCCAATCTGTGTTGGAGTAGCACCTCACCGTCGGCATAGATTTTAGATGAATAAAACCAAGGTTTAGGGTCCTTTATATAGCCATCAGCTGACGAACCAAGCCAGAAAAACGTCCAGGTGCGCCCAGGGGTCGACATGGGTGTCGACACCCCTGTTGTGGTGACGGGGTCGACCCCTACTGGCTGATTTCCCTCCCCCTCCAACGTCGTTTGATTTTGAATTAGATTGAATTTCTAGATTAAATTTGTTTATATATATTTCTCTTATGCATATACAAACTTCTAACCTTAATAACTTATTCATACGATGCTCGTTTTACGCAAATCAGGTGTCTATCTTGACCAGAATTCCGAGACGAACGCAATGGCGCAGCCGTTTCACTTATTTTCGAATATTTATTTATGTATTCCTTAATTTATTGTTAATAATGTGTTTTAAATTACGGGGAGTTACATTACATGTTAATCAAATAGATTGGGATAATTACATGTTAATCTATTAGATTGGGATAATTATATGTTAAATTTATTAGATTGGGTTAATTACATGTTAAATCTACTAAACTTGGTTAATTACATGTTAGGAGGAACATGCAACATGTTAATCGGTTAGATTGGACTTAATGTAAGATAAAGTATGACATGTAAAAGTATATGAGTACCAGATGTAAAATCTAAGTAAAATACATTACTGCAAGTCTAATTATACATCTTGGCAGGTGCTTGTTGGGGAACGGGTTGTATACCATTAACATTTAGATAAATGCCATTTTACAACCGGGATTATTAATGGACTTAAACCTGCTAAGTTACACTAGTTAACTAATATGCTTAGTGGTCTTAAGTTTAGTAGTTTGTATCACCTTTTGGGACATTTAAATCCTAGGTACACGGAGACACAAGTCTGGAGGGTGGCTTGTGTTAAGTTGTGCGGAACCCATATTGGTCAGTATCCCTATTGGTATCTCGGTAGGAACCCCGCGCTAGGTAAAGATCAGGGCACACTTTACTGAACTGGATTGTGAGAGGTTCAAGTTTGGGGTCGGGTACGGGCACGTTCCGGCGGAGTCATGAATGTACATGGGTCCAACAACGTGAAACTAAGACGCTGTAACACCTACAGATATGGTTGTTTTCTATAAGTTGTTGGGTAAGGGACTGATACACCCTACTGTCGGGGCTAATACAGAATATTTAGGGAATAAGGAGTCGACCGCATGGGTAGTAATTAAGGTAACCCTTAACCCTGTTAATACTAGTAATTTGGTGCATTTAGGTTGATTCTTGGGATATGAATGAGAAGCTTAATCTACCTTTATCTTGTTTTGACATCTCGTTTACCTCGCACGTATATACATGTTTTACTGTACATTCTCTTCCAGTATTACTTATTCGCCTTAACACCTTTTCATATGCTTACGCTAAAAATTACTGGAACTCGCCAGACTTTATATCTGACCCTTTTTGTTTCCCTTCTTTCTCTTCGTCCCCCTCCCCCTTTAGGTTCTTAGAGTGGGAGTGGTCATTAGTTGAGATCGTGATTCTACTTGGACTTGGATAGCTCTCCTTTCTCATGTACTTTCTTCGGTTTATTCATGTTTATTGTAATGACATTTGAGGGATATTGATATGGTTTTTGTACCCTGATATTATTGAGATATATGATTGTGGTTATTGACATTTGAGATGTAATGGCATGTTTTAAGTTGAATCAAACTTTTTGAGTTTTCCGCTGCTTTATTATATTTGTCTTGTGAATTTAGTTTTTGTTTACCTATGGTGCTTCACGAAACTTAATGCATTCTCCTAAGAGTGATATTAATGGACGTGGGGTGCCACATTTGGTATCACAACCTAAGGTTACAAGATCAGAGAAAAAGTTTTTGAAAAACATTTTCAAAATAAAGGATTTCCAAATAAAAACAATTTTTTGTTAAACATATCCCCTTAAGTCATTTACAAAATTCCTTTGATTCTCTTTCTAAATTCTTGTTTCGTCCTTTTCAGCATGTCTAGGGATCCTAAATTTCCAAAGGGCATTCTCATCCCTACATGGTTTTGTAGATATGTGGAAGCTACGGAACTTGTATGAGTACAAGATAAGTTCCCTCCCACAGCTGCAGCCGCAGTAGCGCCTCCTCCTCCTCCCGTTTTCAAATTTTCAAATATATGTAAGGACTTCTACACAATGGGAGGAAAACCTTTCCAGAAAGATTTATAAAAGCACACAATTGGCTAATAGAAATAGAGATCGTTTTCAACTTGTTTGAGCTCGGTGATAGAAGGAAAATTCAGCTGGTCGCTTGGCAACTAAAGGATGAAGCCTCTTACTAGTGGGAGATAGTTAAAGCCAGACCAGAAGTAGCTACTTGGGATAACTTTAAGACTATCTTTGAGGTTATATTCTTATTGTAGGAAGAAGAAGGAATGCAAGTAGACAAATTTCTAAATTTGAAACAAGGGAGCATGACTATAAAGGAGTATGTCAACACTTTTATCCAACTAGCTAGATTTGGATTGGAGTTAGTAAACACTCCTCACAAAAAGGCCTTAAGTTTCGCTAAGGGATTGAACCAACCTCTCCAAGACTTGGCACTGACTCATGTACCAAGGGGGCAATCTTCGAAAGACAAGTTGATATGGCTTTAATGAATGAAGGTTGTAAAGAAGGGAAGAAAGAGGATAAGACAAAGGAAGAGAAACATAAGGGAGAGAAAAATAAATAGTGGCTCAAGAAGAACAATGCTAAGAATGGGGGAAAGCCCAACAAAGCTCAGATCAAGATAGAAGTGAAATGCCAAGGGTGCGGTGCTTTAGGACATTTCAAGGGACAATGCCCTAAGAGACAAGGATAAAAAGCTGGATCGCTTGGAGGGTAGGTTAACGCTTTAGAGGCTAGTGAACTGGACTGAGGTAGGAAAGTCACAGTCGAAGGTTTAATTTCTCTTTTAGACTATCATATTAGATTTCTTTTTGATTTCGGTGCTTCTCATTCATTCATATCAACTCGGTAGTAGACAATTTGCTCCTAAACACTGGTATTATTTCTGATCCCGTTATAGTCTCAAACCCCATAGGAGGAACATCTCATTTATCCATGATATGTTGGGGTTTGAGGATTTTTGTTTTGGGCATCGAATTTGAACGCAACGCATATGTTCTTGGTTTCATGGATTACAGATTAATTTTAGGAATGGATTGGCTATCCATGTATATTCCATTCTTGATAGCGAAAAGAGAGTAGTTAGACTTCTTACTTGCCATGGTAGTACACTCAAAATTTATTGTGACCCACGGGGGTCAGTGATGCTTAGTTTCCTAGATTCTCTTGATGCTTCTATTGATGATCTTCGACCAGTACCCGTAGTTAGCATATTTTCGAACGTGTTTGACGAGGTTTAGTGGTTACCTCCAAGGCATGAGATAGACTTCTAGATATACTTAATGGAAAATGCAAAGCAAGCCGTATTGCCAGTGCACCATATGATTCCTAAGGAGAGGAGGGAGCTTAGCAAACAAGTGGGTGAGTTGTTGGAAAAAGGATTCATTAGGCGGAGCACTTCTAAGTGGGGCGCTTCAGTCATCTTCACAACCAAGGCAGATGGCTCTCTCTGTCTATGTGTAGACTAGAGAGAATTGAACAAACTCACCAAAAAGAATAGGCCCTCGCTACTAAGAATTGATGACTTGTTTGACCAACTAGTTGGCATTTCAGTTTTCTCGCAGTTGGATCTTGCCACGGGATTTCATCAGCTTAGAGTGGCGGATAATAATATTGACAAGACGCCATTCAGAACTCCGAATGGTTTCTTTGAGTGGTTGGTTATGCCTTTTGGGCTAACCTATGCACCTGCAGACTTCGTGGACTTAATGAATCGGGTGTTTAGGGGGTATCTGAACAACTTCGTGGTGGTGTTCGTGGATGACATCCTGAGCTTCTCAAAGAGCGAAGAAAAACATTCCCAACACTTAGAGGGGGTTCTAAGTACACTTAGAGCACATCAACTTAAAGCAAAAATTTCTAAGTGTCATTTCTGGAGGATGTAAGTAAGATTCATATGGCATGTGGTCTCCAAGGGAGGGATAACGGTACACCCCGCTAAGATCGTTGTGGTTCAAGATTAGAAGGCTTCGAAGAATGTGATGGAGGTGAGAAGTTTCCTTGGATGAGCGGGTTATTATAGGAAGTTCATCAAAGACTTTGCGCAGATCTTAGATGCGCTTACCTGTCTAACAAAGAAGAACTTGGCTTTTGCTTAGAGCTTTGAGCTAAGGATGCTTTTTAGAGGTTGAAGAGTGCTCTGGCAATAGCCTCTGTCCTAAATCTTCCTGATGGAGGCAAGATGTTCACAATCTACACAGATGCTTATGGCATGGGATTAGGCTCCGTACTGATGCAAGAGGGTAGGGTGGTGTGCTATGGAAGTAGCAATTAAGGGTTCATGAGTAAAACTACTCCACCCATGACTTAGAGTTGGCTGCAATAATGTTCACACTTAATGCTTGGTGGCACTATCTACTTGAAGATAGATTTGAGCTATATACGGATCATAAGTCGCTCAAATATTTGTTCTCACAGAAGGATCTCAACTTGATGCAGCAACAATGGATGGAGTTCCTAGCATACTACGACATTGAGGTAGCTTATACCCCAGGAAAAGAGTAATGTAGTGGCCGACGCATTGAGTAGACAGAGGATGACCTTGAGTCCTCTATTCGTAGAAAGGCAAAGCATGGAGTACATATAGACCATTGATTCTAAGCCATCTACGGGCTTCACATATGGTTTGTTGGCATCATTAGGGTGCGACCTACTCTCATGGAGCGATTTGGATCTATGCAACAAAAGGACCAGTAGTTGATGGACATCTTGGAAAGACTTGGTAAAGGAGAAGCTTACAGTCACCTAACTAGATATACTGTGGATAAAAAGGTGGCTAAGACAAGACGAAAGGCTGTGTGTCCCTAAAATTTGGGAATTGCTAAAAGCAGTGCTAGAGGAGGCTCATCACTCTCGGATGAGTATCCATCCGGGCGGTGACAAGATGTACCGAGACATGAAGCGTGTTTTCCATTGGACCAGCATGAAGAAAGATGTAGAAGAATTCGTGTCCCGATGTTTAACTTGCCAACAAGTTAAGGATAAACAAAAGAAACCCAATGGATTACTTCATCCCTTGGATATTCCGCAGTGGAAATGGGAATGAGAGTACGTTTCAATTCCTTTTTCTAGATTTTTGAATTTGAAATCGTTCATCTCTATCTTTTTGAACCACCGATCTTTAGGATAGAAACCTATGATTGGAAACATGTGTTTGAGACACGTTACGTTCGATGATTGCTAGTGGATGTATATACACACACGTTAGGCACTAGATCGACTTAAGCACTTACATATTTCATACGGATGTGTGTGCATTTTATTTTCAATGGATGGAAAATAATCAAATTATCATATGGATGTTGCATTTTGGTGAATGGTTGTGCACAAATATATAACTTACATGTATTATTAGGATTATTTGCATACATGATGGATACATGGCACAGGCATACATTGCATTAAGGAGGTCAACTGAATCAGTCGACCGCCTGATTTCGCATTAGCATAATAACATATACACAACACTTTTTGCATATGTTCATGTCAAGAATTAGAAATATTAAGGACAATGGATTCCTGTGAATGATGGTTAAGTAGATGGGTGTAGGTCTAAATAAGTAACATTCTTATTAACTTGGAGATTTTGGGGACGAAATCCTTTAAGGAGGGGAGGATGTAACACCCCATAATGTAATACACTGTAAATGTATAATAAAGATAATAAAATGGGAATTACTTAATTTAAATGATCAGAATTAAGTAAAACAGCCATTATCGTTCTGTTCGTCTCGGAATTCTGGTTCAGATAGACCCCATGTTTGCGTAAAACGGATAATGTATGCAGAAGTTATGGACATACGAAGTTTGCATATATATATAAGGAGGTTATATATAAATATAATTCAAAATAATTCAAACTGAAAACAACGCAGAATTAACGCAGGAAACAGCGGGTATAGGGCGACCCATAACGGGCCTGGGTCAACCCAATCATGTGGGGTCGACCCATGGATAGACAGGTATGTCGGTGGGTCGACCCACCAACATGCTGGGTGGATTCTGAGTTCTAAACTTGGACTATTTTTAATACTGGGTTCATCTGTTGACTCAACAATATGTGTATAGCTAATATTTAAACCCTAATATCTAACGGTGGTGAATTGTCCTAGGTAGTCTATATAATGGCATGCAACCTCATTTATTCTACATACAAAATCATTCTTCCTATAAACCCTTTTTCTGAGAATAATATATACATAGAACTACTGAGGTGCTGCCCAAATATAAAATAGCAAGGACGATTCGGACTGCTCAACAACAATAAAAGATTAAAGTGGTTATTTTCTACAGCGACATATTCATACATAAAGAGATATCATCATCTTCACCAAGTATCGCTGTGAGCTTCATGACATTTTTAGATATGATTATTTAAAATGGTTTTGGATAATAATTAATGTTAGATCTAAAATAAATAGTACCTAAAGTAATCCCTATATGTGTTTATACATGTTCTTTAATCTAGATCTATGGTTAAGTTATGTATTTTCACCTTCCTTATCCCTATGCCTTTCATTTATTTACAATCTGTTTATTTGCCTTGTTATTCAGTCTGAGATCTTTTTTTATCCCTTTTCCCTTTTTATTTACGCTGAACCTAGGATACTCAAAGCCTAGGCTATTATGTTGTTTGCGTATAAAGGACATAAATTGGAATAATTAGGTAATGACATTTAAATGGAGAAAATCGGGCATAGTGTGTGTTGGAACCCTTGACTGTTGGAATTGGGATAATTACATGTTAATCTATTAGATTAGGATAATTACATGTTAATCTATTAGATTAGGGTAATTAAATGTTAAACCTATTGGATTGGGTTAATTACATGTTAAATCTATAGAACTGGGTTAATTACCTGTTAGGAGGAACATGCAACATGTTAATCGGTTAGATTGGACTTAATGTAAAATAAAGTATGGCATGTAAAAGTATATGAGTACTAAATGTAAAGACTAAGTAAAATGTATTACTGCAAGTCTAATTATACATCTGGGCAGGTTCTTGTTGGGGAACGGGTTGTACACCAATAACATTTAGATAAATGTCATTTTAAAGCCGGGCTTATTAATGGACTTAAACCTGCTAAGTTACACCTATTAATTAATAAGCTAAGAGGTCCCAAGTCTATTAGTTTGCATTAGGTTTTCGAGATTCTTAAATCCTAGGTACATGGGGACACAAGCCTAGGGGCTGACTTGTGTCAAGTTGTGTGGAATCCATATTAGTCTGTATCCCTGTTGGTATCACGGTAGTGACCCCGCAGGTTCAAGGTTTGGGGGCGGGTACGGGTGCGTTTTGTGACACCTCACGTCTGTTTATTTCACTCTATCAGAATGCATTAAGTTTCGTGAAGCGTTTTATGGTAAACAAGAACATAAATATCACAAGACAGGCACATAAAATAGCAGCGAAATTTAAAACTTTATTTAAAAGAGGACATCATGGTCCAAAACTCAGTTACATCATAAGTCTGAAGTACTAAATATTAGTTACATAAAATAGTTGTCTTGTACATAAATCATCAAAATACAGTACTATAAAATCATAATCCCAAAAAGAGCCATAACAGAGAAGAAAAGTAACCAAAGCGATACATCAAAGAAAATCCAAGATCCAAGCTAAAGCAAGAGAGAGAATCCTAATCAAGTCTGAGCGCTCCTACCTTAAGAACCTAGGTGGAGAAGGGAAGAGAGAGAAAAGGAAACAAAAAGGGTCAGACATAAAGTCTAGCGAGTCATGTTACTTTTAGCATATGAATAAGTAAAAGTATCATGGCAGGTATAAAAACTGGATGAACAGGATAACAGTATATAAGGCGGGTATATCAAACTTGGTATGATAAGCAAGATAAACTGAACATGATATATTGCGCTTCTTAAGTACTTTGCTCTGCACCACTACTAGTATAACCATAACATGATGATCCCAACAAGAACAAGATGGTAGACTTAGGTGTACTTCTAGTGAGAGGTTTTCACCTCATACAATCATAACAGGTATCCCAACATGACAAGCGTCATCCTCAACTATAATAACGGGCTCCTAAACAACCAGGACTAGATGCACACTATTTACTACCCCAATCGATCGGCTCCCTAACTCGTAGATACCCTATGCTGGCCCCACTCTTAGGGTGTATCACTCCCTAAGGTGGCAATCCCGATACAAATAAGATGCACAACCATATCTATAGATGTCCCAGCGTCTTATCTTCCCGAGCAGGCGGACCCATGCATGCACATGACACCGATGGAATGTGGCGGCTAACACCTCCCTCAAGTGACATCTTACAACCAGCTCAGTAAGCGTGCCCTGACCCCGACCTAGTTCGGGGTACTCCGTTTGATACCACGATAGGTTACTGACTGATACGGGTCCCACACACAAAATGATGCAAGCTCTCCCATTTGTCTTGCATCCTCACTAACTGGATTTCAATAGGTTATGCATACTGGTTTAAAAAGATTGCATAACCCCCAACAGGTTAAGTTTGCGGGCCTATATATAAATATTTCCCACCAACCCAAGATTTAATTAACCCATCCATTGTTTCAAGCAAGTTTACTTAACCCTTACCCCATTGACAAGTTCATATAACCCCGAACATTTTTAAATAGGTTAAGTGTTTATTACCATTCATTTATTAATGGTTACAATGAGCGAGACCTCCCATATTAAGTCTTTTACTTGTGGATGTTGGATACGCGGCATATGTCGATCGGGTCCAGGCAGACTTCTTCTACAAGTCGGACTTAACCTCGTATCTTAGCACTGTCTTGTGTTTATGCACTTAGACCCCCCACATTAGATTCATGACTTATGGTCGCTGGATATGCCGGTTGGGTCCGGGAAGACTTCTACCATAATTGTAATCTAACCTCGTGTCTAGGCGCAGTTACAGTTTCTAATTATTGTAATCCTAGGCATATTCATTCTTAGACAATTATTCTTATTTCATCATAGGTTTTCATGCCCCTTTCCCAAGCCATATTCATCCTGTACCAAATATCCCCAAATAAAGGTCTTTAATTACAGCTTGTTTTATGCCCCCAAATTCATATTCATGTATACAATCCAAGTTATACCCAAACTTCACAATACAAGTTATGCCCCAATTTATCAATAAATACTATGCCCCAATTTTGACATTTTCCCACATTCCCAATTTCACGCGTTCGCATATTTCAGCGACATGCCTAGGCTCGAAGGTAGCCTGGCTATAAAATAAAAAGGGAAAGAAGAAGGAAAGAGGACAGAAATAAGTATAATAACAAGATAGGCATATAATGGCAGAAATATGCAAAGCAACATAATAAACATATAGTGATAAGTTTGGGCATAATGAAAAGATAGGCATACTAGCATGATAGGGATATCATAAACAGGCATGATGAGATCTAAACAGTGAATTAAACATATGGGTAATACTAGATCTGATGTGATTCAAATAGTCATAGGCTTAGATCCAATTTATACACATGTCAAGATCACATTTTAGTTGTTTATATCTAAAAATAACGTAGACTTACAGAGAATGGATCTAAGAAAATAGAGAAAGCATTTTGATGTTGAATCAGCGATCTTTGAATACGTATGAATCGTCATTGCTGAAGAAAAGGCTAATTCAATCTGAGTTGGAGCAGCATCTCATCGTCGCCATTATTTTAGGTGAATAAAACAATGGGTATAGGGTCCTTTATATAGCCATCAGCCAACGAATCTTGCATAGAAATCAGTCCACGTTCGAGAGCAGGGATCTGCCCAGATCCATATGGGGTCGACCCCCCTTGGTGTGTCGACCCAGGGGTCGACACCCCCTTGATGGGGTCAGCACCCATGGGAGGGAAAATTTCCCACTCCCCTTCTTCTGTTCGATTTTGAAATATTTTGAATTCTGGATTTATTTTATTTATATATATTTCTCTTATACGTATACAAACTTCAAACCTTAAAATCTTCTTCATACACTGTCCGTTTCATGCAAACTAGGTGTCTATCTTGACCAAAATTCCGAGACGAACGCATTGGCGTAGTCCATTTTACTTAATTCCCAATATTTAATTGACTATTCCTTAGTTTATCATTTTAATATGTTAAAGAATTACGGGGTGTTACACGTTTCGATGGAGTCATGAGCGTGTATCGGTCCAACTACGGGAAACCAATGCGCTGTAACACCTACGGATATGGTCGTGTTCTATAAGTTGCTGGAATAGGACTGATACACTCTACTGTTGGGGCCAACACAGAATATTAAGGTAATAGGGGGTCATGGGTAGTAATTAGGGTAACACTTAATTCTGTCAATATTAATAATTTGGTGCAGTTAACTTGATTCTTGGGATATGAATGAGAAGCTTAAGCTACCTTTATCTTACTTTGACATCTCGTTTACCTCGCATGTATATACATGTTTTACTGTACTTTCTCTTCCAGTATTACTTGTCTTTCTTAACACTTTTTCATATGCTTATGCTAAAAATTAGTGGAACTCTCCAGACTTTATGTCTGACCCTTTTTCCCTTCTTCCTTTTCCTCCCCCCTTTCGGGTTCTCAGAGTGGGAGTGGTCATTAGTTGAGATCGTAGTTCTGCTTGGACTTAGATAACTTTCCTTTTTCATGTACTTTCTTCAGTTTATTCATGTTTATTGTGATGACATTTGAGGGATATTTTTATGGTTTTTGTACTTTGATATTATTGAGACAGATCATTGTGGTTTTTGACATTTGAGATGTAATGGCATGTTTTAAGTTGAAATAAATGGTTTAAGTTTTTCACTGCTTTATTTATACCTGTCTAGTAAATATAGTTAATGTTCACCTATTGCACTTCACGAAACTTAATGCATTCTCTAAAGAGTGGCACTAACGGACGTAGGGTGTCACACTTGTTCTGTTATTAAAACCAAATTTGACCTTAGACATCTATTTATTAGGACAAATCGTCTTTCTGTTACTCTTTTACTGTTGTATATGTATGTAATGATATATTATATGTTGAATGATATTTTTGGACGTTTACTACTATAATACATCCCATTCTACTATAAATTGGTTGTTAATTATGTTAGACGTCTATTAGTTGAATACAACCCCATTCTACTATAACTTGGTTGTTGATTATGTTGACATCTTCTAAGCATAACCAAAATTCATTCTGCTATATTGTTTAGACATCTATATGGTAGAACAAATCATTGTCTGCTATTATCACTTGAATACTTCCTTTATGTTGATAGACTTTATTTTTTGATTCTTTATACAAATCGATTGTATATGAACACCTATATTATAACTTGAATACCCAATTGAATGAGGACGTTTGGAAATTTTAAGCCTCCTTTCAAATTTGAGAATATATGGATTCTTTTAAAATGATTTAGTACGACTAATGCTTTACAATGTGATTTTAATTCGCCTTGTTAAAGTAAATTTTACTAAAGATGTTTTCAAACAAGTTATTATTCGAATTTAGAAAAATATTTTAGGTTGATAATTATTTTATAATTAAATAAGGTTTGGAGTTTAATAAAATGATTCCTAGACCTATATTAAAGGAATTTAAAATGAATTATTGAAAATGTTTAATTATAATTAACTAGAGATCGTAAACTTCAAGTTATTTCAAAGGATAAGAGTGTTGTCGAGCTAAGGTCTGAGAGGTAAATAAATTAATTTGCCTCATTGTTATCCGAGAAATAGTATTGGTTTAAGATCGAGAATAGATGATTTAAAATTTGATATATATAAAGGGGTTTTTGAAATGTTGATATTTATAAAAGCAGTTTATAATTGATTTTTGATATTTGTAAGAAAAGTTTATAAATGGTTTATTTAAAAGGGATTAAAGAGTACAAATTAGTTTTAATAAGAAAGTTTTTGAAAGGATTTATCGAAGAGATTTATAAAAAGGAATTGAGATTAGCTTTTCTCAAGTGTGGTCTTCTTAAAAATGGTGGTATGGACATCTGTTACACACTTAACACCAGAGGAATCATGTTTGGGTTTATTCTTACATCGATTTTATTTTTGAATAACTTTGTTTGATCCTTAGATATGATTCATAAAATAAGAAAGCTTTTATAAAAGCTTTTTGAATATACTTATATTGATAATGTAGGTTAGGAATTTATTTTCTAAGTACTGAAAATATAATAGTTTTTTGAATAAGCTTAAATAGGTAAGATAAGTATAAGAATAATTTAGTAAATATTCTGAAAATATTATTTTATAAATGAAAGATTCATTTAAATGAGGCTTAGTAATTACCACGGGTAAATAAATATTTTTGTTGATTTCTTCTTCATTTATTTGATAGTTAAATAATCAACTATCAAATATGGCTATTTTAGTCTAGACATATATCCGATAAATGGTAAGGAAACCTATTTTCAGAAACAGTTCGAAGGTGAACTTCGCACTTACGTATTGTTGGTTTATTCCTAAAAGCCGGAGTTGAGTTTTTCGAAAACTATCGATTGTCATTTCAAAGAGACCTGGATCGAGCCTGCTTGCTCGAGAACCACTTTGATCCGGTTGATGTGTTTCGAATTAGAAATATTTTAAAGATGATTAAAGATGGAGTTATTTAGTTTCGTTCAGACCCAGAACGAACTTTCATAGATGAATGTTAGCATTCCAAGATATTCTGCTATTTATAAGGTAAACGTAACCTTTAGTCTCATACCCGATAAATGAATAAAGCAGGGGAAAGCGACAGGGGTATGTGGGTTGCTCCCATTAGGATATGATCATTCCGTATCAAGAGTTTATTTATCTTTGTATGCATCATAGCCCCTACATGGTTATTTATCAACTAAGGTGATCATATTCGGCATCATCCAGTTTTTAAGGATGGTTCCAGTCCTGAGTAGATGAGGTGCAAATTAACGCAACCTCCCATACGTTTTATCTACAGATGTACAGATTTTGTGGGTAGACCCTTACCTTTTCATAGTTGGAATCCATGATCCAATTTAAACTTTCGGTCTTGATTGTAAAACTATTATATTGGAATGTGAGATGCAAGCATTCTGGCTATGTTAATATATTTACTTTCGAATTGCAGACAGAATTATAATATCTCTGGATATTTATTATAAAAGTGTTTTAGTTATCTTAAGGTAAAAACCCATCTGTGTTTACGTGCGGCATGGTCTTATGAGATACATTGATTTCAAATGATTTCTAAAGATGTAATAAAGTAAATTCTTTATGATTAGAGTTTACTCATGCTGGTTTTCTAGCTTGACCTGGGCTTTATTTTGCGATAATGCTTGGGTCAGACTGAGCATATTTGTCAGGTTAGCCTAGGTTCTTTGGAGCTTAGGAAAAGAGTTGGAAGCCAAGACGCACTTCCATATTTTAGATTTATTTCCCGTCGTGTTTATTTGTTTTTAGCTTTTAGTATACGTAAGGATAGGTTGTTAAAACTGTCTAGAGCTGTTATAGATTAGTGTTGTACTCTGATATGTTATGTATGTAAACTAAGGTTCTTTCTCTATGTGAAGATTTATGTTATATTATAAATTTTCCGTTGCATTGTAAGATTATGTTCTATCTCTTTCTTTCTTTCACCCTAAATGAAATGTCTTTCAAACAACTAAACGATCCGCATAGGAATACCAGGGATGTATTAAGTGTCATCTTTCGGGGTAAGAAAGGCAGGACGTTACATGTGCTATCAGAGCTTAGGTTGAGCGAGCACCTATGCTTTGGTGGGGTATGACTCAATATAGATAAGGCCAGTAGTGCCCTAGAATGAGTTTGCTATATGAGCACGTATTTGTTAATGTTATAAAAAAATGATTTTTATATTGTGTTGTTTTTTATTTTAAGTGTGTTAAATTCTGGTCTGTAAGGAAGGAACAACTGTATTGGTAGGGATTTCTGAACACTTAAAAAGGAAAATTACACAATATTATTTTAAACTGTGTAAGTGAAATAATTATACCTGTAAACATATTTTATGTATCAAAAATAATTTTTGTATAGTATATTATTTTATTATTTAAGGTTAGTTTATTCATGCACTCCTAGTTTGAGCATTGACTATTTTCTTAAGGTTTTGTTGATAGTTTCCTTTTAATTGGATGAATTAATAGAAATTATAGAAGCATTGAAACCAATATATTATGAATTAAATTTCATGATTTGACTATAAGATGTTTGTATCAATGTTGTATTAAGATTTCATTTAATTTAAGACATTCTTAAGGAGGTCTGGTTATCTAGATTTGATGCTAGAAATAATCATGTAAAACTAAATTTAAGATAATGTGTTCTAGATAAAGAGAAATTATGTAGGAAATTCGAGAACTTAAATTCCGGTATTTTTGAAGATAGTTTTCAAATTTATGGAAGTAATAACAATATTTCTGAAAATAAATTTGGTTAAGTATAACAAGTTTTAGAAATGAAAATTTTATGAAATTTATTTTCTTTGATAGGTTGGAAGAAGGAGAGTCGATTTGCTTTATGGAAATTTGAATATTCTTCTAAGTAGTGATCGGATGTTTGCTTAGGTGAATGTTGTAGAGCACTTAGTAAATTATTCTCTTTATTATTGTATAATTCAAACCAATTCGAATCCGAACAAACCCAAAGTAGTAGATAACATATAATTTGAATTTATATAATATTGTTTTAATATTGGGATTCGAAAAAGGAAAGTATTTTAAGTTATCTAGTTCAAATGACTCAAAATTTTCTTAAAAATGGGTAGGGGATGTGTTCGGATGGCAAACACTTCTCTTAAGTATTACCTTTCTTGGTCAGAGAATGTAAGATACTATTTGATAACACCTACTGCTGAAGTATTATTTTAGTGTTACTCGGGCTATATATATATATATATATATGTATGTATGTATGTATGTATGTATGTGTGTGTGTGTGTGTTCTATAGCTAAAAATGTGTAGTTTTATTTCAAGTAAGAATTTGACATGTAAACCCGGTATTTTGGATCTACAGTTTTCTTAAGAGAGTCATCATATTTTTTAAATAGAAATTGAATTAAAAAGGGGTATATACTCTCAGGATGTAGCAGAGTATTATACATGTTATATCTAAGTTAGTTTTTATGAAAAGTTAACATATATGGTTTTAGCAATTATAGAAACTGGTATTAGTATAACCAACAAAACAAGTTTGTATATTAGAAGTAAATCATTTTACTTTTCACATAATCTGATCAAATGAATTCAAGTACATAAATTTGAGGTGTTTTCACATCGTTTATCACTCGAATTTTGAAAGGAATATTTGGTGAGAATTTTTGATAATGGAACTAAAAGTGTTATATCATAGTATTATAGCTATGCAAGGAGAAAAAAGCTTCATAATCAAGAAGCCTGATCAGAGTCCGCACTAGAGACATCGAGTGAGTGATGCTAGTTCGAAATAAAGTAATATATTCGAGTATAATTACATTATATTTTGTTTATGGATGATCTATGGATATTATGCAAACATGTGAACAGTATTTAGATTTCTTATGGTGAAATTTCGGGGATGAAATTCTTTTAGGGGGAAGAGTGTAACAACCCGAAATTTTATCGTTTTAATTTGGAGTATTGAATTAATTTTAAATATTCAAAAATAGATATTTTATAATTAAAATACCCTATTTGAATTTATATTAATTAATGTGAATTTTTTTTGAATTTGGTTTATAAAAATAAATAGTTCGTAGAAAAATAGAAAATGTAACCAGAAGAATTTTTCAAAAAGGCTGATTTTTTATCATGTAAAAGTCATTTAAATTACATAAATAAATATAATAAATACATATTAAATAGTGAAGTTAGATTAGTGTTAATTAAGTAACTAATTAAGTTAATAAAGTAAGATGTGATGTTAAATAAGATTAAAGGAAGAAAAGAAAATAAAAGTACTTGAGTTTAACGTCCCGTATTTTTGGTATTCTAATATTTAATTTAATTTATTATTTTAAATATTAAAGGATTTTAATATTTAATTTGTTATTAAAACGATGTTTGAACGTTATATACTTATCTAATTATAAATCGAGCTCGAAATGGCGTTGTAGTTCGTAATATGGAGTTTTGAAATTTAACTAGATATACAGGATCTAATATAAGTCGGATTTCTGTGAAAAGAGAAACATCGGAATCTTGTTGATGATAATTTTCATATGAAAGAGAAAAATCCAGATTTCGTGTTGTAAATTGTAAGTTATGGCCAAATCTAATTTTAAATTAATCGTTGTGGAAATCGGTTATGGCCATCTTGCAAACGGTCTTCGTTTTCAATGAAATCAGTTTCATTGGGACCGTAACATTAAATTATTGTACGGTGTTGAATTGCATGGCAAACCGATATCGTATGTGACCACGGTAGTCGTAAACGCCCAGTTATTTTCTATAGCACGTAATTAAATTAATTTAATTAAATAAAGGGATATTTGAGTGTAACTTGAGCAAATGATCAAATTAAGCCACGAAACTAGTTCTGTTGAGTTCATAGCGGCGATTATAGTCAGGAAAGGTATATAGTTTGTTATTTTTGAAGACCGGGTGATTTGGTGTCCAAAATAGCATTGTGGTGCATATAAAAATAGTGTACTGGGAAGCAGCCTCGGAATTCGAC
Organism: Allium sativum; assembly: GCA_030737875.1. NCBI lineage: Eukaryota > Viridiplantae > Streptophyta > Magnoliopsida > Asparagales > Amaryllidaceae > Allium > Allium sativum. The sequence goes on from CM060914.1 coordinate 82,223,236, forward strand.
AAAATCAATCACATTGTGTCCATATTATTTTTCTATGCTAGGAGTACGGGTTTCATTATTTTTAGGAAGCATGTGTGACCATACGAAATCAAAATCTCCATCGTGATTAAGGTATACTTTACATTTAAATATTTAACTTAATAAATCCTTCTGTACTATTTTATTTTGGTCTTACTTGGGGGCCAAACTTCTGTTACTTGCGTATGAATCTACCTCAATACCGTCCGCCACACGTTTTGGAAAATCGCACCTATGAAAACAGCTACCCCATATTTTTTTGCAACCCTATTCAAACAACTTGGCCTGCACGTATTTCTTCCTATAAAATAATGAACGATGCCTCACCATTTTCTTCCTACTGATTCACATTAGCCTTTCATGGTGACATAAAAATTTAAACAAACAAGAGGATTCTGGGGTCAAAATGTTCTCGCGGTCAACTAAACAACGCAACCGCCACAATCCGTTCAATGGTCAAAACCCTCCCAAAACTTATCCCCTAAATTCTGAAAACCCACTTATCGATTCACCCACCATTCAACAGAATTATTATTGATCTCAACAAGAACTGAATAATGAATGGCAGTGATCTGATCTTCTCCAACGTGGTGGCCTGAATTGGCGATGGAAGCGCCTGTGGTCGAAGTCCTTTTCCATGCGAACGGGATGACAAGGGGGAAGGGGCTTCAGGCGAACATCGGTGGGGTTTCGGCGCATGGATTGGTGATCTTAGATGATAGTCAGGGGGTCTGTGTTTTGTGCGGCATGAGGATGGAGTTTCGTACTTGGGGTCGAAGCAGGAAGGACGGGTTAAAAAGGGGAATGAGGTAGCGAAGTAAATTTGGATTGAGCTGGGTACATCACAGTGCTGAAGGCAAACAAAGAAGGCGAGCTACTGGTTCGAAGCAGCAGAAAAGATTTCGAATGCAAGGAAACTTGGAGCGTGAGCACAAGGAAGAAGTCAGATCCGATCCCTTTCAAAATGTAAATCATATTGAAACCCCGATTAAGTTAAAGCTAATACATCGTTAAAACTAATCAATTAATTTAGTTTGTATTGTTTTGTACAGATGAAATCAAATAGTGACTAACGTGCGAATAGGAGTAAGTTTTAATGGATGTATCATGGATCGATGTAGATAAAGACAAGAACTGTGAAGGAATCAGGAACGAAGGGTAAAAGGGCTCGGCTGTTATACGTTTTAACTAGCGGTAATTAGTTTGGAAAAAAATTCTGATTTAGTTAATTAATTACACTATAATTTATTAATGAAAGGCTTAATGTTTAAACCAGGTAAGCAAATTTGGACCAAGCTCAGCATACGCGATGTACGGAGCTGAGAAGAAGCAAGCACTGACCTTGTTTATTTTATAACCCAAAGTAATTAATTTAATATTTTATTAATAAAATAATTAAGGGTTTAGACTATTTAGTATAACCGTTAATATTTAACCGTTAATAACTAATTAATATGTTATCAGAATCGGACCAACAAGGTATAGTTGGAATCACATTGACGAACATTACGTCTTGGAACAGAACTGGATAGGAATTGGAATCAACTGGAATTTTTAATTAAATTAAACAACCGTTTAATTTAATTAAAATGAGCCATTGACAACAAGATGAAATCCAGGTGAGTTAAACTCACTCAGTTCTTCCCATTTATATTTTATATAAATTAGATTTTTATTTTATGTGTTCTATTTGCCAATGGTTGACTGTTTGCTAGTTATATATTTATTTGTTCGAATAAAGGTAACTTACCTTGTTAGTCACGTTTATAAAATAAACGTTTTTAATTGGTTGAATTGTTTGAATTGCTTGTGGTTAAGGTTAAATGGTCGTTATTTATTGTTATCAGTTAAGTGAAACTGAATGATTGATTTGAGATAACCATTTTTGGGTACAGGGAAGACCAGGTTGGAGGGATCCAACGGGATTCCTCAAATATATTATTTATTTTTATATCATCATATATGAACTGATCTGATGGGGTGATTGATTTGCTTATTGACTGAAAATTCAACATCGGTTTAGTTTAAACAATGGGTGGTATTGGTTGAGTATTTGGCAGTATATGGCCTAGAAAATCAATCGTTTTATAAATATTGATTTACCTTCAGGCAAAATTGATAGAGGTGAAGTTATAAAATTTATTTTATAACTGGAAATAGATTTTGAAATACATTATGTTGAATAAAAGTTTATTAAAAGGTAATAAATATTTATTTATTTATTTATTTATTAAGTTTATAATTAATTATTAATTGATTTAATAAAGAAATTCTGATATTAATCAACAAGTGATTAGAAATTTATCTAACGGTTAAGTTTGGATAATTGTTTTGTTTCGAAACAATTAAATGGAATTAATTATATTATTAATTAATTTAAAGTGAGAACTAATTGGAATTGGTTAATGAAATAACTGCGTTTTAAGTTAATTAGATTGACCGTTATAATTGAGATTGATTATTAAATTAGTATGGTTTGAATAAAATAGTTTAATGAGTAGTGTTTAATTTTAATAAGATTTAAAAAGGAAATTTACTATTTATTTTAGTAAATAAGGGAATTAACTACGAAAGTAGTTAATGATTGAAGTAAATTATTATTTTAATTAATAATAATTTAGCGAATTACTTTGTAATCGAGATCGAAATGAAATCTAGTTGAATGGTGAAAGGAGTCTATGAACGGTTTTATATTTAAAACCCGAATTGTTATAACGAGGTTATAAAAAGGAAATTTAAGCGATAATTTAAATAAATGTGACTTAAATATTTGAATTAAGTACAAGGGAATTGAGAGCAGAAAAGGTTTAGATTAAACCAGAATTTATTTAAACAAGGGTTATCAAAGTGATGAGGTGTTATATCGTTAATTTTAAATTAACGTTACTTAGTAGTGGGATTAAGTAAGAAGCGGGAATTAAAATAAGATTTTCCAAAGTAGGAATGGTTGAATGGATTTAAAAAGGAATTGATAAAGGTGAATTTGGTGAAAAAAGTACGTCGTAGGATTTGATAACCAAATCCGAATTATAAATGAGCTTGGTTAAAATGGTCGAGCTAAAAGTGATGTTTATAAAGAAGTTACTTAATTATTGAATTAAGAAAGAACGGGCATATCTGTAACAACCTGCATTCTATGCACCGAAGGATCGTAGAATATTTATTTCTTTCCCATATGAAGTCGTATGGTCATGCAACTTTGGGAAACAACCATTAGACTCATTTCCCATGTTCATGATTTTTGTCGATTTTTAAATGACCATTTTGCCCCTAGCTGATCTTGTTTTGGTCATAACTTTTGACTGGAAAGGAATTTTGACCTGAAACGACTTCCATTAGATCGGTTTGATGGTTTACCTTTCCGTAGAGTGGTCACATGTGAAAAACGGACTTACCGTTTGGGAGATATGGCTGAAATAAGGTTTGGAAGGTGAAAAACTGCTTAACCGGGCCAAATAGGGTGATTAGTGAATGGGCCCATAACCCATTTCGGGATTAGGGTTATGGGGAGGCTGAAAAGGGGTAGAGAATCATTCCATTTCGGTTTTCTAGCCTCCACTTATCTCCAAGAAACCCTAAAAATGGCCTCCAACCTCTAAATCACCTCCAAATCATCACATAATCAAGGATTAAGCTTAGCAACATCGAATCAAGGAAGATCTACAGCAACTCGACATTGGAGCTGCTGTTTAGCATTGGGATTCGCATCAAATCAGAGAGTTATTTCAGATCTTAGTTTATTTGTGGCTAAGGTGAGTGATTTGCATAGTTCCTCACTAATCATGGCTAATTAAGGGTAATTAGTGTTAATTAGCGAATTTAAACATGATAAAATTCTGGAAAAATATTTATAAAATCCGAAATGATGTTTTAGACCTCTGACATGAATTTGGGTTAATTTGGTTAAGTTTTGCTAATCATATCATTAGTTCCACCTAAACATGCTTAAGGGGAAATATGGGGTTTTGGCTAGGTTTGATCCATTTTAACCTATCATTTTGATGTTTTGATGTTTGTAGTTGATTACACATGTTGCTATGACTGTACGGTATGCTTTGTGATTGATTAGAATAGTTGGAATGGTCGAAAACGTCGTCGAATGACATAAAACACCCACTGGAAAGGTTTCAGGAAACAGTGCAGGTTTTCGGATCGGGTCGGAGAAATGGGCTCGGATCGGATAAGTGAACTGGGCAAGGGATTCGATCGGATCGGAACTTGGCACTGGAGAAACCTGGCAAAAAGGAAGGCCATGCTAATTGAACTGGGATCGGATCGGCTAAAAGAGGGGGATCGGATCGGAGTAAATGAAGAACGAGGGAGCTGATCGGAGCGGGAGCACGAACTGGATGGGAGATGGCTACCCGACCCGACCCGAAGTGGGACACCCGACCCGAACCGATGCAACGCTATGAACCCGAACCGAACCGTTACCAGAGGAAGACTGTAACAACCCGTATTTTGAATAACATGTGATAACATAAATCAAGGCAGAATTAAATGTTAAAATCTGAATCAAGGGAAACGGGCTATGCCATTACGTTCGTCTCGAAAAAATACGCGAAATAGAGTCTGAGTTTTCGAAAATCGGAGTCCGTATGACCAAGTTATGGCCCGTCAAAGTTTTCAGAAAATTTCAAGTTTAAAAACAGTTCAAATTTGAATGCAGAATTTCAAATTCAACCCAAGCAGGACAGGCGGGAAAATTCCCGCCAGCCCCAAGTCGACTGGGGAGTCGACTTGGGAGTCGACACACCCCAGGTGGTGTCGACTGCCCAGTTGACACCCCTGTCGACTTGGGTGGTCGGCCAGTCTGGCCTGATGCACCTGTTTTGGCTCCTAGGTCATGTTTTGTTGGCTTGTGACGAGATTTGATGGCTCAGATCTAAACTAGGGTTAATCCTATGGCCTAAACTAACCTAAACTTCTATAAAAGGACCCTAATACCTAGCCTAAATCAACACAAATCATTCCTACAACTAAATTATGCCAAAATGCTTCCTAATCATGGCCTCCACCTTCATATCATGGCCTCCATCCTCTTCATGAAAGTTTGAGTGTTCTATGCTAGTAAAAGAGCCATCTTTCTTCATCAAAACAAAGATCTTTCTTCATACAAATCAAAGGAGCTCCTTGTTTCTCAAGACAACTTGGAGCTTATATTCAATTGGGGGTTTTTAGTGTTGCTATTGTGGCTTCGTCTCAATCTTGTTTTATTTTATAGTCTTCATAGCATTGTAAGCCCTATTCTACTCTTAGATTTAAACTATGAAGTTAAATATGACATGTTGCAAGTTTGAGTTTGGGCCTAAGTATGATTTGTGCTTTTAATCTATCATGTTATGCATAGATTTGTTCTATGTATGTTTGTAAAGCTATCACCTTGACTTTGTGGATTGAAAGCTATGAGCTTTGTTTGGAAATGTTGCATAATGCAACATAGAAACTCTCATAACCTTTATGTTAACTTGCATATGATGTTATATGTGAATCACTAGTTATCATCCTATGCCATCTATGACCATGTATCACCTATTTGCTAAGTTTAATGCCATACATGTGTAGATTGGAATTGAACCTAAGTGCAATATTTGCCTTGAACCTATCATTGTATGCATAGATCTATTCATGCCTCTCTTGATCTATGATTGTGGACCTATCATGAACCTAGTACCGTTCATGTTGACCTTTGGGAAAAATGCTATGAAATGGATTATGGCTTATGCATGTTAACAAACCTTAACCCCTCATGTTTCTTAACATGCATATGATGATATTGAGCCTATTTGCTAATTATGCTATCATACGTGTTTGTGGCCAAATCACCCTTATGCTATTATGCATGCTTGTGGCCAAATCACCCTTATGCTATTATGCATGCTTGGGGCCAAAGCACCCTTATGCCATTTGATATGTTTGAGGCCAAGTCACCTTTTATGCTATCATACATGTTGAGGCCATATGCTAGTATGATGAACCCCTTTTGCCTCAAATATCACCACGTTTAACTTGTGATAGACCTTGTCATCTCATGCCCACCTTGTCATATTCTTATGTTCCCCCTTTTGATCTATTTGTGTTGATGCGAACTTACGTGCGATGGGGTTACGCTATGGGTAAACTTAAATGACATGAAACATGACTTGAAAATATGACATGTGATTATGCTTGAAAACATGAACGTGGACATGACATGTAGAAAACATGAAAGTGGCCAACTCGAGGTTGGGTTGAGTTTGTAGCATAAATTTACCCGGAACCGACCGGCTTAACTAGTGGCTACAAACAATAGGACCCAATGTGAGTAGTTGGTCATATCTCACTTAAAATCCGAGGTTAGACTAGGTTGTGGTGTAAAGCTACCCGGACCCGCCCGGCTTAACTAGTAACCACAACAAAGTCTAATGTGAGAGGTTGGGGTGTATTAAGTTAATTAATGTCACATGGTAGGGTTAAGTCATGGACTACTTGAATACTTAACCAATTAAACACAATGGATTGGTAGGGTTAAGTCATGGACTACTTGAATACTTAACCAATTAAACACGATGGATTGGTAGGGTTAAGTCATGAACTACTTGAATACACTTAACCAGTTGAACACGATGTATTGATAGGGTTAAGTCATGAACTGCTTGGATACACTTGACCAACTCAATACATGGTTAGGATAAGGTTAACCACACTTAACCCATTTAAAACCCTAGTTACGTGGTCCTTTTCAGTAGTAACCTACTTGGGAGTATCTGGATACCCTGGACTAGGCTAGGGTGGGGCACGATTACTGACTGATTGTAAGAGATCAAAAAAGACGGCTGAATAATGCACCAATTAAGTTCAGGCGGACCATGGTCGTGCACATTAAGTCCGGAGTTGAACATGGGCACCGGTAGGTTTAGACTGTGCGTGCTTGAATTGTGTCTGTGGTTTACACCTTAGGGCTGGATACACCCTAGGGTGGACCTTGCACAGTTAACTACATTCCATGATTAGGCCGTATGACACCGATACACGACGAGTTAGGCTTATAGGGAGCCGATCGACTAGACCGAGTAGTTGGACCTTGATTTAGGTCATCTCATGATGTTGGGCCAACTTTGGGCCAAGGGATCATTTCTTGTTTATACTTGACATGGATTAGAATACTAGTACACTTGATGCAACTTAACCTTGTATATGCGATGCCACACTTGATCTATCTTGTTAACTTTTCACCATGCCAGTTATCATCCTATGTTTCATCTCTGTTTTACATGTCCAGTTAACTTTATTAGTTTTTATACTAATAGTAGGTAGGACTTACCAGTCTTTTTGACTGACCTGTTTTCCTTTCGCCTCTTTTCTTCCGTCCCCCCCCCAGGTTCTCAGGGTGGGAACGCTAGCACCTAGCTTGGATCTTTAGCTTGCTTTCTGGATAGCTCATGTACGGTTTGGACTTGAGCTCGCTATGGCTTTACCACGTCTACTTTGGGGATAGTTTACTTAATGTTATTTCCAGTTTTCAGTTTATGTTTTCTAGACTTGTAGTAGTTGGAAAATAATGACTAAGTACTATGATGTAACTTGACTATGGTTTTGAAATAGTAGTTTTATCCGCTGCTTTATTTACTCTGTTTTACTTATATGTTCTGTCTTGTGATATCTTCATGCATGTTTACCTTGACCAACACCCCTCCAAAGCCAGTGTACTTGCAAGAGTGACCCTGGAGGAGGTGGGGTGTTACATTTGGTATCAGAGCATAAGGTTTACGAGATGGAGCAAAAGTTTTTAAAACTTACCTTTTGAAAAACTATTTTCAAAACCGATTATAAAGAAGTATTTTTCCAAGAAAAGTCTAGTTTATTTTAAAAGGCTATTCCCCAAAAGCCATTAGCACTATCCTTTGTTTCCTCGTTCTTAATCTATCTTTTTCTTCGTTTCAGTATGGCCGATAATTTTGCCATTCTGGAGGGCGTACCAGTACCTATTTGGTTTAGAAGGTACATGGAGGCAAGGGCGAATGAAGCCGGCCCCGCGGACATTCCTCCTCCTTCCCCCGTGGCTAACATTCCTCCCCCTCCCGTAGCTGTGGTTCCTCCTCCTTCGCATCCACAAGCGGATTTCGCGAAAATTTGCAAGGACTTTAAGGCGATGGGTGGCCAGAGTTTTGTTGGGACGGAGACTTTTGATGAGGCAAGAAATTGGTTGAAGGAAACTGAAGACCTTTTTGCTATCCTTGATATAGAAGACCGTAGGAAAGTTCTGTTGGCAGTATGGCTATTGAAAGAGGAAGCTGCTTATTGGTGGGTAGTTACCACCACTACTAGGCCCATTGAGACTTGGGATGAGTTTAGGAGAAGGTTTGGACTGAGGTTTCTATCATCAGCAGAAGAGAACCTTCAGATGGAAAGGTTCCTATTACTAAAGCAAGGGGACATGACCGTTAGGGAATACATGGATAAGTTTGATCAACTTGCTCGGTTCGGTTTAGACTTGGTTGACACAGCTCAGAAGAAGGCCCTACACTTTGCTCGAGGATTGAACGAGCCATTGCACGGTTTGGCCATGTCTCGTATACCCATGGGGGCGACCTTTGAGAGTTTGGTAAATATGGCCCTGCTTCAAGAAGAAGATAAGAGTAGCAAGAAGTGGATCAAGGCGAATGAGTCTCGAGGCAAGAAGGTAGATTCCGGGAAAGGAAGCAAGAACAACAACAGCAAGGACAACAAGTCAAGAGAAAGGAGGAAGTGCAACTTCTGTAGGATCACGGGACACAGAGCTAAAGACTGTAGGAAGAAGAAGAGGAAGTTGGGCGAGTGCTTTCTCTGTAGAGAATCTGGACATCTCAGTAAGGATTGCTCCAAGAAGCAAGGGCAAACTCAGCGAGCAGGACCCTCTGGAGGGCATTTGCAGGCTCTCCTTGCTCTTCCAGCTTTTGATCGAGGTAGTATTTCCATAGAAAGTCTTGTTTACATTTCTGATTTTCCTGTTCGTACCTTATTTGATTCTGACGCATCGCATAGTTTTATTTCTGATCTAGTTGAAAGTTTGCACCTAAGTACTAGTCTAGTTGAGGATCTCGTCAGTGTTTCAAATCCAATTGGGGGCTTCGCCCATTTATCCTTGATCAGTGTGGATTTGTAGATCTCTATCTTGAGCATAGAATTCATGTGTAATGCTTATGTTCTCGGGTTTATGGGATACAGGTTGATTTTGGGCATGGATTGGTTATCCAATTACGGAGCCATTCTTGATTTTGAACATAGGGTTGCGAGGCTCGTGACTCGCCTCGGTAATACCCTCGAAGTCTCGTGTAACCTTTAGGGTTTCTTCATGATTAGTTATCTAGAATCCCTTGGCACCTTTATTGGAAATTTGTAATCCAATCGAGTAGTGTTCGCCACTAAGGCGGATAGTCCATTTCGCTTAAGCATGGGTTAGAGAAATCACCCTAGTAAGTACATTTGGCAACGTGGATTGGCATTTGTTTTCAAGAGATAGTTCTTCTGCGTGGAATACCGTATAGGATGTAAACGAGATCCAGGATTCACTAACGAATTTTGGAAAGCTTGCATGAAACCATGAGCACGCAGTTATGTTTAAGCCAAGTATTTTAGGAAAAGAATAAGTGGAAGTGGAACGAGAGGCAACGGTAAATGAGTTCTAACTCGTATTTTGGAAATAAGAATTAAGAGCTACGAAATTGTGAAGTTAAAAGACGGTCAAGGCACGATAGGATTAAGCTCAAGAAAATGCGACTTAGAAGATTGAAGACTAGATACGCGCATTATATCTCTTTCTAAGAGTATATCCTTGATCCCTATTATTCTGTAGAGATTACTCGCATGCTATCTTTTAAGTATATCCTCTCGGTCCTATTCTCGATCTTAGTTCTGTTGCAAACCCCATAAGGAGTATGACTCGCCTGTTTGTGATATATAGTTGGGGTGAAGATGTCCGTCAAGTTGACCAAACTATTTGGGCTTTATGGGATATGGGTCATAGTTGATAGACTTACGAAGAGCGCCCATTTTATTCCGGTGAAGAGCAAGAGGACCGCATCATGGCTAGCATCTGTTTATCTTCGAGAGATAGTGCGATTGCATGGAGTTCCTTCTAGCATAGTTAGCGATCGTGACCCAATCTTTACTAGCCAGTTCTGGAATAGTTTGCAAGAAGCGATGGGTACGCGATTGAATCTAAGTACGGCCTATCACCCACAGACGGATAGCCAGACCGAAAGGGTGAATAGGGTACTAGAAGATCTGTTGAGGCTATGCATTCTTGACTTTGGTGGCACTTGGGAAGACCACCTTCCTCTCGTAGAGTTTGCTTATAATAACAGCTATCAGGCAAGCATAGGAATGGCACCATTCAAAGCTTTGTATGGGAGGTCGTGCAAATCACCAACATGTTGGTGGGAGACGACGGATAAGCTTATACTTGGGCCCGACATGATAAGGGATACATATGAGAAGGTTGAGTTGATTCGAAGGCGGATGAAAACGGCCCAAAACAGACAGAAATCCTATGCAGACAAGCGAAGGACAGACTTAGAGTTTGAAGTTGGAGATATGGTCTTTGTGAAGGTTTCTCCTTTGCGGAATGTGGTTCGTTTTGGAGCAGTTGGGAAGCTGGCACCAAGGTTCGTAGGACCCTTCCCTATTATCGAGAGGATTGGGCAAATGGCTTATAGAGTGGAATTGCCCGAGAAGCTGGCCGGAGTGCACAATGTTTTTCAAGTCTCGCATCTCCAAAAATGCCTACATGAGTCAGCCGAGGTAGTTGAGCCTAGCATTCTTGAAGACATGGAGGTAGAGAAAGAGGCAACTTTGAGGCGAGCTCCGATTCGTATCTTGGGAACGGAGATCAAAAAGCTGAGGAATTGAGAAGTCAAGTTGGTAAAGGTTCAGTGGAGTGAAGCCGAGGAAGACGCAACTTGGGAAACCGAGGAGAAGATGCGTGGGTTTTATCCATTCCTTTTTGAGGGTACATTCTCAATCTCTTTTCCTAGTTAGCATATCTTTCTTTTGTTACCCATGTTTATCCTGTTACCTCGTTAACCTTGTCATGAGAACCTTAGGTAGAAACCCTTTGGATGAAACATGTATTTGAAACGTGTTATGCTTGATGTTTGCAAGTGGTTGCAAGTGTTTGTAAGTGGATACTCGTGGATGCATGATACACATTAGGCACTAAGATCGGCTCACACACTTTCATATTGCATATGCATGAGTGCTTATACGTATTCATGGATGAAACTTGCTATGCTATCACGTGGATGTTGCATATGGATGGATGTTATGTGCACTCATGTAGAGATTATGAATTATGTTAGGAATTTGCATACATATGGACTCATCTCACTAACATACTTTGCATTAAGGAGGTTTACTGAATCAGTAACCGCCTGATTTTCGCATTAGATAAGTACATATACACACACCTTCCGCATATGATCATACAGCATTTAGAATCTTTTAAGGACAATGACTGCTCGTGGATGATGTTTTGAGTAGATTGATGATGGATGGTAGGATACGTTCTTCCTAACTTGAAGATTTCGGGGACGAAATCCTTTAAGGTGGGGAGAATGTAACAACCCGTATTTTGAATAACATGTGATAACATAAATCAAGGCAGAATTAAATGTTAAAATCTGAATCAAGGGAAACGGGCTATGCCATTACGTTCATCTCGGAAAAATACGCGAAATAGAGTCCGAGTTTTCGAAAATCGGAGTCCGTACGACCAAGTTATGGCCCGTCAAAGTTTTCAGAAAATTTCAAGTTCAAAAACAGTTCAAATTTGAATTCAGAATTTGAATTCAGAATTTCAAATTCAGCCCAAGCAGGACAGGCGGGAAAATTCCCGCCAGCCCCAAGTCGACTGGGGAGTCGACTTGGGTGGTCGGCCAGTCTGGCCTGATGCACCTGTTTTGGCTCCTGGGTCATGTTTTGTTGGCTTGTGATGAGATTTGATGGCTCAGATCTAAACTAGGGTTAATCCTATGGCCTAAACTAACCTAAACTTCTATAAAAGGACCCTAATACCTAGCCTAAATCAACACAAATCATTCCTACAACTAAATAATGCCAAAATGCTTCCTAATCATGGCCTCCACCTTCATATCATGGCCTCCATCCTCTTCATGAAAGTTTGAGTGTTCTATGCTAGTAAAAGAGCCATCTTTCTTCATCAAAACAAGGATCTTTCTTCATACAAATCAAAGGAGCTCCTTGTTTCTCAAGACAACTTGGAGCTTATATTCAATTGGGGGTTTTTAGTGTTGCTATTGTGGCTTCGTCTCAATCTTGTTATATTTTATAGTCTTCGTAGCATTGTAAGCCCTATTCTACTCTTAGATTTAAGTTATGAAGTTAAATATGACATGTTGCAAGTTTGAGTTTGGGCCTAAGTATGATTTGTGCTTTGAATCTATCATGTTATGCATAGATTTGTTCTATGTATGTTTGTAAAGCTATCACCTTGACTTTGTGGATTGAAAGCTATGAGCTTTGTTTGGAAATGTTGCATAATGCAACATAGAAACTCTCATAACCTTTATGTTAACTTGCATATGATGTTATATGCGAATCACTAGTTATCATCCTATGCCATTTATGACCATGTATCACCTATTTGCTAAGTTTAATGCCATACATGTGTAGATTGGAATTGAACCTAAGTGCAATATTTGCCTTGAACCTATCATTGTATGCATAGATCTATTCATGCCTCTCTTGATCTATGATTGTGGACCTATCATGAACCTAGTACCGCTCATGTTGACCTTTGGGGAAAATGCTATGAAATGGATTATGGCTTATGCATGTTAACAAACCTTAACCCCTCATGTTTCTTAACATGCATATGATGATATTGAGCCTATTTGCTAATTATGCTATCATATGTGTTTGTGGCCAAATCACCCTTATGCTATTATGCATGCTTGTGGCCAAATCACCCTTATGCTATTATGCATGCTTGAGGCCAAAGCACCCTTATGCCATATGATATGTTTGAGGCCAAGTCACCTTTTATGCTATCATACATGTTGAGGCCATATGCTAGTATGATGAACCCCTTTTGCCTCAAATATCACCATGTTTAACTTGTGATAGACCTTGCCATCTCATGTCCACCTTGTCATATTCTTATGTTCCCCCTTTTGATCTATTTGTGTTGATGCGAACTTACGTGCGATGGGGTTACGCTATGGGTAAACTTAAATGACATGAAACATGACTTGAAAATATGACATGTGGTTATGCTTGAAAACATGAACGTGGACATGTCATGTAGAAAACATGAAAGTGGCCAACTCGAGGTTGGGTTGAGTTTGTAGCATAAATCTACCCGGAACCGACCGGCTTAACTAGTGGCTACAAACAATAGGACCCAATGTGAGTAGTTGGTCATATCGCACTTAAAACCCGAGGTTAGACTAGGTTGTGGTGTAAAGCTACCCGGACCCGCCCGGCTTAACTAGTAACCACAACAAAGTCTAATGTGAGAGGTTGGGGTGCATTAAGTTAATTAATGCCACATGGTAGGGTTAAGTCATGGACTACTTGAATACTTAACCAATTAAACACGATGGATTGGTAGGGTTAAGTCATGGACTACTTGAATACTTAACCAATTAAACACGATGGATTGGTAGGGTTAAGTCATGAACTACTTGAATAAACTTAACCAGTTGAACACGATGTATTGATAGGGTTAAGTCATGAACTGCTTGGATACACTTGACCAACTCAATACATTGTTAGGATAGGGTTAACCACACTTAACCCATTTAAAACCCTAGTTACGTGGTCCTTTTCAGCAGTAACCTACTTGGGAGTATCTGGATACCCTGGACTAGGCTAGGGTGGGGCACGATTACTGACTGATTGTAAGAGACCAAAAAAGACGGCTGAATAGTGCACCAGTTAAGTTCAGGCGGACCATGGTCGTGAACATTAAGTCCGGAGTTGAACATGGGCACCGGTAGGTTTAGACTGTGCGTGCTTGAATTGTGTCTGTGGTTTACACCTTAGGGCTGGATACACCCTAGGGTGGACCTTGCACAGTTAACTACATTCCATGATTAGGCCGTATGACACCGATACACGACGAGTTAGGCTTATAGGGAGACGATCGACTAGACCGAGTAGTTGGACCTTGATTTAGGTCATCTCATGATGTTGGGCCAACTTTGGACCAAGGGATCATTTCTTGTTTATACTTGACATGGATTAGAATACTAGTACACTTGATGCAACTTAACCTTGTATATGCGATGCCACACTTAATCTATCTTGTTAACTTTTCACCATGCCAGTTATCATCCTATGTTTCATCTCTATTTTATATGTCTAGTTAACTTTATTAGTTTTTATACTAATAGTAGGTAGGACTTACCAGTCTTTTTGACTGACCTGTTTTCCTTTCGCCTCTTTTCTTCCGTTCCCCCCTCCCAGGTTCTCAGGGTGGGAACGCTAGCACCTAGCTTGGATCTTTAGCTTGCTTTCTGGATAGCTCATGTACGGTTTGGACTTGAGCTCGCTATGGCTTTACCACGTCTACTTTGGGGATAGTTTACTTTATGTTATTTCCAGTTTTCAGTTTATGTTTTCTAGACTTGTAGTAGTTGGAAAATAATGACTAAGTACTATGATGTAACTTGACTATGGTTTTGAAATAGTAGTTTTATCCGCTGCTTTGTTTACTCTGTTTTACTTATATGTTCTGTCTTGTGATATCTTCATGCATGTTTACCTTGACCAACACCCCTCCAAAGCCAGTGTACTTGCAAGAGTGACCCTCGCGGAGGTGGGGTGTTACCACGAACCAAACCAATTCAAAGTAGAGGACCCGACCCGTACCGATGGCTAGAAGGGAAACCCGACCCGACCCAGCATTGACCAATAACCCGAGATGCAAAGGTAGTCCAATATGGGAAGTTAGAGCTCAGGATCCAGTTGGGAACCGATGAGTTCACTTCATGATTGGGCTTTGCTGCGGGACGTGTGCTAAGGAGTTGTCGACGTTCATAACTTCGATTCACCATTGAAAATGAATGAGGGGCTACTTATCAGTGCAGTAGAGTCACTATGACTCGAAGGGCAAGGTGATGGTAGCAAGACTACATTATCAGTGCAGTAGAGTCATTACGACTCGAGGGGCAAAGTGATGCGTAGTAAGACTATGAGCCAGCGCAGATGGGGTGAATAACTCCATGGGGCAAGTGGACATAGTAAAGGATTGGTAAGGCTATGAGCCAGCGCAGATGGGGTGAATAACTCCATGGAGCAAGTGGACATAGCGAAGGATTAGTGGCTACGTTATCAGTGCAGTGAAGCCATTTATGGCTTCATGGGGCAAAGTGATCGTAGCAAGGTATGTTGGGTGATCGAAGTGGTGAATATCGTATGCTTTACGCATTGAGTGAGAGATGTGAGGAAGGTTTCTATGTTTGATTGTTTGCCATCACTATGACATGCACACCCCCACCCTCGTTATCCTTACACCATTTGAATTGGCACCTTAGAGTGTTGTACAGTATGTAGTGCTAACTCTTTGGTTGCAGGTCCAGGTTCAGGTATGTTTTAGTCTACCTGTTATTGTTCTGTTTAGATGCTTATCGCTCATACCAGGCTTTATGTCTGACCCAGAGTTTTATGTCTCCTCTTATTACTCTGGGTGCTCACACGAGTAGACTAGAGACATGTTAGCTGGTGATGCGCGAGTAGCTGATTCGGGGGAGAGCAGGAGGCTTCCACGTATGATATATAGATATTCTCCCTGTGTCGTTGGTGGTCGCTACTTGGGCATTAGTAGTGTACCTCCTTTATCTTGCTTTTGTTTTTGTGACAGTTTGAAAAGTTGTAATAATGTTAACTTTGAATCATAAGCTGTACTTAAGATTTTCCGCTGCTATGTTAGTTTGTTTTCAACTTATGCACTGTCTCACCTGTTTTATGTCAAGTATGTTGTTATTATATTTTGATCCATGCGTTGTGAGACATTTTACAGGTTCCTTGTTATTTCATTTCCTTCTTCCTTCTTTCTCCTAACGACCGCCCCGTGCTAACTGGATATGTGTACAGCGCACTTTTGGAGTAAATGTCGGTTGGTGCGGGGCGGGCCGTCACATTTGGTACCAGAGCTCTAGGTTGCGTAGTTAACCTAGGGAGAGATAGTACGTATGTGAGAGCGCGTATTTGTGATTTACTTGGTTTTCAAAACCTATATATGTATATACTATTAGTAGTATAAGAATGAAGTCGTACTGCACTAGCACCACTATGGGGTCGTTGATCGTTTCTCCTTTTACAGATTGACAATGAGCCGATATGCTAGAGGGGCTGGTAGGGGAGCCAATAATGGGAATGTTGCTGACATGAGGGCGATGTTTACTGACCTCATGAGGGACATGCTTAGAGAGGTGCAAGGGGCAGTCCCCAATCCCGGAATTGGTGTTGCCCCAGTAGTGCAGGCGCCTAGAGTCGATTTCGCCAAGTTGTGCAAGGATTACACTAACCTCAGTGGGAAGCCGTTCCACGGAACGGAGTCGGCCACAGATGTTCAGGATTGGATGGATAGCTGTGATCGTATCTTCGACGACTTGGGTCTTGAGGATGCGATGAAGAGAAGGCTAGCGTCTCGTCAGCTGCAAGGGCGAGCGATGAATTGGTGGAATGCCATTAAAACAGCTACTCCAGAAGATCAGGTTACTTGGGATCAGTTCAAGGCTCGCTTTAGCGAGAAGTTTATTCCAGCTGCCCAGAAGTCAGTGTTGTTTAAGAGATTCTTGGAACTCAAGCAGAGTGGTAGGGCAGTCTCTGACTATATTGCTGAGTTCGACACCTTGTCAAAGTATGGACCATCTCTTATCGATACTCCTGAGAAGAAGAATGAGAAGTTCATTACGGGGTTGGATGGATACTTGGGGGGAAAGGCTTATCAACCACATTGATGAGACTTTTGAATCGATTGTGGGGAAAGCTTTGAGATCAGAGAGTCTTTACCCTAAGTCAAAGACTGAGGCTGCATCTGCAGAAGGGCCAAAGCCGCAAGCAGGCGGTGGAGGCAAGAATAACTCTCAGAGTAAGAGGAAGCAGAGCCAAGCTAAGGATGGCCAGAAAAAGAGCAAGAAGGATGTTGAGTGCTTCAGCTGTGGTAAGAAGGGCCATTATGCCAAAGATTGTCGGGCCAAGACAGCGGATAGGAAGTGCTTCAATTGTGGTCAAGTGGGACATTTCAAGGATAAGTGTTCGTAACCTCTTAAGGAGAAGCAGATTGTGAAAGCATATGCTATTGATGTTGTTCCTTCTTCGTCGAATGCCCCAACTGCAGCGGAGAAAGGAAAGAATGTTGTTATTCAAGGTATGCTTTCTATTTATGATGTACCCATTCGAGTTTTGTTTGATACCGGGGCTTCCCGTTCCTTCATATCTAGTGACCTGGTAGATAGGTTGGGACTGGAACCCGAGATAGTCGATAAACCATTGGTTGTGACGAACCCGATTGGTGGTTCAACTAGCCTTAGTATGATTTGCCGAAATTTGGCCTTATCGAGTCATGGATGTATGTTTGTTTGTGATTGCTTTGTCTTGGGCTTTACTGGGTATGGCATTATATTCGGAGTCGATTGGCTCCAAAGATACGGGGTGGTGGTAGACTGTGAGGGCTTTTTGGTGACAGTTAGGGCGGATGATGGGCGGAGGGTAGTGTTTGATAGTCTACCTAGTGATGGGGTAATGGCTAGTTTTGTAAATTCCCTCGACATCCCACAGGATGAGCTGTCAGATGTGCCCGTGGTTGGCCAGTATCCAGACGTCTTCGAGGAGGTGACCGGGCTTCCACCACACCGAGAGATTGAGTTCCGTATTGATTTAGTGAAAGATGTCAGGCCTATAGTAATGCCACTTCGTTGTATGGCACCAAGGGAGCAGCGAGAGCTCGGGGTGCAAGTCAGCAATCTTTTGAAGAAGGGATTTATTAGAAGAAGTGTCTCCGAGTGGGGAGCACCAGTTGTGTTTGCCACAAAGGCAGATGGTTCACTTCGTTTGTGTGTGGACTATCGCGAGTTGAATAAGGTAACGAGGAAGAATAAGTATCCTCTACCGCGGATAGATGACTTGTTTGATCAATTGGAAGGAGCAAGAGTGTTCTCCCAGTTGGACCTCGCGACAGGATTTCATCAGCTTCGAGTAGCAGATGAAAGTGTTCCGAAAATGGCATTTAGGACGCCGTCTGGATTCTATGAGTGGTTGGTCATGCCATTTGGGTTGACCAATGCACCAGCATACTTTGTGGATCTTATGAATCGAGTATTCAGAGATCAGTTGAATAAGTTTGTTCTTATGTTCGTGGACGATATCGTTGTTTACTCAAGGACAGAGGAGGAACACAAGGGACACTTGAGGATAATGATGGAGGTGTTGAGAAAACACCAATTGAAAGCGAAATTCTCTAAGTGTCACTTTTGGAGAAGGGAAGTGAGATTCTTGGGTCATGTTGTTTCAGAGAATGGTATTGTCGTGGACCCTGCAAAGGTGGCTACGGTACAGGATTGGCCTACACCCAAGAATGCAACAGATGTAAGAAGTTTCTTGGGGTTAGCTGGATATTATCGTAAGTTTATCCAGGACTTCTACAAGATAGCAGCACCGTTGACTAAGAAGAATCAGGCCTTCGTCTGGGATGGAGTGTGTGAGAATGCATTCAAGAGTCTAAAGGAAAAGTTGACGCGTGCGCCAGTATTAGTCATTCCTAAAGGGAATGAAGAGATGACGGTATACATGATGCTTGTGGTACCGGACTAGGTGTTGTATTGATGCAAGGAGGTAGGGTTGTGGCTTATGCAAGTTGGCAGCTAAAGCCGCATGAGAAGAAGTATCCTACCCATGATTTGGAACTAGCAGCGATCGTGTTCGCATTAAAGATGTGGATACACTATCTTTTGGGAGAAAGATTTGAGTTGTTTACCGATCATAAATCGTTAAAGTATCTCTTCTCTCAGAAAGATCTAAATATCCGTCAGCAGAGATGGTTAGAGTTCTTGGCTTCATATGATTTTGATATCGCATATACACCTGCGAAAGGTAATGCAGTAGCCGATGCCTTGAGTAGGAGACATGCCAGTTTAGGGGCAATGTTTCTTGAATGGAAGCAACTGGAGTATATCGCAGGGTTTGATTTCAGACCAAGGTGCGACTTGGATCCAGTCATGCTAGCTAGTTTGGTGATCAGACCCACTTTGATAGAGCGGATTGGTTCCAGCCAGAGGGACGATCCTAATCTATTGGAAATCATCTCCAAGTTAGGGATGGACATCGACGGTGAGGAGATGAATTTGTATGGGCTTGATCGAGATGGATGGCTTAGAAAGAATGGAAGACTAGTTGTACCCAACGTGAATGGTTTGAGAGATGAAGTGCTTAGAGAATGTCATCACTCAAAATTGACTATACATCCCGGTGGTAATAAGATGTATCGAGACATGAAACAGACTTACTACTGGGATGGGATGAAAAGAGACGTTGGGAAATTTATATCCAAATGCATGAATTGCCAGCTAGTTAAAGCCGAGCAAAAGAAGCCTAGTGGTTTGTTGCAACCATTAGAAATTCCCGAATGGAAATGGGAGCAAGTCTCGATGGATTTCATCGATGCTTTACCAAGGACTAGATCGGGATATGATAGCATTTGGGTAATTGTGGATCGATTGACTAAGAGTGCAAGATTTATACCGGTCAAATCGACCAGAACGGCAGCTAAGTTAGCAGAATTGTTTATGAAGTGGGTAGTGAGATTTCATGGAGTACCTAAAAGCATTGTGAGTGACCGAGACCCGTTGTTCAGTAGTGGGTTTTGGAAGAGCTTACAAGGGGCTCTAGGGTCAGAATTACATCTCAGTACTGCATATCATCCTCAGACCGACGGTCAGACGGAGAGGGTGAATCGTATATTGGAAGATCTCTTGAGAGCTTGTATATTGGATTTTGGTGGATCATGGGATGACCATTTGCATCTAGTAGAGTTTGCATATAATAATAGCTACCAATCCAGTATCGGTATGGCTCCATATGAAGCTTTGTATGGAAGACCGTGCAACTCACCATCATATTGGATAGAGACTGGCGAGAAGTTTATGCTTGGACCAGATGTGGTGAGGGAAACTTCAGATAAGATTAAGACCATTCAACAACGAATGAAAGCTGCCCAAGATAGGCAGAAGAGTTATGCTGATAAAAGAAGAAGAGACTTAAAATTCTCCGTTGGTGACTTGGTGTTTGTCAAGATTTCTCCGTTGAAGAGCGTGATACGATTTGGCAGGAGAGGCAAGTTGGCACCAAGATTTGTTGGCCCATTCCCTGTTCTTGAACTAGTCGGGAATTTGGCATATAGAGTTGACTTACCAGAGAAGATGGCGGGAGTTCACAACGTATTTCATGTTTCCCAACTAAGGAAGTTCGTTCATGACCCAGATATGACTATTTCACCTGATCAGTTAGAGGATTTCGAAGTAGAACCCGAGGCGGTTGGGAACCGCAAGCCGATTCATATTGTCGAGCACGATACGAAGCAACTTCGAAAGAAGGCGGTGAAGCTAGTCAAGGTTCAGTGGGGCGGGAACGAGAATGATTGTACTTGGGAGACTGAGGAAAGCATTAGAAAGAGGTATTCAGAACTCTTGGCCTAGTAAGATTTACTTTGTAATTTAGTTATTCCGCATGCTAGGATAGACTTGTTTTGCTTGTTTTGCATGTTTGATTGTTGTTTTATGGTTGATAGGCATGCGGGACCCTTTTGTGTGTTTTGGTTAGGGAATTTCGAGGGCGAAATTTCTTAAGGGGGGGGGGATGTAACAACCCGCATTCTACGCACCGAAGGATCGTAGAATATTTATTTCTTTCCCATAAGTCGTATGGTCATGTAACTTTGGTAAACAACCATTAGACTCATTTCCCATGTTCATGATTTTTGTCGATTTTTAAATGACCGTTTTGCCCCTATCTGATCTTGTTTTGGCCATAACTTTTGATTGGAAAGGAATTTTGACCTGAAACCACATCCATTAGATCCGTTTGATGGTTTACCTTTCCGTAGAGTGGTCGCATGTGAAAAACGGACTTACCATTTGGGAGATATGGCTGAAATAAGGTTTGGAAGGTGAAAAACTGCTTAACCGGGCCAAATAGGGTGATTAGTGAATGGGCGCATAACCCATTTCGGGATTAGGGTTATGGGGAGGCTGAAAAGGGGTAGAGAATCATTTCATTTCAGTTTTCTAGCCTCCACTTATCTCCAAGAAACCCTAAAAATGGCCTCCAACCTCTAAATCACCTCCAAATCATCACCTAATCAAGGATTAAGCTTAGCAACATCGAATCAAGGAAGATCTACACCAACTCGACATTGGAGCTGCTGTTTAGCATTGGGATTCGCATCAAATCAGAGAGTTATTTCAGATCTTAGTTTATTTGTGGCTAAGGTGAGTGATTTGCATAGTTCCTCACTAATCATGGCTAATTAAGGGTAATTAGTGTTAATTAGTGAATCTAAACCTGATAAAATTCTGGAAAAATATTTATAAAATCCGAATTGATGTTTTAGACCTCTGATATGAATTTGGGTTAATTTGGTTAAGTTTTGCTAATCATATCATTAGTTCCACCTAAACATGCTTAAGGGGAAATATGGGGTTTTGGCTAGGTTTGATCCATTTTAACCTATCATTTTGTTGTTTTGACGTTTGTAGTTGATTATACATGTTGCTATGATTGTATGGTATGCTTTGTGATTGATTAGAATAGTTGGAATGGTCGAAAACATCGTCGAATGGCGTAAAACACCCACTGGAAAGGTTTCAGGAAACAATGCAGGTTTTCGGATCGGATCAGAGTAATGGGCTCGGATCGGATAAGTGAACTGGGCAAGGGATTCGATCGGATCGGAACTTGGCACTTGAGAAACCTGGCAAAAAGGAAGGCCATGCTAATTGAACTAGGATCGGATCGGCTAAAGGAGGGGGATCAGATCAGAGTAAATGAAGAACGAGGGAGCTGATCGGAGCGGGAGCACGAACTGGATGGGAGATGGCAACCCGACCCGACCCGAAGTGGGACACCCGACCCGAACCGATGCAACGCTGTGAACCCGAACCGAACCGTTACCAGAGGAAGACCACGAACCAAACCAATTCAAAGTAGAGGACCCGACCCGAACCGATGGCTAGAAGGGAAACCCGACCCGACCAAGCATTGACCAATAACCCGAGATGCAAAGGTAGTCCAATATGGGAAGTTAGAGCTCAGGATCCAGTTGGGAACCGATGAGTTCACTTCATGATTGGGCTTTGCTGCGGGACGTGTGCTAAGGAGTTGTCGACGTTCATAACTTCGATTCACCATTGAAAATGAATGAGGGGCTACTTATCAGTGCAGTAGAGTCACTATGACTCGAGGGGCAAGATGATGGTAGCAAGACTACGTTATCAGTGCAGTAGAGTCATTACGACTCGAGGGGCAAAGTGATGCGTAGTAAGACTATGAGCCAGCGCAGATGGGGTGAATAACTCCATGAGGCAAGTGGACATAGTAAAGGATTGGTAAGGCTATGAGCCAGCGCAGATGGGGTGAATAAATCCATGGGGTAAGTGGACATAGCGAAGGATTAGTGGCTACGTTATCAGTGCAGTGAAGCCATTTATGGCTTCATGGGGTAAAGTGATCGTAGCAAGGTATGTTGGGTGATCGAAGTGGTGAATATCGTATGCTTTACACACTGAGTGAGAGATGTGAGGATGGTTGCTATGTTTGATTGTTTGCCATCACTATGACATGCACACCCCCATCCTCGTTATCTTTACACCATTTGAATTGGCACCTTAGAGTGTTGTACAGTATGTAGTGCTAACTCTGTTGCAGGTCCAGGTTCAGGTATGTTTTAGTCTACCTGTTATTGTTCTATTTAGATGCTTATCGCTCATACTAGGCTTTATGTCTGACCCAGAGTTTTTTGTCTCCTCTTATTACTCTGGGTGCTCACACGAGCAGACTAGAGACAGGTTAGCTGGTGATGCGCGAGTAGCTGATTCGGGGGCGAGCAGGAGGCTTCCACGTATGATATATAGATATTCTCCCTGTGTCGTTGGTGGTCGCTACTTGGGCATTAGTAGTGTACCTCCTTTATCTTGCTTTTGTTTTTGAGACAGTTTGAAAAGTTGTAATAATGTTAACTTTGGATCATAAGCTGTACTTAGATTTTCCGCTGCTATGTTAGTTTGTTTTCAGCTTATGCACTGTCTCACCTGTTTTATGTCAAGTATGTTGTTATTATATTTCGATCCATGCGTTGTGAGACATTTTACAGGTTCCTTGTTAGTTCATTTCCTTCTTCCTTCTTTCTCTTGACGACCGTCCCGTGCTAACTGGACATGTGTACAGCGCACTTTTGGAGTAAATGTCGGTTGGTGCGGGGCGGACCGTCACAATATCCGAAAAAGAGATTTTCAAAGCGTAAGAATGTTTTATGAAACCATATTTTGAATAAAATAGTGAAATGGAATTTGTATTGGTATTGAAATGAAGTATCGGGTTTTGAATTACAACTTGTATCAATCTTAAGATATGAACGTTGTTGATCAAGGTCTGAGAGATAATTAAAATACCCCAACTTGAACAACTCCAGGATTATCTGAGAATGATACTAGTTGTAAGGGTAATGGAGGTTAGTGAAATTTATTATTTCATTAGCAAAATAATAATGCAACATTTTTGGTGAAACTTGGAATATATATAGGGATTCCAAAGTAAAAGGGAGGTAAAAGGAAATTGCGGGAAGTTATAACGACATTTTCGAGTAAGAAGGAAATGTAAAAGTTGAGTTTTATTATATAAGAATAAGCATGGATTTTGTTTTAAGTGATAAATAAAAGATATTCCGTAACATTATTTTTACGAATAAATAAGTTGAACTGATATCCCCAATAGTAAATAATAACATAGGTAATGATTTGAAAGTCAAAATCGAAGGCTGGATATGATATAGGATTTTCCTAAGTAATAAAATGAACTTGTTTAAGAATAATCTTATGTTAAATAAGAAGCGAAGCTATATTTATAATATCGAAATAATTAAGAGTTTTAAATTAACATTTTGTTTTAATTAAAAGGCCAAGTGGTGCTGAATACTGAACCAGTGAACTCATTGGATTATCATGATTGAATCACTGTTTATTTTGATAATTAAATCACCGACTATCAAATCTGTCCAATAAGATTGTTGCTGCGGAAAGACCGGGATCGAATTTATTCAAAAACCATTCCGACCGACAAGTATGTGAAAATATCAAAAAGATGATCGAGATGGAACATTGAAGACTGTAGATCTTCATAAACGGAAGAACCGCTAATAATCTTTGGTGAGCTCCCAGAGATAAACTGTGGTTCCGTCGTGGTTGGAATCTACGGATTGCAAGGACTCCTCGCTACTGACCCATAGGGTGATTCCTTGGATGCAGTAGGAGAGTACCTTCTGTTCATCATGTTCTTGGATGACTTGTATGGACGGATGTCTGACAGAGTATTTCCAAAGGAATTACGTACGTTGATTTTTTCAAACGTACCATAGTTGACGGCGGAGAAATGGTTTTTCTCTGGCTAAATAACTAAAGTATTTTTATGGACGTTAATTAGTGATATCTGGCGGATCTGACGATGTGGCATTCAATGTGAATGATGACCGGATGTTCCAAAGGGAAATTTCAAACCTCAAGCCTCATCAACCGAGAAATGACAAAAATCGGGCAGGCAGCATGGCTATGTAGGTCGCTCCCATTAGGGTGTATGATCACCTATCTAGTGAAAATCTTTTTGCTTCTTTAATCTATTTCGATGTTGTCCCTTTTCGGGAAACGGTGGTTTGAGCCCAACCGTTGGTGATATACATTTGAATCACTCAAGCGAAATGAGTGGTCGGTCATGTGAGGGTCGGGTTGCAAGACGTTCTTGTTGAACCCAGTGTATTCGCCTCTAAAGATACACTATCAATAGGTGGTCCCATACCTTGTCATAGTCAGAATCCAATCTCCAATAAGTGCCCGCGGTTTTGTTTGTATACTATATATGTGGAGCATGAGATGCAAGCGTTCCGCTAGATTGATATCTACTTGTATTTAGACATTATTATAATATCAGAAAATATATTGATTTCAAAAAAAGTTTGGGTTATTGTAAGGTAAAAACCGTCCGTATTTATGTGTGGATTTGGTCTTACGATTACCTTTTTCTTTGAAAGATTTTAACTTTAAAATCAAGTTGTGTGTTACCTTAATACTGTGCGAGTTTTCTCACTCTGGTTCACCAGACTGACCCTGTGTTTTGTAAATGCTCGGGTTAGCCCGGGGGTATAGGTTTAGGTTATCGAATGCTGTGAAGAGACGAGCTGGAAGAGTCCAGACGTATGATATTATATAGCTGCTATTCCGCTGCGTGTTGTATATGGGACAAATTTTTATAACTATCTAGATTTGCTGATGTACTCTGATATTGTAAGTATTTTCAAAAGCTCTCAGTAAAAGAATTATTTTTGTATTATATTTTGTTCCGCTGCGAGGTGAGACTTTGTGATTATGTGTTGTGTTGGTTCTTCTTATTCTTCTATTCTTATATTTTCTTTCTTTCTTACCTCACCCTCTAAATTCTCTCTAATAACGTTCCAGCGTTTTCGGTGTTTGGAAGGTCGGCATGGG
Organism: Allium sativum; assembly: GCA_030737875.1. NCBI lineage: Eukaryota > Viridiplantae > Streptophyta > Magnoliopsida > Asparagales > Amaryllidaceae > Allium > Allium sativum. The sequence continues at coordinate 82,248,984 of CM060914.1, forward strand.
ATACGGTAAATGTAATTATGTCGATTTTCGAGGCCGAAAATCCTTAGGTCATTACATTGAGGCACTCTTAAATTAAGGAAAGGGAGACACAAAAGTACTATAGTGTAATGATGATGCTGGGAAAGAGGATACTATGTGGAAGATGAAGTGTAAGGAAGATGGTGAGGTCGCATTAGCTTAAGGAGGATAGAAGACTAAGGTTAGTTTGGTAATTTGGCAAATTCATTTCATATAAAAGAGATTTCTTCTTCCTCCTTCTCATTTTTCATTTTACTTTTTCATTTTATACCACTTCTTGTTCTTCCTCCATGCTTTTTTAAAAGTTTTGATGGCTTCTTATGTTTCAAACTTAAATTTTCAATGGTTTTAAAAACTCAAATTTATTTGAGTTCTTGCATTTTCAAATCTCAAAAACTTGTGTTTTTATTTTCTATTTTACTCAGTTTTCACCTCGTTTTCATTTGTCCATAACTCGCTGTAAAATACTTCAAACTAAGAAATTATTATTTTTTGCCTTCAGTACAATTGAGTTGGTTACAATTTTCCTTTTAAAAACTTTTGCTACTTTTGAGTTTCACTATGTCAAAAGTTCAATTCTTTTAGGTTCATTTTCTGGCCCAGTTTTAAAGGTCCGAAAATGATCCTTGCTATTTTGGCTATATCTCAATCAAAACTAAAAAAACAGATTTTATTTTTACCTAAACAGTAGAGGAATGAAAATTCAAGAACTTTCATTTTGACATCTTTTCAAAAATTCCATTGTTTTTTTACCTTAAAAATCAGTATGAAAAAAAAAATTCAGGCATTGTTTTTGTTGATTTGTTAATATTTCAAGTCCTCCAAACTCTCATCACATCACTTAGTCCGAGCCATTTTGGCCATGTGGCCTTCAAATTCCATAATTACTTAGGGAATTGCATATATTAGAGTTGATCCAAATCATGATGAAGTTAGAATTGATTTGGATATGCTCAAGGTGAGTAAAACCCACCAGCTTTAAATATAAAGTTTTGATCTTTAAAATATTATATTTATTATGTTGTTAAATTATGGTATGGTTGGATCCTTGCTTTTTTTATTGTTATATTTTGTTATGTATGTTATAAACATCATGGTGTGTTATATGCTTATAATGTTAAAACATTTATGTTGTTTGTAACTTGGAATCCTGGGATGAAAACATGTTATGTTTTTGAAATTAAAACCATTTTAAAGTTTCAAACTTTGCTTTCATTTTTATAAACATTTGCTTTATGTTTTGAGAAGTTAGTAAGCTTCCTTTAGAGGGTTTCAAAAGGAGCTTTAATGTTAAAATTTTGAAATTCTTGTAATGTACTTTGGATGCGATGGGAAGGTCCTTGCCTACTATTTGGTTCCTGTGCACTGATGTGTGCAATGTCACCTTTTGCCATGCAATATGCCTTACCATCTCGTGATGTACTGCCATCTCGAATGCAATCGGTCTTCAGAGTTTTATTGAGATGGGTATGGATGCTACGGACTACTCTGATGTGACGTGCCTTTGGCATGATTCTCTGCTGTACAAGGACTCTGTTTTCTTATGCAGTTGTCATTCAATATGTTATCTTGCTTTTCTTGGTTATGAGTGTTCTTTTTATGCTTTATTCACTGAGTAAGCACATGCAATGTACCATCTCCCTGGGCGGAGTACGAATGAAATGTGTAGTCTAGTAAACTAGCTAGCTCCAGTACTGTTAGCCTGTTTAGGTAGAATGGACGGAATACTATAAACTCCGTAGGTGGTGGACGGTCCACCTTAAAAACCGAATGTAGCTGACTGTTAACCACGGTCACCAGTACTATAGTGTATTTTTTATTATTAATCATAATAAAATGTGTTTGCGGTCAATTTAAAAGCCGGTCGGCTATGTCGTTTTTTTTTTTTTTTTTTTTGAAATTGTGATTTTTATAGAGATAATCGCTATAATGTGGTTTGTGAATACAAACTATTTTCTTAAAAAGCTAAAACACTTTTATTTCTTTTGTTTATTAAGATATATGTTTAACTATTTTAGAAATCCTATCCTAAAACTAGAAATCATTCAAATACGTTGATTACACACTATACTAACAATCATAGTAAAATGATAGAGTATCACTTACCTTAGCCAAATCTGCTATAGAGCATGGAGCTCTCTATCACGAATGCAGTGCAAGAAACCACGTTTGAAGCAGTCTCATATGCAAAAGAAATTCAAGTTATAAGATATCTATTTTGAATTAAACAAAATAAAAAGCACAAAAAGACAAAAACGTAAGTATACCTTGTCCCCTTTTGTTCAACTCATGCACAAGAGCAGATAACTCCTCTTTTATCACCTATGCACGCCGCCATGATCTAATCACACAACCACGAAGCACTCACCTTCCTCTATCCCCACTTGCCACAGTGTTAACCGGCCTTTTGGCCTGATTCCCAAAGACAATTCAAGTCCACATGATTTGACCCGCTAAGTATGAACTTCTCCCTCAAGCTATAACTACCCGAACTTCCCCGATAAGGAAAGCACGGATTGAGTTGAGGACAAGACAAATCAAAACACAAACAGAAGAACATTTCGTTGTTAATTATAACAATTCCATCAGAATACAAGAATATTACAGAGTATGAATGAATAAAATACATTTGATAAATATCAGATATTACAATACATTACATAGCAGCGGAAAATAATACAATACACAACTGAAAGTAATAAACGGATACAGAGCTTTCCGAATATTGCCTCAGCTGTAAATCAGGATCCTGAGAATATAAATCTGCAAACCCAAAACTACTAGCTGCCCGTGTCAAAATAAGGGCACCCAGAGTTTAGGTTAAAATAATAAACTCCAGGTCAGTCATGTGACTGGTGTGAGAACAAAAATAGTTATTAATCTTTATTTTAAAGTTAGGTAAATCAAGGGACCACGCCGTATAACACGGAACGGGTTTCCTCCCAAGAGTACCAGTGCATAAAACAACAGCGCAATGCTAAATAAAGAACAATGAAGCTATTATAAGACCCAGGTCCCATCACACAATGCAACACAAGCTGGAGGATAGGGTTTTACCTTATAATAGCCAAAGCATGCTTGATACGCTAAATTTCATGTTTTATTATTACTATAAGTGCATAGTGTCAAAACAATTTCAATCATAAATATCAATCATAGACGGCATAAGTGGCTCATACCACTATGTCGCCATATATAGGTTTACAACTAAAACCGCAAAGTCGCGTATTGGAAGTTGGATTTCCATCTGTGAACTGAGGCAAGGGATCGTCCTCTACCGAATTCGAGACGCTCTAGCCTGGCCCTCAGGAATAGCCGCAACTGCCCCTTGGATCGTCAGGGATGGTCCACCGATGTAGATTATAATGCATGAACAGTGCGTTTCCCCGCCCTTTGGGGCGTCAATGAGCCAAATAACTCTATCGGCTCCACATAGTCACCGATATATCCGAGGCGCCTCGCAATCCAACAACCACACAAGTGAAAATAATATAAATGTCAGGGATGGTAGGTCACTGACACCACCCTAGCTAGAAGGAAACGCATGCCCTCCCTGAGGTCCTCTCCCGTTTCTGGTTCACAACCGGGGTGTGAGGCTCGCGAATTAAAGCTACACAAAGTTGTTCCACACAGGCGGTGCTTTGATCATCAACCACAAGACTCTGCTTTTCAACAGAAGCCTTGATCATTTGCATCTTAGCATGCCACACAGGAAAACCACTCCATGCAACTGATATCCATCAATCACACAGAATGATATCCAATGTCAGACACACAGTCCATTTACAAGTCCGTTCTGGGTCTGAACGAAAACGGAGCACCTTGTACCTCGCATATCCATCGATCTCCAAGTACGTCTGGACGATCACCAACTGATTCCCTCCTCTTCGGTGTACAGCCCAATCAAGATCATTAGTAATTATCCAAACGATGTGAAGACCTTCGGTCTTCGACCACCGTCTTCATCCTCGACACATTGTCGAATCAGTCATTCAGAATGGGATAAACCCGATCTTTCTGAATAACTCGCATATATAATAAACAAGTGTTACACAAACACAACATACGCCTCATTCCATTTCAGAATTTTCATTCAAATATTCTTATACTTTGGGAAAGGTTCCCATTAATTTTATCAAAGATAAATTCTTTAAATTTATTCTTTAATCTTCATTTGAATATCAATTCAAACCAAATTATGGTTTATCCAAACTAGTCGGGATTAGCGAACCTTACCGAAGTAATCACTTGTTAAATTTCCCAACCCCAACCTTTTCATCCCATGAAGTAAAACTGGTCATACTTCATATCTAACACCACGGTGTTATCGGTAAATTCAATTACCATTTCACGTTCAAATCTAATTAAAGATTTAACTATCGCCTGGAGCAAAACTAGTGATACTCCATTCTCGATCATTTCAATCTAATTAAAGATTCATTAAAACTCCACTTGGTTTTAATCTTCCCAAAAATTAATATCAATGATTTTTTAACTTAGGAAATCACATCCTGTCTTTAACTAGGTTAAAGAACCAATGTCATTTAAAACACGGTTCACGATAAACCCAAAATCACATTCCATTTACAAAGGAATCTTCATGGAAAACAAATCGATATACATAATCGATATAAACTTCCATATCCGACTAATAATATAAATGGAATAACGAAAAAGCCTTTTAAATTACAGATATATCAGTTGTCTTCCTCCACAGAAATTCACTTCGATTATTACCAAATCGAATTCCATTCCATTCCAATTTATTTTATTAAATTGGAAAACTTTACTTTGGAAAATCTCCTTTAAATCTTAACAAAAGATTCATAAATTCCAAATCACATTTCACTGTAAATAGGGTTAAAGAATGAATGTCATTAAAACACAGTTCACGATAAACCCAATTCACATTCCATTAATTATCGGGTTAAAGAACAAGTGTTATTTAAAACACCGTTCACGATAAACCCAAAAATCAATTCAAATTCAATTCCAATTAAATACCATTTAATTGGGATACTTCATTAAATCTAAATAAAAAGATTTAAACTTTTTCTCAACTGGGTTTAAGAACAGTGTTAATAAAGACACCATTCACGACAAACCTAAATCCCACTTCACATTAAATACAAGGCTCTGAATAGAAAATATATCGGCTTATATTCAATTTCAAATTCTACGACAACAAATATCGTATTGAAAATAACGATATAAATATATCTTTTAAATTTCCGTAACAATATCTGTATAATCACGAAATCCAACATCGAAATATTCCAAAGACAATTTCGATTCAAATTCATTTCCAATATATATATTGGAAATTCTGGTTATTTTTAAAACCATTTCAAATCCCATTTATTTATTTTAAAAACAATTGGATTATAATTCTAGTTCAAAACTAGTTCATTTCGATAACAAACTATTTTTATCTTTTCAAATATGGATTTTTTCATCCTAATTCTTTCCAAATCATTTCTTATGATTTTACACAAATTATTGTTATTTTTAATAATTTTATCAAGGCCCGTACAGTCGATTTCCATCAACGACCATCGAACTGCACTTACAGCGACCTTTTCCAAATTTGATTTGGACATAATACAAATCCAACCGTTAGATTTCAAATCTCTAATATTCGTAAGAAAGCTCTTTTCGATACGAACCCAATGGTTCCGAGTTTAGGAGAATCCGACGATCGGATCTCCCGTAATATCCATTCGAAGTCAATGGTCGAAATCCGCGAACTGCCGCAGCGCGGCGCGTTCTATTCAGGCCATTATATATATAGTATATATATTATATATATAATATATATTATATATATTACGTGGATTTCCTTTCAAAACATATTTTACAAATCGTTTTAAATTCGTTTTCAAAACGATTTCAACTTCATATTCAATTTCAGATCAAAATTGAATATTCCATATCATTAATATATAAATGATAATATTTTCAAAACGTTATATTTTGAAATCACTTCCTTTTCTATATTCATTATAAAAACGAACATAATCGATATAAATAACGTTCGCATCAAAATGGCGCATATCTATTCAACACGGCCTTATATTTTTCAATAACTTCATTATTCTATTCAACAAATGAATATTTTCTTCAACACATGAATTTTCTTTTATTCAACACATGAAAATATATTTTATTCAACACATGAATTTTCTTTTATTCAATACATGAATATTCTTTTATTCAACACATGAATATATATTTTATTCAACACTTGAATTTTCGTTTATTCAACACATGAATCTTCTTTTTATTCAACACATGAATTTTCTTTATTTTCCAACTTGGAATGAGACCCAATCATTACCATACAATGTGATTGATATGGATTTCATACACACACGTACACTACAACAATCAAACACAGTCAACCATCACCCAAAGTGCATTCTACACTGCATAAGCATCAAATATAAATATTTAATGCTTATAACAGCCTGTCAATCAATCAATCGACATACAGCTAATTATTGGAACTAGTGTATGGCCAATTTCATCCCAACACCAATGTGGGATTTTCAAACAATCAAACACATGTTTTATTTTTGCATTTGGGCGATGTGTAAAATTTATCGTCCCAATCCATATCAGTCAAATGTGCGTACATAAACAAATCGTCTGATTTGTTTATACCTATTTATTTTATATACACGTTAAAAATTATATTTTTAACCATAAAATAATTTATTTCATTCCACTACACATAATCATTTTTTACAACACATCAAACAAACAAGTCATCCATGGTCTATGGACGACGGGTGTCGGGTGCTGCTAAGCACTGTCTGCATCCTAGTAAATATTTCAACTAGAAAGCAAATTAAAAGTGATGAGTTCTCACCTGCAAGCTAAACCAAACGCCGCGACTCTTCATACGTAGAAAATCTTCGTCGTGTCTTTAACGAGATCTGTTTCACGTAGTCGATATTAAAAATCACATTTTTAATATCGCTTTCTATACATAAAAATCATATTTTTATTTCAAATCTCTTTATAAAAAAATCACATTTTTATTTTGACACGATATATATAAAAATTGAATCTTTATCTTGCTAGATTATATATAAAAATCGAATTTTTTTCCTTCTTTAAAAATCTAATTCTTTCTTCTTTTCATATACTTTATAAATAGAAAAACTGATTTAAACTGTGGTTTATATATATTCAAAACTGATTTTAAATTAAAACTGAATTTTAAATTAAAAACTGAATTTGAATTAAAACTAAATTTAAATTAAAAACTGAATTTAAATTAAATAAAACTGCAAATTACCTTCATTTACCGTTGATCTCGCTGAAGGGGTTTTGCGCGTGTGCTGGTGGGCCACTGGGGAAGAAGGCGGAGGTGGCAGGTGGTGGGGGAGGTGCTGAAGTCGACTGGGGAAGGCGGAGGGCCAAAGCAGTGGTGGCAGGTTTCGATTAGGGGGTTGAGGGGTTGGTGGCTCGTGACATTCTCAGATTGGGAGGGGGTTTCGAACTGGAAGGGAAGGTGGGGGTCAACGACGGGGAGGAGGGCTTCACCTGAGGTGCGGTGGCGAGGGGAGGAGCGGGCGGTGTCCAAGATGGCGGCGGCTCGAGATCCCCCCCTTTTTTTTCTTTAATTCCTTCTGGTGTTGACCAAGTGAGTGGGAGAGAGGGATTATATAATAATAATATATATTTAATTATTTATTTAATTATAAAAAGTAACTTTTAATTTTGAACTCGAAATCGAACCCACCGACTATCGTCCCTAGCTAATTACACCCATCCTGAACACAATGGGATATGTGTTGTTAGCCGATTCTATCATTTCGATCAGTTTTCATCAAAATCAAAATATAAATCAATATATTGAATTTGAACGCACATTTCAATTTACCGGGGCCACATACGGACTCTAAAAATTTCCAATATTTTCTAGCTTCGTATTGATGATACGGTCCTTACAAAACTAATTTCATCAAATTCTGAGACCGTTTGAAAAATGGCCATTTTCTGGTCGATCGAAATTGACTGAAATTGTCAAAACACGTTTTCTTTTGCACGCTCACATATTGATTCAGAAAATTATGAATTTTGGAATCTAGCAGTAACTTGACATCCCGGATCCAACAAAAGTGGTTTCGTCGAAAACTGAGGTCGTTTGCAAATTTCCATTTTTAAGGGCCAGAATTCCATATTGACTATTTTGAATTTTCAACTGGACGTATCTTTTGATTCCCGCTATGAAATTTTGATATTTCGAATTCGTTGGAAAGATATTTTCAAATAGATTCTAATATTTTTGGTTTCACTAAAATCCGGTTTATTTTGAATCCTGTACATCCATTTGAAATTTAAAATCGAATTTTCAAACTACCGCGCCACTTTCAATTTCTTTTATAATTAAAATAAAATATTTATATTCTAACGACGATTCAAATAAATATATACATTCTAATTCTATTCAAAATAAATTTCCAAAATAAAAAATTTAAATTGGCGCAGATTTCCGGGTTATTACAATCTCCCCCACTTAAAACTTTTCATCCCCGAAAAGGAACGAAGCTGAAAGTTGTTTTACAAATCAACTCAAATTTCATTATTTTCAGTATGGCTTAAGTTCTTCAACTTTTCAGTTTCTAAGAACTTTTCAAATTCTTCAAAAATTTGGCTAACACCCTAAATTTTCGAAAAATTTCGCCATAACCTCCCCTGCACGGGAGCACCGGTAAAATCCCTAAATTGCCATACAGGACTCTCGAATCCAAAAAGAAAAAGAAACAGCCAAGCGGCTAGCCAATCGGCTCATTAAATCATCCAAACCCAAAGAAATACAATTAACATGTACCTATTTGTCGGGCAAACAATTTTATTCTTCTGCTATAGCCTCCTTGCTATGACCTGTTCAACGTAAGTACATGTATATGCATGCAAATGCGATAAATTTTCAATACAATTCACTTTTTGGTTCAATTTGGCTAAAGGTCCAACATTTATAATTAATCAAAACAATAGTCAAACAGCACAATCTACAATCAATTAGTTGATTATCTTTTCAAATTCATAACTTAGATACATAGTCAAAAAATCACATTTTTGATGCCAAATCACAATAATAAGCCCTATCTAGTTTTGGTTCTCACACCAGTCAATTGGAAATATATAAATATCACACCTTCGAAACTCGAACACAAACTGTTGATGCTACGTAGTCATCAACAGAATCATCTCCGGGCGACTAGAGTGTAATTCTATATCCATCCAGTAGATTAAAAATTCAAATACACGTGGATCAGACGTATATGCATAGTCTTTATATATTGGATTGTCCAATTAATATAAAAATAATATTCAAATACGAATAATTGATTTAAAATTTTCAAAACAAAATTCGTTTTCATTTTTAAAAAAAAATTATACTCTTCACACTCGTTCTAGGATACTAATGATCTTATCTCTAACGAGTCATTCTTATTGGATATTACTAATCCAATCTCTGATGAATTCTTTCGTTCGGTTCTAATGTGTCTTGTTGTGACGCCCCGCCCCGCACCAACCGACATTTACTCCAAAAGTGCGTTGTACACATGTCCAGTTAGCACGGAATGGGTCGTCAGAAGGAAAGGGGAGAAGGGAATGAACTTACAAAGAACCTGTAGAATGTCTCACAGCGCATAGAATAAAATATAATAGTAACATACTTGACATAAAACAGGAGAGACAGTGCATAAGCTGAAAACCAGAACTAAACATCATAGCAGCGGAAATCCAAAATACAGCTTATTACAACTTTCAAACCGTCTCAAAGTAAAAGTAAGATAAAGGAGGTACACTACTAATGCCCAAGTAGCGACCACCAATGACACAGGGAGAATGTGTATATATATATCATACGTGGAAGCCTCTTGCCCGCCTCCGAATCAGCTACTCGCGCATCACCAGCTAACATGTCTCTAGTCTGCTCGTGTGAGCACCCAGAGTAATAAGAGGAGACATAAAACTCTGGGTCAGACATAAAGTCTGGTATGAGCGATAAGCATCTAAAGTGAACAATAACAGGTAGACTAAAACATACCTGAACCTGGACCTGCAACCAAAGAGTTAGCACTACATACTGTACAACACTCTAAGGTACCATATCAAACGGTGTAAAGATACGGAGGTGGGGAAGGTGTGCATGTCATAATGATGGCAAACAATCAAACATAACATCCATCCTCACATCTCTCACTCAGTGCGTAAAGCATATGATATTCACCACTTCGATCACCCAACATACCTCGCTACGATCACTTTGCCCCCATGAAGTCATAAATGGCTTCACTGCACTGATAACGTAGCCACAAATCCTTCGCTATGTCCACTTTGCCCCATGGAGTCACAAGAACCCCACTGCACTGGCTCATAGCCTTACTAATCCTTACTATGTCCACTCTGCCCCATGGAGTCACAAGAACCCCACTACACTGGCTCATAGTCCTACTACGCATCACTTTGCCCCTCGAGTCGTAATGACTCTACTGCACTGATAACGTAGTCTTGCTACCATCACCTTGCCCCTCAGGTCATAATGACCCTACTGCACTGATAAGTAGCCCATCATTCCTTTTCAGTGGTGAATCGAAGTTATGAACGTCGACAACTCCTTAGCACACGTCCCGCAGCAAAGTCCAACTCATGAAGTCCACTCATTGGTTCCTATCTGGATCCTGAGTCAATACCCTTCATTTGGACTACCTTTGCATCTCGGGTTATCAGTCTTCATCGGTTCGGTTCGGCCTTCCATACCCCATTTGGATCAGATCTGCTCTTCAGCACGCCACGGTTCGGATCGTCATCGCAATCCTCTTTCTCTTTGCTTCAGATCGTGCTCCTCTCCTCGGTTCGGATCGGAATACCCCATATGGGTCGGATCGCGCTCCTCCAGCTCGTGGCTCCCCCTGGTTCAGATCGGCGTCTCGTAGTGCATCGGATCGTGGATGCTGCTTTCCTCTAGTCGGATCGTGATACGAAGCACGAGTGGATCGGATCGGGTAGCAGTTCACGGTTGGTGTTCGTGGACCTTGCGCAGATGGTTCGGCTCGGAGGAGATGACTTGACTCGTGGTGATGTCCCACGATCCCATAGGGCGATCCGATCGACCCTCAGTCCCCATCCGATCCGAACTCCTGCACCTTGTCCAGCGAGTTGTTTACGCCCCTCGACGGCGTTTTCGACCATTCCAACTATGCTAATCAGTCACAAAACATACCATACCGTCATAGAAACATATATAGTCAACCACAAACATCAAAACAACAATATGATAGGTTAAAATAGATCAAACATAGCCAAAACCCCTTATTTTCCCTTAAGCATGTTTAGGTGAAACTTATGATAAGATTAGCAAAACTTAACCAAATTAACCAAATTCATATCAGAGGTCTAAAACATCATTCCGAATTTTATAAGCATTTTTCCAGAATTTTATCATGTTTAAATTCGCTAATTAACACTAATTACCCCTAATTAGCCATAATTAGTGCAAAACTATGCAAATCACTCACCTTAGCCACAAATAAACCAAGATCTGAAATAAATCTCTGATTTGATGTGAATCCCAATGCTAAACAGCAGCTCCAATGTTGCTTTGGTGTAGATTTTCCTTGATTAGAGGTTGCTAAGCCAAATCCTTGACCAAAAGATGATTTGGAGGTGATTTAGAGGTTGGAGGCGATTTTTAGGGTTCCTTGGTGATAAGTGGAGGCTAGGAAACTGAAATGGAATGATCCTCTATCTCATTTCAGCCTTCCCATAACCCTAATCCCGAAATGGGTTATGGGCCTACTCACTAATCACCCGATTTGGCCCGGTTAAGCAGTTTTCACCCTCCAAACCTTATTTCAGCCATATCTCCCAAACGGTAAGTCCGTTTGGCTATTATGACCACTCTACCGAAAGGTAAACCATCAAACGAATCCAATGGAAGTGGTTTCAGGTCAAAATCCCTTTCCAATCAAAAGTTATGGCCAAAACAGTACCAACTAGGGGCAAAATGGTCATTTAAAATTCGACAAAAATCATGGACATGGGAAATGACTCTAATAGATGTTTCCCAAAGTTACATGACCATACGACTTCACATGGGAAAGAAATAAATATTTTACGATCCTATGATGTGTAGAATACGGGTCGTTACACTCTCCCCCCGTTAAGAAATTTCGCCCCCGAAATTCCCTAATCAAAACACACACAAAGGTCCCGCATGCCTATCAATCATAAAACAACAAACAAACATGCAAACAATCAAAACAAGTCTACCCTAGCATGCGGATAACTAAATTGCAAAGTAAATCTTACCAGGCAAAGAGTTCTGAATATGCCTTCCTAATGCTCTCCTCTGTCTCCCAAGTGCAATCATTCTCGTCCTCGCCCCACTGAACCTTGACTAGCCTCACCGCCTTCCTTCGAAGTTGCTTCGTATCGTGCCCCACAATACGGATCGGCTTGCGGTTCCCAACCGCCTCGGGTTCTACTTCGAAGTCCTCTAACTGATCAGGCGAAATAGTCATATCTGAGTCGTGAATGAACTTCCTTAGTTGGGAAACATGAAATACATTGTGAACTCCCGCCATTTTCTCTGGTAAGCCAACTCTATATGCCAAATTCCCGACTAATTCAAGAACAGGGAATGGGCCAACAAATCTTGGTGCTAATTTGCCTCTCCTGCCAAATCGAATCACGCTCTTTAACGGAGAGATCTTGACAAACACCAAGTCACCAACGGAGAATTTCAAGTCTCTCCTCCTTTTATCAGCATAACTCTTCTGCCTATCTTGGGCAGCTTTCATTCGTTGCTGAATGATCTTAATCTTATCTGAAGTTTCTCTCACCACATCTGGTCCAAGCATAAACTTCTCGCCAGTCTCTATCCAACATGATGGTGAGTTGCACGGTCTTCCGTACAAAGCTTCATATGGAGCCATACCGATACTGGATTGGTAGCTATTATTATATGCAAACTCTACTAGATGCAAATGGTCATCCCATGATCCACCAAAATCCAATATACAAGCTCTCAAGAGATCTTCCAATATACGATTCACCCTCTCCGTCTGACCGTCGGTCTGAGGAGGATATGCGGTACTGAGATGTAATCCTGACCCTAGAGCCTCTTATAAGCTCTTCCAAAACCCACTAGTGAACAACGGGTCTCGGTCACTCACAATGCTTTTGGGTACTCCATGAAATCTCACTACCCACTTCATATACAATTCTGCTAACTTAGCTGCCGTTCTGGTCGATTTGACTGGTATAAATCTTGCACTCTTAGTCAATCGATCCACAATTACCCAAATGCTATCATATCCCGATCTAGTCCTTGGTAAACCATCGATGAAATCCATCGAGACTTGCTCCCATTTCCATTCGGGAATTTCTAATGGTTGTAACAACCCACTAGGCTTCTTTTGCTCGAATTTAACTAGCTGGCAATTCATGCATTTGGATATAAATTTCCCAACGTCTCTTTTCATCCCTTCCCAGTAGTAAGTCTGCTTCATGTCTCGATACATCTTATTACCACCGGGATGTATAGTCAGTTTTGAGTGATGACATTCTCTAAGCACTTCATCTCTCAAACCATTCACGTTGGGCACAACTAGTCTTCCATTCTTCCGAAGCCATCCATCCTGATCAAGACCATACACATTCATCTCCCCATCGATACCCATCTCTAACTTGGAGATGATTTCCAACAGATTAGGATCGTCCCTCTGGCTGGAACCAATCCGCTCTATCAAAGTGGGTCTGATTGTCAAACTAGCTAGCATAACTGGATCTAATTCGCACTTTGGTCTGAAATCAAACCCCGCGATATACTCCAGTTGCTTCCACTCAAGAAACATTGCCCCTAAACTGGCATGTCTCCTACTCAAGGCATCGGCTACCGCATTACCCTTCCCAGGTGTGTATGTGATATCAAAATCATACGAAGCCAAGAACTCTAACCATCTTTGCTAACGGAGATTCAGATCTTTCTGAGAGAAAAGATACTTTAACGATTTATGATCGGTAAACAACTCAAATATTTCTCCCAAAAGATAGTGTCTCCACATCTTCAGCGCAAACACAATCGCTGCTAATTCCAAATCATGGGTAAGATACTTCTTCTCATGCGGCTTTAGCTGTCGACTAGCATAAACTACAACCCTACCTCCTTGCACCAATACTGCACCCAGTCCGGTACCACAAGCATCTGTGTATACCGTCATCTCTTCATTCCCTTTAGGAATGACTAACACTGGCGCACGCGTCAACTTCTCCTTTAGACTCTTGAAGGCATCCTCACACACTTCGTCCCAGACGAAGGACTGATTCTTCTTAGTCAACTGAGTCAACGGTACTGCTATCTTGGAGAAGTCCTGGATAAACTTACGATAATATCCAGCTAATCCCAAGAAACTTCTTACATCTGTTGCATTCTTGGGCGTAGGCCAATCCTGTACCGTAGCCACCTTTGCAGGGTCCACGGCAATACCACTCTCTGAAACAACATGACCCAAGAACCTCACTTCCCTTCTCCAAAAATGACACTTAGAGAATTTTGCTTTCAATTGGTGTTTCCTCAACACCTCCATCACTATCCTCAAGTGTCCCTTGTGTTCCTCCTCTGTCCTTGAGTAAACAAGGATATCATCCACGAACACAAGAACAAACTTATTCAACTGATCTCTGAATACCCGATTCATAAGATCCACAAAGTAAGCTGGTGCATTGGTCAACCCAAATGGCATGACCAACCACTCATAAAACCCAGACGGCGTCCTAAATGCCGTTTTCGGAACACTCTCATCTACTACTCGAAGCTGATGAAATCCTGTCGCGAGGTCCAACTGGGAGAACACTCTTGCTCCTTCCAGTTGATCAAACAAATCATCTATCCGTGGTAGAGGATACTTATTCTTCCTCGTGACCATATTCAACTTGCGATAGTCCACACACAAACGAAGGGAACCATCTGCCTTAGTGGCCAACACAACTGGTGCTCCCCACTCGGAGACACTCCTTCTAATAAATCCCTTCTTCAAAAGATTGCTGACTTGCACCCCGAGCTCTCGCTGCTCCCTTGGTGCCATACGGCGAAGTGGCATCACTATAGGTCTGGCATCTTTCACTAAATCAATACGGAACTCAATCTCTCGGTGTGGTGGAAGCCCGGTCACCTCCTCGAAGACGTCCGGATACTGGCCAACCACGAGCACATCTGACAACTCATCCTGCGGGATGTCGAGGGAATTTACAAAACTATCCATAACCCCATCACTAGGTAGACTACCAAACACTACCCTCCGCCCATCATCCGCCCTCACTGTCACCAAAAAGCCCTCACAGTCTACCACCACCTCGTATCTTTGGAGCCAATCGACTCCCAATATAATGCCATACCCAGTAAAGCCCAAAACAAAGCAATCACATACAAACATACATCCATGACTCGATAAGACCAAATTCCTGCAAATCATACTAAGGCTAGTCGAACCACCAATCGGGTTCGTCACAACCAATGGTCTATCGACTATCTCGGGTTCCAGTCCCAACCTATCTACCAGGTCACTAGATATGAAGGAACGGGAAGCCCCGGTATCAAACAAAACTCGAACTGGTACATCATAAATAGAAAGCATAGCTTGAAAAACAACATTCTTTCCTTTCTCCGCCGCAGTTGGGGCATTCGACGAAGAAGGAACAGCATCAATAGCATATGCTTTCACAATCTGCTTCTCCTTAAGAGGTTGCAGACACTTATCCTTATGATGTCCCACTTGACCACAGTTGTAGCACTTCCTTTCCGCTGGTTTGGCCCGACATTCTTTAGCATAATGGCCCTTCTTACCACAACTGAAGCACTCAACATCCTTCTTGCTCTTTTTCTGGCCACCTTTAGATTGGTCCTGCTTCCTCTTATTCTGAGAGTTATTCCTGCCTCCACCGCCTGCTTGCGGCTTTGGCCCTTCTGCATATGCAGCCTCAGTCTTTGACTTAGGGTAAAGGCTCTCTGATCTCAAAGCTTTCCCCACGATCGATTCAAAAGTCTCATCGATGTGGTTGATAAGCCTTTCCCCCAAGTATCCATCCAAACCAGTAATGAACTTCTCATTCTTCTTCTCAGGAGTATCAATGAGAGACAGTCCATACTTCGACAAAGTGTCGAACTCAGCAATATAATCAGAAACTGCCCTTCCGTTCTGCTTGAGTTCCAAGAACCTCTTGAACAACATTGACTTCTGGGTAGCGGGAATGAACTTCTCGCTAGAGCGAGCCTTGAACTGATCCCAAGTCACCCGATCTTCTGGAGTAGCTGTTCTAATGGCATTCCACCAATTCATCGCTCGCCCTTGCAGCTGACGAGACGCTAGCCTTCTCTTCATCGCATCCTCAAGACCCAAGTCATCAAAGATACGATCACAGCTATCCATCCAATCTTGAACATCTATGGCCAACTCCGTTCCGTGGAACGGCTTTCCACCAAGATTAGTGTAATCCTTGCACAACTTGGCGAAATCGACCCTAGGCGCCTGCACTACTGGGCCAACACCAACTTCGGGATTGGGAACTGCCCCTTGCACTTCTCTAAGCATGTCTCTCATGAGGTTAGTAAACATCGCCCTCATGTCAGCGGCATTCCCTTGGTTGGTCCCTCTACCAGCACCCCTCGTGTCTCGGCTCATCGTCAATCTGAAAAAGGGAAACGATTAACGACCCCATAGTGGTGCTAGTGCAGTGCGACTTCATTCTTATACTACTAATAGTATATATATACATAGCTTTTGAAAACCATAGTAATCACAAATACGCGCTCTCATATACGTTCTATCTCTCCCTAGTGTATTTCCCTAGGTTAACTACGCAACATAGAGCTCTGATACCAAGTGTGACGCCCCGCCCCGCACCAACCGACATTTACTCCAAAAGTGCGCTGTACACATGTCCAGTTAGCACGGAACGGGTCGTCAGAAGGAAAGGGGAGAAGGGAATGAACTTACAAAGAACCTGTAGAATGTCTCATAGCGCATAGAATAAAATATAATAGTAACATACTAGACATAAAACAGGAGAGACAGTGCATAAGCTGAAAACCAGAACTAAACATCATAGCAGCGGAAATCCAAAATACATCTTATTACAATTTTCAAACTGTCTCAAAGCAAAAGTAAGATAAAGGAGGTACACTACTAATGCCCAAGTAGCGACCACCAACGACCCAGGGAGAATGTGTATATATATATATATCATACGTGGAAGCCTCCTGCCCGCCTCCGAATCAGCTACTCGCGCATCACCAGCTAACCTGTCTCTAGTCTGCTCGTGTGAGCACCCAGAGTAATAAGAGGAGACATAAAACTCTGGGTCAGACATAAAGCCTGGTATGAGCGATAAGCATCTAAAGTGAACAATAACAGGTAGACTAAAACATACCTGAACCTGGACCTGCAACCAAAGAGTTAGCACTACATATTGTACAACACTCTAAGGTACCATATCAAATGGTGTAAAGATACGGAGGTGGGGAAGGTGTGCATGTCATAATGATGGCAAACAATCAAACATAACATCCATCCTCACGTCTCTCACTCAGTGCGTAAAGCATACGATATTCACCACTTCGATCACCCAACATACCTCGCTACGATCACTTTGCCCCATGAAGTCATAAATGGCTTCACTGCACTGATAACGTAGCCACAAATCCTTCGCTATGTCCACTTTTCCCCATGGAGTCACAAGAACCCCACTGCACTGGCTCATAGCCTTACTAATCCTTACTATGTCCACTCTGCCCCATGGAGTCACAAGAACCCCACTACACTGGCTCATAGTCTTACTACGCATCACTTTGCCCCTCGAGTCGTAATGACTCTACTGCACTGATAACGTAGTCTTGCTACCATCACCTTGCCCCCCAGGTCATAATGACCCTACTGCACTGATAAGTAGCCCATCATTCCTTTTCAGTGGTGAATCGAAGTTATGAACGTCGACAACTCCTTAACACACGTCCCGCAGCAAAGTCCAACTCATGAAGTCCACTCATTGGTTCCTATCTGGATCCTGAGTCAATACCCTTCATTTGGACTACCTTTGCATCTCGGGTTATCAGTCTTCATCGGTTCGGTTCGGCCTTCCATACCCCATTTGGATCAGATCTGCTCTTCAGCACGCCACGGTTCGGATCGTCATCGCGGTCCTCTTTCTCTTTGCTTCAGATCGTGCTCCTCTCCTCGGTTCGGATCGGAATACCCCATACGGGTCGGATCGCGCTCCTCCAGCTCGTGGCTCCCCCTGGTTCGGATCGGCGTCTCGTAGTGCATCGGATCGTGGATGCTGCTTTCCTCTAGTCGGATCGTGATACGAAGCACGAGTGGATCGGATCGGGTAGCAGTTCACGGTTGGTGTTCGTGGACCTTGCGCAGATGGTTCGGCTCGGAGGAGATGACTTGACTCGTGGTGATGTCCCACGATCCCATAGGGCGATCCGATCGACCCTCAATCCCCATCCGATCCGAACTCCTGCACCTTGTCCAGCGAGTTGTTTACGCCCCTCGACGGCGTTTTCGACCATTCCAACTATTCTAATCAGTCACAAAACATACCATACCGTCATAGAAACATATATAGTCAACCACAAACATCAAAACAACAATATGATAGGTTAAAATGGATCAAACATGGCCAAAACCCCTTATTTTCCCTTAAGCATGTTTAGGTGAAACTTATGATAAGATTAGCAAAACTTAACCAAATTAACCCAAATTCATATCAGAGGTCTAAAACATCATTCCGAATTTTATAAGCATTTTTCCAGAATTTTATCATGTTTAAATTCGCTAATTAACACTAATTACCCCTAATTAGCCATAATTAGTGCAAAACTATGCAAATCACTCACCTTAGTCACAAATAAACCAAGAACTGAAATAAATCTCTGATTTGATGTGAATCCCAATGCTAAACAGCAGCTCCAATGTTGCTTTGGTGTAGATTTTCCTTGATTAGAGGTTGCTAAGCCAAATCCTTGACCAAAAGATGATTTGGAGGTGATTTAGAGGTTGGAGGCCATTTTTAGGGTTCCTTGGTGATAAGTGGAGGCTAGGAAACTGAAATGGAATGATCCTCTATCTCATTTCAGCCTTCCCATAACCCTAATCCCGAAATGGGTTATGGGCCTACTCACTAATCACCCGATTTGGCCCGGTTAAGCAGTTTTTCACCCTCCAAACCTTATTTCAGCCATATCTCCCAAACGGTAAGTCCGTTTGGCTGTTATGACCACTCTACGGAAAGGTAAACCATCAAACGAATCCAATGGAAGTGGTTTCAGGTCAAAATTCCTTTCCAATCAAAAGTTATGGCCAAAAAAGTACCAACTAGGGGCAAAATGGTCATTTAAAAATCGACAAAAATCATGGACATGGGAAATGACTCTAATAGATGTTTCCCAAAGTTACATGACCATACGACTTCACATGGGAAAGAAATAAATATTCTACGATCCTATGATGTGTAGAATACGGGGTCGTTACACTTGTTCTCCGAGCTCTGTAAACCAAAGCTCGGATACCAAGCTATAACTACCCGAACTTCCCTGGTAAGGAAAGCATGGATTGAGTTGAGGACAAGACAAATCAGAACACAAACAGAAGAACATTTCGTTGTTAATTATAACAATTCCATCAGAATACAAGAATATTACAGAGTATGAATGAATAAGATACATTTGATAAATATCAGAGATTACAATACATTACATAGAAGTGGAAAATAATACAATACACAACTGAAAGTAATACACGGGTACAGAGCTTTCCGAATATCGCCTCAGCTGTAAATCAGGATCCTGTGAATATAAATCTGCAAACCCAAAACTACTAGCTGCCCGTGTCAAAATAAGGGCACCCAGAGTTCAGGTTAAAGCAATAAACTCCAAGTCAGTCATGTGACTGGTGTGAGAACTAAAACAGTTATTAGTCTTTATTTTAAAGTTAGGTAAATCAAGGGACCACGCCGTATAACACGGAACGGATTTCCTCCCAAGAGTACCAGTGCATAAAACAACAGCGCAATGCTAAATAAAGAACAATGAAGCTATTATAAGACCTAGGTCCCATCACACAATGCAACACAAGCCGGAGGAATGGGTTTTACCTTATAATAGCCAAAGCATGCTTGATACGCTAAATTTCATGTTTTATTATTACTATAAGTGTATAGTGTCAAAACAATTTCAATCATAAATATCAATCATAGACGACATAAGTGCCCCATACCACTATGTCGCCATATATAGGCTTACAACTAAAACCGCAAAGTCGCGTATTGGAAGTTGGATTTCCATCTGTGAACCGAGACAAGGGATCGTCCTCTACCGAATTCGAGACGCTCTAGCCCGCCCCTCAGGAACAGCCGCAACTGCCCCTTGGATCGTCAGGGTCGGTCCACCGATGTGGATTATAATGCCTGAACACTACGTTTCCCCGCCCTTTGGGGACGTCAATGAGCCAAATGACTCCATCGGCCCCACATAGTCACCAATGTATCCGAGGCACCTTGCAATCCAACAACCACACAGGTAAAAATAATATAAATGTCAGGGCTGGTAGGTCACTAACACCACCCTATCTAGAAGGAAACGCATGCCCTCCCTGAGGTCCTCTCCCGTTTCTGGTTCACAACCGGGGTGTGAGGCTCGCGAATTAACGCTACACAAAGCTGTGCCACACAGGCGGTGCTTTGATCATCAACCACAAGACTCTGCTTTTCAACAGAAGCCTTGATCATTTGCATCTTAGCATGCCACACAGGAAAACCACTCCATGCAACCGATATCCATCAATCACACAGAATGATATCCAATGTCAGACACACAGTCCATTTACAAGTCTGTTCTGGGTCTGAACGAAACCGGAGGCACCTTGTACCTCGCATATCCATCGATCTCCAAGTACGTCTGGACGATCACCAACTGATTCCCTCCTCTTGGGTGTACAGCCCAATCAAGATCATCAGTAATTATCCAAACGATGTGAAGACCTCCGGTCTTCGACCACCGTCTTCATCCTCGACACATCGTCGAATCAGTTATTCAGAATGAGATAAACCCGGTCTTTCTGAATAACTCGCGTATATAATAAACAAGTATTACACAAACACAACATATGCCTCATTCCATTTCAGAATATTCTTTTATTCAAATATTCTTATACTTTGGGAAAGGTTCCCATTAATTTTATCAAAGATAAATTCTTTAAATTTATTCTTTAATCTTCTTTTGAATATCAATTCAAACCAAATTATGGTTTATCCAAATTAGTCGGGATTAGCGAACCTTACCAAAGTAATCACTTGCTAAATTTCCCAACCCCAACCTTTTCATCCCATGAAGTAAAACTTGTCATACTTCATATCTAACACCACGGTGTTATCGGTAAATTCAATTACCATTTCACGTTCAAATCTAATTAAAGATTTAACTATCTCCTAGAGCAAAACTGGTGGTACTCCATTCTCGATCATTTCAATTTAATTAAAGATTCATTAAAACTCCACTTTGTTTTAATCTTCCCAAAAGTCAATATCAGTGATTGTTTAACTTGGGAAATCACATCCTGTCTTTAACTGGGTTAAAAAACCAATGTCATTTAAAACACGGTTCACGATAAACCCAAAATCACATTCAATTTACAATGGAATCTTCATGGAAAACAAATCGATATATATATAATCGATATAAACTTCCATATCCGACTAATAATATAAATGGAATAATGGCAAAGCCTTTTAAATTACAGATATATTAGTTGTCTTCCTCCACAGAAATTCACTTCGATTATTACCAAATCGAATTCCATTCCATTCCAATTTATTTTATTAAATTGGAAAACTTTACTTTGGAAAATCTCCTTTAAATCTTAACAAAAGATTTATAAATTCCAAATCACATTTCACTGTAAATCAGGTTAAACAACGAATGTCGTTAAAACACAGTTCACGATAAACCCAATTCACATTCCATTAATTATCGGGTTAAAGAACAAGTGTTATTTAAAACACCGTTCACGATAAACCCAAAAATCAATTCAAATTCAATTCCAATTAAATACCATTTAATTGGTATACTTCATTAAATCTAAATAAAAAGATTTAATCTTTTTCTCAACTGGGTTTAAAAATAGTGTTAATGAAGACACCATTCACGACAAACCCAAATCCTATTTGATATTAAATACAAGGCTCTAAATAGAAAATATATTGGCTTATATTCAATATCAAATTTTACGACCAACAAATATCGTATTGAAAATAACGATATAAATATATCTTTCAAATTTCCATAACAATATCTGTATAATCACGAAATCCAATGTCGAAATATTCCAAAGACAATTTCTATTCAAATCCATTTCCAATATATATATTGGAAATTCTGTTTATTTTTAAAACCATTTCAAATCCCATTTATTTATTTTAAAAACAAATGGATTATAATTCTAGTTTAGTTCATTTCGATAAAAATCTATTTTTATCCTTTCAAATATGGAATTTTTTATCCCAGTTCTTTCCAAATCATTTCTTATGATTTTATATAAATTATTATTATTTTTAATAATTTTATCAAGGCCCGTACAGTCGATTTCCATCAACGGCCATCGAACTGCACTTACAACGACCTTTTCCAAATTTGATTTGGTCATAATTCCAAATCCAACCATTAGATTCCAAATCTCTAATACTAGTTAGTAAGCTCTTTTCGATACGAACCCAATGGTTCCGGGTTTAGGAGAATCCGACGGTCGGATCTCCCGTAATGTCCATTCGAAGTCAATGGTCGAAATTCGTGAACTGCCGCAGCGCGGCGCGTTCTATTTAGGCCATTATATATATATAATATATATATTACATCGATTTCGTTTCAAAACGTATTTTAAAAATCGTTTTAAATTCGTTTTCGAAACGATTTCAACTTCATATTCAATTTCAGATCAAAATTGAATATTCCATATCATTAATATATAAATGATAATATTTTCAAAACATCATATTTTGAAATCACTTCCTTTTCTATATTCATTATAAAAATGAACATAATCGATATAAATATCGTTCGCGTTAAAATGGCGCATATCTAATCAACACGGCTTTATATTTTCCATAACTTCATTATTCTATTCAACAAATGAATATTTTCTTCAACACATGTATTTTCTTTTATTTAACACATGAATATATATTTTATTCAACACATGAATTTTCTTTTATTCAACACATGAATATTATTTTATTCAACACATGAATATATATTTTATTCAACACATGAATTTTCGTCTATTCAACACATGAATCTTCTTTTTATTCAACACATGAATTTTCTTTATTTTCCAACTTGGAATGAGGCCCAATCATTACCATACATTGTGATTGATATGGATTTCATACACATACGTACACTACAACAATCAAACATGGTCAACCATCACCCAAAGTGCATTCTACACTGCATAAGCATCAAATATAAATATTTAATGCTTATAACAGCCTGTCAATCAATCAATCGACATACAGCTAATTATTGGAACTAGTGTATGGCCAATTTCATCCCACCACCCATGTGGGGTTTTCAAACAATCAAACACAGGTTTTATTTTTGCAGTTGGGCGATGTGTAAAATTTATCGTCCCAATCCATATAAGTCAAATGTGTGTACATAAACAAATCGTCTGATTTGTTTATACCTATTTATTTTATATACACGTTAAAAATTATATTTTTAACCACAAAATAATTTATTTCATTCCACTACACATAATCATTTTTTACAACACATCAAACAAACAAGTCATCCATGGTCTGTGGACGACTGGTATCGGGTGTGCTAAGCACCGTCTACATCCTAGTAAATATTTCAACTAGAAAACAAATTAAAAGTAATGAGTTCTCACCTAGAAGCTAAACCAAACGCCACGACTTTTCATACGTAGAAAATCTTCGTCGTGTCTTTAACGAGATATGTTTCACGTAGTCGATATTAAAAATCACATTTTTAATATCGCTTTCTATACATAAAAATCATATTTTTATTTCAAATCTCTTTATAAAAAAAATCACATTTTTATTTTGACACGATATATAAAAAATTGAATCTTTATCTTGCTAGATTATATATAAAAATCGATTTTTTTCCTTCTTTAAAAATCTAATTCTTTCTTTTTTCATATACTTTATAAATAGAAAAACTGATTTAAACTGTGGTATATATATATTCAAAACTGAATTTAAATTAAAACTGAATTTTAAAATAAAAAATGAATTTGAATTAAAACTAAATTTAAATTAAAAACTGAATTTAAATTAAATAAAACTGCAAATTACCTTCATTTACCGTTGATCTCGCTGAGGGGTTTTGCACGCGTGATGGTGGGCCACTGGGGAAGAAGGCGGAGGTGGTAGGTGGTGGGGGAGGTGCGGAAGTCGACTGGGGAAGGCGGCGGGCCTGAGCAGTGGTGGCAGGTTTCGATTAGGGGGTTGAGTGGTTGGTGGCTCGCGACGTTCTCGAATTGGGAGGGGGTTTCGAACTGGAAGGGAAGGTGGGGGTCAGCGACGGGGAGGAGGGCTTCACCTGAGGTGCGGCGGTGAGGGGAGGAGCGGGCGGTGTCCACGATGGCGGCGGCTCAAGATCCCTTTTTTTCTTTCTTTTTTCTTTAATTCCTTCCGGCGTTGACCAAGTGAGTGGGGGAGAGGGATTATATAATAATAATATATATTTATTTAATTATAAAAAGTAACTTTTAATTTCAAACTCGAAATTGATCTCACCGACTGTCATCCCTAGCTAATTACCCCCATTCTGAACACAATGAGATATGTATCGTTAGTCAATTCTATCGTTTTGATCAGTTTTCATCAAAATCAAAATACAAATCAATATATTGAATTTGAATGCACATTTCAATTTACCGGGGCCACATACGGACTCTAAAAATTCCCAAAAAATATTTTCTAGCTTTGTATTGATGATACGGTCCTAACAAAACTAATTTCATCAAATTCTGAGACCGTTTGAAAACTGGCCATTTTCTGGTCGATCGAAATTGACTTAAACTGTCAAAACACGTTTTCTTTTGCCATGCTCACATATTGATTCAGAAAATTATGAAATTTGGAATCTAACAATAACTTGACATCCGGATCCAACAAAAGTGGTTTCGTCGGAAACCGAGGTCGTTTGCAAAATTTCCATTTTTAAGGGCCAGAATTCCATAACGACTATTCTGAATTTTCAACTGGACCTATCTTTTGATTCCCATTATGAAATTTTGGTTTTTCGGATTCGTTGGAAAGATATTTTCAAATAGATTCTAATATTTTTGGTTTCACTAAAATCCGGTTTATTTTGAATCTTGTACATACATTTGAAATTTAAAATCGAATTTTCAAACTACCGCGCCACTTTCAATTTCTTTTATAATTAAAATAAAATATTTATATTCTAATAACGATTCAAATAAATATATACGTTCTAATTCAATTCAAAATAAATTTCTCGTCGTTATTTTTTTAAAATAATTCATTTTAAATACTCAAAATTCGCTAAAATTGCCAAAATAAAATTTTTAAATTAGCTCAGATTTCCGGGTTATTACACATCAAGTGTTAAAACAGCCCGAAGTGTCGCCAACATACTCAGGAACCAAGCCCGGATGGAGTCGCATAAGTGTGGTCATCACGGCTCGCCGAAGCTATTCAAATAAGAGCTAAGTATTCATGATCGTATCTAGCTTCATCACCAAATTTGTATCCCATGGCTTCCTCATCTCCACAAAAATTGTATCCCAATTGTCCAAGTCTAATTTCATATCCCACTCTAGCCCAGAAATTTCGGATTCCGCTCTAGCCCTGAAATTTTGGATCCCGCCTACATGCAGTTTTCGTATCCCGATGCTTCGCGTTATTTTATGTCCCGACCCACTGATCCCCAACTCCAGAAAACACTAACTCCCCATATTACAAAAAACACAATATGAAATGTAATAAAGAGGTGGATACGAAAAGTGGCATTATAAATGAATCTAGACTTCAAAGCAGGTCAAAGGGGAGAATTTGATCCCGGGATCGGTACCAAAAATTAGGGAGTGGGCCCAATTCTTTACCTACTTAAACCTACTCCACTGCCTATAAATACCCCCTTGCCAGCAACGTGAAAAATGCTGGAAGCTTGCTGATTTGACACTTCAAGGATTCTTGCTCCTTGGACATCTTAGACAAATTGGACATTTAGAAAGAAGAAATACACTTACTTCTTGAAGATTTCCATTTTCCACAAAGAAACGGAGTACCGGGAAGAAGGGCTTGGAATCTAATTGTAATGGCCTACAAATCCGTATTATTTGAGTTTATTAAATACACCTCACGTCCAACCTAAATTACATAGAAATACGAATCATTATGGGTTAAATAAAAAAAAGATAGAATAAGAAGAACATAAACAACAACATAGAATCTCACATCGCAGCAGAATAAAATAATATATATATAACAGCTTTTGGAATACATAATTTGTAACTATATATACATACCATCATCAGAGTACAATACAACATAGCGAATAATAAACAGTAAATATAACGCTGAAGCCTCCTGCTCCAAGCTCCTCCAAGTGTAACTGTAAAATCCTGACTACTTGACTACCCGTACAATTTTGGGTCCCCAAGAGTTTAGGGTAAAACAAAACAAAATAAACTCTGGGTCAGTCATGACACTCGTGCAAGTAAACTCCAACCACTTGGTTTAACTTTTAAAAATCCTTTTTAAAAGAAAGGATAATCGTAAGACCGATCTGCACATAAACACGGATGGTTTTATCTTACGATAACCCAAAACATTCTTTGAAATCAATACTATTTTGATATTATAATAGTGTCTAAATCAAGTAAATAACAATCTAGCAAAACGCTTGCATCTCACGCTCAACATAGTATATAATCAAAACCACAGGCTCTTATTGGATAATGGATTCTGACTGGCAAGGTATGGGACTACCTTCCGACACTGTATCTCTAGAGAGGAATACACCAGGTTTAACAAGAACATCTTACAACCCAGATATTTCCCCAAACCCATTTAGCCTTTCACGATTATTGGAAAAACGTTTCCATTTATCATTACTATTTATTTTCTATAATCCAGAAAATATCACTTTTTATCATCGGGAAAACATTTCCATATATATTCATAAATCATTATTCTTCCACATTCATCAGTACCTAACCGTAAACTAGTAAGAGAACAACTCCCTAAGTATCAACCCCGAAGGCCAAAACTAACATCAGATCGACGCTCAAGAAGCCATTCACTCGACTAATTTCCAGTCAGTTTCTATTTTCATTCACTCTATCTCTTAACTTCTTATCAACACAATTATTTCAATCTGCAAAACGTTTATTTTTAAACCATCACACTTAAAATGTGTATGTGTTTCTCCTTCCAATCTCCCAAGATTTAATTTTATAAATTCCCATTTTTATAAAATTCCATTATACGTTTATTATCTTATTAAGTTTCATATATAATTGACAAGTCGATTTCTAATCATCATACTTTCTTAAATTTTTCTATCTTCTTAAATTTCTTGAAAATTTCGCCAGCATCTCTTTTGTACAGGTCAATCAGGACAACTACAAATTGCCTCTCTAGGCCCTTTCCATTCAAAAAAAAATCAAAATGCCAAGCAGTTTGCCAAGTAGGCTCATAAAATCTGATAACTGCAGCTTCCTCCTTCAGTTTACAGCTTCCTCCTTCAATCTGAACACACAGGCCTGCCACCAGTTCGATTTTTGATTTTGACATGAAAGGAGTTCGACCATTTTTTATTTGAAGTTCCCTAGTTTGATTTGCATGAGGATGGAAAAAAATAAAAGAGATTGGGGACGGGTATAATCGCGTATTTATAAAGGCCGAGGGAGCCAAAAGTACGTTGGTATTAAATTTTGGTCGGCAACATACATGGAAAGTTTAATACGATTTGATTTAAAGAGATTTGATTTGATTTGATTTCGATTTTATTTTGAGTTTATCCGATAAATTTTATTATTATTATTATATCCTCGCGAAATTTACACCTGAAGTAACAAGCTCAAACGACCATAAATGAGCTCCAATCACAGTGAAAATTAACATATTGCTATGGTTTGTCGTTCTAGACCCAATAAAATTAGTTTCATTGAAAACCGAGGTCATCTGAAAATCTACTATTCTTAAGTACCATATTAAACCTATATAATATTATTTTAAATTTAAAACAAACAACTTCTTGATAATAAATTATTATCATTATCGTTTATGTTCAAATAGAATTTATATTGATCATCTGAATCTTTTCAATTTAGGAAACTTCAAATTCAATTATTTAAATCAATAAATCCATATAAAAATTCATTTATCAATTCAATATTTAAAATAATATTAAATGTTTAAAATAAATTGATTAAAAATACGGGTCATTACAATAATTTTAGACTTCATTGGACTTACTTACAACTATTTCCTTTGTTGTAACTTGTAACCGTGGTGTTAACCATTGTATTTGTACATGAGTGAATAAAATTAGCAAAGCCTTCAAAGTGAACATAGGCTCATTTCGAACCGAACCACTATAAATACCGTGTTCATTACTTTATGCATATTTTTCCTTATGTGAAACAATATTTTCGTTAATTCGGAAATCTTTGGGTGTTATGCTAATTTGCACATCAACACACGTCGACCTGACTCCCGCCTCTAATCGACTCTGACTGAGCATCCGCCCCAGTTCAAGTCCAATTTCTGGCAAATTCAAGCACCTCCGACATGATCCGGCTGCACATCACGTAGATTTCATCGTGCTCTACAACTTTTGTTTTGATGTCATCATGAACTGTTGCTTGTAGGGAGAGATTGGAGAGAAAGAAGTTAGAGAAGCTTCAGCCATAGAATAGAAGGCGAACATAAGATGGAAATTCTTGTTTCTATTTATTATTTTTTAAACAAATCTCGAAGCATGTACCAGCATTTATAGTCGATGGTCTACTATGATCCGAAATACAAACGAGACGAGCCCACATCCGATAACTATGTAAAAGGTCATTCTGAACACAATAGAATATGTCTCAAGGTCTAATTCCATCATCAATAGCATACAATCCTTTCATATGTTCAATTTTACAAATCAAACCTGAATTCCCAACTAAAACTTTACCAGTCAAAATATATTGATGTTGATATTTTTTATTCATATATTGGACGATCCAGACTTAGTTGAAGTGGTCTCAAATCCTGATACTATATGTGAAAATTGTATATTTAGCACCTTCAGTTAATTAACAATTAGAATTCAAATCAATTATTTAAATATCCAACTATTAAAAAACGAGTCATTACACATATGGGACCAAACTAACTATAAGTAAATAAATATTAATAGATTAAAAGATATAAAAAGAAATTACAAAGAGGTATGGATTTATTTATATCTACAATGGGAACATTCAATAATTTGATTCTTCCCGTAACAAAAAAATTTAATGGAAAATTTACATCTTATTCGCTTCCGCATTTGGAAAGCATTGTAACAGTCTCCATAACATATCATCAATCTCTTTCTTAATGTGCTATAATTACTAAAAATTAACTAACATTGAGATTTATTCCTAGAAAATGGATAAACACACATTATGCCTAACAGATAAGATTGGAAACATTAGAAAAAAGATATATTGCTCATCGCAAAAGATTATAGCATGCCTTTGTAACTAATAAATGAAGATAAAGGTAATTGATTAATAAAAACAGTGGAATTTTTTCTATTAAAAAGTGAAACAAATCCAAAAAAAAGTGAAATAATTTCAAATTTTTTTGTCATTGTTAAATAGTTATGTATTTTAGAAAAAAAGACAAATGTATATTTGTTACAAGGACAAATTGTCTTCTTTGTAATTTCAAAGGAAAATCAACTTCCATTATTCACATTAAATACAACTTTTAAGTTTTAATTAGATAAGATTCAGGTATTATAAATAAACGGTATATATATCAAATTTTCACAAATATTGAGTATAATTATGAAAATGTTGTTTAGTAAAAAAAAAGAATGCAACAAATAATATAAATTAATTACAAAAATGCTATGAATGCAAGAAAAAATAATTTAGAGAAAAAAAAACAGAAAGCTAAATGTATGTAGCTTACTTATTTAAAGCTAACATTTCTCAAAAGCTAGATGAGGATAACTTTACAAACTGCTCTGTCCTATATTTTAAGTCATATGACATATTGTTATTTTAGTGGTAGGGATTGTAACAACCCAGATTTTTGGAACCAACTTAAAAATTATTTTTAATTTAATTTTATAAGAAAATACGATCAATTTTGAAAATTCGACGATTTAATGCTTATTTCAGAAGTTTACAAAGAAACATTATTGAGACGATCTTGGATTTCGACAAAACTACTTTTATCAGATCCATAGCGTCGAAAAATGGTAGAGTTCTAAATTTCATAATTTTTTGGAGCTAGCTTGTGAGCGTGCGAGAATTAAACGCATGATGGGACAACGCATCGAAATTAAGCAGAAACACGATCGAAAAATAAAATAGAGGGTCAAATGAACTCATAATTTGACGAAACCTATTCCGTTGGATCCGGAATTACGTTTAATGTTGGAATCCAAGATTTCGTGATAAACAAAATTAATGTGTGGTCGTGCAAGCAAAAGACGCACAGCTGAACAAACACACTTTACGTTTGTCATTGGAAGCTAAGCCTAGTAAGGCGTTTTGAGGTGTCGTGATATCCACATACTTAGTTTTTTTTTCTTCCTCCTTCTTCTATGCTTACATCTCAGCGATCTGGGTGAAGGTAGTGGCAGATTATTTAAAAACCCTTCCTTTCTCCATTTTCTTCTTAACAACTTCTCCTCCATTTTCTTACTTTAATGGCCGCTCCACCTCCTTCCACCTCCACCTAATACCGGCACCCCTTCCCCTACACCTCCACCAGCCTACGCAAGCAGCCTTCCCCCTCTCCTCCACCATCGTGGCCCTCATTCCCTTCATAAACCTTAAAAGCTTCCATTTTTGCCTCCTTTTGTATTTAAGCCCCTAAAAATCACAACTTTCCACCCATAAACCCCTGCATGCCCCACGTTTTGGGTCCCATCAACACGAACCAGACCTGTCCCACCTCCACCGTGCCCTACACCCCCCCTTGTGTGAGCCTTGGACCCCACCCAACCCCTCCGGTAGCTTTAAAATCCAAGATTCGTGAGTGCGAGTGAGTTGTTTGAACCCTGAAATTGTCAGATCCAATCCCGTGAGTCACTGACAAATTCGTAGGCACCGTATGTGAGGCGTAGCTTTGTGTGCGAGTCCGTATCCCTTTCATATAAAGTTTGGCGGAGTAGAACCCAAGGCGAGAAACCGTAACTCACGTATAAAAGGGATAGAATAGATTAATTGTTAATTATTAATTATGCATATTTAATAACAGTTAATGTTGATCATATAAGTTTAGTATTCTGTTATATGAAGAGTATTATGGTAAAAATATGTTTTTTTAATAATATATATGTGAATTCACTTAAGTATATGACATTTGGATTGAAAAAGTGTCAATTGGAAATGATTGGACCTTAAATAGTTTTGGGTTGAGCCATTTATTAATTATTATTTATGGATTGTGATAAAAAACCCACTCGGGTCTTGGGATGACAATACGCCTACACGTCTCCCATGTGTGTAGATAAGCTACGTGGATTATGATGTAAACCCCACACAAGTATTGTGATGATATTTTTACAGAACCCCCAAGTGTGTAGATAAGTCACATTGATTGTGTAGAAAAACCCACATGGGTCTTGGGATGACAATAATTCACACGTCTCCCATGTGTGGAGATAAATTACATGGATCATGATGTAAACCTCACATGGGTATTAGGATGATATTTTTATACATCTCCCAAGTGTGTAGTCACGATTGATTGTGAATGTGATGAAAACCCCCACACGGGTATTGAGATGATAATGAAAACTAATGCCAAGTGTGTAGTCTGTCAATGCAATGATTGACAGGACTGTATAAGCATTATTCATTTGAAGGCTTATATGGTATAGTGCACCTTGTGTGTGAATTGGATGCAGTGTGATGGAAAATGATTTTAAATGAATATTTTAACAATATAATAATAGGATGAAAAATCAAAGTTGATTTTGATGTCCGATTTTGGATGGATGCGAAGATAATAAAATATCGACGAATTTCCACAATTGTAGCAAGTAAGTTTGAATTAATTTTCATATGATTTTGACTTGTCAATGTTTTTATTTTGAAATGAATAGTAACTTTCAAAAGTTAAATTCAGTTATGCTATCTAGAAAGCGTTTTGCAAAAAGTTCCTTTCCGAAAGTTTTTTGTTTATCTATACTATACTATCAAATATAAGTTGGTTTCCAACACCTTCCAAGCCTCCTTGCTTCATCTCATCATGACATGCGTACTTTTGTTTACTCGACCGTCTCCACTTTCTCCCCAAACGCGTATTTCACATTCCTCCTTTTCCATTCCCACCGTACTTTTAATTTCTCTCTCTGTGCCTTTCTCCTTCTTTTCCCTTCCTACTTCTGCCTTCGTCCATGCCCTACCGTCCCCTTTTTTCCCCACTATCTCACTCGCAACTTTTCTTGCCTCTACCGTACGCACCTACTTCTCTCTAAACCGTAGGTATTCTCACTTCCTCCTTTTTCCTCCTTTCCGTCAGTTTTCTGTCGAGCCGCCCCATCCATAGGATATATGTTGCCGTGAAGTTATCTTCCCTCTGCATCTTCTTTAAGTTTTTTCTAATGTCAGCTTCGGCCTTTTGTTTTAGCTTTAATTATCCGATTGAAACTGAAGGTTTTTTGTTTGCATTTTGGAATTAAATTATTCAACATTTTGTATTTATTTTAACCCATATTTGTCTGATTGAATCTACTGATTTGGCTAATTAACATGCTTAGATTTTGGCTATTTATGTAGTTTTTGAATTATGATTGAAGCTTGAGGGACCATGATGATTAGATTTAGTTTTAGGTGATAATCCATTTGTTATACATTAGCTTTTCTTATCTGTTGTTGATTGAGTTTGGTTGCAATTTGTTGATGGTGGTGAATATGCGCTGCTTAACCAGAACTTCAGATTCAAATTTCAAGATGTCAACATTTGTTTTAACATTTATTTTTTAAAATGAATCATAACGTGTATTTATCTGTATGATTAGAAATAATGATAAATTTTGTTTCATTGGACCATTACATGAATAATAGGTCTTCTATTGATCGTCTTTGAAACTAAAGCCTTTAAAAATTTAACTGATAATTGACCAATCACGAAATTTGTCTACATTGCACTTTAACATGTTTAAGCCTTAGAAGTTACCAACCTTGAAATTTGAGTTTGATAAACCGCATGACAAGTTATTTTACGAAAAGTCATCTTGGATCCCATTGTATTAATGACCGGAGGGTATGTTTTTTTTCTTCATTTGTTTGCTTTTGTCGAAATTACAATGATGCATTTATAATTTCATAGCATTTTTTTAGGCATATGCAACCAGTAGAACAACTATACGGCATATGCTTAACAACCGTTTACCGATTAACAACTTACATTTCTTCTTGAAAGAATTTGTAAAGAGAACGGCATATGCTTCAATGCTAAAGACCGTAGGTGAATCGCCAATTTTGTAGTATTGTTAGATGTAAAAGTTAACTATTATATTTGTTTACATGATGGCTTCTACCACCGCTAATTTTGTCAATGTGCCAACCATAGGAAGCATAGATTCCTAGCAAATTTTCAGTTAAACATATATGACAAAAAGTTGACGTTAGAACATATTTTGAAATGAGAAGGTAATTTTTTTTGAATATGTTCAGGTTTGGGTTAAGTGTACAGCAAGTGTAATAATTGTTTTTTTTTTCTGAGCATTGAATCAACCTTTTGAAAGCCTTTCTAACCAATTTCTATTTTTTTGGACCAGTATTATTCTGCAAATTGGTGCCAACTGTGTTTTTCTTAATCTATGTTGCAAGTTAACATCTAGATATTAAATTTACAAAGTGCAATTTTCATTTCCATAATTTTTGTTCTCCTTTTATGATGTGTGGATTCAAGTTTTTAACATGTACGTTCACACACTCCTTTCGGTTTTATATTTTCCATAAAAGTATGTTAAGATTTTAATCTAGATATGGTTTGAAGACTTTTAGTTGTTTTTCGGTGAGGTATTCCAATTTAGTGGTTGGAATCTTTTCTGTATCTAGGTTTCAAGCTAAATCCTTTATATCAAATATGAATTGAGATTACAATTTTTCTTCTTCATTGATTTCTTTTTTAGATGACTGAATATAAATTAATTGCATTTGATTTTTTTACCAAATGTGAGACTCAATTTTAGTAGTACAGCCAGTTAGAATTTCAGGAACAAGTTAATTAATCAGTTGTCAAATGTAAAACGTGAGACTCAACCGATCAATATTTTTCTTTGTAAAAGGTGATTATTTATTGTGTAGATGGTGAAGTGAATCTCGCTTATTATTTTAACTTATTTTGATCTATCTGCAAGTCTTTTATGTTCTTTCCACAATTTTATGTTATGATTTTATGGTAATGCGATGCTAGTGTTTTTTTTAAGTTTAAGATAAAATAAACAAATTGGAAGTTCATTTTCCATAGCGGTTATGCTTTGCATCTGTGGCATGGTTGAATTTTGAATAATATATTGGATATAGATATGAATAATTTCCAATTTTGAGTAGTCCTACGTTACATCAGAACCATATATTGGTTTCTCCTGCTCCTTATATTTATATATATATATATATATATATATAAAGTTTAGAAGATTTATGTTATGTTTGCTTCTTACAGTCAGAAGAAATTTATTTATTAAATGGTGTTAAACTAAGGTGCATACACAATTTCCGCTGCACTATCTTAACCAGTGCTTTTGTTCATTTTCTCATGTATTAGGTGGTAGATGTACTTTTTCATTTACTAAAGTTTGTTAGTTAAGTCACCATGCAAGCCTTATCTTTGTTTGGAAAAACACCCTCTGCTTATTCCATCTCCATTACCATCTCTTTTAGTTCCCGACTATGTCATAACCTCCAATGAGAAAATTTTCTACATAAGACTGGCATATAACTTGAAGTTGTGTCGTTGGAAGGCTTGACAAAAAACAAGTAAATTTTGCTGATATTTGTCACTTTTTTTTTTCTTTAGCAATTAATGCGTCAACTGTGAGAATGCCAATGATTATAAGAATGGTGTTGCTGTACTCATTATGGGACGTAATGAAAGAATTATCTTGGATTACAGGACTAGATAATTCTATTGAACACTAAGATTTATGTCATTTTTTTATTTTTTATTTTACTATTCTTAGATCCTAACTACCATAGTAGTAGTTGAATTGGATGCTCATTTTTGTGTGTAGTAGACCTATTACATCCGATCACTATGTAAAAGGTCATTTTGAACACAATAGAATATGTCTCATGGTCCAATTTCATCATCAATAGTATATAATCCTTTCATATGTTCAATTTTACAAATCAAACCTGAATTCCCAACTAAAAATTTACCAGTCAAAATATATTGATGTTGATATTTTTTATTCATATATTGGACGATCCAGACTTAGTTGAAGTGGTCTCAAATCCCGATACTGTATGTGAAAATTGTATACTTAGCACCTTTAGTTAATTAACAATTAGAGTTCAAATCAATTATTTAAATATCCAACTATTAAAAAACGAGTCATTACACATATGGGACCAAACTAACTATAAGTAGATAAATCTTAACAGGCTAAAATATATAATAAGCAATTACAAAGAGGTATGGATTTATTTATATCTATAATGGGAACACTCAATAATTTGATTCTTCCCGTAACAAAAAATTTAATGGAAAATTTACATCTTATTCGCTTCCGCATTTGGAAAGCATTGTAACAGTCTCCATAACATATCATCAGTCTCTTTCTTAATGTGCTATAATTACTAAAAATTAACTAACATTAAGTTTTATTCCTAGAAAATGGATGAAGCGCACATTATGCCTAACGGATAAAATTGGAAACATTGGAAAAAAAAGATATATTACTCATCGCAAAAGATTATATCATGCCTTTGTAACTAATAAATGAAGATAAAGGTCATTGATTAATAATTACAGTGGAATTTTTTCTTTTGAAAAATGAAACAAATCCAAAAAAATTGAAATAATTTCAAAATTGTTTTGTCATTGTTAAATAATTATGTATTTTAGAAAAAAAGACAAATGTATATTTGTTACAAGGACTAATTGTCTTCTTTATAATTTCAAAGGAAAATCAACTTCCATTATTCACATTAAATACAACTTTTAAGTTTAATTGAATAAGATTCAGGTATTATAAATAAACGGTGTATATCAACTTTTCACAAATATTAAGTATAATTATGAAAATGTTGTTTAGTAGAAAAAAAAATTGTAATAAATAATATAAATTAATTACAAAAATGCTATGAATGCAAGAAAAAATAATTTAGAGAAAAAAACACGAAAAACTAAATGTATGTAGCTTAATTATTTAAAACTAACATCCCTCAAAAACTAGATGAGGATAACTTTACAAACTGCTATGTCCTATATTTTAAGTCATATGATATAATGTTATTTTAGTGGTAGGGATTGTAATAACCCAGAATTTTGGAATCAACTTAATATTATTTTTAATTTAATTTTATAAGAAAACACGATCAATTTTAAAAATTCGACGATTTAATGCTTATTTCAGAAATTTACAAAGAAACATTATTGAGACGATATCGGATTTCGACAAAACTACTTTTATCAGATCCATAGCGCCGAAAAATGGTAGAGTTCTAAATTTCATAATTTTTTGGAGCTAACTTGTGAGCGTGCGAGAATTAAATGCATGCTGAGACAGCGCATCGAAATTAAGCGGAAACGCGATCGAAAAATAAAATGGAGAGTCAAATGAACTCAGAATTTAACGAAACCTATTTCGTTGGATCCGGAATTACGTTTATTGTTGGAATCCAAGATTTCGTGACAAACAAAATTAGTGTGTGGTCGTGTGAGCAAAAGACGCGCAGTTGAACAAACACACTTTGCGTTTATCATTGGAAGCAAAACCTAGTAAGGCGTTTTGAGGTGTCGTGATATCCACGTACTTAGTTTTTTTCTTCCTTCTCCTATGCTTGACATCTCAGCGATCTGGGTGAAGGTAGTGGCAAATTATTTAAAAACCCTTCTTTTCTCCATTTTCTTCTTAACAACTTCTCCTCCATTTTCTTACTTTAATGGTCGCTCCACCTCCTTCCACCTCCACCTAATGCCGGCGCCCCTTCCCCTACACCTCCACCAGCCTACGCAAGCAGCCTCCCCCTTCTCCTCCACCTCCATGGCCCTCATTCCCTTCATAAACCTTAAAAGCTTCTGTTTTTGCCTCCTTTTGCATTTAAGCCGCTAAAAATCACAACTTTCCACCCATAAACCCCTTCATGCCCCACGTTTTAGGTCCCATCACCACGAACCAGACCCGTCTCACCTCCACCGTGCCCTACCCCCCCCCCCCCTTTACATGAGCCCTGGACCCCACCCAACCCCTCCAATAGCTTTAAAATCCAAGATCCGCAATGATCCGTGAGTGCGCGTGAGTTAGTGAGTTGTTTGAACCCTACTAAAACACCTCATGTCCGTTAATATCACTCACTAAGCGAATGCATTAAGTTCTGTGAAGCATTGTAGGTAAATAGACACCGAATAATTACAAGACAGATATAAATAAAGATAGCAACGGAAGTTTCAAAAATTTTGTTTTAAACATAAATCATAATCTAGTGGTTTATAATACCATAATTCATAAAACCATTACAACAAAATACTTCTGTCTTGCATGATCAGAGTACATAGGAATTAAAAGAAAACATTATTCCCCAATAAAAGAGTAAACCATAGCAGAGACAAAGACTCAAGCCATACTTCAATAGTAGCTCCTAGCAAGACGATATCCAAATCCTGGCTAAGCCTGGGTGTTTCCTCCTTAAGAACCTGGGAGGGAGGGAAACGGAAGAGAGAAGAAAAAACAAAAAGGGGTCAGACATAAAGTCTGGCGAGTCTAGTGACTTTTAGCTAGTAAATAAATAAAGGCGAATATGATATGCATAAAGTGGATAAGAGAGATCGCTATACAAATGGCAAGTGTGACAAGGTAGATAAGCTGAGGTATATACATGCTTCACTAATGACTACTCTACACTATTACTAGTATAACTGAAATGAAATGATCCTTCCACTAACCACTACCCTAATCGATCGGCTCCCTACTATATAGATATCTGTGCTAGCCCCACAGTAGTGGGTATCACTTCCCTAAAGTGGCAACCCAAGATGTGCACAGGGATACCTACTGGTGTCACGGTCGTCTTGTCCCCGTCTGCCCGGCCCATGCACGCACATGTCCCCGATCGGGTTTTGCGCCGTCTACACCACCCGTCACGTTTTAGGTCTCTTATAATCAATCAGTAAGCTTGCCCCTTCTCCGCCTAGTACGGACTTCTCTACTCTGATACCAACTACGAGTTACTGACTGAAATGGGTCCCACATAATATGATACAAGCTCTCCCCTTTGTCTAGTATCCCCACTAGGTTTTCAACTGACTATGTATACCCTAAAAGGGTGATCTTTTATTACATAGCCCTATACTAGTTATGCATACCCTAAAGGGTGATCTTTAATTACATAACTCCCACACAATATGATACAAGCTCTCCCCTTTGTCTTGTATCCCCGCTAGGTTTTCTACTGACTATGTATACCCTAAAAGAGTGATCTTTAATTACATAGCCTTTATTATTTTATCTATCCGTTATGTATACCACTTAGGTGTCTTTAATTACATAACATGTATTAGGTTAAGTATGTGGGCATATATATATATATATATATATATATATATATATATATAACCCATTCCCTCTAACTTACTTAACCCCTCCTCACTACCCAGCCAATTTTACTTAACCCTAACTTAAGTCCATATTCATATTAAATTATGTTAAGTAATCCATTTCTTTACCATGTCCAATTATGGTTATAATGGGCTAGACCTCCCACATTAGGCCTACAACGTGTGGATGCTGGATATGCCGGTCGGGTCCGGGCAGTCTTATTCCACAGTTGGGCCTAACTTCGTGTCTTAGCCTGATTCGTATTTGCGTACTTAGATCTCCCACATTAGGTTCAACATTAGTGGCTGTTGGATATGCCGGTCGGGTCCGGGCAGACTTCCGCCACTAATGTAACCTAACCTCGTGTCATAAGTACAATTAAAATTCTTAATTTTAATTACTAACATTCCATTTTTAATTAATTTACCAATTAATTAATCCTTTCCTTTTATATGTGTCAATACCTATTTTGCAACAATAATTTGAATTACATATTCATAAATGGTCATATCCAAATTATGCCATTTTTACCCAACTTTTCCTATGTCATTATAGGTAATTAATTCTACATTTCCCCATTTGAATTATATGCTCATTTCATATAAATATTATATAAACTATGCCAATTACAAATTCCCTTTATCTCCGTTCCTAACAAACATATTCACACGTATTTTGGCGGCATCGAGGCTATAAAGTAGCCTCGTCATAACAATAAAAGGGAACATGATAAGGGTGATAGTTCAACATGTTTTTGCATAAATATTAACATAACTGACATAGTAACTAAGTGAATGGACATGTGATAATTATCATATAAAGTGGACATCAAATTAATAACTTGTGTTTAGGCAAGCATAATGAGATCTAGATTCAATATTAGGTGTCCAATTACCTAAATCTAGCATAAACATGGTGACATAATAACAAGTTTAGATTCACATGTCAAGTTTACCACCTATACCAAGGTGTCATAATATAACAAGTGAAAGGTGATTAACACCAAAATCTAGATCTAAGTAATATCAAATTAATGAATGTACAATCACCCTAACATGGTTACAAATCAATGTTCATATAAACGTCATATCGAATCACCATAATCAGATCTAGAAAGTTAGATATGTATTAACAAGTTCGTATGTACCACAATATAATTGTAATTCAAGATTCGCATAGGAAACATAGTAGAATGTCCATATATTAGATCTAGGGAAAATGACATAGTATGCTTGCATAAGTTCATGATTTACAGCATATACCCAATCATAGTCTATCACAATTCACATTTATCTATTTAAACCTAAAAGTGACTAGCACTCACAGAAAAAAATGGATCTTGAATTCTGGGATCTGGTTTCTGAATTTGTTAAGCTTAACCCTTGATGTAAACTTTGATTTTTATCATCTAGCTTGAATTTGATTTGTTATGGTGAAGGCTAGATTAGTTCAGGATGCAGCAGCATATAGGCTCATGAATGATTTTAGCTTAGATTAGGGTTTAGGTTAGATATGATTATGTAGATGTATAGGGTTAGTTAGAGCCTTCAGATTAACTAGGAGATCATCAGAACCACACAGCTCAAAGACACGTCATCCAGCCAATCAGAAGTCGCCACGTAGCCCTAAACCCAAGAAAATCGTCACTAACCAATAAAAATGTGTCATGTGTGCAATATGATGCGCGGCAGCAGGGGTGTTGACACCCACACGTTTTCTTTTTAACCATCTTTTCAATTAAGATTCCAATTGGCCCTTTTCACATAAACCACTTTTTAATTGAACTGCGTTCACACTAGGTCACTTTTTAGCCATTCTCCTAAAACAAAAATATGACACTGGCAGGGATTGAACTCAAAACCTCTTGCGTACAAATCACATGTACTAACCAAATAAGCTACTAAGTCTTTTGCTAACAAGACTTAGGACAATGCTACACATTATTCTCTCATTCCTCTCTTTCATGTTTTGCGGCAATATTTAATTTAAAGATATCTTCTTCATTTTAAATCAGTTTTCTACAAACTATAGGTCTAAATTGACTAGAAAATCGCCGCGAACGCAATGACGCTAATTTCATGACCAAATTCTGGAGGCTCTTCAAATTCTCCTTTTTATTTCTTTTTTTTTTAAATGTTCGCATGCATTTCTTCGCATTTCATGTATTGCGTGTAATTTCTTTTATTTATCTTTTTCTTCATTTCACTGCATTAACTTACTACATGCAATTTTATTGTCATTATTTAATTTCTCTCTCAAATATATCTATGCATACAATATATATATACACATTTTTAATTTCATTAAAAATGTGGGGTATTACAGTAACTTTCAGATCCAGTCCCGTGAGTCACTGACAAATTCTAGGCACCGTACGTGAGGCGTAGCTTTGTGTGCGAGTCTGTATCCCTCCCATATAAAGTTTGGCGGAGTGGAACCCAAAGTCAGAAACCGTAACTCACGTATAAAAGGGATAGACTAAATTAACTGTTAATTGCTAATTATGCATATTTAATAACAATTAATGTTGATCATATAAGTTTAGTATTATGCTATATGAAGAGTATTGTGGTAAAAATATGTTTTTTATAATATATATGTGAATTCCCTTAAGTATACGACATCTGTATTGAAAAAGTGTCAATTGGAAATTATTGGACCTTAAATAGTTTTGGATTGAGCCATTTATTAATTATTGTTTATTGATTGTGATTAAAAAACCACACGGGTCTTGAGATGACAATACGCCTACACGTCTTCCATGTGTGTAGATAAGCTACATGGATTGTAATGTAAACCCCACACGAGTATTGTAATGATATTTTTACACAACCCCCAAATGTGTAGATAAGTCACATTGATTATGTAGAAAAACCCACACGGGTCTTGGGATGACAATAATTCACACGTCTCTCATGTGTGGAGATAAATTACGTGGATCATGATGTAAACCCCACATGGGTATTAGGATGATATTTTTATACATCTCCCAAGTGTGTAGTCACGATTGATTGGGAATGTGATGAAAAACCCCCATACGGGTATTAAGATGACAATGAAAACTAATCCCAAGTATGTAGTCTGTCAATGCAATGATTGACAGGACAGTATAAACATTATTCATTTTAAGGCTTATATGGTATAGTGCACCTTGTGTGTGAATTGGATGCGGTGCGACGGAAAATGATTTTAAATGAGTATTTTAACAATATAATAATAGGATGAAAAATCAAAGTTTGATTTTGATATCCGATTTTGGATGGATGCGAAGATAATAAAATATCGACGAATTTCCACAATTGTAGCAAGTAAGTTTGAATTAATTTTCATATGATTTTGACTTGTCAAAGTTTTTATTTTGAAATGAATAGTAACTTCCAAAAGTGAAATTCAGTTAGGCTACGTTTTACGAGAAGTTTCTTGTTTATCTATATTATACTATCAAATATAAGTTGGTTTTCAATTTCAGCCCCTTCCAAGCCCTCCTTCAATTTTGCTTCATCTCATCATGACATGTGTACTTTTGTTTACTCGATCGTCTCCACTTTCTCCCAAAACGCGTATTTCACATTCCTCCTTTTCCATTCCCACCGTACTTTCTCTCTCTGTGCCTTTCTCCTTCTTTTCCGCTTCTACCTTCTGCCTCCGTCCATGCAGGCCCGGCCCAGAGGACAACCCACCAAGCCCTCGGACTGGGGCAGCCCACTGGGCTGGGCAGCATAAAGTAATTTTATTTCTTAAAAAACTGTTAAGTTATAATCTGTGTCAATATTTAGTTGTTAAGGATGTCCTGGCTGGGTGGTTAGTAAAGGGAATGAAGTATCTCAGAGCAGAATGTCTCTCAGGTTTGAAACTTGGCATTTATAGCAGCGATTTGTTTTCTTTTTTGTTCTGAAAGTGGCCGAAGGCAAAAGTGAGCAACATGTGAGCAATTTTTTCTTCTCTTTTCCTTAAATGGGCTTGGGCAGCAAAATATTTGGGCAGGCTGACAGGCTCCGCATCCATGCCCTACCGTCCCCTTTCTTCCAACACTCTCACTCGCAACTTTTCTTGCCTCTGGCGTACGCACCTACTTCTCTCTAAACCGTAGGTACCCTCGCTTCCTCCTTTTTTCCTCCTTTCCGTCAGTTTTCTGTCGAGCCGCCCCATCTACAGGATATATGTCGCCGTGAAGTTATCTTCCCTCTGCATCTTCTGTAAGTTTTTTCTACTGTCAGCTTCGGTCTTTTGTTTTAGCTTTAATTATCCGATTGAAACTGAAGGTTTTTTGGTTTGCCTTTTGGAATTAACTTATTCAACATTTTGTATTTATTTTAACCCATATTTGTCTGATTGAATCTGCTGATTTGGCTAATTAACATGCTTAGATTTGGGCTTTTTATGTGGTTTTTGAATCATGATTGAAGCTTGAGGGACCATGATAATTAGATTTAGTTTCAGGTGATAATCTATTTGTTATACATTAGCTTTTCTTACCTGCTGTTGATTGAGTTTGGTTGCAATTTGTTGATGGTGGTGAACATGCGCTGCTTAACCAGAACTTCAGATTCAAATATCAGGATGTCAACATTTGTTTTAACATTTATTTTTTAAAATGAATCGTAACGTGTATTTATCTGTATGATTAGAAATAATGATAAATTTTGTTTCATTGGACCATTACATGAATAATAGGTCTTCTATTGATCGTCTTTGAA
Source organism: Allium sativum (assembly GCA_030737875.1). Classification (NCBI taxonomy): domain Eukaryota; kingdom Viridiplantae; phylum Streptophyta; class Magnoliopsida; order Asparagales; family Amaryllidaceae; genus Allium; species Allium sativum. The sequence goes on from CM060914.1 coordinate 82,292,763, forward strand.
ACTAAAGCCTTTAAAAATTTAATTGATAATTGACCAATCACAAAATTTGTCTATATTGCACTCTAACATGTTTAAGCCTTAGAAGTTACCAACCTTGAGATTTGAGTTTGATAAACCGCATGACAAGTTATTTTAAGAAAAGTCATATTGGATCCCATTGTATTAATGACCGAAGGGTATGTTTTTTTTCTTCATTTGTTTGCTTTTGTCGAAATTACAATGATGCATTTATAATTTCATAGCATTTTTTTAGGCATATGCAACCAGTAGAACAACTATACGGCATATGCTTAACAACCATTTACCGATTAACAACTTACATTTATTCTTGAAAGAATTTGTAAAGAGAACGGCATATGCTTCAATGCTAAAGACAGTAGGTGAATCGCCACTTTTGTAGTATTGTTAGATGTAAAAGTTAACTATTAGATTAGTTTACATGATGGCTTCTACCACCGCTAATTTTGTCAATGTGCCAACCATAGGAAGCATAGATTCCTAGCAAAATTTTCAGTTAAACATATATGACAAAAAGTTGACGTTAGAACATATTTTGAAACGAAGAAGGTATTTTGAAACTGGCAACATCATTTTTTATTAAAGAAGATATGAACGGTGGAAGAGTTTTCAAGTGGAAGGAGAAAGGATAAGGGAGCAGGTAATAAAGATAAGCACAGCACAGATAAAAAGAATGTGGCCTCTTTCTGTTTGCATCCCAACAATTCGATACAAGAGATACGGAGTATTAGACGGTGGAAATTTGAATAGGTAGAGTGGTTACCCATTATCACGCACTCCATAAATTTAGATTTTATAGATTTTAAAATAAAATTTATTCGCTTTATAAATTTATATATATAAAAAAAAACGTGTTTGGTATTTAATAGGAAACATGGAGATGGCTAAGAGATGACGCATTGAACTTTGAGATAGTAGAGTTCAAAAAGATAACTAACGCATGCATTAGAATTGGGAAAGGATTCTCTAAATGGATGGTTGGAAAAATGACATGCGCATGCATGTTTAAATAAGAAAGGTGAATGTTTCTTCCCATCATTTCCCTTTTAAGCGCTATATGAACGTTACTGACTGGGTCTGCAGACCCAAAATGGCTAAAAAAATATGTAAAATCGTAAAAGGGACACATCAAACTCAAATGTCACCGTTTCAAAAATGAACTGCACAAGCCTTTTCGCAGTTTCAGCGCGAACCGAGCACCGAAACTGACAAATAAATATATTTTGGTAATCAACTCGACGAGACGGACACAACGGTGTATAATTTGCAGTGTCAGGATGCTCCGTTCAAAAGCGCGTTACGGACCCCTTTGACGTAAAAATGCGGACGGAAAACGGAGGTCAAAACGTCCGATTTTCACGAAACGAATTTCGCCGTCGGATTCGTGACAACGAATAGAATATTTTTCGTGTTTGTCCGAACTGGTTTTGAAGAAATTTTAAAATCGTTAAATTTTGAACTGATATGCGCAGCTTTGCCCTGAGAAATGCGCAATCGACAAACATTCAAATTTTTCGATGAAATTTTTACAGTTGCTACATCTCACTGTACGTATTTCAAATTACAAATTCCCGTTACAAGAAATTGCATAATGTTTTCAAAATAAAATTTGATTTAAATCATTAAAAATAGCAGGTTGTTACAATCTCCCCTACTCAAAACTTTTCGTCCCCGAAAAGGAACGAGGCCGAGAACTAGCAATTGAATAATTAATACATTTAAACAAATGATTCATATTTATTATCATACATGTATATATATATATATATAATTTTGAAATATATATAAATCAAAAGTTAAAATATTTTCGAATATTTCAATACAGTTTTAAGTATTTATTTGACGTCTCGACTGGCGATATATATCTATCCCACTTTCGAAACCCGAAAATAGATATCGATGATGCTGCAGTCATCACCAAAATCATTTTCAAGCGACCAGAGTGTGACTTTATATCTATCTAATACACATAGGACTTAACATATACGTTGATCAGACGTATACACCAAATCACTAGGTATTCGATAGGCCAACTTTAACGTCAAATAAGTACTCAAAACATCTTTTTATATTTAAATAGAATATATACCACACTCTAAATCATATAATATAAATAATATATTTCAAATCATTAAAATTTCAAGTAGGGAAAAATGTATCTCTCCCCCACTCATTTATTTGTTAAAATTCAACTACAATTCTTAATAAATATACAACAATATTATTATTAAATCAAATATATAACAAAATCATTCTATACTATATCTAAATATTTTCAAATTCATGTTATCAATATTTAAACTTATAACACTTAATTAATTCTATAAGTTAACATATGAATACATTACACATAAAATCTTTACAAACCATTGGTATTACCAAATTATTTACAAATATCAAATTAAATATTACATTAAGAAGATCTTATATAATAATATCTTTCAAAATATAAATTTCAAACCAATATTTAATAAAGACAGACTGGCTAGAAGACTTACGCTCTTCTTCTACTTCTTACCTTGAAATGGACAAGTATAAATTATAGAATTCGAGGTAAAAGCTGAAAGAACAAAAGAACCTAATCAAAGAGGATCTACGAAGGAAGATAGATTCAAATGGAAAGGAAACTCAGAAGAAGATTTAAATATTAAACAGAATATTATATTTGAAATATTTATTTAAAAACATTTTAAAACCATTTTGAAAACTATTTTTACTTTAAAAATACGCTCTCTCAAGAAGGATTCTGCAACTGATTCCACTCATTCTAGGGTATCACTACCCTATCTCTAATGAGCTTTTTACCCCATAGGCTAAAGCTTTAAAAAACCAAAGCTCTGATACCAAATGTAACGACCTGCCTTTTTGACCGTGCCGAATCGACAAAACATGTCAACTCGAACCGTCCAAACGACAGATTGTTATTAGCTCCTGAGGTAAATAGAATAAATCACAGATCACAGACACAGATACAGAGCAATATAATATCTCACAACGGAAAATTTAAAATACAATAGTAGTTCATGAAGCTTTACATCAGAGTTTACATAAACAATACAGCGGAAGTCTAATACAATAAATAACTGATAACAACATGAAACAAAACAATGAGGATAACTAACATTGGAACAACTGATCACCCAATATAAGCTCCAAACTCCAAGAGTGAATCTCGAAACTGTAATACTCGATCTGACCCGAGCAATAATGCAAAACAAAACAACTCAGATCAGGACTAACATTCTCGTGGAAGTAAATCAATTCTAATGAAATGTTCGATGAAATGCAAACAGTAACTTAGAGGATGTTTGGGATCACCATCCTCTAAGGATCCGTCAAACTAATACTATATAGTAGTATACGCTATATACATTAGTGTCTATCAGTAAAGTAAAAATATCAAAATAGCGTAAGCGGGATTACCATGATTACCCTTACACCGTTTATATATTCCCATAGTATATACAGTACCGTAATTCCTCCGTAAACTGGAGGTTGATCAGAGGGCACTCCATATAAAATAGTACAAAACAAAGTCGTAGTGGGCTCGTATAAGGCATGTGACAAGGCACGCAAGGAATGCCAGGGTGGATTCACCGTTTGCAGAGCCGGACTGGTGGTAACGCATAGTAGCAACTACCGCCCACCTCGAGACACACTCCCATAATCAAAAGGGCCCAAATCGAATCTCAACAGTAATAGAATAATATCGAAGAAGTGTGCTCGATAAGAGGTATGACCTCAATTGGTCCGTGCGTAGCTCCTGTTTTAGCCACATCAAGCTGACTCAAGGTAGTCAGAGTCTCGTAATTAATATGAAAATACAAAATAGAGTTGTTCGCCAAATCATCCCCTTCATTCTGGAACTCCACCGCGTACACAGTTGTTAAAGTGGTTTTCGGTATTGGCAGAAAGTATGACAATAGCCGATCCCGGTCTCTTTAACAACCAACCGTTTACATTTTTCACACCGTGGTCATTATTTTATAAATCATTTTATAAAATAGTTTATACGAAATATCATCGATTTTGAAATCAAAATTAAATATCTAACTTCGAATATATAAAATTATGAAACCCATTCACTTAAATCGCTTAGATCGAATTGATTTAGAAATCATATCGTAAAGGTCTTAATTTCCATTTAAATCAATACCAACATTTAACTTCGATAACATTTTTGATTCGGTTTATATTCGCAAAAATTCAAGTTTGAAACAATTCAAATGATTAAATTTCACCTTTCCAAGAATTCACTTTAAGTTGATTCAGTTAAATCCAACCTTTTGGTTCAAATTCAAAGTATACGATTCAAGTCAAAACTTACATTTCAATTAAACAAATTTTATTCAAGTCATACGATTCGAAATCGTTATTCAAACAATTCATAAAAACAAGTTGTACTATTTAAGCATTCATTCAAGTTGATTCAAAATCCAACACTTAAGTACAAATTTAGTTTATATAATTTACTTCGAAACCTTATGTTCCAAATTAAATCAAATCATATAGTATATTAACTCAAATCGAACTATCAAATTCATTACTTAAAATTTGAGTTGAAGCCTTATATTCAATTCAACAATTCATAAGATTTAAAATTATTCCTATAAATCAATTTCACAAATTTACCAATTCAAACCTAACGATTACAAAACCAATTCTATATAAAATTTAAATATTTAAATTTACACTTCTGTCACTAAAGAAATCAAATTCATTTCATTTTTACCTAATTCAAATTCATCTCCACTAAAAGTTCGAATCAATTTGAATTCATAACTTAATATGAGTTCACTCGTTATTCTAATATCGTTATAAAAATTTACATCTTTAAACTTCGAATTTAAATCACGAAATCTAACCTATCCATCTTGACTTCATTAAAGTTTATGAAATATATATATAAGAAAATTAATTTTGAAAATAGATATATGTATACATATATATAAGTTTATAAAATTCTAAAATAATTTAGAAATAGATTATAAATATATATAAGTTTAAAATAATATAAATAGATTTAAAGAAATATTTACAATAATATAAAAAGGTTAAAATACTTATAGGAATAAATTATATGGTTTAAAATAAATAAATTTATAAGTAAAATCTTAAACAAACATTTAAATCCCTATTTACAAATAAGTCATTTTAAAACACATAATTTAAAATATACAAAATAATTTATATTTAAATAAAATATAAATATATAAAGTCTTAAGTAAATATTTTAAAATAAAACTCATTTTACTTCCAAAACATGACCGACGGTGCCCGTATATAGTTTTCTACCCTATGGTCAAGTGATACGGATATTTATCATTTCAACCCGCAATTTATAAAATTTCTACGGGTCTATCATTTCAACCCGCAATCCCAAATTCAATAAAAATCGTTCAGATCTATCATTTCAACCTATAACGATTTTTCCCTATTCTAATGTTCGTTCGGGTATGTATCATTTCAACCCTTAGTGATTTTCCTAAAACTAGGGTATCAACAATCACAACAAAATCACATAGTATCAATCACAACATACATATCATCAGTGCAACTACGTGTCATATGAATATATCGTGTTGCATATGAAATGTGCATACATATCAAATCAAACAATTTCTACTAGCAACCTATACATTTCATATAACAGTTCATTATTGATCTAACACCCATGAAAAATGTAAGTCAGGTATGAGATAAACTCACCTTTTGTGGCACGACAAAAGAAATGTTGATACGGACGGATACGAGATAAACGACGAAATCCGAATACACTCGAGATCGATTCAAATCGACTACAGAGGACCGAATATGTTCATGCTGAAAGAAATATACGCAAAATCAATATTATTATTTTTAACGTAAACAATAAGATAGAGATTATGGTAAATCGCCAATGCTAAACATGCATGATACATGTTCCAAACGCATACTGTAATTCAAAACGCAAGCTCTACAGGGTTACATATATATAATGTCAAGTTTTTATTTTATTTTATTTAAATAAGCTCAGATTTAGGCCCTTAATAACAAAACAACATAGCAAAGGACATCAAATTCTCAGATTCAAAGGACGGAAAGAAGATATAAGTAAATATATTAAAATAGGAGTGGGAACAAAAGAATACCCAGGCGAGCTACAGGTTTCGGCCACCGAAAGAATACAGCCTCATAGAAAAGCAATTTTCTTTTTATATATAAGCATGAGAAGAAAGAAGCAAAACAGAAAACCACGACATATCCAAAACGCAAAGGAAGCTCGATCTGAAACCATGAGATGCGGCCGGAGAGAAGCTCAGTCGGAGCGCGCCTGACTTGGCCGGAGTAGTGGCAGCCGAGGTCGGTGACGATGATGACGGGAGGCGGAGGCTTGGGTTTTTGGACGTAGGAGGAAAATACTTCAGGCGTTTCTTTTCCACTTTGTCATGCATTTGTATGATAATTGATTTGAGGCAACTGGCAACATCATTTTTTATTAAAGAAGATATGAACGGTGGAAGAGTTTTCAAGTGGAAGGAGAAAGGATAAGGGAGCAGGTAATAAAGATAAGCACAGCACAGATAAAAAGAATGTGGCCTCTTTCTGTTTGCATCCCAACAATTCGATACAAGAGATACGGAGTATTAGACGGTGGAAATTTGAATAGGTAGAGTGGTTACCCATTATCACGCACTCCATAAATTTAGATTTTATAGATTTTAAAATAAAATTTATTCGCTTTATAAATTTATATAAAAAAAAAAAACGTGTTTGGTATTTAATAGGAAACATGGAGATGGATAAGAGATGACGCATTGAACTTTGAGATAGTAGAGTTCAAAAAGATAACTAACGCATGCATTAGAATTGGGAAAGGATTCTCTAAATGGATGGTTGGAAAAATGACATGCGCATGCATGTTTAAATAAGAAAGGTGAATGTTTCTTCCCATCATTTCCCTTTTAAGCGCTATATGAACGTTACTGACTGGGTCTGCAGACCCAAAATGGCTAAAAAAATATGTAAAATCGTAAAAGGGACACATCAAACTCAAATGTCACCGTTTCAAAAATGAACTGCACAAGCCTTTTCGCAGTTTCAGCGCGAACCGAGCACCGAAACTGACAAATAAATATATTTTGGTATTCAGCTCGACGAGTCGGACACAACGGTGTATAATTTGCAGTGTCAGGATGCTCCGTTCAAAAGCGCGTTACGGACCCCTTTGACGTAAAAATGCGGACGGAAAACGGAGGTCAAAACGTCCGATTTTCACGAAACGAATTTCGCCGTCGGATTCGTGACAACGAATAGAATATTTTTCGTGTTTGTCCGAACTGGTTTTGAAGAAATTTCAAAATCGTTAAATTTTGAACTGATATGCGCAGCTTTGCCCTGAAAAATGCGCAATCGACAAACATTCAAATTTTTCGATGAAATTTTTACAGTTGCTACATCTCACTGTACGTATTTCAAATTACAAATTCCCGTTACAAGAAATTGCATAATGTTTTCAAAATAAAATTTGATTTAAATCATTAAAAATAGCAGGTTGTTACAATCTCCCCTACTCAAAACTTTTCGTCCCCGAAAAGGAACGAGGCCGAGAACTAGCAATTGAATAATTAATACATTTAAACAAATGATTCATATTTATTATCATACATGTATATATATATATATAATTTTGAAATATATATAAATCAAAAGTTAAAATATTTTCGAATATTTCAATACAGTTTTAAGTATTTATTTGACGTCTCGACTGGCGATATATATCTATCCCACTTTCGAAACCCGAAAATAGATATCGATGATGCTGCAGTCATCACCAAAATCATTTTCAAACGACCAGAGTGTGACTTTATATCTATCTAATACACATAGGACTTAACATATACGTTGATCAGACGTATACACCAAATCACTAGGTATTCGATAGGCCAACTTTAACGTCAAATAAGTACTCAAAACATCTTTTTATATTTAAATAGAATATATACCACACTCTAAATCATATAATATAAATAATATATTTCAAATCATTAAAATTTCAAGTAGGGAAAAATGTATCTCTCCCCCACTCATTTATTTGTTAAAATTCAACTACAATTCTTAATAAATATACAACAATATTATTATTAAATCAAATATATAACAAAATCATTCTATACTATATCTAAATATTTTCAAATTCATGTTATCAATATTTAAACTTATAACACTTAATTAATTCTATAAGTTAACATATGAATACATTACACATAAAATCTTTATAAACCATTGGTATTACCAAATTATTTACAAATATCAAATATTACATTAAGAAGATCTTATATAATAATATCTTTCAAAATATAAATTTCAAACCAATATTTAATAAAGACAGACTGGCTAGAAGACTTACGCTCTTCTTCTACTTCTTCCCTTAAATGGACAAGTATAAATTATAGAATTCGAGGTAAAAGCTGAAAGAACAAAAGAACCTAATCAAAGAGGATCTACGAAGGAAGATAGATTCAAATGGAAAGGAAACTCAGAAGAAGATTTAAATATTAAACAGAATATTATATTTGAAATATTTATTTAAAAACATTTTAAAACCATTTTGAAAACTATTTTTACTTTAAAAATACGCTCTCTCAAGAAGGATTCTGCAACTGATTCCACTCATTCTAGGGTATCACTACCCTATCTCTAATGAGCTTTTTACCCCATAGGCTAAAGCTTTGAAAAACCAAAGCTCTGATACCAAATGTAACGACCTGCCTTTTTGACCGTGCCGAATCGACAAAACATGTCAACTCGAACCGTCCAAACGACAGATTGTTATTAGCTCCTGAGGTAAATAGAATAAATCACAGAATCACAGATCACAGACACAGATACAGAGCAATATAATATCTCACAACGGAAAATTTAAAATACAATAGTAGTTCATGAAGCTTTACATCAGAGTTTACATAAACAATACAGCGGAAGTCTAATACAATAAATAACTAATAACAACATGAAACAAAACAATGAGGATAACTGACATTGGAACAACTGATCACCCAATATAAGCTCCAAACTCCAAGAGTGAATCTCGAAACTGTAATACTCGATCTGACCCGAGCAATAATGCAAAACAAAACAACTCGGATCAGGACTAACATTCTCGTGGAAGTAAATCAATTCCAATGAAATGTTCGATGAAATGCAAACAGTAACTTAGAGGATGTTTGGGATCACCATCCTCTAAGGATCCGTCAAACTAATACTATATAGTAGAATACGCTATATACATTAGTGTCTATCAGTAAAGTAAAAATATCAAAATTGCGTAAGCGGGATTACCATGATTACCCTTACACCGTTTATATATTCCCATAGTATATACAGTACCGTAATTCCTCCGTAAACTGGAGGTTGATCAGAGGGCACTCCATATAAAATAGTACAAAACAAAGTCGTAGTGGGCTCGTATAAGGCATGTGACAAGGAATGCCAGGGTGGATTCACCGTTTGCAGAGCCGGACTGGTGGTAACGCATAGTAGCAACTACCGCCCACCTCGAGACACACTCCCATAATCAAAAGGGCCCAAATCGAATCTCAACAGTAATAGAATAATATCGAAGAAGTGTGCTCGATAAGAGGTATGACCTCAATTGGTCCGTGCGTAGCTCCTGTTTTAGCCACATCAAGCTGACTCAAGGTAGTCAGGGTCTCGTAATTAATATGAAAATACAAAATAGAGTCGTTCGCCAAATCATCCCCTTCATTCTGGAACTCCACCGCGTACACAGTTGTTAAAGTGGTTTTCGGTATTGGCAGAGAGTATGACAATAGCCGATCCCGGTCTCTTTAACAACCAACCGTTTACATTTTTCACACCGTGGTCATTATTTTATAAATCATTTTATAAAATAGTTTATACGAAATATCATCGATTTTGAAATCAAAATTAAATATCTAACTTCGAATATATAAAATTATGAAACCCATTCACTTAAATCGCTTAGATCGAATTGATTTAGAAATCATATCGTAAAGGTCTTAATTTCCATTTAAATCAATACCAACATTTAACTTCGATAACATTTTTGATTCGGTTTATATTCGCAAAAATTCAAGTTTGAAACAATTCAAATGATTAAATTTCACCTTTCCAAGAATTCACTTTAAGTTGATTCAGTTAAATCCAACCTTTTGGTTCAAATTCAAAGTATACGATTCAAGTCAAAACTTACATTTCAATTAAACAAATTTTATTCAAGTCATACGATTCGAAATCGTTATTCAAACAATTCATAAAAACAAGTTTTACTATTTAAGCATTCATTCAAGTTGATTCAAAATCCAACACTTAAGTTCAAATTTAGTTTATATAATTTACTTCGAAACCTTATGTTCCAAATTAAATCAAATCATATAATATATTAACTCAAATCGAACTATCAAATTCATTACTTAAAATTTGAGTTGAAGCCTTATATTCAATTCAACAATTCATAAGATTTAAAATTATTCCTATAAATCAATTTCACAAATTTACCAATTCAAACCTAACGATTTACAAAAGCAATTCTATATAAAATTTAAATATTTAAATTTACACTTCTGTCACTAAAGAAATCAAATTCATTTCATTTTTACCTAATTCAAATTCATCTCCACTAAAAGTTCGAATCAATTTGAATTCATAACTTAATATGAGTTCACTCGTTATTCTAATATCGTTATAAAAATTTACATCTTTAAACTTCGAATTTAAATCATGAAATCTAACCTATCCATCTTGACTTCATTAAAGTTTATGAAATATATATATAAGAAAATTAATTTTGAAAATAGATATATGTATACATATATATAAGTTTATAAAATTCTAAAATAATTTAGAAATAGATTATAAATATATATAAGTTTAAAATAATATAAATAGATTTAAAGAAATATTTACAATAATATAAAAAGGTTAAAATACTTATAGGAATAAATTATATGGTTTAAAATAAATAAATTTATAAGTAAAATCTTAAACAAACATTTAAATCCCTATTTACAAATAAGTCATTTTAAAACACATAATTTAAAATATACAAAATAATTTATATTTAAATAAAATATAAATATATAAAGTCTTAAGTAAATATTTTAAAATAAAACTCATTTTACTTCGAAAACATGACCGACGGTGCCCGTATATAGTTTTCTACCCTATGGTCAAGTGATACGGATATTTATCATTTCAACCCGCAATTTATAAAATTTCTACGGGTCTATCATTTCAACCCGCAATCCCAAATTCAATAAAAATCGTTCAGATCTATCATTTCAACCTATAACGATTTTTCCCTATTCTAATGTTCGTTCGGGTATGTATCATTTCAACCCTTAGTGATTTTCCTAAAACTAGGGTATCAACAATCACAACAAAATCACATAGTATCAATCACAACATACATATCATCAGTGCAACTACGTGTCATATGAATATATCGTGTTGCATATGAAATGTGCATACATATCAAATCAAACAATTTCTACTAGCAACCTATACATTTCATATAACAGTTCATTATTGATCTAACACCCATGAAAAATGTAAGTCAGGTGTGAGATAAACTCACCTTTTGTGGCACGACAAAAGAAATGTTGATACGGACGGATACGAGATAAACGACGAAATCCGAATACACTCGAGATCGATTCAAATCGACTACAGAGGACCGAATATGTTCATGCTGAAAGAAATATACGCAAAATTAATATTATTATTTTTAACGTAAACAATAAGATAGAGATTATGGTAAATCGCCAATGCTAAACATGCATGATACATGTTCCAAACGCATACTGCAATTCAAAACGCAAGCTCTACCGGGTTACATATGTATAATGTCAAGTTTTTATTTTATTTTATTTAAATAAGCTCAGATTTAGGCCCTTAATAACAAAACAACATAGCAAAGGACATCAAATTCTCAGATTCAAAGGACGGAAAGAAGATATAAGTAAATATATTAAAATAGGAGTGGGAACAAAAGAATACCCAGGCGAGTTACAGGTTTCGGCCACCGAAAGAATACAGCCTCATAGAAAAGCAATTTTCTTTTTATATATAAGCATGAGAAGAAAGAAGCAAAACAGAAAACCACGACATATCCAAAACGCAAAGGAAGCTCGATCTGAAACCATGAGATGCGGCCGGAGAGAAGCTCAGTCGGAGCGCGCCTGACTTGGCCGGAGTAGTGGCAGCCGAGGTCGGTGACGATGATGACGGGAGGCGGAGGCTTGGGTTTTTGGACGTAGGAGGAAAATACTTCAGGCGTTTCTTTTTCACTTTGTCATGCATTTGTATGATAATTGATTTGAGGCAACTGGCAACATCATTTTTTATTAAAGAAGATATGAACGGTGGAAGAGTTTTCAAGTGGAAGGAGAAAGGATAAGGGAGCAGGTAATAAAGATAAGCACAGCACAGATAAAAAGAATGTGGCCTCTTTCTGTTTGCATCCCAACAATTCGATACAAGAGATACGGAGTATTAGACGGTGGAAATTTGAATAGGTAGAGTGGTTACCCATTATCACGCACTCCATAAATTTAGATTTTATAGATTTTAAAATAAAATTTATTCGCTTTATAAATTTATATAAAAAAAAAAACGTGTTTGGTATTTAATAGGAAACATGGAGATGGATAAGAGATGACGCATTGAACTTTGAGATAGTAGAGTTCAAAAAGATAACTAACGCATGCATTAGAATTGGGAAAGGATTCTCTAAATGGATGGTTGGAAAAATGACATGCGCATGCATGTTTAAATAAGAAAGGTGAATGTTTCTTCCCATCATTTCCCTTTTAAGCGCTATATGAACGTTACTGACTGGGTTTGCAGACCCAAAATGGCTAAAAAAATATGTAGAATCGTAAAAGGGACACATCAAACTCAAATGTCACCGTTTCAAAAATGAACTGCACAAGCCTTTTCGCAGTTTCAGCGCGAACCGAGCACCGAAACTGACAAATAAATATATTTTGGTAATCAGCTCGACGAGACGGACACAACGGTGTATAATTTGCAGTGTCAGGATGCTCCGTTCAAAAGCGCGTTACGGACCCCTTTGACGTAAAAATGCGGACGGAAAACGGAGGTCAAAATGTCCGATTTTCACGAAACGAATTTTGCCGTCGGATTCGTGACAACGAATAGAATATTTTTCGTGTTTGTCCGAACTGGTTTTGAAGAAATTTTAAAATCGTTAAATTTTGAACTGATATGCGCAGCTTTGCCCTGAAAAATGCGCGATCGACAAACATTCAAATTTTTCGATGAAATTTTTACAGTTGCTACATCTCACTGTACGTATTTCAAATTACAAGTTCCCGTTACAAGAAATTGCATAATGTTTTCAAAATAAAATTTGATTTAAATCATTAAAAATAGCAGGTTGTTACAATCTCCCCTACTCAAAACTTTTCGTCCCCGAAAAGGAACGAGGCCGAGAACTAGCAATTGAATAATTAATACTTTTAAACAAATGATTCATATTTATTATCATACATGTATATATATATATATAATTTTGAAATATATATAAATCAAAAGTTAAAATATTTTCGAATATTTCAATACAGTTTTAAGTATTTATTTGACGTCTCGACTGGCGATATATATCTATCCCACTTTCGAAACCCGAAAATAGATATCGATGATGCTGCAGTCATCACCAAAATCATTTTCAAGCGACCAGAGTGTGACTTTATATCTATCTAATACACATAGGACTTAACATATACGTTGATCAGACGTATACACCAAATCACTAGGTATTCGATAGGCCAACTTTAACGTCAAATAAGTACTCAAAACATCTTTTTATATTTAAATAGAATATATACCACACTCTAAATCATATAATATAAATAATATATTTCAAATCATTAAAATTTCAAGTAGGGAAAAATGTATCTCTCCCCCACTCATTTATTTGTTAAAATTCAACTACAATTCTTAATAAATATACAACAATATTATTATTAAATCAAATATATAACAAAATCATTCTATACTATATCTAAATATTTTCAAATTCATGTTATCAATATTTAAACTTATAACACTTAATTAATTCTATAAGTTAACATATGAATACATTACACATAAAATCTTTACAAACCATTGGTATTACCAAATTATTTACAAATATCAAATTAAATATTACATTAAGAAGATCTTATATAATAATATCTTTCAAAATATAAATTTCAAACCAATATTTAATAAAGACAGACTGGCTAGAAGACTTACGCTCTTCTTCTACTTCTTACCTTGAAATGGACAAGTATAAATTATAGAATTCGAGGTAAAAGCTGAAAGAACAAAAGAACCTAATCAAAGAGGATCTACGAAGGAAGATAGATTCAAATGGAAAGGAAACTCAGAAGAAGATTTAAATATTAAACAGAATATTATATTTGAAATGTTTATTTAAAAACATTTTAAAACCATTTTGAAAACTATTTTTACTTTAAAAATACGCTCTCTCAAGAAGGATTCTGCAACTGATTCCACTCATTCTAGGGTATCACTACCCTATCTCTAATGAGCTTTTTACCCCATAGGCTAAAGCTTTGAAAAACCAAAGCTCTGATACCAAATGTAACGACCTGCCTTTTTGACCGTGCCGAATCGACAAAACATGTCAACTCGAACCGTCCAAACGACAGATTGTTATTAGCTCCTGAGGTAAATAGAATAAATCACAGATCACAGACACAGATACAGAGCAATATAATATCTCACAACGGAAAATTTAAAATACAATAGTAGTTCATGAAGCTTTACATCAGAGTTTACATAAACAATACAGCGGAAGTCTAATACAATAAATAACTGATAACAACATGAAACAAAACAATGAGGATAACTGACATTGGAACAACTGATCACCCAATATAAGCTCCAAACTCCAAGAGTGAATCTCGAAACTGTAATACTCGATCTGACCCGAGCAATAATGCAAAACAAAATAACTCGGATCAGGACTAACATTCTCGTGGAAGTAAATCAATTCCAATGAAATGTTCGATGAAATGCAAACAGTAACTTAGAGGATGTTTGGGATCACCATCCTCTAAGGATCTGTCAAACTAATACTATACAGTAGAGTACGCTATATACATTAGTGTCTATCAGTAAAGTAAAAATATCAAAATAGCGTAAGCGGGATTACCATGATTACCCTTACACCGTTTATATATTCCCATAGTATATACAGTACCGTAATTCCTCCGTAAACTGGAGGTTGATCAGAGGGCACTCCATATAAAATAGTACAAAACAAAGTCGTAGTGGGCTCGTATAAGGCATGTGACAAGGCACGCAAGGAATGCCAGGGTGGATTCACCGTTTGCAGAGCCGGACTGGTGGTAACGCATAGTAGCAACTACCGCCCACCTCGAGACACACTCCCATAATCAAAAGGGCCCAAATCGAATCTCAACAGTAATAGAATAATATCGAAGAAGTGTGCTCGATAAGAGGTACGACCTCAATTGGTCCGTGCGTAGCTCCTGTTTTAGCCACATCAAGCTGACTCAAGGTAGTCAGGGTCTCGTAATTAATATGAAAATACAAAATAGAGTCGTTCGCCAAATCATCCCCTTCATTCTGAAACTCCACCGCGTACACAGTTGTTAAAGTGGTTTTCGGTATTGGCAGAGAGTATGACAATAGCCGATCCCGGTCTCTTTAACAACCAACCGTTTACATTTTTCACACCGTGGTCATTATTTTATAAATCATTTTATAAAATAGTTTATACGAAATATCATCGATTTTGAAATCAAAATTAAATATCTAACTTCGAATATATAAAATTATGAAACCCATTCACTTAAATCGCTTAGATCGAATTGATTTAGAAATCATATCGTAAAGGTCTTAATTTCCATTTAAATCAATACCAACATTTAACTTCGATAACATTTTTGATTCGGTTTATATTCGCAAAAATTCAAGTTTGAAACAATTCAAATGATTAAATTTCACCTTTCCAAGAATTCACTTTAAGTTGATTCAGTTAAATCCAACCTTTTGGTTCAAATTCAAAGTATATGATTCAAGTCAAAACTTACATTTCAATTAAACAAATTTTATTCAAGTCATACGATTCGAAATCGTTATTCAAACAATTCATAAAAACAAGTTTTACTATTTAAGCATTCATTCAAGTTGATTCAAAATCCAACACTTAAGTTCAAATTTAGTTTATATAATTTACTTCGAAACCTTATGTTTCAAATTAAATCAAATCATATAATATATTAACTCAAATCGAACTATCAAATTCATTACTTAAAATTTAAGTTGAAGCCTTATATTCAATTCAACAATTCATAAGATTTAAAATTATTCCTATAAATCAATTTCACAAATTTACCAATTCAAACCTAACGATTTAAAAAACCAATTCTATATAAAATTTAAATATTTAAATTTACACTTCTGTCACTAAAGAAATCAAATTCATTTCATTTTTACCTAATTCAAATTCATCTCCACTAAAAGTTCGAATCAATTTGAATTCATAACTTAATATGAGTTCACTCGTTATTCTAATATCGTTATAAAAATTTACATCTTTAAACTTCGAATTTAAATCACGAAATCTAACCTATCCATCTTGACTTCATTAAAGTTTATGAAATATATATATATAAGAAAATTAATTTTGAAAATAGATATATGTATACATATATATAAGTTTATAAAATTCTAAAATAATTTAGAAATAGATTATAAATATATATAAGTTTAAAATAATATAAATAGATTTAAAGAAATATTTACAATAATATAAAAAGGTTAAAATACTTATAGGAATAAATTATATGGTTTAAAATAAATAAATTTATAAGTAAAATCTTAAACAAACATTTAAATCCCTATTTACAAATAAGTCATTTTAAAACACATAATTTAAAATATACAAAATAATTTATATTTAAATAAAATATAAATATATAAAGTCTTAAGTAAATATTTTAAAATAAAACTCATTTTACTTCCAAAACATGACCGACGGTGCCCGTATATAGTTTTCTACCCTATGGTCAAGTGATACGGATATTTATCATTTCAACCCGCAATTTATAAAATTTCTACGGGTCTATCATTTCAACCCGCAATCCCAAATTCAATAAAAATCGTTCAGATCTATCATTTCAACCTATAACGATTTTTCCCTATTCTAATGTTCGTTCGGGTATGTATCATTTCAACCCTTAGTGATTTTCCTAAAACTAGGGTATCAACAATCACAACAAAATCACATAGTATCAATCACAACATACATATCATCAGTGCAACTACGTGTCATATGAATATATCGTGTTGCATATGAAATGTGCATACATATCAAATCAAACAATTTCTACTAGCAACCTATACATTTCATATAACAGTTCATTATTGATCTAACACCCATGAAAAATGTAAGTCAGGTATGAGATAAACTCACCTTTTGTGGCACGACAAAAGAAATGTTGATACGGACGGATACGAGATAAACGACGAAATCCGAATACACTCGAGATCGATTCAAATCGACTACAGAGGACCGAATATGTTCATGCTGAAAGAAATATACGCAAAATTAATATTATTATTTTTAACGTAAACAATAAGATAGAGATTATGGTAAATCGCCAATGCTAAACATGCATGATACATGTTCCAAACGCATACTGCAATTCAAAACGCAAGCTCTACAGGGTTACATATATATAATGTCAAGTTTTTATTTTATTTTATTTAAATAAGCTCAGATTTAGGCCCTTAATAACAAAACAACATAGCAAAGGACATCAAATTCTCAGATTCAAAGGACGGAAAGAAGATATAAGTAAATATATTAAAATAGGAGTGGGAACAAAAGAATACCCAGGCGAGCTACAGGTTTCGGCCACCGAAAGAATACAGCCTCATAGAAAAGCAATTTTCTTTTTATATATAAGCATGAGAAGAAAGAAGCAAAACAGAAAACCACGACATATCCAAAACGCAAAGGAAGCTCGATCTGAAACCATGAGATGCGGCCGGAGAGAAGCTCAGTCGGAGCGCGCCTGACTTGGCCGGAGTAGTGGCAGCCGAGGTCGGTGACGATGATGACGGGAGGCGGAGGCTTGGGTTTTTGGACGTAGGAGGAAAATACTTCAGGCGTTTCTTTTCCACTTTGTCATGCATTTATATGATAATTGATTTGAGGCAACTGGCAACATCATTTTTTATTAAAGAAGATATGAACGGTGGAAGAGTTTTCAAGTGGAAGGAGAAAGGATAAGGGAGCAGGTAATAAAGATAAGCACAGCACAGATAAAAAGAATGTGGCCTCTTTCTGTTTGCATCCCAACAATTCGATACAAGAGATACGGAGTATTAGACGGTGGAAATTTGAATAGGTAGAGTGGTTACCCATTATCACGCACTCCATAAATTTAGATTTTATAGATTTTAAAATAAAATTTATTCGCTTTTTAAATTTATATATATAAAAAAAAAACGTGTTTGGTATTTAATAGGAAACATGGAGATGGATAAGAGATGACGCATTGAACTTTGAGATAGTAGAGTTCAAAAAGATAACTAACGCATGCATTAGAATTGGGAAAGGATTCTCTAAATGGATGGTTGGAAAAATGACATGCGCATGCATGTTTAAATAAGAAAGGTGAATGTTTCTTCCCATCATTTCCCTTTTAAGCGCTATATGAACGTTACTGACTGGGTCTGCAGACCCAAAATGGCTAAAAAAATATGTAGAATCGTAAAAGGGACACATCAAACTCAAATGTCACCGTTTCAAAAATGAACTGCACAAGCCTTTTCGCAGTTTCAGCGCGAACCGAGCACCGAAACTGACAAATAAATATATTTTGGTAATCAGCTCGACGAGACGGACACAACGGTGTATAATTTGCAGTGTCAGGATGCTCCGTTCAAAAGCGCGTTACGGACCCCTTTGACGTAAAAATGCGGACGGAAAACGGAGGTCAAAACGTCCGATTTTCACGAAACGAATTTCGCCGTCGGATTCGTGACAACGAATAGAATATTTTTCGTGTTTGTCCGAACTGGTTTTGAAGAAATTTTAAAATCGTTAAATTTTGAACTGATATGCGCAGTTTTGCCCTGAAAAATGCGCGATCGACAAACATTCAAATTTTTCGATGAAATTTTTACAGTTGCTACATCTCACTGTACGTATTTCAAATTACAAATTCCCGTTACAAGAAATTGCATAATGTTTTCAAAATAAAATTTGATTTAAATCATTAAAAATAGCAGGTTGTTACATGGTTGGAATCTTTTCTGTATCTAGGTTTCAAGCTAAACCCTTTATATCAAATATGAATTGAGATTACAATTTTTCTTCTTCATTGATTTGTTTTTTAGATGACTGAATATAAATTAATTGCATTTGATTTTTTTACCAAATGTGAGACTCAATTTTAGTAGTACAACCAGTTAGAATTTCAGGAACAAGTTAATTAATCAGTTGTCAAATGTAAAACGTGAAACTCAAGTGATCAATTTTTTTCTTTGTAAAAGGTGATTATTTATTGTGTAGATGGTGAAGTGAATCTCGCTTATTATTTTAACTTATTTTGATCTATCTGCAAGTCTTTTTATGTTCTTTCCACCATTTGATGTTATGATTTTATGGTAATGCGATGCTAGTGTTTTTTTTTTGTTTTTTTTTTTTAAGTTCGAGATAAAATAAACAAATTGGAAGTTCATTTTCCATAGCGGTTATGCTTTGCATCTGTGGCATGGTTGAATTTTGAATAATATATTGGATATAGATATGAATAATTTCCAATTTTGAGTAGTCCTACGTTACATCAGAACCATATATTGGTTTCTCCTGCTCCACACACACACACACACACACACACACACACACACATATATATATATATATATATATATATATATATATATATTCATAAAGGTTAGAAGATTTATGTTATGTTTGCTTCTTACAGTCAGAAGAAATTTATTTATTAAATGGTGTTAAACTAAGGTGCATACACAATTTCTGCTGCACTATCTTAACCAGTGCTTTTGTTCATTTTCTCATGTATTAGGTGGTAGATGTACTTTTTCGTTTACTAAAGTTTATTAGTTAAGCCACCATGCAAGGCTTATCTTTGTTTGGAAAAACTCCCTCTGCTTATTCTATCTCCATTACCATCTCTTTTAGTTCCCGACTATGTCATACCCTCCAATGAGAACAATTTCTACATAAGACTGGCATATAACTTGAAGTTGTGTCATTGGAAGGCTTGAAAAAAAAACAAGTAAATTTTGCTGATATTTGTCACTTTTTTTTCTTTAGCAATTAATGCGTCAACTGTAAGAATGCCAATGATTATAAGAATGGTGCTGCTGTACTCATTCTAGGACGTAATGAAAGAATTATCTTGGATCACAGGACTAGATAATTTTATCGAACACTAAGATTTATGTCATTTTTTAATTTTTTATTTTACTATTCCTAGATCCTAACTACTATAGTAGTAGTTGAATTGGATGCTCATTTTTGTGTATAGTAGACCTATTCCTTTTATATGAATTACATGCGTAAAATACAGAAATGGTTTGTATTCAGCTATCAGGGCCGGCCCTGAGTATTTATGGGCCTAGTGCGAGCCCAAAATTTTGGATCCTTAATTATTTTTTTAATGAAATTGAACTTAAGTGAAAATGTGATTTTTCTACTGTGCATCTCCATTGAGAAAATTGCGTGTTTCAGCAAATTCATAAAAATTTTACCCACATTTTCAATCTGTCAAATAAAGGTCCACACAAGCCACATCTCCATTTTAATATATTGATTGCCGTCAACAAAGCATACAATCATATCTACTTTTGCATAGATAAATTACTATCAAGTACACGTATCCTGATAAGAAAAAACACTTGTAGTAAAGGAATAAAGTTTTTTTTTTTTTTTTGGCCCTCTGACCTAATGGGCCCTGTGCGGTCGCACGTCTCGCACTAGGCCAGGACCGGCCCTGTCAGCTATAACAATGAGTCTCATTAAATGAGTAGCCCTATCTTTTGCACAATGAACATGTTGATTACTCCTTACAGTTATTACTTCTGTGATTTGAGTAAATTAGAATTTCGGTTGGAGTTTCTATAAAGGCTAATCGTCTAAGATACCCATTCAAAGTTAATCATTTTGAGTAATTTAAAATTTTACCTTATTTTTTTAATTTATTCGAGGCATTTGAGTATCTCAACGACATATTATTCACAATTAGAATTTTTTTTTTTTTTTTTGGAATTTCAATAACAAAGAGTGAGAATCTAATCTATTAGTGTAGTGAAACCACCCAAACAAGTGGTGCAACTAAAAAGTTAGCATGTGTAATATATGCATACTATATGCAGTTGTAAAATCCCTTTAATTGCATATAGTCAATGGTTTTTTCGCTATTTTTAGGCCATGTTTTTGGGTTATGGTGAAAAGTGAGCTTATTGTTAAGAAAATCATCTTGATTTCGATTTGTACGTAATGCGTCTTTACTATCGGGTTTTATATGAAATTTTATTGCTTATTTTGTAAGTAGTAGTCATGCTTGAGAGCTACTATGACTTTCCTTCTAATTTTATGGGATTGATGGTGTGGATTTAAGCAGTAGCATTTACAGCAGCTTTCATATTATGATTTTTTATTTCCTTTTGAAAAATGGTTTTTGCCTCCAAGTTTATGTTACTGTCCTGTATGTCAAAATAGTTAAATGGTCGACATGTATTAATATATAATTGACATATGCCACCTTCATTGAAAATTGTTGTTAATATTTGATAAAAATTTGATTATAATTCTTCATCTCTATATTAATATCATGTGTGTACACTTAGTTTTCATTGATTGTAAGTTTCTTCATCCAATATATCTATCGCAGAAGTCTAAAAGGTTTTACCCTTTTTTATTTCTAAGAACACACTGCACTCTGCAATCAGTTATATTCATTTTGATAGCAATTTCAACACCTATAATTTAGCAATAAGTTTACATTCATTTTCCCTAGATAAATCTTGATTTCTCTCAACAAATTATTTTGTACTGAGCCTATGTTCGTTGATCAAAGACTAAACTGTTAGAAGTAGCATGAATTTCTTTCCTATTACTGATATTGTAGCTGCTTTTTTAATTGTCTCATTGATTATCAGTTTCTTCATCCAATATATCTGCTATGATCAAGTCCAAAAGAATTACTCTTTTTTCTATTTTTAAGAACACCTCACACTGTGCATTCATTTCTGTTCATTTTAATAATAATTTCAGTAACTATATTTTAGGGCAAGTTTGCATTTAGTTTCCCTAGATAAATCATGATTCCTGTCAACAAATTATTTTCTACCAAATTTATGTTTTGTTGATAAAAGACTAGACCATATGCTAATTAATAGATAAGCAGGAGAGTTTTCTTCCCTGTTACTAACATGTAGTTGCTTTTTAAATGTTTGTTGACTAAAAATTGACATAAGAGAAATGATATCACTTATATGAAAACTTCTCATATATTTCTGTTTCTGATTTACTAACATTTAATCCTGTGTCTCAGCATAAACATTAGTACAACATCCTAGGGAGAGAGAATGGGAGGCATACGTTGTAGCCTTGATATACCAAAAGATTCAGTGGGAACTCATTGATTGGTAATAAATTCCGACTTATTATTATTATAGGCAGATCTTTCATTTTTGTTATTTTAATTTTGATTATTTCATTGTCACCTTACAACTCTTTCCTTTTACTTGAATTTGAATTATGTTTCCTGTTGTTTCCCCGGTCCTTGGTTTTCATTATCGATTGCATGCCTCGATCATAGAATCAAACAAGTTGCCTAGTCAACTAATCCTCTTTTTGGCAAATATGTTATGTTACCTGATTTGAAGTTTTTCCCCTTAAAAATACTGCCATATTTTTTATTTATTTTTTGCTAATTTTTAACTGATTTATTCAATAGTGCTTATTATAACTAAAATTTATTTCCCGTTTGCTCTGTTTATTTAATACCATTCCCACCTTCTACGCTGATTACATAATTGATTCTCTTTGATTTAGAGTTTTTCCCTTCAGAATGCTGCCACTATTTTTTCTTGATTGCTTATATTTTATGTGATTTATTAAACTGTGTTTATTATAAATTTAATTTAATTTCCCTTTGCTCTTATCATGTTATACCATTTCCCCCTTTTATGCTTATTACATAATTGTTTCTTCAGTTGGAAAGATAGTGCCAAAATTTACAAGGTCTTCCGAAGCAGGAAGAAATTATTTGTTTCGGACCTAAAGTTAATTATACATGATTTGATACAGCGTTATTCTAAATTCTAATTTCCACCCATACTGTCTGCCATGCTTTCAGTAGGTAAGGACCTGAAAAATACTGCAGTGGAGTCAAAATTTGGCCCTTTCAACCACTTCCAGGACATGATGAGTCATTATCTTCATTATACAATTATCGAACCTTTCTGTGTAAATGACCACATAACGCTGTTTGAGAAGTGAAATATAATGATATTAAATTGAAGTAATTGATATCAAAGAGAAGCACTTCCATGACAACTAACATAAACAATATCCGTTCGAATCATTACACCCATATCGATGAATATCACTTTTCTCTAATGCATTGTTTACATTTACATACCACTGCAAATTAAACTTTGTTCCAGTACACCTACAACTAAACTTCATAGGTACGGTTTTTTTTTTTTTTTTTTTTTTTTTTTTTTTTTTTAAATTGTAGGATGGTAATTTTTTTTTTTTTTTGATTGCTCATTTCTGTTATAAAAAAGGACAATTTCATAATCTGCCTTTAATTAATTATTAAACACATAACAAATTTATAACTTAATTAAAAATAAAAAAAAACTATTTTATCCCTGTGAACTAATGGCACTCTTAATGGACAATGAAGTTACCAGTGGCGCTTTTATAAATGCACAATTTATGCCTCTTTACAATGTTGTTTTCAGTTTTCCTCAGGTAATTCATTTGAAATTAGAATCCTCTAAGCAACTATCAGAAGAAGAAAGAAAAATAATTCAAAATTAGCACCTTTTAAAGAATAGGATTGCATTACTTGTGCATTCACTTCTCTTCAGCTCTCTTTCTTCTTACATTTGATGACCCTTCTTCTTCGACATATAAAATCAAAACAGTTACTTAGAGACTTAACCACAGTACAATGTGAATACAGTAAACATGAGACATACAATCAATAGTGACTGAATTTGTAATTAGTATCACACACATAATCAGTTGTATAATGTGATGCAATAGGAGTTGTAGCAACGAATGCGGTGCAATTGTATGTTATAAAGTATTTTGTTCCAACTTCCCATCAGCGCTACATAATCAACCCGGCTGCGCATTCGACGGACCCTCTTTTTGGTAGAAAGGCTATGTCTTCTCTGTTTTGAAGGTTTTTTCCATTCAAAGATCGCTGCTGTTTTTTCCTTTTTCTTCTTTCATAATTTTTAACTGATTTATTTGATTGTGCTTATTATATACAAATACAATCTATTTCTCCTTTGCTCTGTTTATTTCAGACCATATCCACCTTCTACGTTGATTACATAATTGTTTCTTCAGTTCGGAAGATAGCGCCAAAATTTATAAGGTTGTCTGAAGAAGGAAGAAACCGTTTATTTGCTCAGACTTCCAGTTAATTTTGTATAACTTGGTAAAACCATTTTCATAAATTTCAATCTACTATGCTACTGTCTATCATGCTTCGTGTAGTTTCGAACTTGAAAAAAGTTTGCACTGGAGTTAAAAATTAGGCCTTCTCACCATTTCGAAGACATGGTAAGCCATTATTTTAGACGAACTTTTCAGTCAGATTATTTGTCATTATAAAATTATTGAACCTTTTTTTAGATCTTTACCTCATGACGTTTGAAAATTAAAGTGCATTGGAATTAAACTGAAGTAATTAACATCAAGGAGAAGCCCTTCCACGATTACTAACATAAACAATGTGAGTTTGAAGGATTACACCCAGATCTCCTTTCTGAGTGCGGCCACCAAAAAATTATCTTCCTGAGGTGGAAAAACTGCAACATACACGGAGAAAATTATAAGATCCACACGGTTTTACGAATTTGTTACTTTACCACAATGGAATTCTTCTCATGATTCATTTTGAAAGTTATTTTCTGTTTTATTTAGTGTGCTGCTATTCACACCCCCATTTAGACTACTGGTCACATTTAAAAAATTAATAGATTGTATTATTTTTAATCTGCTTCCTACCACCACTTTATTCATTTTCACTCAGTCAATAACAACCATACTGTCTCTTCTCTTCTCAAACAACGTAAACTCTCAGATATCAAACCCTAATTTATTTATTTTTGGCTGAGTAGAGGATGAAAGATTAAAACAAAAAATAGGTTACGAAGAACCGTTCACACCAATTTGTAAACTTCAACTATCAACGATTTCAAACCCATTTCTAAGCCTATAGTTAGCATCGATTTCAGAAGAAAACCAAATTAGGGTTCGAATCTTACTCGACTTAGATGACTTTTTCTCTCTTGTCATCGTAGCACGAACATTGTCAGCTGATTGAACGCTTGAAATTGCGTTGGTAATTTAGGGAAATCTTCAAATTTGCAAAGCGATGGAGAAAATTTCAGGAAGAATACGTCTTTTTTTTCTTTTCTTTGTGGGAATGATGAAGAAATAAAGGCAGAGGTGGTAGCCGATTGGAAATTGAATAATTTAGGTGGTGTAAAGGAGTAGAGTGACATAAAAAAGAGGTGGCCTTTAGTATAGGTGGCCAGTAGTTTAAATGGGATGTGAATAGCAGTACATTTTATTTAACTATTGTCACGCGTTCCTGGTTGAATATCATACTTAACGCAAAATCACCTTAGCTCTACGATGAAAAGGCATTTCAGTGCTTTCACCCATTTCAACTGGCCAGTTATTAAGGCATACGTATTAACAAATTAATTTCAGCGAATCATCTTCCTTTTATATTTCAAAAATCTCACGGCTTTAGGTTCTTAGCTTTGGGAGAGATTTATTCACTCTTTTCAAGTTCTGGACAGGAGGATACAGCCTTTCTTTCTTTTAATTCTGGACAGATGGGCACACCTTTTAGTTCATTTTCCCATCTTATAAAATTGATGAAATTGTGACTACATGTTTTTTCATGCGTTTGGTAGTAAATATGCTTCGTTTTATGAATTATACAGTCGTTAAATGCATTTTCCCATTATATAATGACAATCGTTTTCGGTTAACTAAGGTTACCTAGAATAACTTGAACAGCATACTATTAAATAACTAAATTGCTTTAAAACATCGTCTGTAAAGGTTTGTAGAGGTAGCAAATCAGTATTGCCTAGCAACGAGCCTTCAACCAATGCATGGTTTGCTCATTTTGTATAAGCATATCATACACTTTTTTTTTTCAAAACATTTGGCGACTGCTATTCATTTCTGCTATGCTTTCAAGCTTTATTGACCATTTTTACTTGGTCCTTCTTAGTGATCTTTTTTTCCCAATATTGTTATGAGATCCTTTTTTACTTGCCCATTTATTTTGCTTTTATATTTAAACTAGAATTCAACCTTCTGACAACTGACAAAATTAACAGATTTTACATATACTTATCTTTGTGTTGTTTTTAGGTGCGCAGAATGTATTATAAAGGTGAAAATGCAACAACCGAAATTATGATGTTTCTTCAATCTATGATTGCTCACACCTAGAAATACAATTATGATTTACATCGTTCTTGATATTTTCCAATATTCTGTCTCACTAGATCAACTAAATTTACTTTGGAATAGCACTATCCACCTCATATCGATCTATTTTTACTAGACTTCATATCCCTCTACTATTTCTGAATTAATTTTACATGATGTGCGTCTGTGTGTCTGATATGATTTTTTCTTTTCTTTTGCCATTTGTGCAGAGAAGTGAGAAGGGTATAACATTATAAAAGAGAACAGTGTAGACCTAAAACCAGAATCTACCAAGTAGCAAAAGCAGTATCAATTTTAGAGTGGATACTTGGATATCCAACATGTTATGTCATTGGAGATTATTTATTTATTATAGTAGCCACCAACGTTACATGCAAATCATAGATTTGACGGATAGTGCTAGATGTTACATTACTCAGTATGTATTATATTCCAAAAGGTTTTGCCAGCTATCAAATTGTAGCTGCTAAACTTATTGTAAATCATGAGAACTTTTTTCTTTTGGACCAAACGGATCCATAGCTTCGGAAGTAATGGCCTTTTGCTTCTGGGGCCTGGCTTAAACAATGTGATCTTTTTAGTTGGTAAATATTTAGCCGATGAGTTCAAACATCAATGAGATTAATATATCAAAATATATAGCTGTTAAGATGTGTTTATCATCTTTAAAGCTATAGATGAATGCTTGCAGAATCACAATGTCTATCATCATGTATGTATACGTTACGATCCAGAAGCATATGTTTTACTATCATGCAATTAGAAAAATTCTAAAAATCGTAAGTTCAAATATTTTGTGACCCGTGTGCGTACTATCGTGCAATCAGAAAAATTCTAAAAATTGAAAGTTCAAATATTTTGTGATTCGTGTGCATAGCACGGGTTCACACTAGTTTTTATAATGAATAACAGGAAAGTTTAGATTGAAAATATTGAAGTTCGAAAAATAATATTATTTTAATCGTTAATATTATTATAATATGAGTATGTTGAAGATATATGATTTCGGAGCTGGGAAAATAAAATATGGCTTTGGAAAATTATTGTGTATATTTTAAATAATATATAAAATGGTTTTAAAGAGATTCGATATATATATATATATATATATATATATATATATATATATATATATGTGTGTGTGTGTGTGTGTTAAATATAGAATGTGTCGCATAGCGATAGTTCGCGATTTTGACCTATAACTTTAAATGAATATACCTGGAGATCCGACCGTCGAATTTTTTCGAAATTGGAACCGTTGGGTTTGTATTGAAAAGACCTTTCAAATGGTAACCAAAATTTTGAAATCTAACGGTTAGATTTTAAGATACGTCCAATTCAAATTTGAATATAAACAGCGTCATGATCCGTAATGACCTGTAATTGGAAATTATGGATATGGACTATTTTTTATATAAATAAAAATAGTATAAAATCATTATAAATTATTATGAATGATTTGGAACGGGTTTAAACCAATTTTACTTGGGTTTAAATGATAGAAGTGGTTAACTGAGATTTGGCGGTTTTGTGTAAAAGCTTATATAACTGATTTTGAGAAAGAGTTTGGAAATAAGAATTATTAATTCGTAAATTGAGTTGAATAATTAAGTAAACTTGTTTATAAGGATAAGAAAAGATTTTTGGAAGCCAAACGACTTAACCAGGTTTGAGAATAAGATTTTAAATCTTATGGAAAGGAACCAATTAAAGGAGACTTAATTGGTGAGTTAATAATCCAAATAAGGATATGATTTGTTTTTTTTTTTTTTTGGCGTGAATTATTTGAAAAGACAGGATTTAACTCATTTCGAATAATTGAACGACTATCGAAGATATTGAAAACGGTGCAAGACCGGGAATCTTCGCATTGAATGGATTACTATTGATGCCCTGAATTTGGGTAGCTCCCTTGAAGGATTTATAGTGGCAGTGGTCCAGACGTACTTGTTGATCGTTCGGATGTGCGAGGACCTCTCTCTTGTATTGGAGAGGACCTCTCTCCTGTATTGGACATATAAGTCATGGAATAAGGGGCCTCTGGTTTCGTTCAGACCTTGAACGAACTTGCAAATGGATTGTGTGTCTGACATTGTATTTTATGCGGTATTAATTGGTCTTTACTAAATATATATCTGTTTGGTGGTGGAGAATTTGTTCTCTTAGCTTAACATTCTTCCCTAAGACGTACGAGCTTAGAGGTTATTTATCGGTAAACATCAGTTGTATAATATGGAATGACTGCGTTACATGCGAAGTGTTGCAGGCAGATAGATCAAAGCTTATATTGAAAAGCAGAGCTTTGTGGTGCGAGCTTCACTTCCCGGTGTGAACCAAAAACGGAATGAAGGACAGTAGAGAGGACATATGATTTCTAGCTAGAAGTGATGTCATAGTATGGAGCCCAGACAATTTACTTATGTAAATGTTGGAATTGATGGCCCTCAGATATGGCCGCATAAGGCCATGGTGGTCGACATACTAACCAGATTGTAGGTCTGATAGGACGGGGGAACATTATGTTCATGTAATTATCCAACCAGCGACGTACTGCTGGCCGGCTCTACCGATCTAAAGGACGATGCGTTTTGTTCTAGGGCATATGCTAGAGTGTCCCGAATCGGATAAGGAAGTTCATTTGCCTTGGTTCATGATGGAAACCAAGTTTCCAATATATGCTTTGCGGTTTTAGTTGTAAACCTATATGGCGACATAATATATAAGATTGATACATTTATTTTCGAAATTGTTTTCAACACTTAGACGCTAATAATAATATCAAATGATTTTCTTGTATCAAGCACGTTTGGCCATTATAAGGTAAAACTCTATCCTTCGGTTTGCGCTTGCATTGTGTGATGGGACCTGAGTCTTATAATGGCTTCATTTTTCAAAAAACATTGTCTTGTTTATTTTTATTGCACTGGCATTCATGTGGAGGAAACTTGTTCCGTGTTATACGGCGTGGTCCCGTATATGCTTTATTTCAAAATTAAATTAAGTTAACTATAGGGTTTCTCATACCAGTCCCATGACTGACTCATACTTTGTTTTTCCCTTACAAACTCCGGTGCCCATTATTTTTTACATGGACAGCCAAGTGAACAGGTTTTTAGCTTTCTTTTTGATATGTACTGGAGTCGTGGATGTTGTGGTGGACTTGGTGCAGAAGATGGACTTTTATGTTTCTTTTGAACTTTTTCAAAACACTCTCTTTAATTATGTTTGATTCTGCTGCGTACTTGTTAATTTCAAGTTGAAATTGTATTTGTATAATTATGATCCTGTAATGGCGTAACTCTGATATTATTTCGCTGATGTAAATTATTCTCTGATGTATATATTATGCTATGTTCTGTGATATGCTATTGTGTTTAATGTGTTATATTCCAATGATTATCCTTTCCGACCGGAATCGAGGATTTGTGTCATCACAGGTGGTATCAGAGCTAAGGATTAACCTTAGTTCTGGAGTATAACATATTAAATGACCCATCAAAGATAGAATTAGTAATATTCTAGGATAGGTGACTCATTAGAGATATGATTAGTAATGTCCTAGAATGAGTACATCAGAATAGCATACACCCCTAATAGATGTGTTTCTATTTATGTACATGTCTATGTGCTCTTACAATCTCCTTAAGATTTCTTTTATGTTGGCCTGACTCATTTCTTGCTATTTGCAGATATAGTAGACAATGAGTGGCAGAGGCAGAAGAGGTAGAGGAAGAGGTAATGTTGCAGTTCAGCAGCCAAATGAACACATTATGCCCCCACAGCCAAAAACAGATCTAGAAGTTTTAGTTAAGAAATATAAGAATCTGGGTGGAGTATCATTCTTGGGCAAAGAATCTGTTATTGAGACACAAGCATGAATGCAGTCTTGTGAGAGAATTTTCGAAGGCTTGAGGTTGAATGGGAATATAAAAAAAAGTCTTAACACTCTGGCTACTTAAAGATGAAACCCTGATCTGGTGGGAGACAATTGAAATGGGGAATCCCGGAGGTAATATTACTTGGGATCGATTTAAAGAAGTTTTCGAAGAAAGATTTATTCCTTTAGAAGCAGTAGAATGCCTGTGTTATGAGTTATCTAATCTAAATCAAGGAGAGATGACTATTTTGGAGTATCCGAATAAATTCAATGAACTTTCCCGTTTTGGGCCGGAATTGATTCAGGTCCCATTAAAGAAGAACATGAGGTTTATTGACGACCTTCAAAGAAGGTACAGAAGTCGAGTAACTACTCATATGAGGCTTCCTTTTTCATAGATGGTGGAAATGGCTTGTCGCTATAAGAATATTGATAAATGGAATGCTTTGGAGGATAAGGAGAAAGATAACTCCGGAAGAAAATAAAATTTGAAAGTAAGAAACCAGAGGCAGGTAGGAAACCCGAAGCAAGTAAAGAAGGAGGAAAGTCTAAGGAAGAACGGTTAACGACTGCCACATGCTTCACTGCATTAAGCAAGGACATTTATCAAAAATTGTAGATCTATGAGGAAGCAGAAGAGGAATGAATCTAAATCCAGTAAGAAGTTTCAAGAGATCAGAGAATGCAACAATTGCCACCAGACTGGTCATCTTGCAAAGAATTTCCCACTATTAAAGAAGTCTGAAGTGGCCCATGTCTGTAAAGTGGCGGATGCTCTAACATCCTCAGCTGGTAGAAGAGGGACGGATGTTCTAAAAGGTACACTTACCATTAGAGATATTCCAGTCAAAGTGTTGTTTGACACTGGGGAATCACGCAGTTTCATATCAAGTAAGATGGTTAGGGAACTTGAGCTAAAACTCAGATATCTTCAAGACCCCATTTGCGTTGGAAATTCAATAGGAGGTTCCATCGACCTTTACTTACTTTTTAGAGTACCTATCTCTTATTCCCAGTACTTATTTCCCTTTGATATGATTGTCATGGATTTCATCAAATCCGATATTATACTTGGATCGGATCAGCTAACCCGATACAAAGATGATGTTAAGTGTGCAGAAAGAATCGTTAGATTAAGAACCAAAGTTGGAAATTATATGGAGATACAATGTGAAGACCCCAGTTTAAATAGAAATGGATTTTGGTTTGCTCTTGATGTTTCCCTTCCTTCTCTAAAAACCATTCCAGTCGTGAAGGAATACGCAGATGTGTTTGGAGAAGTAAAGAGTCTTCCTCCACGGAGAGAGAATGACTTCATGATTGATTTAGTTCCGAATGCAAGGTCTGTTGTGCATGCAACTCGGAGAATGTCAATAAAGGAGAAGGAAGAATTGAGTAATCAAACTCAGCAACTTTTGTGGAAGGGTCTAATCAGGCCTAGTTTCTCAAGTTGCGGTGCAGCAGTGGTATTTGTTCCAAAGTCTGATGATACTTTCAGATTATGTGTGGACTATCGTGATCTCAATAAGCAAACGCTCAAGAATAAGTATTTGTTGCCCTGCATTGATGATTTGTTAGATCGTTTGAATGGAGCATGTGTATTCTCGAAGATGGACCTAGCTACGTGATTTCATCAGTTAAGGATTGCAAAGGAGTGTGTTCCTTTGACAGTTTTGAGGGGTCCAGATTTATTTTATGAATGGTTGGTAATGCCCTTCGGATTGTGCAATGCCCCTGCTTATTTTGTTGATTTGATGAAACGAATGTTTCGAGAGGTATTGAATAAGTTCGTGCTAGTTTTCATTGATGATATTATTATCTTCACTAAGATAAAAGAAGAGCATGCAAGACATTTGGAACGAGTAATGAAAATTCTGAGAAAGAATATATTGAAGGCCAAGTTTTCCAAATGCCAGTTCTGTAAAGAAGTGAAATTCCTTGGTGATGTAGTATCAAAAGAAGGGATATTAGTAGATTCAAGTAAGATTACGACCATCCAGGATTGGAAGCAACCAAAGACACCTATGGAAGTTAGAAGTTTTCTTGGATTGGCTAGTTATTATCAGATATTCATAAAAGATTTTTTTAAATTACCCAGTCCTTTGACGAAGTTAATTAAGAAGCATACCAGGTTTGATTGGACGTCAAAATGTGAAGCAGCTTTCCAAGAGTTCAAAGAAAGATTAACTACACCAGTTTTGACCATTATAGATGGTAAACAAGATTTGACCGTCCATGCTGATGCTTCTGGCGAAGAAGTTGGCACGATGTTGACGCAAAGAGGCAAAATGATTGCTTATGCAAGTCGTCAATTGAATCCACATAAGAAAAGGTACGCCACTCATGATTTGGAGTTGTTAGCCATCGTATTTGCCTTAAAGATATGAAGGCACTACCTGTTGGGTGAGAAGTTTGAGCTGCATACTGATCATAAATCCTTGAAGTATTTATTCACCCAGAAAGATTTAAATAGGAGGCAACAACGCTGGTTGGAGTTTCTGGCGACATATGATCTAAATATTCTATATACTCCCGGAAAGGGCAATGTTGTGGCAGATGCGCTTAGTAGAAAGAACGCGATTATCGCTAATCTGATTATTACATCCTCGTTGATCGAGAAGATTTATGTCTAATAGAAAGATGGTGAGTTTATTCAGAAAATTTGCAAGAGAATTCATGAGGGTGAAGTCTCAAACTTCCAGATTGATAGTAAAGGAATTCTGAGATTGAAAGGACGAATTTGCGTTCCAGATATTTCTGAACTCAAGAGAGAAGTATAAGATGACTGTCATAAATCTAAACTTAGTATCCATCTAGGAGTGAGTAAGATGTACCGAGATTTGAAGCGCCCATTTTGGTGGAAGTCTATGAAAAGAGATATCTCGATATATGTTAGCAGGTGTTCAACTTGCCAACAAGTTAAGAGTGATCAATAGAAGGTCGTTGGGTTGTTACAACCGTTAGAGATTCCGGAATGGAAGTGGGACCAGATATCGATGGATTTCGTTGACGGTCTGCCTAGAACCAAAAAGGATAATGAAAGCATTTGGGTTATTGTAGATCGTTTGAAGAAGAGTGCATTTTCTTCCTGTTAGAGAAAATAGAATAGCTCAGAGTCTTGCTTAGTTATATGTTAAAAAAAATTGTTCGACTGCATAGGGTATCCAGCAGCATTGTTAGTGATTGAGATCCGATCTTCACCGGTAGATTCTAGGAAGCATTTCAGTCAGAATTGGGGATAAATTTGAATCTTAGTACTGCATATTATCCCCAAACAGATGGTCAGACTGAAAGGGTGAATAGAATTTTGGAAGATCTATTGCGAGCTTGTATCCTTGATTTTGGAGGATCATGGGAAGATCATTTGCATCTAGTATTGTTCTCGTATAACAAAAACTTCCAAGCTAGCCTGAAGATGTCACCATTCGAGGCGTTGTATGGTCGACCGTACAGATCTCCTGCATGATGGATAAAGTTTGGCAATCGACTTGTATTGGGTCCAGATATGATCCGTGAAGCTGCAGATAAAGTGGACTTCATTAAAAAGAGGTTAAAGGCAGCTCAAAGCCGATCGAAAGTTATGTGAATTCTAGAAGAAGAGATTTAGCATTTGCTATTGGCGATTAAGTATATTTGAAGGTTTCTCCATTGAGGGGAGTGATTCGATTTGGGAAAACGGGAAAGTTATTACCTAAAAAAATTGGTCCATTCCCGATATTGGAAAAGGTTGGTACTTTAGCCAACATGATACAGTTACTGAATTGGTTACCCGGAATGCGTGACGTGTTTCACATTTCTCGTCTCCAGAAGTATGCGCATGATCCAGACTTAATTATTAAGGAAGCCGCACAAGAGGATTTGGAAATCACTCCACATTTGGCAGTACGAAGAGGGCCTCTAAAAATAATTGGCAAAGAGGTAAGGGAACTGAGAAACAAAAATGTGAACCTGGTCAAAGTGAAATGGAGCAGAGATCCGAGAGATTGTACCAGGGAAACAGAGGACAACATTAAAAAGATTTATCCCAGATGTAGAGTGGATATCTTTAAATTGCTCTTTTGTGAGAGGTAAACTTACTCCTATTTTATCATTTCTATTTTCAGCTTTACTTACATCTAAATTCGAGGATGAAATTCTTTTAAGTGGGGGAGACTATAATGATCCTGAATTTTAAAATCAATTTAAAAATTATTTTTAATTTAATTTTGATAACAAAATACGATCAATTTTAAAAATTCGATGATTTAATGTTGATTTCAGAAGTTTACAAAGGAACATTACTGAAACGATCTCGGATTTTGACGGAACTAATTTTATCGGACCTGTAGCATCGAAAAATGGCAGAGTTTCAAATTTCATAATTTTTGGAGCTAGCTTGTGCGTGTGCGAGAATTAAATGCATGTCGGGACAACGCGTCAAAATTAAGTGGAAAAACGATCGAAAAATAAAAAAGAGGGTCAAACGAACTCGGAATTCTACAAAACCTGTTCCGTTGGATCTAGAATTATGTTTAGTGTCAGAATCCAAGATTTCCTAACAAACGGAATTAATGTGCGGTCATGCGAGCAAAAGACGCGCAGCTGAACAAACACATTTTGCGTTTGTCATTGGAATCTAAGCCTAATAAGGCGTTTTGAGGTGTCGCGATATCCACGGACTTAGTAGTTTTTTCTTTCTCCTTCTCCTATGCTTGACACCTCAGCGATCCGGGTGAAGGTAGTGACAAATTATTTAAAAATCCCTCCTTTCTTTTCTTCCTTTCTCCATTTTTCTTAACACCTTCTCCTCCATTTTCTTGCTTTAATGGTCGCTCCACCTCCACCTAACACCGGCGCGCCTTCCTTCACTCCTCCACCAGCCTGCGCAAGTAACCTTCTCCCTCTCCTCTACCGCTGCGACCCCCATTCCCCTCCTAAACCCTAAAAGCTTCCATGTTTGCCTCCTTTTGCACTTAAGACCCTAAAAATCACAACTTTCCACCCTTAAACCTTTCCATACCCCACGTTTTAGGACCCACCACCACGCACCAGACCTGGCCCACCTCCACCGTGCCCCCACACCCCTTATGTGAGCCCTAGACCCCGCCCAACCCCTCCAGTTGCTTTAAAATCCAAGATCCGTGAGTGTGAGTGAGTTTGTGAGTTGTTTGAATCCCGTAACTGTCAGATACAGTCCCGTAAGTCGCTAGCAAGTTCGTAGGCACTGTATGTGAGGCGTAGCTATGTGTATGAGTCTGTATTCCTCCCATATAAAGTTTGGCGGAGTGGAACTCGATGTGAGAAACCGTAACTCACCTATAAAAGGGATTGAATGGATTAACTGTTAATTATTAATTGTGCATATTTAATAACAGTTAATGTTGATCATGTAAGTTTAATATTATGTTATGTGATGAGTATTGTATATCATATATGTGAATTCCTTGAATACATGACATATGTATTGTAAATAGTGTCAATTGGAATATATTGGACCTTAAATGGTTTTGGGTTGAGCGATTTATTAATTATTGTTTATTGATTATGATAAAACCCATGCGGGTCTTGGGATGACAATACGCCTACACGTTTCCCATGTATGTAGATAAGCTACATGGATTATGATGTAAACTCCACACAGGTATTTGGATGATATTTTTACACATCTCCCAAGTGTGTGGATAAGTCACATTGATTGTGTAGAAAACTCCACACGGGTCTTCGGATGATAGTATTTCATACGTCTCCCATGTGTGTAGATAAGCTACATGGATCATGATGTAAACCCCACATGGGTATTGGGATGATATTTTTACACATCTCTCAAGTGTGTAGATAAGTCACGATTGATTGTGAATGTGATGAAAACTTCACATGGGTATTGGGATGATAATGAACAATAATCCCGAGTGTGTAGTATGTCAATGCAATGATTGACAGAAATGTCTAAGTATTATTCATTTTAAGCCATATATGGTATAGTGCACTTTGTGTGTGAATTGGATGTAGTGTGATGGACGACTGAGTGTTATGATATACATTGTGTATAAATGAAATATAAAAATGGTTATTGGTTCATTAGTTAAGTCACTATCAAGAAAAATGATTTTCATTCAATATTTTAACAATATAATAATAGGTTAAATCAAAGTTTGATTTTGACGTCCGATTTTGGATGGACGCAAAGATATAAAATATAGATGAATTTCCACAACTGTAGCAAATAAATTTAAATTAATTTTCATATGATTTTGACTTGTCAAAGTTTCTATTTCGAAATGAATAGTAACTTTCAAAAGTGAAATTCAGTTAGGCTATTTAGAAAGCGTTTTAAAAGAAGTTTCTTTCCGAAAGTTTTTTGTTTATTTTTATAGTGAATAACAGGAAAGTCTGGATTGAAAATATTGAAATTCGAATAATAATATTATTTTAATCATTGTAATATTATTATAACATGAGTCTATTGAAAATATATGATTTTGGAGCTAGAAAAATAAAATATAGCTTTGGAAAATTATTATGTATATTTTAAATGATATATAAAATGGTTTCAAATCGATTCGACGTATTATATATACGTCAAATATAGAACGTGTCGCGTATCAGTAGTTTGCTATTTTGACATATAACTTTAAATGAATATACCAAGAGATTCGTCCGTCGGATTTTCCCAAAATTGGAAAGTTGGGTTGTATTGAAAAGACCTTTCAAATGATAACCAAAGTTTTGA
Source organism: Allium sativum (assembly GCA_030737875.1). Lineage (NCBI taxonomy): Eukaryota > Viridiplantae > Streptophyta > Magnoliopsida > Asparagales > Amaryllidaceae > Allium > Allium sativum. The sequence goes on from CM060914.1 coordinate 82,330,158, forward strand.
AATCTAACGGTTAGATTTGAGAGATGTCCACTTTAAATTTGAGTAAAAACAGCGCCATGACCCGTAATGACCTGTAGTTGGAAATTACGGGTATGGACTATTTCTATATAAATAAAAATAGTATAGAATCATTATAAATTATTATGAATGATTTAGAATGGGTTTAAACCGATTTTTCTTGGGTTTAAATGATAAAAGTGGTTAAGTGAGATTTGGCGGTTTTGTGTAAAAGCATATATAACTGACTTTGAGAAAGAGTTTGGAAATAAGAATTCTTAATTTATAAATTGAATTGAATTCTTAAGTAAACCTTTTAATAAGGATAAGAAAAAAAATTAGAGGCTAAATGACTTAACCAGGTTTGAGAATAAGATTTTAAATTCTTATGGAAAGGAACCAGTTAAAGGAGACTTAATTGGTGAGTCAATAATCCAAATAAGGATTTGATTTGATATATTTCAGCGCGAATTATTTGAAAAGACTGGGTTTAACCCATTTCGCATAATTGAACGACAATTAAAAGTCGAAGATATTGAAGACGGTGCAAGACCGAGAATCTTCACATCGAATGGATTGTTGCTGATGCCCTGGATTTGGGTTGCTCCCTTGATGGGGTTATAGTGGCATTGGTCCGGACATAATTGTTGATTGTCCGGATGTGCGAGTGCCTCTCTCCTGTATTGGACATATGGGACGAGGAATAAGGTGCCTCTAGTTTCATTCTGACCGAGAACGAACTTGCAAATGGATTGTGTCTCTGACATGGTATTTTATGCTATATTAATTGATCTATACTAAATATCTATGCAGTTAATGCCCCGCTATTACCCTGCTATAACCTCGCTATATCCCATAGCGGACTACCACCGCTATGCTTTTCCCAAATAGCCTCTGATATAACTCCTCTGCTTTAAGCCACGCTATATTCCGTTATTCCCGATATATCTAGTTATTTCCGTTATATTATGTTATTCCCGGTATATCTTTGATGAAAGAAACAAACTAAAAAATGACATCTATGCATTATAAAGATTATGAAGTTTTGTTTTTTTTAATTGACATTTTTAATATTTATTTTTAGAAATAAAAATACTATATATTTTATAAAATTTAATTAAGTTAAATAGCAATTTGCGTTTATTAACAGATTTTGTACATGTATTTGTTTAAAATTAAGAATGTACTAATTATAATCTGAGTGCAAGTTTTTCATTTAATTATCGTTTTAACATTCGCGAAAACATTACGAACAAGTGACATAAGTTATTTTAGAGTCACCCGCTATTTCCTCGCTTTATCTCCGCTATGACTTTTTGGACCTCCGCCGCATTGGATCCGCTAAGTGCTTTAACTGCACAGCTAAATATATATCTGTTTGGTGACGGAGAGTTTATTCTCTTATGTCAGGGATTGCGGAATGGATCATTAAGGCAAAACTTACACTAGAGGGGTAAATAGTGTTTTTGAGAATTTGAACAAAATCTAAAACTTATATGATCTACTATATGAGTCACACACCATAGAGATAAGCACAGACAAAAAATCAAAGACAAAGACAAACAAAAATAAAATGCAGAAAAGGAAATAACACACCAGATTTTATATTGGTTCGGATTACTCCTACTTCAGTCCCACGAAACGCTGGATTGCGCAGAGTTTTATTACTATATCAATATCCAAGTACAACCCCCTTGATTTCACGGCTACATTGTTAACACCGAATCCAACACTCTTGATTGCACGGCTACAAGATTACCACCGATTCCCTTCCCTTGATCAAGTATATTCCCCTTGATTTCCCGGCTACAAGGTTAACACCGCTCCGTTTCCTTGGTTTTTAGGCTATAAGAACTCACCTTTTCCCAAATACTTCCCAAACAATTACAACATCCCTTTAACTCTTCAATAGCACTTTGATTCAGAGAGTAATGAGTAGAGAGTGAGAAGAGAAAAAGTTTTATGTAAATAGAATTGAATTCGGCAGAGTATAAGTGTAGAAATCATAAAAATATGAAATATTAATGGTGTAATGAAAGAGGATGAAGATGGAGAAGAAGAATGATGAAAAATTCGAAATCAGCCCCTATTTATAAGACTTGAAAGGTTGCAACGCTTCTGGAACGCTACAAATAATGAAAAGACACTTCTTTTCAAAATAAAAAATATGGCAGTTATATGTCGACATAGCCATCTTTGTATGTCGACATAACCCTTCACAAAATTGAGTTTTGAGCATTTTTGAAGTGTTTTTAATATATATATATATATAATTCTAGAAATTCTTGAATTAAAACATAGTGTTATAAATAAGTATTATAAAGTAGAAAATCATATGAAAACATAAATATAAAATATATAAACACATTTATAAAATTATAAAGTTAAAAACTATAAAGTATATAATTATATAAATATATATATAACTTATAACCATAAACCTTGAGTTTAAAATCAAAAAGTAAGATAGAAAAATCAGTTAGAATAGGAAATAAAATTTGAAAATAGAAATTTGAATTTTGAAATTTGAAAATCAGGAATTGAAAAACAGAATTTTGAATTTGAATTAGAACCTGGAGTCCTATTTAGAGTCCTACATAAACTAGACTCTATTACTCTATTTATCTTGAACTCTTGAAATTTTGATTACTCATGAGTCTTGAACCATCTCTGAATTCTGAATCTCTTGAACTCTTAAATTGTAGGGTCTATAGTATAAATTCTTGTATACAAATCCTGCATATGTATGTATATATATATATTCTAGATAAAGGTGTTAGTATATATTTTATAATCAATTAATATTGAAATAAGGTTGTTGTCATCAAAACTCCATTCTCCAACAATCTCCCCCTTTTTGATGATGACAACCTTAGTTTATAAAATATCATACCTGTTCATACCTGTTGATGACGATCCTTCTAATACTCCCCTTGTCTATATGAATCCTATAAACTAAGTCTATATTTTATAATTTCTCCCCCTATGGCATTATCAAAAAGAAATTTTTAAACTACTCCCCTAAATCCTATAATTATCTAAATAATTCCTATACTAAAGTAAAGTACTCCCCCTTAATTTTAAATATATCTATATAATCCTTATACTATACCAAAATACTCCCCCTGACTTCTAAATCTATCTATATATATATATATATATATATATCCTATAATAATAATACTTCCGAAATTCATGATTATACATTAATCAAGATTGAGTATCAAAGTATTATAATTACATATGTATTATGTCATATACACAAACCAATTCAAGCACACCACACCAAGTAATAATTTAAATATGTTTAATATTTTTTAATTCAAACAACCCAAACAAATCAATCAAATCAAATCAATCATACCAAACAATTAAACTTTTCTTGGGACTTCTACCCAACCGTCTTCTCTAAAGACTAGATCCTTTTTGATGACCTCCCAATCTTCATCTTCTTTGGTTGGTGGTGCCTTAGCGAGATTTTTATTTTCATCTTTGAAAGAGAGGAAATTAGTGCCGAATTGCATCAAAATGCTTCTCTTGCTGTTCAAACATCTTTATTTGGCTTAATTCAGGATGACGTTGGTTTCGTAGTATCGTAGAGAGGATGTTCTTGAAGGAATTCAGCATTTCTTTAAGATTTCACTTAGATTATGAATTAAGTTTGCCATAGGTTCGATAAGCAATGAATAGATAAGAAGAAGAAATGAGATAATGAGGTTTTTTGGAAGAAATATGCTTAAATAAGGTCTGGAATTCGTTGGATTTTGAATGGACATAAGTTAGTTATTTAATTTTAAATTTTGATAAGTTTTGAAAATTTGGCAGTTATATGTCGACATATGCAACTATGTATGTCGACATACCTATTAAATTTTTTTGAAAATTTTCAAAATTTGAATCTTTTGATCTTCTATTAAATTATATTTAATTCTAAAGTTTTTGCAGTAAGTTAAATATAATTTTAACATAAATAAAACTCCATTCATTACTTCATAAAAAGCAAATACCTCAAACTAATTTAGACACGCTAAATACGAGATTCGAAAGCAAATACAAGCGAATATTGAAGATAAATAAAACTAGATAGGCTAGTTTTCAGCGGATGATGAGGAGGAAGATGATATTCCAAGCTTTCTTCTATCTTGCTCATGAATTTGGTCATCTTGGAAAGATTCTTTTTGAGCTTCTTTTGATTGTTGGCGATTTTTACTTGGTTTTGAACAATCATCTCTCTGAAAATGGTTCTAGTGTTGATGGGACACTCAACACTTTCAAAAGAAGTTTCTTCTTCTTCTTCGACTTCCATATGTTCTTGTCCTTGTTGCATTCGAGCTTGTTTGGCTTCGAATGTCCCATATGGTTGAAAAGTAAGAGGAATTTGCATAAGATGTATGTTTGATGAGTCAAATACCTTTCTTGGCACAAATTCTTCTCCATGAAGATTAACTCCAAAGTATTTGAAAATGCGGGTGAGATATACTCCATAGTAAAGAGTGTTTGATGAAGTTTCTACGGGCTTGAATTCTCTTAATATCATGTTGGCCCAATTGATGTCATAGCCACCAATAATAGAAAATAGAGCCTTTTGGACCTTGAGAGTTAGGTAGTTAAAATTTCCGGAACGGGGAGTGATGGTATATTGAAGGAGAAGGTTGACACGGAAAAAGCGATTTTTGAAATCCATTTGAGCATCGCTTTCAAATATGTCATGATAAATTTCTAAACCGGTTTCATCAATTTTGAAATCCAAAAAATCCGATCCCATGCTTCACAATTTAAGATAGTGCCCAAGATTTCAGTATCAAGAACAATTTGCGTGCCTTTGACGCTACTTCAAATTTGGTCTTCGTTGCCTTCGTAAAATCCGCGATTAAGATTCGCATAGAACATCTTGACAATCTAAGGATAACACACTTCGTCATTAGCTCGAAGGTCGATTAGACACAAAACTTCATTGTGGTTGAAGAGAGAGATAAGATCGTAGGAAGGAAAGTCTCCAAAGACGGCAAAAGCACCCGTATTAACTTTAGCATTTGCTACATGGTTAACATAGGTTTTGAAAGCTTCTTCGTCGTTATGAAGATAACCTTTGATGGTTTTGGTTAACTTCAATTTCTAAGATAAACTAGAGGAAGCCATTGAATTGATTGTTTTGAAGAGAATAAATATAAAGAATGTAGTTTGAATTGTGAATGGAAGGTAGAGAGAATAGATGTGTTTGTGTGTATATATATATATATATATATATATATATATTGAACGGATATTAATTGAATAGGCACAACTTTTCAGAAATCAATGACACCTTTTCAGTCCTTGGGAGTTGGTGAAAAGTTGGAGGGAAGTTTGAAAGTTTAAACCTTCGAAATTCAAAATTTGAATTTCAAATTACAAGCAGATATGTCGACATATGGACATATGTATGTCAAAATATGTGTTCATTTTCAAAGAACATTTTGTTTCGTGGCTTGTGATTTAAATTTTCGATATATATTTCAGGTTTAACAATTTCCTTAAATAACTCTAACCCTAGCAAACATAAAAAATTATTTTAATTTTTATTAACTATTATTTTATTATTATTATTTTGAATTTCAATTCAAAATTTGAATTTGAATTTTAAAATTTCAAGTTTGGATTTTAAAGTTCAATTTTTAAATTCAAAATAAACAAGGCAAACAAAACAAACATTCAACCAAATAAAATTTAAAAATTAATTAAGGCATACCCGATTTTTTTATCCTTTTCTTCGAAATTTTCTGAATTCTGAATTTCCATGAAGCACATATTTGAATTTCCAGTTTATGGCTCTTCATCACTTGATGATGAATATGAATTGTCTAACGTTGCTGCATATGCTTTCTTTCTGTTTTTTGATGAATTGTTGTTGTCTGTTTGTTGAGTCGATTTATTTTGATATGGACACATTCTCCTTATATGTCCTGGTTTATTACAGTTGTAACGTCGACCGTCATTTCTTCCTGAACTTCCTTGATTATTATATTGAGGATACTTTTTCTTTCTGTATCTCATAAATTTTCTAAAATGTCTTGTCATTAGGGTTGTTTCTTCATCATCTTTACTACTCGAGTCAGAATCATTTGTTATTGCTTTAAATGTGATGGATTTCTTCTCAGTTGGCTTGTTTTCCTTTCTTTTCTGTAATTGAACTTCAAAAGACATCAGATTTCCGATTAACTCCTCAATCTTCATTTCACTGTATTAATGGCTTCTTCAATCGCCAGACTTATCTGGTCTCATTCTGGAGTCAATGAATTCAATATTTTTCTGACTTCGTCTTCTTCAGAATAAGTTTTTCCAAGTGTTGTTAACGAATATACTATCTCTTGAAATCTGCAATACATATCGGAGATAGACTCATTCTCATTCATTTTTAATAACTCAAAGTGATTAACTAGTAATGAGATTTTAGTTTGTTTAACTTTACTAGTTCCTTCATGAGTAACTTGTAAAGTTCTCCAAATCTCATAAGTTGTTTTACATACTGATACTCTATTAAACTCATTCCTATTTAATAAACAAAATAACATACTCATGGCTTTAGAATTACTTTGTGCAGCAGTCTTTTGTTCATTTGTCCTTTGTGCAAAAGTAGTTGTTGGTTCAACAAACCCATTCTGTGTACTATTCCATGTGTCTAATCCTACTGATTGTAAATATATTTTCATTTTACATGCCCAGTATGAATAATTACTACCATTAAACAGTGATGGTCTAACAGTGGACCGACCCTCTATAAAAGAACTATTATTACCAGTGTTGGTTGTCATTGTACCTATTTTCAAAAACCAGATTATGAATTTTTTGAAAGACCTTGCTCTTATACCAATTATTAGGGATTGTGGAATGGATCGTTAAGGAAAAACTAACACTATAGGTGGATGAATAGTGTTTTCGAGAATTTTAACAAATTCTAAAACTTATATGATCTACTATATGAATCACACATCACAGAGATAATCACAGACAAAGAATCAAACAAAAACACAAAGATAAACAAAAATAAAATGCAGAAAAGGAAAGAACACACTGGATTTATACTGGTTCGAATTACTCCTACGTCCACTCCCACGCAACGCTGGACTGTGCAGAGTTTTATTACCATATTAATATCCAAGTACAACCCTTGATTTCACGGCTACAAGGTTAACACCGATTCCAACACTCTTGATTTCACGGCTACAAGATTACCACTGATTCCCTTGATCAAATATATTCCCCTTGATTTCCCGGCTACAAGGTTAACACCGCTCCGTTTCCTTGATTTTACGGCTATAAGGAACACATCTTTTCCCAAACAATTACAACAGCCCTATAACTCTTCAATAGTACTTTGATTCAGAGAGTAATGAGTAGAGAGTGAGAAGAGAAGAATTTTTATGTTTATAGAATTGAATTCGGTAGAGTATAATCATAGAAATCATAAAATTATGAAATATTAATGGTGTAATGAAAGAAGATGAAGATGGAGAAGAAGAATGATGAAAAAATTCGAAATCAGCCACTATTTATAAGATTTGAAAGGTTGCAACGCTTCTGGAACATTACAAACTATGAAAAGACGCTTCCTTTCAAAATAAAAAATATGACAATTATATGTTGATGTAACCATCTTTATATGTCGAAATAACTCTTCACAAACTGAGTTTTGAGCATTTTTAAGTGTTTTTAATATATATATTTATATAATTCTGAAAATTCATGAATTAAAACGTAGTGTTATAAATAAGTATTATAAAGTAGAAAATCATATGAAAACATAAATATAAAATATATAAACATATTTATAAAATTATAAAGTTAAAAACTATAAAGTATATAATTATATAAAAAACTTATAACCATAAACCTTGAGTTTAAAATCAAAAAGTAAGATAGAAAAATCAATTAAAATAAGGAATAGAATTTGAAAATAAAAATTTGAAATTTGAAAATCAGAAATTGAAAAACCGAAATTTGAATTTGAATTAGAACCTGGAGTGCTATTCAGAGTCTTACATAAACTAAACTCTATTACTCTATTTATTTTAAACTCTTGAACCCTTGAAATCTTGATTACTCATGAGCCTTGAACCATCTCTGAATTCTGAATCTCTTGAACTCTTAAACTGTACGGTCTTCGGTATTAATTCTTGTATACAAATCCTGCATATGTGTATATATATATATTCTAGATAAAGGTGTTAGTGTATATTTTATAATCAATTGATATTGAAATAAGGTTGTTGTCATCAAAATTCCATTCTCCAACATCTTAGCTTAACACCCTTCTCTAAGGCGTACGAGCTTAGAGGTTATATATCGATGGACATCAGTTGTATAGTATGGAATGACTGTGTGGCATGCGAAGTGTTACAGGCAGATGGATCAAAGCTTATGATGAAAAGCGGAGCTTTGTGGTCGCGAGCTTCACTCTCTGGTATGAACCAAAATGGGATGAAGGACAACAGAGAGGACATACGTTTCCTTCTAGTAGAAGTGATGTCATGGTATGGAGCCCAAGCAATTTGCTTATGTGGATGTCGGAATCGAGGGCCCTTAGATATGGCCGCATAAGGCCATGGTGGTCGACATACTGACCAGATTGTAGGTCCGATAGGACCGAGGAACGTTATGTTCAAATATCCAACCAGCGACGTACTGCTGGCCAGCTCTACCGATTTAAAGGACGATGCGTTCTGTCCCGGGGCATGTGTTAGAGTGTCTCGAACGGATAAGGAAGATCCTTTGCCTCGGTTCATGATGAATCCAATTTCCAATACGCGTTTTGCGGTTTTAATTGTAAACCTATATGGCAACATAATAGGATCAGGTATTATGCCGTCTAAGATTAATACATTTATTTTCGAAATTGTTTTCAACACTTAGACACTAATAATAATATCACATGATTTTCTCATATCAAGCATGTTTGACCATTACAAGGTAAAACTCTATCCTCCGGTTTGCGCTTGCATTTTGTGATGGAATCTGAGTCTTATAATGTCTTCATTTTTCAAAAAGCATTACGTTGTTTGTTTTTAATGCACTGTCATTTGTGTGGAGGAAACCTTCCATGTTATACGGCATGGACTTGGAGATGAAGATGGACTTTTATGTTTCATCTGAACTTTTTCAAAACACTCTTTTATGTTAATTATGTTTGACTCCGCTGCGTACTTATTAATTTCAAGTTGAAACTGTATTTGTATAATTATGATTCTGTAATGTCGTAACTCTTGTATTATTCCATTGATGTATATAATGTAATTTATTCTCTGATGTATATATTATGCTATGTTCTGTGATCTGCTATTGTGTCAACGATTATCCTTTCCACCCGGGATCAGGGGTTTGAGTCATCACAGGGACCATCCGACCCCGTCGGCCTTTCCAAAAAAAAAAAATAGTGTTATTTTTCTATGTTGTAAAGTACATTCATTTAGCTTTCCGAGTTATTTAATTTTGTATTTTTCATCCTAACATTAATCGGGTGGGAAAAATATTTTTTTCCATTTGCAATTCAGAGTTTCATTATTTATTTTTTTACCAATTTAGTGATATAGGAAATTAAAATGAATTTGAACTTAACATAATCTAATGTTGTCATCATCCTTGATCTATTATCAAATTTCATTGCCCGTAAATCTATTTTTTTTAACAGGGAAATATTTACAAGGACAAAATTGAAGGCTTTTTTTACCATAAGGATAGCCCGCTTAAATTTATCTCAAAAGGACAATATATATTTATTTTCTTCCTCACGTGCGTTATTTCCTTCTTCCAGCAAAAATTAAATCCGTAAATCGCGCACTATTTCCTTCTTTAATCATTTATCCATCGTCGACGAAAATTTCTATCTCGCCGTCATTGATCGCTGTTCTTCTTCTTCCATATTTTCATATTAAATTTATTTACTGATCGCATAAAGCCAACGTGATCTGAAATATATTTTCAAATTCTGGATGGAAAGTCGATCGATCAGGAAAATCAGTAGCGCATTAGGTTTAGGGCTGACTTTATCCATTCAATATGCATTGATCATATGATTCCTTTACTGTTTCAGATAGATTTTTGCTTCTTCTGTGAGTGACGGCCCGCCCCGCACCAACCGACATTTACTCCAAAAGTGCGCTGCACACATGTTCAGTTAGCACGGGACAGATCGTTAGAAGAAAAGGGAAGAAGGAAATGAACTAACAAAAAACCTGTAAAATATCTCACAGCGCATGGAATAAAATATAATAACAACATACTTGACATAAAACAGGTGAGACAGTGCATAAGCTGAAAACAACTAACATAGCAGCGGAAAATCCAAGTACAGCTTATAATCCAAAGTTAACATTATTACAACTTTTCCAAACTGTCTCAAAACAAAAGCAAGGTAAAGGAGGTACACTACTAATGCCCAAGTAGCGACCACCAACGACACAGGGAGAATATTTATATATCATACGTGGAAGCCTCCTGCTCACCTCCGAATCAGCTACTCGCGCATCACCAGCTAACATGTCTCTAGTCTGCTCGTGTGAGCACCCAGAGTAATAAGAGGAGACATAAAACTCTGGGTCAGACATAAAGCCTGGTATGAGCGATAAGCATCTAAACAGAACAATAACAGGTAGACTAAAACATACCTGAACCTGGACCTGCAACCAAAGAGTTAGCACTACATACTGTACAACACTCTAAGGTGCCATTTCAAACGGTGTAAAGATAACGGGGGTGGGGGTGTGCATGTCATAGTGATGGCAAACAATCAAGCATAACAACCATCCTCACATCTCTCACTCAGTGCATAAAGCATACGATATTCACCACTTCGATCACCCAACATACCTTGCTATGATCACTTTGCCCCATGAAGTCATAAATGGCTTCACTACACTGATACATAGCCACAAATCCTTCGCTATGTCCACTTTGCCCCATGGAGTCACAGTGACCCCACTGCACTGGCTCATAGCCTTACTAATCCTTTACTATGTCCACTCTGCCCCATGGAGTCACAATGACCCCACTGCACTGGCTCATAGTCTTACTACGCATCACTTTGCCCCTCGAGTCGTAATGACTCTACTGCACTGATAACGTAGTCTTGCTACCATCACCTTGCCCCTCAAGTCATAATGACTCTACTGCACTGATAAGTAGCCCATCATCCATTTTCAGTGGTGAATCGAAGTTATGAACGTCGAAAACTCCTTAGCACACGTCCCGCAGCAAAGCCCAACCATGAAGTGAACTCATTGGTCCCCAACTGGATCCTGAGCTCTAACTTCCATTGGGACTACCTTTGCATCTCGGGTTATTGGTCATCACCGGATTGGTTCGGATCTTCCCCTAATCACTAGTTCTGTTCGGATCGGAATGCTTCCCTTCACTGGATCGGGTCGGATATCTCGAGCTCCCTCCCAATATGTCAGTTCGGATCGGAAGACGTCGCCTCGAGGGGATCGGGTCGGGTTCTTCAATTCCATTTACCACGCGTCGGTTCGGTTCGGAGGTGATCATGCGGATCGGATCGGATGATGTATGTCACGAGAAATGCAAGTGGATAGAAGCTTCCCCAGTCCTTGTTGTCTTCTTCTATTCAGATCGGGTGTGGAGCGTAGGAGCGGATTGGAGCTTCTGAATTTGAGTGAGGTGGGGTTCGGGTCGGGTCCTCCTAACCGATCCGATCTGGTTCGGATGTCTGCCTGCACTTTTTCCAGCAAGCAATTTACGCCACTCGACGGCGTTTTCGACCATTCTACCTATTCTAATCAGTCACAAAACATACCATACAGTTATAGCAACAAGTAGAAGTGACCTCAAGCACCAAAACATCAATATGATAGGTTAAAATGAATCAAACTTACCCAAAACCCCATATTTTCCCCTTAAGCATGTTTAGGTGAAACTAATGATATGATTAGCAAAACTTAACCAAATTAACCCAAATTCATATCAGAGGTCTAAAACACATTTCGAAGTTTATAAATATTTTTCCAGAATTTTATCATGTTTAAATTCGCTAATTAACACTAATTATCCTTAATTAGCCATAATTAGTGAGGAACTATGCAAATCACTCACCTTAGCCACAAATAAAACCTAAATCTAAAATAAATCTATGATTTGGTGTGAATCCCGATGCTAAACAGCAGCTCCAACATTGATTTGGTGTAGATCTCCCTTGATTTGATGTTGCTAAGCCTAAACCTTGATTAGAAGGTGATTTAGAGGTTGGAGGCCATTTTTAGGGTTTCTAAGAGGTAAGTGGAGGCTAGAACTCTTTTCAGCCTCCCCATAACCCTAATCCTGAAATGGGTTATGGGCCCATTCACTAATCACCTTATTTGGCCCGGTTAAGCAGTTTTTCACCTTCCAAACCTTATTTCAGCCATATCTCCCAAACGGTAAATCCGTTTTTCACATGTGACCACTCTACGGAAAGGTAAACCATCAAACGAATCTAATGAAAGTGGTTTCAGGTCAAAATTCCTTTCCAATCAAAAGTTATGGCCAAAACAAGATCAGCTAGGGGCAAAATGGTCATTTAAAAATCCACAAAAATCATGAACATGGGAAATGAGTCTAATGGTTGTTTCCCAAAGTTACATGACCATACGACTTCATATGGGAAAAAAATAAATATTCTACGATCCTCAGATGCGTATAATGCGGGTTTTTACATTCTCCCCCGCTTAAGAAATTTCGCCCCCGAAATTCCCTAACCAAAACACACAAAGGGTTCCGCATGCCTATCAACCATGAAACAACGATCAAACAAGCAAAACTAAATTACAAGGTAAATCTTACCAGGCAAAGAGTTCTGGATACGTCTTCCTAATACTCTCCTCTGTCTCCCAAGTACTGTCATTTTCGTTCTCGCCCCACTGAACCTTGACTAGCTTCACCGCCTTCCTTCGAAGTTGCTTCGTATCGTGCTCGACTATACGGATCGGCTTGCGGTTCCCAACCGCCTTGGGTTCTACTTCGAAGTCCTCTAACTGGTCAGGTGAAATAGTCATATCTGGGTCATGAACGAACTTCCTTAGTTGGGAAACATGAAATACGTTATGAACTCCCGCCATCTTCTCTGGTAAGCCAACTCTATATGCCAAATCCCCGACTAGTTCAAGAACAGGGAATGGGCCAACAAATCTTGGTGCCAACTTGCCTCTCCTGCCAAATCGTATCACGCTCTTCAACGGAGAAATCTTAACAAACACCAAGTCACCAACGGAGAATTTTAAGTCTCTTCTCCTCTTATCAGCATAACTCTTCTGCCTATCTTGGGCAGCTTTCATTCATTGTTGAATGGTCTTAATCTTATCTGAAGTTTCCCTCACCACGTCTGGTCCAAGCATAAACTTCTCGCCAGTCTCTATCCAACATGATGGTGAGTTGCACGGTCTTCCGTACAAAGCTTCATATGGAGCCATACCGATACTGGATTGGTAGCTATTATTACATGCAAACTCTACTAGATGCAAATGGTCATCCCATGATCCACCAAAATCCAATAAACATGCTCTCAAGAGATCTTCCAATATACGATTCACCCTCTCTGTCTGACCGTCGGTCTGAGGATGATATGCGGTACTGAGATGTAATTCTGACCCTAGAGCCTCTTGTAAGCTCTTCCAAAACCCACTAGTAAACAACGGGTCTCGGTCACTCACAATGCTTTTAGGTACTCCATGAAATCTCACTACCCACTTCATATACAATTCTGCTAACTTAGCTGTCGTTCTGGTCGATTTGACTGGTATAAATCTTGCACTTTTAGTCAATCGATCCACAATTACCCAAATGCTATCATATCCCGATCTAGTCCTTGGTAAACCATCGATGAAATCCATCGAGACTTGCTCCCATTTCCATTCGGGAATTTCTAATGGTTGCAACAAACCACTAGGCTTCTTTTGCTCGGCTTTAACTAGCTGGCAATTCCTGCATTTGGATATAAACTTCCCAACATCTCTTTTCATCCCTTCCCAGTAGTAAGTCTGCTTCATGTCTCGATACATCTTATTACCACCGGGATGTATAATCAGTTTTGAGTGATGACATTCTCTAAGCACTTCATCTCTCAAACCATTCATGTTGGGTACAACTAGTCTTCCATTCTTTCTAAGCCATCCTTCTCGATCAAGCCCATACAAATTTATCTCCTCACCGTCGATGTTCATCTCTAACTTGGAGATGATTTCCAATAGATTAGGATCGTCCCTCTGGCTGGAACCAATCCGCTCTATCAAAGTGGGTCTGATCGCCAAACTAGCTAACATGACTGGATCCAATTCGCACTTTGGTCTGAAATCAAACCCCGCGATATACTCCAGTTGCTTCCATTCAAGAAACATAACCCCTAAACTGGCATGTCTCCTACTCAAGGCATCGGCTACCGCATTACCTTTCCCAGGTGTGTATGCGATATCAAAATCATACGAAGCCAAGAACTCTAACCATCTCTGCTGACGGAGATTCAGATCTTTCTGAGAGAAGAGATACTTTAACGATTTATGATCAGTAAACAACTCAAATCTTTCTCCCAAGAGATAGTGTCTCCACATCTTTAATGCGAACCCAATCGCTGCCAGTTCCAAATCATGGGTAGGATACTTCTTCTCATGTGGCTTTAGTTGCCGACTAGCATAAGCTACAACCCTACCTCCTTGCATCAACACAGCACCTAGTCCAGTACCACAAGCATCCGTGTATACCGTCATCTCTTCATTCCCTTTAGGAATGACTAGTACTGGCGCACGTGTCAACTTCTCTTTTAGACTCTTGAATGCATTCTCACACACTCCGTCCTAGACGAAGGACTGATTCTTCTTAGTCAACATAGTCAACGGTGCTGCTATCTTGGAGAAGTCCTGGATAAACTTACGATAATATCCAGCTAACCCCAAGAAACTTCTTACATCTATTGCATTCTTGGGCGTAGGCCAATCCTGTACCGTAGCCACCTTCGCAGGGTCCACGGCAATACCATTCTCTGAAACAACATGGCCCAAGAATCTCACTTCCTTTCTCCAAAAGTGACACTTAGATAATTTCGCTTTCAATTGGTGTTTTCTCAACACCTCCATCACTATCCTCAAGTGTCCCTTGTGTTCCTCCTCTGTCCTTGAGTAAACAAGGATATCATCTACGAACACAAGAACAAACTTATTCAACTGATCTCTGAATACTCAATTCATAAGATCCACAAAGTAGGCTGGTGCATTGGTTAACCCAAATGGCATGACCAACCACTCATAGAATCCATACGGCGTTCTAAATGCCGTTTTCGGAACACTCTCATCCTCTACTCGGAGATGATGAAATCCTGTCGCGAGGTCCAACTGGGAGAACACTCTTGCTCCTTCCAGTTGATCAAACAAATCATCTATCCGCGGTAGAGGATACTTATTCTTCCCCGTTACCTTATTCAACTCGCGATAGTCCACACACAAACGAAGGGAACCATCTACCTTAGTGGAAAACACAACTGGTGCTCCCCACTCGGAGACACTTCTTCTAATAAATCCCTTCTTCAAAAGATTGTTGACTTGCACCCCGAGCTCTCGCTGCTCCCTTGGTGCCATACCACGAAGTGGCATCACTATAGGACTGGCATCTTTCACTAAATCAATACGGAACTCAATCTCTCGGTGTGGTGGAAGCCCGGTCACCTCCTCAAAGACGTCCGGATACTGGCCAACCATGGGCACATCTGACAGCTCATCCTGCGGGATGTCGAGGGAATTTATAAAACTAGCCATTAGCCCATCGCTAGGTAGACTACCAAACACTACCCTCCGCCCATCATCCGCCCTAACTATCACCAAAAAGCCCTCACAGTCTACCACCACCCCGTATCTTTGGAGCAAATCGACTCCCAATATAATGCCATACCCAGTAAAACCCAAAACAAAGCAATGACAAACATACATCCACGACTCGATAAGACCAAATTTCTGCAAATCATACTAAGGCTAGTCAAACCACCAATCGGGTTCATCACAACCAATGGTCTATCGACTATCTCGGGTTCTAATCCCAACCTATCTACCAGGTCACTAGATATGAAGGAATGGGAAGCCCCAGTATCAAACAAAACTCGAATTGGTACATCATAAATAGAAAGCATACCTTGAATAACAACATTCTTTCCTTTCTCCGCCGCAGTTGGGGCATTCGACGAAGAAGGAACAGCATCAATAGCATATGCTTTCACAATCTGCTTCTCCTTAAGAGGTTGCGGACACTTATCCTTATGATGTCCCACTTGACCACAGTTGCAGCACTTCCTATCTGCTGGCTTGGCCCGACATTCTTTAGCATAATGGCCCTTCTTACCACAGCTGAAGCACTCAACTTCTTTCTTGTTCTTTTTCTGGCCATCCTTAGATTGGCTCTGCTTCCTCTTATTTTGAGAGTTATTCTTGCCTCCAGCGCCTGCTTGCGGCTTCAGCCCTTCTGCAGATGCAGCCTCAGTCTTTGACTTAGAGTAAAGACTCTCTGATCTCAAAGCTTTCACCACAATCGATTCAAAAGTCTCATCGATGTGGTTGATAAGCCTTTCCCCCAAGTATCCATCCAAACCAGTAATGAACTTCTCATTCTTCTTCTCAGGAGTATCGATAAGAGATAGTCCATACTTCGACAAAGTGTCAAACTCAGCAATATAGTCAGAGACTGCCCTACCATTCTGCTTGAGTTCCAAAAATCTCTTAAACAACACTGACTTCTGGGCAGTTGGAATGAACTTCTCGATAAAGCGAGCCTTGAACTGATCCCAAGTAACCTGATCTTCTGGAGTAGCTGTTTTAATGGCATTCCACCAATTCATCGCTCGCCCTTGCAGCTGACGAGACGCTAACCTCCACTTCATCGCATCCTCGATACTCAAGTCGTCGAAGATACGATCACAGCTATCCAACCAATCCTGAACATCTGTGGCCGACTCCGTTCCGTGGAACGGCTTCCCACCAAGGTTAGAGTAATCCTTGCACAACTTGGCGAAATTGACCCTAAGCGCCTGCACTACTGGACCACCACCTATTCCGGGATTGGGAACTGCCCCTTGCACTTCCCTAAGCATGTTTATCATGAGGTCAGTAAACATAGCCCTCATGTCAGCAGCATTCCCATTATTGGCTACCCTACCAGCACCTCTTGCATATCGGCTCATCATCAATCTGTAAAAGGGGAAACGATTAACGACCCCATAGTGGTGCTAGTGCAGTACGACTTCTTTCTTATACTACTAATAGTATATACATATATAGCTTTTGAAAACCAAAGTAATCACAAATACGCGCTCTCATATATGTACTATCTCTCCCTAGTGTCTTTCCCTAGGTTAACTACGCAACCTAGAGCTCTGATACCAAATGTGACGGCCCGCCCCGCACCAATCGACATTTACTCCAAAAGTGCGTTGTACACATGTTCAGTTAGCACGGGACGGATCGTCAGAAGAAAAGGGAAGAAGGAAATGAACTAACAAAGAACCTGTAAAATGTCTCACAGCGCATGGAATAAAATATAATAATAACATACTTGACATAAAACAGGTGAGACAGTGCATAAGCTGAAAACAACTTACATAGCAGCAGAAAATCCAAGTACAGCTTATGATCCAAAGTTAACATTATTACAACTTTTCCAAAATGTCTCAAAACAAAAGCAAGGTAAAGGAGGTACACTACTAATGCCCAAGTAGCGACCACCAACGACACAGGGAGAATATCTATATATCATACGTGGAAGCCTCATGCTCAACTCCGAATCAGCTACTCGCGCTTCACCAGCTAACCTGTCTCTAGTCTGCTCATGTGAGCACCCAGAGTAATAAGAGGAGACATAAAACTCTGGGTCAGACATAAAGCCTGGTATGAGCGATAAGCATCTAAACAGAACAATAACAGGTAGACTAAAACATACCTGAACCTGGACCTGCAACCAAAGAGTTAGCACTACATACTGTACAACACTCTAAGGTGCCATTTCAAACGGTGTAAAGATAACGGGGGTGGGGGTGTGCATGTCATAGTGATGGCAAACAATCAAGCATAACAACCATCCTCACATCTCTCACTCAGTGCATAAAGCATACGATATTCACCACTTCGATCACCCAACATACCTTGCTATGATCACTTTGCCCCATGAAGTCATAAATGGCTTCACTGCACTGATACATAGCCACAAATCCTTCGCTATGTCCACTTTGCCCCATGGAGTCACAATGACCCCACTGCACTGGCTCATAGCCTTACTAATCCTTTACTATGTCCACTCTGCCCCATGGAGTCACAATGACCCCACTGCACTGGCTCATAGTCTTACTACGCATCACTTTGCCCCTCGAGTCGTAATGACTCTACTGCACTGATAACGTAGTCTTGCTACCATCACCTTGCCCCTCGAGTCATAATGACTCTACTGCACTGATAAGTAGCCCATCATCCATTTTCAGTGGTGAATCAAAGTTATGAACGTCGACAACTCCTTAGCACACGTCCCGCAGCAAAGCCCAACCATGAAGTGAACTCATTGGTCCCCAACTGGATCCTGAGCTCTAACTTCCATTTGGACTACCTTTGCATCTCGGATTATTGGTCATCACCGGATCGGTTCAGATCTTCCCCTAATCACTAGTTCGGATCGGAATGCTTCCCTTCACTGGATCGGGTCGGATATCTCGAGCTCCCTCCCAATATATCGGTTCAGATCGGAAGACGTCGCCTCGAGGGGATCAGGTCGGGTTTTTCAATTCCATTTACCACGCGTCGGTTCGGTTCGGAGGTGATCATGCGGATCGGATCGGATGATGTATGTCACGAGAAATGCAAGTGGATAGAAGCTTCCCCAGTCCTTGTTGTCTTCCTCTGTTCGGGTTGGGTGTGGAGCGTAGAAGCGGATCGGAGCTTCTGAATTCGAGTGAGGTGGGGTTCGGGTCGGGTCCTCCTAACCGATCCGATCCGGTTCGGATGTCTGCCTGCACTTTTTCAGCGAGCAATTTACGCCACTCGACGGCGTTTTCGACCATTCTACCTATTCTAATCAGTCACAAAACATACCATACAGTTATAGCAACAAGTAGAAGTGACCTCAAGCGCCAAAACATCAATATGATAGGTTAAAATGAATCAAACTTACCCAAAACCCCATATTTTCCCCTTAAGCATGTTTAGGTGAAACTAATGATATGATTAGCAAAACTTAACCAAATTAACCCAAATTCATATCAGAGGTCTAAAACACATTTCGAATTTTATAAATATTTTTTCAGAATTTTATCATGTTTAAATTCGCTAATTAACACTAATTACCCTTAATTAGACATAATTAGTGAGGAACTATGCAAATCACTCACCTTAGCCACATATAAAACCTAGATCTGAAATAAATCTCTGATTTGATGTGAATCCCGATGCTAAACAGCAGCTCCAACGTTGATTTGGTGTAGATCTCCCTTGATTTGATGTTGCTAAGCCTAAACCTTGATTAGAAGGTGATTTGGAGGTGATTTAGAGGTTGGAGGCCATTTTTAGGGTTTCTAAGAGGTAAGTGGAGGCTAGAAGACTGAAATGGAATGAAACCTTAACTCTTTTCAGCCTCCCCATAACCCTAATCCCGAAATGGGTTATGGGCTCATTCACTAATCACTCTATTTGGCCCGGTTAAGCAGTTTTTCACCTTCCAAACCTTATTTCAGTCATATCTCCCAAACGGTAAATCCGTTTTTCACATGTGACCACTCTACGGAAAGGTAAACCATTAAACGAATCTAACGAAAGTGGTTTTAGGTCAAAATTCCTTTCCAATCAAAAGTTATGGCCAAAACAAGATCAGCTAGGGGCAAAATGGTCATTTAAAAATCGTCAAAAATCAAGAACATGGGAAATGAGTCTAATGGTTGTTTCCCAAAGTTACATGACCATACGACTTCATATGGGAAAGAAATAAATATTCTACGATCCTCCGATGCGTAAAATGCGGATTGTTACATCTTCTATCGGTAATTCATGGATTCTACTGGTATTACAAGCAGGTATTAGTTTTTATATTTTCAGATTTCGGTTTTTTTTTATTCATTACTTTTATTCTCATTTGTTGTTTTTTATCATGTTGTAATTGGTTTGTGAATGCATTGCATGAATTACATATGTTTTACATTAAAACATGTTTTGCTTTAATTTGTATAAATGTTACTTGGATTGATTTTTCATTAGTATTTCTTTCAGGAAAATTAAACTAAAGCAGTTTTTATGTATCATTTTAGTATTTTTTTTACAGGATCAGTTTATTCCCTTTCTTTTTAATGTGCACAAGTTTGTAGTTATCAATTTTTTTTTTTAGGTATCATTTTTTAATGTAATACCCATGTTTTCCTAGTTTTTGTTATCTGTTTTCATCTTTTTACCTTTCTAACTGATTTTTTCAAATTACTTATTTGTTCCAGTGGTGAAGGTACTTCTCCTTATCGTACTTGTCTTCAACGATACCTCTTTCAGTACTCGGTTGTCGGTTAATTGCTCATTGTATGATTTGCAAAACGAAATATGTGAGTATTGGTCTCAACTTACTCCTAAGTCAATTGAAATTAGCTATGTGCTTGAGGATAGAACTAAAATTGTTGAGAGTGACTCTAATCATCAAAGTATCGTTTTATTTCAATTACATAAGAAGAGTGTTTTTTTTCTGTTTTGATGTTAAGTTGAAGGAATTTCTGTTGGAAAATGTGATTGATGGTTCTTCTGCACTTTTGACTAATGTTTCAATTCTTTTGTCTTCTGATCAATGTTTGGGTGCGAACATTGTCGTTCATAGGAAGAGTTATTTAAAAGATTTGTTGAAAAGAGGATCTACACTTAAATTTACTGATTTTACCGATTTTTGTTTTGGAAGCGCCAAGGAGTTCAGAGAATTCTTAATGGACTTTCAAATTAAATCAGGTCATGAATTCCATTTTCTTAAGAACAGTGCTACTAGGATCACAACTATTTGCTCATCGTCTTCTACTGGTTGTCTGTTAAAAGTGCATGCTTCTTATGATGTTGGCCAACTAAATAGGTTTTTCATTAGAAATTTGGTTGTCGAACATTCTTGCGGGGGTTGTCTAACAAATTTGAGTAACTCATCTCTATCAAGCTCATTTATTAAATCATTGATAATAGATGAAATTAGAGATCATCCGAGTAAGAAACCGAAAGGCATAATTGATGATTTTCGAAGAGAGTCTAATCTGAATTTATCTTACTCTTATGCTTACAAAGGAAAGCAACTAGCTTTAATGGAACTGTACGGCAATGATGCAATGTCATACAATGATTTGTCTTGGTATTTAGGTGCAATACAGACTCACAGTCCGGGTTCTTATTTCGCTATGAATGTTAACTCTTCTACAAATTAGTTTGAGAGAGTGTTTGTTGGTTTTGGTGCTTGTATTCTTGGCTTCAAACATTGTCGGCCTGTGATACTTTTCTTCAGCTATTGACATTGAATAAAATTTCCTTACAATTCTACCTTCCTCATCATTGAGATGTTTTGTCACTTTTTGGCATTTTGACAAGTACAAGTCTTTCAATGAAGGTTCTTCAACATAAATTGGCTCTACTAGTTTAACAGTTTGTTCCTGATCTATGTTATCTTCATTTACCTTCTTTTTCCTGCATTTTTCATCATCTAATGGAATTAATGAAAGTTGTAATTCATCATTTTTTTCCTTCGCATGAACCTTCATTCTCCTTCTTCTATGTTACCCTTGCTTTCTTCCTTGGTTTTACAAAATATTCATACTCCTCTTTTCTTTTTTGTGTTCTTCTTCTAGCTCTCATTCTCAGTATGTAAGAAGGTGGTTTTGCACTTTTTGGCTTAGAAGATGATTTTTAAAGTCTTTTTTCAACTGATTTTTGGGAATTCCCTTCTCTGACTTTCATCTTTGCAATCACTGCAGTCAAATTCAAACTAGAATCCGGAGGAACAATGCCGTCAATTGACTGTACACCCTTTTTTTCTCTCCCACTATCATCGACAGAATCGGTAACTGTGATTGGCATTTTTTCATTCTTTATTCCAACTGCCTTGTTTTCTTCTCCACAAGTCCTTTCATCATCATTTGTCATGCTATCCATCATTTTATCTTGGTCTTGATTCTCATTATTCACCTCATTTGTAATGACCCGCATTTTCAACGGTATAATAATTAATTTATTTAATTATTTAAAAGGTGACTAAATGGATTTAATGGTCGTGGAATTTAATAATAGTGAATATTTAATTAAAATAATAAATTAAATATTATATTTAATTCTGAAATAATCAGAATTGGCTGAAATGGCGATATGGTGTGAACTGGATCATCTGTGATGTTTAATTCAGCTTGGAATTGAATTAGAATAACAAATATATTATTTGAACGACAGTTTGAATGTATAATTATATTATAATTAAAATCGAGCTTGAAATGGCGCTGCAGTTCGTAATTTGGCGATTTGAACTTCAACTGAATGTACAGGATTCGTTTTAAGCCGGATTTCTATGAAACAAGAAACGTGTGGAGCTGGTGGAGTATATATTTCTAGTGGAAGAGAAAAATTGGGATTTCATCGTGTAGATTTTGATTTATGTCCAAATCAAATTTTAGAAAAGTCGTTGTGGAATTCCTTTATAATTTATAAAGGAATTATTTATATTTTAAAAAGGAATTTCAATATAAATCGAATATCGGGTTGACCCAGATTTGAAATATCAAGTTAGAAATTCATATAGGAATATTCTAGAGCTGTATGGTATTCCACTGTGAATATATACGATAATATAAATTTATTTATATTTAATTTAATTATATTTATATATTTAAATGGGTCATTCGGAGCTTTAAAAATAGCCGGTTTTGCAAACGAAGTCAGAATTCGACGAAACAAATTTTGTTGGATCCGCAATGTCAAATAGTTGTTAGATTTCTAGTTTCGTGATTTTTAGAGTCACTGTGTGGTTGTATGGATTTTTAGAGTGAAAACCAGTCAGTATTTTGATGGTTAAAAATACGTTGTGTGAGCAAACGGAGTCGGAATTCGACGAAACTAGTTTCGTTGAGACTGTAATGTCGAACTATAGCTACATGTCCAGTTTTGTGATTTTTGGGTATCGTATGTAATCACGAGAATTTTTAGAAAGCAAAATAGATATATAAATGAGAATATACTGGGAATATTCCTTCTATAAAATATCTAGATATTTTGGTTTGCTATAAATACCCTAAATTTATTTCCTTATAACCTAACTTTCATTCTCCTGGTCAATATTTCCGCCGCATCTTTTTCTTAGCTTTTCAGCAAAACTTGATGTTTAAAAATTCCTTAAAAATCAAGTTAATTCTTATAAATCTTAAGATATGTATATTTGGATTCAAGAAGGTGTGCTCGTCAATCCCATACTGGTTTTGTTTAGTTCAAACTACATTTTGTTCGCTGTTGTTTTATAGCGGTAGTTCTAGGTTTGGGTATTCGACAAAATGGAGGATTCAATTGAGGAAACAAAGGTTGGTTTGAGGATTTTCGCATCAAATAGATATGGATTGCGAAGTTTATTGGCCTCTGGTGATACTTGATGTCGCGACAGTCACTGCGATGGACGGTTTAAGGACATCGACACGATTCCATAGGGGGTCTCGAGTTGAATATTTATGACATGAGGTAGAAGAGAGTGTCGAGAGAAGCTTAATGGTGATGTTTGTTTTGGATTTCCTGGATTAAGGGAGGGTGCAGTCAAGTTTGAAGAAGGGGAAATGGTGTTACAGGTGACGGGTTTTGAAGATGTAGGAACAGGAGTTTGGTATTAGGGAAGAAGAAAGAACATAGGTTGGGCTGACTAAGTGGGCCGACGGGTTTTAAAAGGTGAAGGCCCAATGGTTGATTTATATTAAGCTTAAGTTTATTTAATTAATGTAAAAACTTATACAGTCAATATCTTCCTCATATATTATCGAAATTCAGCGAAACAAGATCCGACAGGATCATATGGACGGACACTACCCAATGGAACTGACTGGGAGTGGAGTGGAGCTCGTTTGAATTTATGGCGAAATAAATTGTTTGATTCAAATCAAACAAACAATTTTGTCGTTCTTTAACGATGAACTGCCAAAGTGAGTAAATCTCACTAACCCTGAATAGTTTATAATTTCATGCTGTATTTTTAGAACTGTTAAATATTGGCTGATTGACTGTGTGCTGACTATTTGATTGAACTGCTAGTCAGTTAGTTGAATTTCTATATTGATTCTGTTTAACAGAATATATCATATGGAACTGAAAGTGATGTTGATTTTATTGTGTAACATCTGTGGATGCAGGGAAACAGGTTGGAGGAATCCGACTGGATTCCTCAACAGTTATTTTATTGTTTTTCATATATTGTGATATATGATGTAGTTTATAATCTGTGGTTGATTATATGTGTTTGGACGATATTGGTCATAGTGATATGATGTGTTAAGTACCATAAAATATCGGGATGGGAAAAGGAGACTTTCAAAGTGATATTGAAAACAGAAAAGGTATAAATTGGAATATTTATAAATAAGAAATATTTATAAATTGGAATAATTATAAAGTGAATTATTTATTTAGGATAAATAAATAAGATCTTATAAAATGGACTATTTACTTAGAAAATAAATAGGAGATAATAAGTGAGATATTTATTTGTTAAATAAATAGGATAAGAAAATGGATTTATTTATTTGTTAAATAAATAGAAAAAAGAAAGGACATATTTATTTGTTAAATAAATAGGGTTATTAAAGGAAACATTTAGAATAAATAAATAGAATAGAATTAAAAAGGAAATATTTGTAGAACATTTACAAATATATTTAATGGGATTATTTATTTATTTAGGAAATAAATAAAAGTAAAATGATTTATTTATTTAGGGAATAAATAAAGCAAAAAGGATTTATTTATTTGGGAAATAAATAAAAGAAAGGGGTTATTTATTTAGGAAATAAATAGAAAGAGATAAAAGGATATATTTATTTGTTAAATAAATAGAATTGAAAGGAAATATTTATTTTCTAAATAAATAGAGTGAACCAGTTAGAGATAATCGATTAGAGTTGGAGTTAACCAATTAGAATTAACCAACTAGAGTTAATCAAATAGAGTTAATCAAAGGAGTTAATCGAATATTAGTTATTCGAGTAAAGTAAATCAAATAGGAATTTTACGAATAGGAGTAAATCAAATGAGAGTAAATCAATTTGAGCTAATCGAATATTAGTTATTCGAATAGGAATTAATCAAGTTAAGTTAAGATTGGATAAGAGAGTTAACCAGTTGAATTAACCAGTTAGAGTTAAACAGTTAGAGTTAATCAGTTAGAGTTAATCAGTTAGAGTTAATCGATAGAGTTAAATCGAACTAGAGTTATTGAATAGAGTTAATCGAACTAGAGTTATTCAAATGGAGTTAATCGAATTTAGTTTATTCGAATAGAGTTGAAATGAGTTAATCGAATTTAGTTATTCAAAGAAGTAAATCGAATCAGAAATATTCGAAGTGAGTTGATCGAATCTAGTTATTCGACAGGAGATAAATCGAATAAGATTTATTCGAAGAAAGAGATTATCGAATATAAGTATTCGAAAGTAAGCAAATCAAATATAAGTTATTCGAATAAGTTGTTCGAATAAGAGTTAATCCAGTAACAGTTATTTGGTTGGAGTTATTCAAATAAGAGTTATAGATTAGAGTTAACCGAATAGGAGTAAATAAATTAGTTGTCGTTATATTATTCGAGCTAGGAAATAAAAGTCATATTAAAGATAATATATTTCGGATGCAGGAAATTATTACACCATTGTTATAATCACGTAAACTTGTAAAAGAAGGGGGTTCGTAAATAGAATCCGACGGTTCATAAGGGAGGGTTAAAGAGTTAAAAAAGGTGAATCTTATCTATTTCGAGATTTGAAAGGTGGTTCAGTTAAGGTCTGAGAGGTAGCTATACCCCAACTTAATTGACTGTGTTTTTAATTAAGAAATGGTTACGGTTCGAGTGTGAAGTGGTTAAGTGGATTTAGTAATTTAATATAGTGTTTGGAGTCGTCATTGCAATATAGTTTTAAACATCTGTTTAAATCCCAATTAAGAAGTTTTGGAAATGTTTTCCAAACGAGAATCAGAAATGTTTTCTGGTAATAGAAAATAAGAATTTAGAATATATGGAAACAGGAGATAAGTAAATTAATGAAATAAAGAGAAAAATGTTGAATGATGATTGATCGATATAATTTCCTCCTGGAAATAATATTGTTGTTTGCACACCTGTTTTCCTTTGATGGTTAAATCACAGACTATTGAAGTTTTGACCATTTTAACGTTGTTAATATGGAGAGACCTGTTGGATTATTATCCAAAGAACCACTCTGTATTGGCATAAGCGTTGCGAATCATATATGCCAAGGATAATTGAAGACGGAGTAAAGTGCAAGGGCTATTGTATAAGTCTTAGATAACAGTGCCTAAGATGGATGTACTGAATAGTGCCTTCGGTTCATCCTGTTCCTGGATGACTTGTATGGATGAATGTCTGATAGAGTATTTCCAAAAAGGTCACGTACATTGATTTCTTCAACCGTACCAAGAGTGGAAGCGGAGAAGGAAACTTCTTTAGCTAACACATAATGTACTGTTGTAGACGTCAATTAGTGATTTTCGATGGATCTGACAATGTGGCATTCGAAGTGAATCTGATGTGATGATAAGGCGTAACCTCAAGCCTCATCAACCGGTAAATGACAGAAATCGGGCAGGTAGCATGGCTATGTAGGTCGCACCTATTAGGGTGTATAATCACCTGATCTAGAGTTTCATTTACTTCAAAAAAAAAATCTATTATTGATGTTGTCCCATTCGGGAAACGGTTGCTGATCCCAATTGTTGGTGATATACATTCGATACACTCAAGCGAAATGAGTGGTTGGTCATGTGTGGCCGGGTTGCAAGATGTTCTTGTTGAACCCAGTGTATTCCTTTCTAGAGGTACACTAGCGAAAGGTGGTTCCATACCTTGTCATAGTTGGAAATCCATTACCCAATACATGCTTGCGGTTTTGATTGTATACTATATATGTAGAACATGAGATGAAAGCGTTTCTGCTAGATGATTATTATATTGTGGTTGATAGACATTATTATAATATCAAAAGATTTTTAATATAAAGATAATTTGGATTCTCATAAGAGAAAAACCCGTTCCGTTATACGGCGTGGTCTTATGAGATATCGTTTACTTGCTCAAACTGTTTTAAACTATTTTACTCACACCAGTCCCATGACTGACCCAGAGTTTATTTTGTTTTGTTTTCCCTTAACTCTTGGGTGCCCAATTTTGTATGGGCAGTCAAGTAGTCGGGATTTACAGATACTTGAAGAGCTGGAGCAGGAGGCTTCAGGATCATATAGCTATAGTTTATTTCCGTTGTGTTGTAAGTGTTGTACTTTGATAATGATGTATATTCAAGTATAGATTTATATTTCAAAATTATGTTATATATATTATATGTTATTCGTTCCGCTGTGAGATTCGTGTTACTCTGATGTTGTGTTCTTCTTCTTCTTCTGTTCTAAGTTCTATCTTATCTTTCCTCACCCTCTCAATTCTCTCTATTAATTTCCTGGTTTCCAGTTTAATTTGGGGTTGGACTTGTGTTTTTGGTCAGCTCAAATTGGACCGGATTTTTGGGTCATTACAGTTGGTATCAGAGCTGGTTGCTTAATTGGTACGGATGATAGGGGTTCTTGCTTCGCGTTAGGTGGCGAATGGGAGACTCTTACCCCTACATCTCCCGACAATGTGGGTTGGTCTAGTCGCGAGGCTGGCCGTAAAAGCAGTTCTGAGGTATCAGTGTAAGCCACAGGGGGAGGTTAGCCCTCTGCCTTAGAGGATGAGGGATGGTTGAAAAGCCTACTAAATTTCCAGGTCGTTACAGTTGGTATCGGAGCTTAAGGTTAAGAGAATTACCTTGGCTCTGTGGCGTGACTCGGTAGAGATAGGGTTAGTAATACCCTAGATTGAGTTTGAGTGTATACAAACGAGTGCGTATTTGTAATTTGATATAAAGTGGTTTGATATTGTGAGGATTTATTGATTGAGTAGTTTTTGAGTTCTGGTCGATCAGTTTGATCCACTGTATCGGTAGGAGTTTATAAACACTCGAATACGATGGGTCGACATGATATGTTTTGAAAGGAGGGTAAATTAAAATAAGTTTACCCAAGGTATATCTTGATATAGAGAAGATATATATCAAAATTTTAATATAGTGGATATATTGGTTGATATTATAATTGAATAAGATTATAAAAATGTGAAATGGTTATGTAAATAACCAATCAGAATTCATATAAGTAAAATACGTGAAATCAGATGAGTTAAATCTGAAATTTAAACCAGAAATTGAATTAAAATTCTGGAAAATTGGATAAGTGTTTGTAAATGGATTTGGATTAAAAATAAGGAAAATTTAAGATCATGGGAGATTTTAAATTGTTTTACAAGCAGTGTGAATTATATTTTGAAATGAATTTCAAAGTAGAAATGTTTGGAAATGGTTTTATAGTTTTGAACTCACTTCGATCGCTGGAAAATAGATTCCGATGATGACAGTTGCATCATCAGTATTCATTTTCGAGTTGTAAGTGACAGATTACTACCAGAGAAACTGTTTTGAATTTGTTTTGGGAAAGACAAGTTGTGTTGAATTTCAAAAAGGAAAAGTTGATTTTTGAAAAGAGTAAACTGTTTAAAAACTCCCAGGGAAAGACTGTTTGAGTTAAATACAAATTTAATAAAAATTTGTGAAAGCAAATTTGAATTAAAGTAAAGCCAGTAAAGTGGTAACTGAGATTGATTTAGAATGATATCAAGACAAACTGGATTGTGAGATTCAAATTTGAAGTGTAATGTGATAATCAAGTTAAGGATTCGGGATCAAGAACAAAACTTGAGTTTGAAATGAAAATTTGGCTTGGTAAAAAGAGAATGATTGTGTTGGAGATAAAAGTGATTTCAGAATTTGATTGGGATAACTTTGGTATATGCTGAGTTGATAGCATATGGAAGTGATAGAGTTGATGCGCCCGACAAAAAGGTACAAATTTATATTTCATATGGTATGAGATTTTGATGAGCCGAATCGGCAAGCCACTTGGCTGTTTGATTTTCTTTTGGGTTGGAGATGGCCCAGAGAAGCGAGTTGGAGTTTGACCGATTGACCAGTACAAAGGAGGTGCTGGCGAAATTTTTCGAAAAGTTAAGGAGTTAGAAAATTTTCAGGATTTTCAGAAAATTTCGGTGATAGGAATTAATTAATATTTAATTGTAATTAAATTAGTCCAGTGGAAACTGAAGTTGAGAAGTGAACAAATGTGTTCTAAACCAGTCGATAGGGTCGTCCTCTACCTTAGCAATTTCGAGGACGAAATTATTTTATGTGGGGAAGAATGTAATGACCCGCATTTTTAGCGGTATAATAATTAATTAATTTAATTATTTAAAAGGTGATTAAAAGGATTTAATGGTCGTGGAATTAAATAATGGTGAATATTTAATTAAAATAATAAATTAAATAATATATTTAATTCTGAAATAATCAGAATTGGCCGAAATGGCGATATGGTGTGAACTGAATCATCTGTGATGTTTAATTCAGCTTGGAATTGAATTAGAATAACGAATATATTATTTGAACGACAGTTTGAATGTATAATTATATTATAATTAAAATCGAGCTTGAAATGGCGCTGTAGTTCGTAATTTGGCGATTTGAACTTCAACTGAATGTACAGGATTCGTTTTAAGCCGGATTTCTGTGAAACAAGAAACGTGTGGAGCTGGTGGAGTATATCTTTCTAGTGGAAGAGAAAAATCGGGATTTCATCGTGTAGATTTTGATTTATGTCCAAATCAAATTTTAGAAAAGTCGCTGTGGAATTCCTTTATAATTTATAAAGGAATTATTTATATTTTAAAAAGGAATTTCAATATAAATCGAATATCGGGTTGACCCAGATTTGAAATATCAAGTTAGAAATTCATATAGGAATATTCTAGAGCTGTATGGTATTCCACTGTGAATATATACAATAATATAAATTTATTTATATTTAATTTAATTATATTTAAATATATTTATATATTTAAATGGGTCATTCAGAGCTTTAAAAATAGCCGGTTTTGCAAACGAAGTCGGAATTCGACGAAACAAATTTTGTTGGATCCGCAATGTCAGATGGTTGTTAGATTTCCGGTTTCGTGATTTTTAGAGTCACTGTGTGGTTGTACGGATTTTTAGAGTGAAAAACAGTTAGTATTTAGACGGTTAAAAATACGCTGTGTGAGCAAACGGAGTCGGAATTCAACGGAACCAGTTTCGTTGGGACTGTAATGTCGAACTCTAGCTGCATGTCCAGATTCGTGATTTTTGGGTATCGTATGTAATCACGAGAATTTTTAGAAAGAAAAATAGATATATAAATGAGAATATACTGGGAATATTCCTTCTATAAAATATCTAGATATTTTGGTTTGCTATAAATACCCTAAATTTATTTCCTTATAACCTAAACTTTCATTCTCCTGGTCAATATTTCCGCCGCATCTTTTTCTTAGCTTTTCAGCAAAACCTGATGTTTAAAAATTCCTTAAAAATAAAGTTAATTCTTATAAATATTAAGATATGTATATTTGGATTCAAGAAGGTGTGCTCGTCAATCTCATACTGGTTTTGTTTAGTTCGAACTACATTTTGTTCGCTGTTGTTTTACAGCGGTAGTTCTAGGTTTGGGTATTCGACAAAATGGAGGATTCAATTGAGGAAACAAAGGTTGGTTTGAGGATTTTCGCATCAAATAGATCTGGATTGCGAAGTTTATTGGCCTCTGGTGATAATTGATGTCGCAACAGTCACTGCGATGGACGGTTTAAGGACATCGACACGATTCCATAGGGGGTCTCAAGTTGAATATTTATGATATGAGGTAGAGGAGAGTGTCGAGAGAAGCTTAATGGTGATGTTTGTTTTGGATTTCCTGGATTAAGGGAGGGTGCAGTCAAGTTTGAAGAAGGGGAAATGGTGTTACAGGCGACGGGTTTTGAAGATGTAGGAACAGGAGTTCGGTATTGGGGAGGAAGAAAGAACATACGATTGGGCTGACTAAGTGGGCCGGCTGGATTTAAAAGGTGAAGGCCCAATGGTTGATTTATATTAAGCTTAAGTTTATTTAATTAACGTAAAAACTTATACAGTCAATATCTTCCTCGTATATTATCGAAATTCAGCGAAACAAGATCCGACAGGATCGTATGGACGGACACTATCCAATGGAACTGACTGGGAGTGGAGTGGAGCTCGTTTGAATTTATGGCGAAACAAATTTTTTGATTCAAATCAAACAAACAGTTTATCGTTCTTTAACGATGAACTGCCAAAGTGAGTAAATCTCACTAACCCTGAACAGTTTATAATTTCATGTTGTATTTTTAGAACTGATAAACATTGGCTGATTGACTGTGTGTTGACTGTTTGATTGAACTGCTAGTCAGTTAGTTGAATTTCTATATTGATTCTGTTTAACAGAATATATCATATGGAACAGAAAGTGATGTTGATTTTATTATGTAACATCTGTAGATGCAGGGAAACAGGTTGGAGGAATCCGACTGGATTCCTCAACAGTTATTTTACTGTTTTTCATATATTGTGATATATGATGTAGTTTATAATCTGTGGTTGATTATATGTGTTTGGACGATATTGGTCATCGTGATATGATGTGTTAAGTACCATAAAATATCGGAATGGGAAAAGGAGACTTTCAAAGTGATATTGAAAACAGAATAGGTATAAATTGGAATATTTATAAATAAGAAATATTTATAAATTGGAATAATTATAAAGTGAATTATTTATTTAGGATAAATAAATAAGATGTTATAAAATGGACTATTTACTTGGAAAATAAATAGGAGATAATAAGTGAGATATTTATTTGTTAAATAAATAGGATAAGAAAATGGATTCATTTATTTGTTAAATAAATAGAATAAGGAAAGGACATTTTTATTTGTTAAATAAATAGGGTTATTAAAGGAAACATTTAGAATAAATAAATAGAATAGAATTAAAAAGGAAATATTTGTAGAACATTTACAAATAGATTTAATGGGATTATTTATTTATTTAGGAAATAAATAAAAGTAAAAGGATTTATTTATTTAGGGAATAAATAAAGGAAAAAGGATTTATTTATTTGGGAAATAAATAAAAGAAAGGGGTTATTTATTTAGGAAATAAATAGAAAGAGATAAAAGGAGATATTTATTTGTTAAATAAATAGAATTGAAAGGAAATATTTATTTGCTAAATAAATAGAGTGAACCAGTTAGAGATAATCGATTAGAGTTGGAGTTAACCAATTAGAATTAACCAACTAGAGTTAATCAAATAGAGTTAATCAAAGGAGTTAATCGAATATTAAATAGGAATTTTTCGAATAGGAGTAAATCGAATGAGAGTAAATCAATCTGAGCTAATCGAATATTAGTTATTCGAATAGGAGTTAATCAAGTTAAGTTAAGATTGGATAAGAGAGTTAACTAGTTGATTTAACCAGTTAGAGTTAAACAGGTAGAGTTAATCAGTTAGTGTTAATCGATAGAGTTAAATCGAACTAGAGTTATTGAATATAGTTAATCGAACTAGAGTTATTCAAATGGAGTTAATCGAATTTAGTTTATTCGAATAGAGTTGAAATGAGTTAATCGAATTTAGTTATTCAAAGAAGTAAATCGAATCAGAAATATTTGAAGTGAGTTGATCGAATCTAGTTATTCGACAGGAGTTAAATCGAATAAGATTTATTCGAAGAAAGAGATTATCGAATATAAATATTCGAAAGTAAGCAAATCGAATATAAGTTATTCGAATAAGAGTTAATCCAGTAACAGTTATTTGGTTGGAGTTATTCAAATAAGAGTTATAGATTAGAGTTAACCGAATAGGAGTAAATAAATTAGTTGTCATTACATTATTCGAGTTAGGAAATAAAAGTCATATTAAAGATAATATATTTCGAATGCAGGAGATTATAACACCATTGTTATAATCACGTAAACTTGTAAAAGAAGGGGTTCGTAAATAGAATCCGAGGGTTCGTAAGGGAGGGTTAAAGAGTTAAAAAGGTGAATCTTATCTATTTCGAGTTTTGAAAGGTGGTTCGGTTAAGGTCTGAGAGGTAGCTCTACCCCCAACTTAATTGACTGCGTTTTTAATTAAGAAATGGTTACGGTTCGAGGGTGTAGTGGTTAAGTGGATTTAGTAATTTAGTATAGTGGTTGGAGTCGTCATTGCAATATAGTTTTAAACATCTGTTTAAATCCCAATTAAGAAGTTTTGGAAATGTTTTCCAAACGAGAATCAGAAATGTTTTCTAGTAATAGAAAATAAGAATTTAGAATATATGGAAACAAGAGATAAGTAAATTAATGAAATAAAGAGATAAATGTTGAATGATGATTGATCGATATAATTTCCTCCTAGAAATAATATCGTTGTTTGCACACCTGTTTTCCTTTGATGGTTAAATCACAGACTATCGAAGTTTTGACCATTTTAACGTTGTTAATGTGGAGAGACCGGTTGGATTATTATCCAGAGAACCACTCTGTATTGGCATAAGCGTTGCGAATCATATATGCCAAGGATAATTGAAGACGGAGTAAAGTGCAAGGGCTATTGTATAAGTCTTAGATAACAGTGCCTAAGATGGATGTACTGAATAGTGCTTTCGGTTCATCCTGTTCCTGGATGACTTGTATGGATGAATGTATGATAGAGTATTTCCAGAAAGGTCACGTACATTGATTTCTTCAACCGTACCAAGAGTGGAAGCGGAGAAGGAAACTTCTTTAGATAACACATAATGTACTGTTGTAGATGTCAATTAGTGATTTTCGATGGATCTGACAATGTGGCATTCGAAGTGAATTTGATGTGATGATAAGGCGTAACCTCAAGCCTCATCAACCGGTAAATGACAGAAATCGGGCAGGTAGCATGGCTATGTAGGTCGCACCTATTAGGGTGTATAATCACCTGATCTAGAGTTTCATTTACTTCAAAAAAAATCTATTGTTGATGCTGTCCCATTCGGGAAACGGTTGCTGATCCCAACCGTTGGTGATATACATTCGATACACTCAAGCGAAATGAGTGGTCGGTCATGTGTGGTCGGGTTGCAAGATGTTCTTGTTGAACCCAGTGTATTCCTTTCTAGCGGTACACTAGCGAAAGGTGGTTCCATACCTTGTCATAGTTGGAAATCCATTACCCAATACGTGCTTGCGGTTTTGATTGTATACTATATATGTAGAACGTGAGATGAAAGCGTTTCTGCTAGAAGATTATTATATTGTGGTTGATAGACATTATCATAATATCAAAAGGTTTTTGATATAAAGATAATTTGGATTCTCATAAGGGAAAAACCCGTTCCGTTATACGGCGTGGTCTTATGAGATATCGTTTACTTGCTCAAACTGTTTTACTCACACCAGTCCCATGACTGACCCGAAGTTTATTTTGTTTTGTTTTCCCTAAACTCTTGGGTGACCAATTTTGTACGGGCAGTCAAGTAGTCGGGATTTACAGATACTTGAAGAGCTGGAGCAGGAGGCTTTAGGATCATATAGCTATAGTTTATTTCCGCTGTGTTGTAAGTTCTGTACTTTGATAATGATGTATATTCAAGTACTGATTTATATTTCAAAATTATGTTATATATATTATATGTTATTCGTTCCGCTGTGAGATTCGTGTTACTCCGATGTTGTGTTCTTCTTCTTCTGTTCTAAATTCTATCTTATCTTTCCTCACCCTCTCAATTCTTTCTACTACTTTCCAGGTTTCCAGTTTAATTTGGGGTTGGACTTGTGTTTTTGGTCAGCTCAAATTGGGCCGGATTTTTGGGTCATTACATCATTTTTAGTTATTTGGTTATTTTCCATGTTTTCATTTGTATGTGCATCAACCATTGTCGGTTCTAAATCAACTCTATCATCTGTTTTCTGGTGTTGAATATCAGCTTTCTGCTCTTTCATCTGGTCTTTAAGTTTATATAACTCCACTTCTGCTTTTCTTCTCAAATTTCTTTCTTCCTTCCAATTCCTTTTAAATTCTTTGTTTTCTTTCTCCAATTCTGTGATGCGATAGTTAAGAACTCTATTTTCCACGTCCTTATCAACTTTTTCCACTTCTTGTACCTGTTGACCACGCTTTTTTTTATTTGCGCAGCTTTTCCTTTTGTTGTAGATCTTCTTGCCAAACTTTCCTTAGACTCTAAAAGAAGTGCCTCATGTATCTCAATTTTTCCCATATTCATTACCTATACAAGAATGCACGATATATGAATCAATCTACATACTTGACACATTGCTGAATTTGATTGGAAAAGTCTGAATTTATATCAAATTTTTATTCATTCTCAGTATTTTGTATGTGTGCATAATTGATGTGAACTAACTTAATGTAAAAAATGATAACTACAACAGCCAGAAAATGATAACTAAAAACTGTAAAGTGGATAAGAAATCAAAAAAATGATACCTACAATATATACAAAATGATAAGAAAAAACTAAATAAATATTGGTACAAATTAAATGATAACTGAATTGTAAAAAAAATGATACCTATGGACTTTTCATATGTTAAATACTCAGCACATTAAATGGGAATGAATAAGGGGAAAAAAATTATAAGGACAAAATAATTTAATATTTTATCCGTAAGGACAACACAATGATATTTTATCCAGAAGGACAAATAATAGCCCATCCCAAAATAAACCCTTTATTTCATTTTCTTTCGTAATCGTTGTACTCCTTACTTCCCTCCACCGTAATTGAAAAATGGTGATAGAATCGTGATCAACTAATTCTCCGCCTACGGAGTGCCCCAATTTAGACCGAAACCCTAACAACAATATGCACAACGATTTAATGGAAAATGTAGTAGAAAGAAATTTTGAAACCCTAGTTGAAGCTGCCGGATTGTCTCAAGCTAAAGTCAAAACCCTAGGTATTGATGATCAGGATCAAATTGAGAAGACAGTAATGGATAAAATCGCAGTGGAAAGCGGAAATGATACCGTTGATTGCCAATTTGTGGATCAAAGAGGAACTGGTGGAAAAAATGATACTGGCAATGTACAAACAAAGGAATGAATTGTGTTTGAGAACCAGAGTGATACAATCGAGGGTAAAGATGATGAAGAAGTTTTGTTGGGGAAAAAATGATACTGTTAACACTGGAAATGTAGAGCAAGTGAAATTTGGAATAGGAAGTGATAGTTTGGATCGAAAAAATGATGGGAAAAAAGTGAGAAAAAGCAGTAAAGTAATAAGTAAGGAGACTCGTTCGAAACGGTTTAATGATCTAAAATATGTTGCAGAAAAGTTGAAGAAGGAAATAAGAGTCGATAAAAAAAAGGTAGTTGTTATTCATAGTACGAAGTTTCAGTAGTGTTTATTTAAATTTTGTAACAATAATTGTTAATTTGTGCAGGGCAAAGAAGGAAGAAAACCAAAGATATTTGAAGATAAGGATGCTGGAACACTAAAGAAAATTCTGTAAGTAAAAAAATGCTAACTTCAATGATATATAAATGATGACTTCAATGGTATAAAAATGCTAACTTGTGTAGAGCTATTTAATAATAATGATACTGTATATGTGTTACCTTGATTTTGAAACTAAGTTATAATTTGATATTGAATTGATTCCAACTTTGTGCACAAGTTAAAAAAATACAATGAATAATGTAAAAATGGTAATGCTAAGTATATATATTAATGTTTATTAGATTAATGTTCTTTTTTAAAGCATTACATTTAATTTCATTTCATTTGTTTTAGGTTTAATATGTATACCTATGTATACGTGTCAAGTAAACTTGTATGCATTAGCAATTTAGTGTTTGATACTCTGCAAATGTACACAATAATCTACATTGTTAATAAAAAAAATTCTTTATGTTATTCTTTATGTTTGATTATCTGGTTATCTTTTCTATGTCTTTGTAGGGTTCATTTTTGTGTTGTTACCATGTGTAGAATTTTTTTTTTAGTATCATTTTTATACTTTTTTAGGGGTCATTTTTATTTATCTCAATTTCAAAGTCCATGGGTATCTTTTTTTCTTTACTGCAGTTATCATTTTTATTTTGAATTTTTAACTCCAGATTCTGGTTATCATTTTTTATTTATTGTAGGTATCATTTTTAAAATTCATACCACTACACAGTTTGTAGATATCGTTTTTTTTTTAATTGTAGTTATCATTTTCTGAGTTTTGTTTATTAAACAACATTTCTGCAAAAATACAAATTATTAGCCAAAAATATTGTTGTTAATTCAATTTTTAATCATCCAATTTAGTGAGTAGACTCTTTGATGTAATGATTCACTGGTTTATTCATTCCCATTTAAAGTGCTGAGTATTTAACATATGAAAGTCCATAGGTATCATTTTTTTTACAATGCAATTATCATTTAATTTGTACCAATATTTATTCAGATTTTTTTTTTTTTTGATAAATAGGATGATGATTTTGAGAATCCAAGGCCTAGAGAAATTAAGTCATCTATTTCAGTAGAGAGTAAGGAAGAGTTAGTCATAGGTGAAAAAACCAATCGACAGTTTACAGATGTGGTTTGCAGGTGTCTTACAAGACGATCTGTTTGTTGAGAGATAAGAAAGCATTGACAAATAAGCAAATTTAGATTTTGAAACAAACGCCGTTTTATGATTTCTTTTCTGTTTTTTATGAGAAAAACATTTCATTGATAGAGTGCAAGAAAAAAGCAGAAACTTTGGATGTAGTGCATTCGTGCTACTTAGTGGAGGAAGATTGTTTTATGTTTGGTGATAGTAAAATGGAAATTTGTCCAGAAGATATAAGTTTATTATTTTACATGCCTTTAGAAGGCACTGATATAGATGACACACGGAAAATGACTAGTAGAACGATACCAACGGACTGCAAGGAATTCGTGTCAAGAAACTTTGGGAAAGCGACTATCATTACAAGGAGTTTAATTGAAACAAGAATTAAAGATGAAG
This sequence comes from Allium sativum, assembly GCA_030737875.1. Lineage (NCBI taxonomy): Eukaryota > Viridiplantae > Streptophyta > Magnoliopsida > Asparagales > Amaryllidaceae > Allium > Allium sativum. Next base: position 82,368,336 of record CM060914.1, read on the forward strand.
TAGGGAAGAAAAAGATGCAATTTGAAGAGGACTTGCCACTCCTTGTTATTATGTTAATACTTCTTACATTTTTCTTTCCCAATAACCAATAGAAGTTTAGGTGGGGTTTTATTCCATACATTATGGATGTGAAGAAGATGAGTTCAGTGTCATGGTTGAAAACCATTCATTCGAGTTTTAAAAAGTTTGTAAAAAGCTACATAAATAATCCGCGGGATATGGTCGGTTATTCAATGCTTCCTTTGGTAAAAATTTTTCATATTGAATTTTTTCTGTATACTTGAACAAGTATTAATGAATTCAGTTTTAACATTGGTTTTTATGTATATGTAGTATGTGATGTGTGAGAAGGTAAATCTAATTGCACAAAGGAAAAAGTTTGAGAACAAAATTCCCTGATTTGCTAGGTGGGATCCGAGGAAATTGTGTAAAATAGTGAAGAAGGAATTTTTGGACACATTCAAATCTGGACAGGTAGAAATATCAATATTTCATTGTAAATTTTGTACACATTTAATTTAATTTCATTTGTTTTAGGTTTAATATGTATACCTATATATACTTGTCAAGTAAACTTGTATGCGTTAGCAATTTAGTGTTTGATACTGAAAATGTACACAATAATCTACATTGTTAATAAAAAAATTCTTATGTTGTTCTTTATGTTTGATTAACTGGTTATCTTTTCTATGTCTTTATAGGGTTCATTTTTGTGTTGTTACCATATGTAGAATTTTTTTTGGTATCATTTTTATAATTTTTTAGGGGTCATTTTTTATTTATCTCAATTTCAAAGTCCATGGGTATCTTTTTTTCTTTACTGCAGTTATCATTTTTATTTTGAATTTTTAACTTCAGATTCTGGTTATCATTTTTTCTTTATTGTAGGTATCATTTTTAAAATTCATGCCACTACACAGTTTGTAGATATCTTTTTTTTTAAATTGTAGTTATCATTTTTTGAGTTTTGTTTATTAAACAACATTTCTGTACAAATATAAATTATTAGCCATTAATATTGTTGTTAGTTCAATTTTTAATCATCCAATTTAGTAAGTAGACTCTTTTTTGTAATGATTCACTGGTTTATTCATTCAGGAAAATATTTACAAGAACAAAATTGAAGGCTTTTTTTTTACCATAAGGACAGCCCGCTTAAGTTTATCTCAAAAGGACAATATATATTTATTTTCTTCCTCACGTGCATTATTTCCTTCTTCCAGCAAAAATTAAATCCGTAAATCGCGCGCTATTTCCTTCTTTCATCATCAATCCATTAGGTTTAGGTTTAGTCGACGATGGATAAATGATGAAAGAAGGAAATAGCGCGCGATTTACGGATTTAATTTTTGCTGGAAGAAGGAAATAACGCACGTGAGGAAGAAAATAAATATATATTATCCTTTTGAGATAAATTTAAGCGGGTTGTCCTTATGGTAAAAAAAGCCTTCAATTTTGTTCTTGTAAATATTTTCCTGAATGAATAAACCAGTGAATCATTACATCAAAGAGTCTACTCACTAAATTGGACGATTAAAAATTGAACTAACAACAATATTTTTGGTGTTATAAAATAAAATAGAACAAATCATAAAAGAGAAGACAATAGAAAGAACATAAGAGATAAGGGAGAGACCTTTTTATTTCTCTTGATTCAATATACATAATTCTATTACATCGGCTCCCTTATATATTGGCTTTGGAGCTGATGTTAGCCTTACTCCCAAAATGTGGGACTTAGTATAATATGACAAACGCATATTCACTTATATGTATTACAACACTCCCCCTTGAATATCCGTATGTAAAGATGATAATATTAATTGCCTCATTAAAAACCTTTTTATGAAAAAAACGCTGTGGGAAAAATCATAAACAAAGAAAAGAGTACAATTTTATTTCATCTCCAGGAAACATATTGACAATGTTCCAATGAGGGTTGATACTTCTGGATCAAAATAATGCCTCGTTAAAAACCTTACTAATAAAAACCCAGTGGGAAAAATATTAGTGAAGGAAAATAGTGCATTATAGCATAATATATGCTCCCCCTGATTCATAACGCAATATTCAAATAGTTTGGTGATGCAAGCTGTGTATACCAATTTTATATATCGCCTTCTGCAACGTTGATTATGGAAGTGCCTTCGTGAATAGATCTGCTGGATTTTCTTGAGATTGGATTTGCTTCACTTCTATTTTGAAGCTCATGTGTGGAAAAAAATTTAGGAGAAGTATGTTTTGTCCTATCACCCTTGATATATCCTGCTTGAATCTGAGCTACGCATGCTGCATTGTTCTCATAAATAATAGTTGATCTTTCTGTAGTTAAGGGAAGTTGACATGTGCTTCGAATATGTTCAATTAATGACCTTAACCAAACACATTCTCGACTCGCTTCATGTAGTGCTAGAATTTCAGAATGATTAGATGATGTTGCTTCCAATGTTTGTTTTGTAGATCTTCATGAAATAGCTGCATTGTTGTTTGTAAACACATATCCAGTTTGTGATTTTGCTTTATGTGGATCAGAAATGTAACTGTAACAGTCCTCCTTGAATATGTGTCTTCAAATTCTTGAATGCTCTTATAGTAGCTTGAAATTATCCCCCTTGAAAAATTATTGCTCCCCCTCATAGATATTGTCATATTAAAATGATATTTCTTATAAGAGTTCAATACTTCAGGATCGATGTAATGCCTCATTAAGACCTTACTAAGAAAAACCCTATGGGAAAAATCTTAGTGAAGGAAAAAGAGTACAAAAACATATTTTCAATAATTTACTACATTAAATGTAGAATGATACTTCTGGATCAATATAATTCTTCAGTAAATGAACTTTTCTTCAAATATTTATTGCTTTTAATTGAAGAAATATCTTCTGGAGATATTTTATTATTTTTATATAAACAGATCTCTTCTAGAGATATCTTATCATTTCCAAATATACAAATATTCTTCAAAGATATTTTGTTATCACCGCTTTTGGGATGAACTTATCTCCTCTATACAAACTATTGAAATATCATATCAATATACAAAAATACATATCAAGCTTTAAATGCAGTAACAGAATTAGATGCAATAAATAAAAATAAGATTCAAGAAAAGAAATCACTACTTCTGGAGTGTATGATATTCCTTCAGGGAACATATTTTTTATTTATGTAAACGATCATAGTTGATCCGGAATGACCTAAACGATCATGCCAAAGAATCAATTTCTTTGTATCTGTGAGCTTCTAGCTCATGTTTATAAAATGAGATTCAACTATGCCAATTTTGGTAAAGTATAATCCAGTTGAAATTGTACCAAATTTTTCTAAAATAAGCTTCTGCTTTCAATTTTAGAAATAACACAAAGATATTCGTTGTTGTTTTCATTTATGATATCCATTCATTCTTATATCTTTGATGCCAAGCAGATTTCTTTTAGAATTGCTTGAATATAGTGCATTTTGAATGAATATATGTGTACCATTTGGTAACACTATATGGGCTCTTCTAGACCCTTCAATTATATTGGCTGAACCAACTATAGTTGAAACTTTATATGAAACATTTTCAGATAATTCAAAGAAAAACTTTGGGTTTTTCAATATCGTATGAGTAGTTCCACAATCAACCAGACATATATCATCACTTAATCATTGTCGATCCATACCTTAAGAATTAAAAGCAATACAGCTAGTTGATAACTGAAATAACTTAAAAATATAGATAAATGTCCATAGGAATAAACTATTTATCATGTCCAACATTACATATTATTTCTGTAACTCCATAAGCACAAGCTAAAAAGAAAGGCAAATAAACAAAAGTTTCAAACTAATACATGCTGAAAGGAAATGAATCACATATTGAGTTTCAGGCAACTTGTTACCATCATAGAAACTGCATGTTCTAAGTTTTCCATTTTATAACAAAAATTACTTTTGCATTCACTTCTGGTGTGCAAAATTTAGATCTTAACTTAATATGATCTTCAGCATGCATATTTTCTTTATAAAAGTTTTCCAAAGAAATAATAAATTATTTCTTCTAGAAATATAATATGACTATAATAAAACTTCAAGTTTTATCATAATTCATATAATGTTATTATTTATTTTTAAATTGAAGCAACTTTTTTAGAAAGTGCCCCCTTTTTTTTACATATGAGAGTCATTTTACTATTTTTCTTCAAGAAAATAGTATTGATTATAAATGTAATGATCTCTTCCAATAATAAGTTTCTTCAAGAAATTATTTGTAGCATAAAGTTGGAATATAATGCTTTTTCCTCTTGTTAAAACTTTTCCTTTCATTGATTTTTCAAATCCTTTCCTATTATTGGTCATTTGCTATAAGCAAATATTAATTGCAATTATAGGCTTTTATGTTTTATTTCATGTTTCTCAATTGAATATGAACTTCAGGTTCCTCGGAACTTCAGGTCCCTCATTAGAAAGGATTTGTATATGAACTTTAGGTCATATGGACTTCAGGTCATTTGCATATGAACTTCAGGTTCAACTACTCTTGCCTTGTGTTTGGAAGTATGACCGTCTTCTGGTGGTCATAGCGCTCCTTCAAGGAGTTCCATAAGTGGATAGGATATTTTTCAGTTGAACATTTAGATCATCGCGGATGTGGCATCTTAAAAAAATATCAGAGCCTTTGCTTTGTCCTGCTGGGACATAGTATTACCATTTTTAATGGTATCCTCTAAGCATTGAGATTGTAAATGAATCTCAGTGTTCGACATTTTTGTGAACTACAAAAAAAAATTTGCAGATGCTTAATTAAACAAAATTCACATATCAGTATACATGTTCTATAATTAAATTGAATATATTATGGCACAGAATCATAAAAAAAAAATCCAAATCTGCAAGTCTTTCTCTATACATTTACAATGAACTAATTACAATAATGAAACAATACAAACCGTCAAGGAGCCATACACCATATAACAAAAATAATGGCCACAGTAATACATATGTTGGCTAACAAGCAGCTTGTTTATATTAAAAGATGAAAAAGCATATAAAAGTAAGCCATACATGGAAATGTAATTCTAAATATTTAAAGCATCTCATCTTGCGAGATGAAGCATTAAAAAAATGAGAATAGGTAGTCTATTATTACAAAGTTGAAGTTGTACAGCAAGCATTAGATTAAATAAGAAGCAGCCTACAGTTTACATATATGCATACCTATTATCAATGGCTTCTCTGTTATTGAAGAGATAAAGTAGCAAATGAAGATTATTTATGTATAGCGTATATGGTAAAAGATCTATATATAATATTATAAAAAGAAAATGAATGGATCTTCCTAAAAATATATTTGATATACAATAATACCAAATCAAATATGAATAGGTGGATATCTAAAAACCACTAAGCTAAAAATAATTAGATCTAAAAAGTTAGATCCACTGGAACATAATCTAGATCTACAAAAAAATATAGATCCATAGATCAAATATTCTCAAATAAAAAATTACTTACATGACAAATTCATAGATGTAGATCTAGAAGATCTCGACAAATAACAATAAAAGAATCACGTGCTGATAACGTGTTATAAAATAAAATAGAACAGATCATAAAAGAGAAGACATTAGAAAGAACATAAGAGACAAGGGAGAGACCTTTTTATTTCTCTTGATTCAATGTACATAATTCTATTACATTGACTCCCTTATATATTGGCTTTGGAGCTGAAGTTAGCCTTACTCCCAAAATGTGGGACTTAATATAATATGACAAACGCATATTCACTTATATGTATTACAACATTTGGCTAATAATTTGTATTTGTGCAGAAATGTTGTTTAATAAACAAAAATCAGAAAATGATAACTACAATTAAAAAAAAGATATGTACAAACTGTGTAGTGGTATGAATTTTAAAAATGATACCTACAATAAATAAAAAATGATAACCAGAATCTGAAGTTAAAAATTCAAAATAAAAATGATAACTGCAGTAAAGAAAAAAAAAGATACCCATGGACTTTGAAATCGAGATAAATAAAAAATGACCCCTAAAAAATTATGAAAATAATACCAAAAAAAATTCTACACATGGTAATAACACAAAAATGAACCCTACAAAGACATAGAAAAGATAACCAGTTAATCAAACATAAAGAATAACATAAAGATTTTTTTTTTATTAACAACGTAGATTATTATGTACATTTGCAGAGTATCAAACACTAAGTTGCTAATGCATACAAGTTTACTTGACAAGTATATATAGGTATACATATTAAACCTAAAACAAATGAAATTAAATTAAATGTGTACAAAATTAACAGTGAAATATTGATATTTCTACTTGTCTAGATTTGAATGTGTCCAAAAATTCCTTCTCCACTATTTTACTTAATTTCCTCATATCCCACCTAGCAAATCGAGGGATTTTGTTCTCAAACTTTTTCCTTTGTGCAATTAGATATACCTTCTCACACATCACGTTCTGCATATACATAAAAACCAATGTTAAAACTGAATTCATTAATGCTTGTTCAAGTATACTGAAAATTTTTACCAAATGAAGCATTGAACATCCGGCCATATCCCGTGGATTTTTATGTAGCTTTTTACAAACTTTTTAAAACTCGAATGAATGGTTTTCGGCCATGACACTGAACTCATCTTCTTCACATCCACAATGTATAGAATAAAACCCCACCTAAACTTCTGTTGGTTATTGGGAAAGAAAAATGTAAGAAGTATTAACATAATAACAAGGAGTGGCAAGTCCTCTTCAAATGGCTTCTTTTTCTTCCTTACTTCATTTTTAATTCTTGTTTCAATTAAACTCCTTGTAATGATAATCGCTTTCCCAAATTTTCTTGACACGAATTCCTTGCAATCCATTGGTATCGTTCTACTAGTCATTTTCTGTGTGTCATCTATATCAGTACCTTCTAAATGCATGTAAAATAATAAACTTATATCTTCTTGACAAATTTCCATTTTACTATCACCAAACATAAAACATTCTTCTTCCACTGAGTAGCACGAATACACTACATCCAAATTTTTTGCTTTTTTCTTGCACTCTATCAATGAAATGTTTTTCTCATAAAAAACAGAAAAGAAATCATAAAACAACATTTGTTTCAAAATCTCAATTTTCTTGTTTGTCAATGCTTATCGTCTTGTAAGATGCTTGCAAACCACATCGTAAGCTGTCACACAATTGGTTTTTTCACCTATGACTAACTCTTCCTTACCCTCTACTGAAATAGCTGACTTAATTTCTCTAGGCCTTGGATTCTCAAAATCATCATCCTAGTTACCAAAAAAAAAAAAAAAACTGAATAAATATTGGTACAAATTAAATGATAATTGCATTGTAAAAAAATGACACCTATGGACTTTTCATATGTTAAATACTCAGCACATTAAATAGGAATGAATAAACCAGTGAATCATTACATCAAACAGTCTACTCACTAAATTGGATGATTAAAAATTGAACTAACAACAATATTTTTGGCTAATAATTTGTATTTGTGCGGAAATTTTGTTTAATAAACAAAACTCAGAAAATGATAACTACAATTAAAAAAAATGATATCTACAAACTGTGTAGTGGTATGAATTTTAAAAATGATACCTACAATAAACAAAAAATGATAACCAGAATCTGGAGTTAAAAATTCAAAATAAAACTAATAACTGCGGTAAAGAAAAAAAGGTACCCATGGACTTTGAAATTGAGATAAATAAAAAATGACCCCTAAAAAATTATAGAAATGATACCAAAAAAAATTCTACACATGGTAACAACACCAAAATGAACCCTACAAAGACATTAATAAGATAAACAGTTAATCAAACATAAAGAATAACATAAAGAAATTATTTTATTAATAATGTAGATTATTGTGTACATTTGCAGAGTATCAAACACTAAATTACTAATGCATACAAGTTTACTTGACAAGTATATATAGGTATACATATTAAACCTAAAACAAATGAAATTAAATTAAATGTAATGCTTTTAAAAAAACATTAATCTAATAAACACTAATATCTACAATTTGCATTATCATTTTTACATTATTCATTGTATTTGTTTTAACTTGTGCACTAAGTTGGAATCAATTTAATATCAAATTATAACTTACTTTCAAAATCAAGGTATCATTTTTAACACATATACAGTATCATTTTTTATTAAATAGCTCTACTCAAGTTAGCATTTTTATACCATTGAAATTATCATTTATATATCATTGAAGTTAGCATTTTTTACTTATAGAATTTTCTTCAGTGTTTCCAGCATCCTTATCTTCAAATATTTTTGGTTTTCTTCCTTCTTTGCCCTGCACAAATTAACAATTATTGTTACAAAATTTAAACAAACACTACTGAAACTTCGTACTATGAATAACAGTTACCTTTTTTTATCGACTCTTATTTCCTTCTTCAACTTTTCTGCAACATATTTTGGATCATTAAACCGTTTCGAACGAGTCTCCTTACTCATTACTCTACTGCTTTTTCTGACTTTTCCCCCATCATTTTTTCGATCCAAACTATCACTTCCTATTCCAAATTTCACTTGGTCTACATTTCCAGTGTTAAGAATATCATTTTTTTCCCTAACAGATCTTCTTCATCGTTTTTACCCTCGATTGTATCATTCTGGTTCTCAAACACAATTCGTTCCTTTGTTTGTACATTGCCAGTATCATTTTTTCCACCAGTTCCTCTTTGATCCACAAATTGGCAATCAACGATATCATTTTCGCTTTCCACTGCGATTTTATCCATTACTGTCTTCTCAATTTGATTTTGATCATCAATACCTAAGGTTTCGACTTCAGCATGAGACAATTCGGCAACTTCAACTAGGGTTTTTAAAATTTCTTTTTACTACCTTTTCCATTAAATCGCTGTGCGTATCGTTGCTAGGGTTTCGGTCTAAATTAGGGCACTCCGTAGGCAGAGAATTAGTTGATCGCGATTCTATCGCCATTTTTCAATTACGGCGGAGGGAAGTAAGGAGTACAACGATTACGAAAGAAAATGAAATAAATGGTTTATTTTGGGCTAGGCTATTATTTGTCCTTCTGGATAAAATATAATTGTGTTGTCCTTATGGATAAAATATTAAATTATTTTGTCCTTATAAAATTTTCTCCCTTTTTTTAAACTCTCCATTAAACAATATTTTCTGAAAAACCCAATTTTCTAAAGAAATTCAATTTCTTATAAAAATCAAAAACCCTTCGATTATTTAAATCTAGCTTCTTTTTCAAAAACTTGAAATGTTTGAAGATACATAAATTTAAAAAAAAATCCAAACCATTTGAAAAATTAATAATCTTAAATCAAAAGTTTCAAAAGTAAATAAATAAAATTTTAAATAATCTTATCTTGAATCTATTCTTAAAAGGATTTCTTTGGAATATATTTAAAAATTTATGAGCTGTTAGAGATTTTTTTTTCTAAGAAAAGTTTGTACTTTGTAAAGAAACTGAATTTTTATAAATAAATAGTTTTCATTTTTTGGTCAAAATTTCTCAAATTCGAATTTAGGAATTTCCTGCTTTTTATAAAGAAATTGAAGTTCATAATCAAAGAAGGATAAAGCTATTCAGAATTTCACATTTGAATGTCTTCAATAGATTAGATTTTTCTTAGAAATATATTTAATAAATCATTAAATTGTGCAGTTATTTTCTAGTCAAACCGACTTTGTTGGTTTTTCTTAATTCCACTGAGCCTTCGATTACTTCCGTCCGTCTGAATCTTTTTAACAATACCCATTTTGTCCTCCTATGACTTATGCATTAATTTAATGTAGTTCTGAAGCCTTGCCTTATTTGAGCTCCCCGATTTAATTTTTAATGTAGTCTATTTGATTCATTAATGCTCATTAATTGTGTGACTTAATTAACTTTATATTTGGAAGAAAAGCTAATTTTTCCACTTTTATTGATATGAAGATGGTGTTCATTTTAAAACATCACACGTAGCGTTAATAAGATAAATTGACAACAATTTATTGATTAAATTTATTTCTTAAATTTTTTCCACTTTTGTTGATATGAACATGGTGTTCATTTTAAAACATCACACCTAGCGTTAATAAAATAAATTGACAACAATTTATTGATTAAATTTATTTCTTAAATTGAAAATCACTTAATTAATTTAAACATATTGACAAAAACCTTATACGGTTAAAATTTGATTTAACAAGATGTATATTAATTGCCGTCTTTTTTATCATATATATAAATTATAACAAAATAACATGATTCGTTAAAATAATTATTTTGATTTGTATAATATACGTAATTTTGTTTCTTTTTTCTTCTAATGTAAAATCATTTTTATGCAATCTGTTGTTTCTTTTTTCCTCTAATGTAAAATCATTCCTATGATTTTCTGTTTTATGCTTGGTGAATATAATATGTAGTCTTCCAAATATCAATTAATTTACAGCATTTAATTTGTGTGATCGTTCTACAATCACAATCAATTAGTTATGTTACCATTTATTTTTATTTGGATGTATAAGAGGGAGAATAATAAAAGTTGGAGTAATAAAATAGCAGGCAATGCCTTAAATAAGATTTTATAGCATGCTTAAATTATTGATTATATTCTTCAGAACATTAAAAAAGAATACCTGAAATGGTAGCCAATTAATTCTTCTAAAAACGACAACATCAATCATATGCATTAATTTAATGTAGTTCTGAAGCCTTGCCTTGCCTTAATTGAGCTCCCCGATTTAATTTTTAATGTAGTCTATTTGATTCATTAATGCTCATTAATTGTGTGACTTAATTAACTTTATATTTGGAAGAAAAGCTATTTTTTCACTTTTGTTGATATGAAGATGGTGTTCATTTTAAAACATCACACCTAGCGTTAATAAGATAAATTGACAACAATTTATTGATTAAATTAATTTCTTAAATTGAAAATCACTTAATTAATTTAAACATATCGACAAAAACCTTATACGGTTAAAATTTGATTTAATAAGATGTATATTAATTGCCGTCTTTTTACCATATATATATAAATTATAATAAAATAACAGGATTCATTAAAATAAGGATTAATTGACAAGAATAATCCAAAGTTTGACCTTTCCGCCCATATTAATCCCAAGTTTGCGTTATTTAAGAATAATCCCAAGTTTAGGGGGTGTCTTCCCAAATTGATCCTGATGACTTTTGATGACATTTTCACATGTTATTTTGGGATCAATATGGGAAGACACCCCCAAACTTTAGACTAATATGGGAAGATACAAGTACATGGGATTAATTTGGGAAGACACCCTCTAAACTTGGGATTATTCTTAAATAACGCAAACTTGGGATTAATATGGGCGGAAACGTCAAACTTCGGATTATTCTTGTCAATTAATCCTTAAAATAATTATTTTGATTTGTATAATGTACGTAATTTTGTTTCTTTTTTCTTCTAATGTAAAATCATTTGTATGCAATCTGTTGTTTCTTTTTTCCTCTAATGTAAAATCATTCCTATGATTTTCTGTTTTATGCTTGGTGAATATAATATGTAGTCTTCCAAATATCAATTAATTTACTGCATTTAATTTGTGTGATCATTCTACAATCACAATCAATTAGTTATGTTACCATTTATTTTTATTTGGATGTATAAGAGGGAGAATAATAAAAGTTGGAGTAATAAAATACCAGACAATGCCTTAAATAAGATTTTATAGCATGTCTTAAATTATTGATTATATTCTTCAGAACATTAAAAAAAGAATACCTGAAATGATAGCCAATTAATTCTTCTAAAAACGGTAACATCGATCAAGGAAAAATATGTATGTATGCGTAATTGATTTCAAATGGTAAACATGGCAGATATGCGATATATGAAAAAAATAAGATCACATCTTTCCTAACTGCACCAAGGTGGACTTTCCCTAACTGATCTCATATTGTGAAACTAAATCACACTTTTAGTTCTCTGCTCTTTATTTTTTATAGATTAGCATATAGTGAAATTTAATCGCATTTAATCTCATATTGTGAAATTTAACCAAACAAACCGAGATGGACTTTCCCTAGCTGTATATATTATATAAAAATATCTCACTACTACTTAAAATGATTTTTTTTTTATAGATACGCATTACATAGATTTGAATCATCATACCGGTCTTTTTTTGATATTTTTCATAAATATTTGTTTGTGTATTTAATCTTTGTGCTGACATGATTGATTAAAATAATTATTTTTGGGTTTTAATAATATATGTAATTTTTCTTTCATATAATTTCATTCATATGTAGTTTTAAATAATTAAATAAGTACAACAAAAAATATATTTTCATTCATATGTAGTTTTAAATAATTAAATAAGTACAACAAAATAAATTTTTTAATCAGTTGTATTGTAATACAAAGTCGGTTACCGTTATGCGGTTATACTAGTTACAATTTATTGAGTAGTAAAAGAGTATGAAAACAAAATGAAATGTCTCCACTTTCAACAAAAGCGAAAGTCTTAAAAGAGGAAAATTTTAAAAGAAAAAACTTAAGAGTAAACACTTATAATAAAACCGAGAATAAAAGGTGGAAATAATTTGATTATTACTATAATAATGGCACATAAAAGGATGTTTATGAATAAACAACTTACATACAAAAAAGCATTATTTAAGGCATTAAATGATTGAAAATCCATCTTAGACAGCGTAGAAATGTCAGGGATAATCGCGTGTGCGACTGTCTCTGTGTACTCACGGGCCACACTAAAGAGAAAATAGTGGGACTCGCCATAATTTTTATTAATTATTTTAGTAAGCAAAGCCCTGCGCGATTGTGCATAACAAACCTCTCGACAACGTTGTCTCTGCATGACAGTAAACTATAATAAATGGATCATTAACCGAGGAGTATGTTTATTCAAATCTCTAAGTTTGTTTGCTTCGATGTCTCTTCAAAAAAGTCCAAATTTAAAATCTTTTTCATATATTATCATTTATTGTTTGCCTGAATTAATGAAAAACCACATCACTGACTTCTTTTAAGATTATGCTTTTCCACCGTTATGCTTTGCTTTATTGGGAAAAATAAATAAATTTGACTTTGTAGACCAATGGTAACCCATAAACATACCATATTAAGTATATCATCAACAGCTGGACACTAATGCTATATTTCATATCAAAAACGTGTGTTTTGAAGAAAATTATGGAAAATTACCCATTTAACCCTTCTGAATCAAATTTCACAGCTGAACCTCTAGGGGTATTCGTATAATTGCTTCAAGATTTTTAATCCCTGGATACCGATACTTGCGCGGAAAGTTCGCTGATTTATTTATACCGCGTCGCCCTCAAATTTCGTCATCATCTTCCTACCAAAAATTTATTTCGCAGCTGAAAAACAATTCCTTTTCTCTCTCGAGTGATCAAACCCTCTAACTTGATTCAAGGTACCTTTTTTCTTGCCTCAACTCTTTGGTTTTTATCAGTTTTATTTATTTATCTATTTTTCGTGTATATTAAAGTCTTGTTTGATGAAATTGTATCGTGATTTGGAATTGTGGTAGAGTATAGTTTTAAGGTAGGTTATGCACCCCCCAACTCTATGTTGATTACTGAAGACTTATGAAGCGTTGCCATTTAAAATTCATATTCAGCAGATACGATGAAATTAGATCTAGAATTTCAATCTGAGGTTGTTTTATTAGGCTGTGTGGATTTGATTTGATTGTCTTAAATACTGGATAATAAAAAAATAGTTTTGGTGGTTGTCAAAGAATGATGATTATTGTAATAGGGTGCAAGTAACTTGTAAGTTGAGTTTTTAAGATTTCTAAACATTTCATTTTTCATGATTCATGAATTTGTTTTGCTTTTACATTTGTAACCCTTTATAGAAATTGGGTTCTATATTTTTGTCTGAAGAAAATTAGTGGTTCATTCTCACCCTTTATTGACATATTTAGTTTTTAACTATACGATCGCTTGTGTTTGTTATGACATAAAAGTTCTTGAAGACTTGTATTGTTTGCAGTGTTTTTTTCTGGAAGCTTTGGACATTAATAGCCTGTGGAAAAAAGCTGTTGAATTACAGTATCGTAGTGCCACTCAAGCCTGTGCTTCGATAAATCAAAATGGATAATAAATTATCAGTGAGAGGGGAAAGTTTCCAATCTCAACATCACAGTGTTGCAGTTTGCCATGGTTATGAAAACTTACCGCAGGAGTCTAGATATAGCTGGTATTGGAACAGAAAGGTGATTGAAAATTGTTCTCCGTCAAGGGCAGATGGCATCGATTTGGCAAAGGAAACACAACTTAGAATGCTGTATTGTTCATTCATTCAAGATATTGGCATGGCGCTTAGAGTGTATGTACTTATCTTTAATTATTTTGTATTTTTTTGGCATATTCATATACATGATATGCGTTTGGTTAACACACATCCATGTAAAGCGATGTATTTCTAAATCAGAACCAACTTTAAATTGCAAACTTTTGTTGATAAACCATGATAAGTTGATGTCCTATCAGTGGAGATTTTGATGAACATGAGTTTTTGTCTTTAGAGCTCTCATGTGCAAGAACCAATTACAAATTGTCTAAATACTCAAAATAGACGTGAAGTGTACTAATTTGTTTTCCTGTGCATGTCTTGTGGAATATAGACACTGCTATTAACTCTCTTAGGCACTATATTGCACTGCATGATTACTTGCACATCCATGCTCTTAGCTAGAATGCTGGATGTCTGTCTTATTTTGCAGCCCACAGGTCACCATTGCGACAGCAATAATGTTTTGTCATCGATTCTACCTCCACCAGTCTCATGCAAAAAATGAATGGCAGGCAAGCTTAAATTTCTTCCCCTTTCCAATTTTAGCCGAAAATTTGTCGATTTATTATGAAATTCAGGTGGAATTGTATTTCTTAGTAATCCTTGAGATTGCTCTGTGTGTTTTTATTTTATTTTATTTTGATATCTTTAGATGTTCATGATGGTTGCAGTAAATCATATACTGGGTATGTTAGTAATATCAAGGCGCACACCTAGGCAAGTATAGGCACAGAAAAAAGGCAGGGTGCACTGGCAGCGTCTTCTGACTTTCCAAGCCACGTAGGTAGTGTCTTTTGCCTTAGCAAGGCGCACTGTATGTTCATGGTGCAAGAAAAATGCGAAAACGCGTAAGTCATACAAAAACGATTAAGGTGTGCCTTGCACATTTGCTTTTTTACAAATGAATTTTAACTACGTTTGGGATGCCAAACAAAAAACAAACTGCTTCAACCCTATACTTCTTACAGCTAAAATTGTCCTCGAGACAAAATATTAATGCACACATCAAATTCGAATCACTATTGGAAAGAAAAAACCAATCTCGGTCTTTGGTTTCTCCTCTTCCACCCTATCAAAATTCTGATAAAATTACACGACACAATAAACACACTGAAAATGAGATCGAGAGGTTTCAGTTTGCAAATCAAAGCCACACCAAAGAAGGTACAAATTTTTGAACGATGAGTGGCTTAATCACAGCCTGCAACACAAAACAGTTCACTAGCAAAAATTAAGTGGTTGGTCTCGTTTCTTTCCCTGGACCAAGGCGAACAAAAATTAGGTCAGTTTGATCAAACTAATGAAGTCAGTACTTGCAGTAAAATCTGCAATTCGTCCTCATCTGTATCCGAAAACAGATAAATATACGATGGATGCGGATGTAGATACGAAGTCACATTTATTGGAAATTAGCTCTGTCTGGATCCTACGAAGATTAAAGTTTATTTTATGTGTATTTTGTTTTTAGTACAATTAAAGATATCTATTTAATGTTTTATTAAATTTATAGTTTATATTATATACATATATATAATACATATTAATCGCACAAAATCATTTATTATTATCATTTTTGTTAATTTTGCATATTTATAATCAATTAGATTGGAAAAAAATGTTGAATTAATTTTTTTCTATCTACGTTTCTTGAGTTATCAATCGTTAGCGAATTGGATAACTATTCATCCGATATCTGAAAATGATTTGGATGCATGTAAGGATGTGACTATCCACATTCAAAAAATATCCGTTGAGAGGCATAGGTCAAAGCATGTTAAATTCTTTACTTTTACGTTAAATTGTTCCATGTTCCTTTTTTGTTGTCTTATCATGTGTGTAAGTAATTGCTACAGTTGTTTCTCTTGATTGGTATTGACAAATAATCGTAGGATTTGACTGAAGATTGTTTATCAGTGAATGGATCATCTTCTAAGAATGATATGAATAATTATGAACGAGGTCTTCAGATTTGATGATAAAGAAAATTTTGCAACATGGAAAATACAGATGGAAGCGGTGTTGAAGAAGAAGAATTTCAAATAATATCATAGTTTAAGTATGTTATTGTTAATACATATGTTGAATTGGCGCGCAAGATAGTGTGGTATAGTGGCAACGTGTGTATCTACCGAGTAAGAGGTCGGGAGCTCGCGATGCTCCATAGATCTATATGGTGATGTATTAACCAAATTTAAAAAAAAAAAAATGTTAAATTGGATGGAACGGAGGAGGAAGTCATCATTGTTGCCAATCACGTGAAATTTAACAATTGGCTTTCTTAGTTCAAGCGGGAACTGACTTCCTGAGATCAATCCAGTCTACTCTCCACCAAGTATTATTGGGTGTCAGTTATTTTATTCAACTGTATTTTCAAGGTAAAGATTTTTAGAGAGGGTCGGTGTGAAGAAGGCAAGTAACTACAAGATGTGACTAACAAAGCATATCAATCAACGACAAACCACATTATTCTTCAATATGAACCTTAAAATGGAAGATAATGCCAATTTCAGTGCATATGGATGTGTTAAACACATTGATTGTCAACTTGAAGGTAATTGGGTGTATGGGTCAGCAACGAGGCACCAACAATATGTTGAGTACAAAACGTTCTCAATTCAAACGATCCGTCGAAGTTCGATTAGCTTGTTAGTTGAAGGCAAGCTTGTACAATGAGATGTGAAAGCATTAGAAATGATGTGTAGGCTTAATTATTCGGAATAAAGATATGAGCTAGAAGGCAATATGGTGCAGTGAGATAGAACGGTTGTTCCATTCCAGGAGTTGGGGGGGGGGGGGGGGGGGCTTGTTGACATTGTAACAAGATGGATATTTACCTATGGGTGGCCATTTCTCAGGCAAAGAAGTGAATTAAATCCAATTCTCAGGCGAAGAAGTGAAATAAATCTTCAGCATTGGCATTGGTTACATAATTTTCGAATATAACAGTGATATTAATAGCACCATTTTGTGCTTCATGAGCCTTTTTTTCACATAATTTGAGATATGGTTCGTTTAATTAATCATAGAAAGATCGATGTAGTTATTTTTTATTTATTTTTTATTTGAGGAATGATGCATCTTGTCCTCTGGTTAACTTAGAACTATCACAGATTAGTGAAGCTGATATAACTTAGAACTATCACAGATGTTACAAGTTGTAGGATTTTCCCATCAGTTGGGGAACTTGAGTTGGCTTGGTTTGAGGGTTGTAATTGATGATGAGAGATTGACAGTGATGAATGATTCGTTGGTGATGAAGGATGTTCAGAAAAGTAACATTATATGCTTCAAAGAGAGACAATCATGGAAAAGTTGAATGTTATTGATTTCAGTGATTCAAATTCTACTCATTTACGACATTTTCACATATATTATGTTGTTGATGTTAGTTCATGTCTAATACAAGGAGGTTTAATTGATGGTGTTTGTTGCTTATAGTTGAGCTTTTTGTGAGGATCGCCTTCTTGGTAAGAAGCAAACCACAACTGATTTCATGAGGCATATGATAATAATTTTTAGAGTATCCTTTCATGGATGGGGCTCGCCCAAATTACTGTGTATTGTCTGGGTTTTGTGAAGACAAAAACAAAACGTGACTCATTTTTGTAAGTGAAAATCCATGGTGAAGAAGCAATCGAAAAAGCATTTGAAAAGTTCTCATGGTTGGTAATAGTTGATTTCGCATCACAAGAGTTCACCGAGTATCATGTGCCTGAGGATGACAACAAAGATGTTACTGTTTTTGGTGAGTCACAGTATTATGAAATGGTCGAGTATACATGTCAAGCATTGTTTATATGAGGCAGACGTTGTTGGAGACTAAGAGAAATGGATGCTTAAGATTGACTACTTATCAAGTTTGTACCGAAGCGAAAATTTTCTCATAGCTTCTGATAGTTTCACCATCTTTATTTTTTCTGTTGCCTCTGCCACCTTCTGTCAATTGACCAAGCTTTTGAATTTTTGATTTCGTCTGACGAAATCACATATTGACATCTCAATCCATATTTCAAGATGGTACTTAAAATCTTAGCGAGATGTAATGTTAAAAATTAATTTTGAAACGTTTTTTTTGCCCAAATGCAAAAATGAAATTTCAGATAAGTTCCGTGGCGAGAACGAGATTTTAAACTTTGTTATTGACATTTTTCGCTGCTTCGGCGGAGACAATTTTATTGTAGCTTTAATACAATCTATACCTACATTTTTTTTTTGGGGGGGGGGGGGGGAGGTGTTATATAAATGATGGAGTGCAATTTTTGTACTAAATGCAGTTTTTCCATGCTCAAAGTGTCACAAAAATCACAAGCCATTGGGTTTTGAGTCTTCTTTGTCTGGTGAGATTTCCCTCACGTTTCTACGATACCAAAATTCAAATGTAATTTTAAGCTTTCAACACTCATCTCATCTGAGATATTAAAGATCCCAATCCGAGATATTAGTTCAAGGTCTCATTTGATTTTCTAGGCTTAAAACATTGCCTTACAACCTTTTGCACTTTACGCTTCAAGAACTTTGATCTACGAATCTGTGTGCCTTTTTGGCAAAATATTCTAAAATAACAGTACTTCAATCTTTATACTATACGTATACCTATTACCTATTCTGAAAAGGCATGCAACTTTTCTCTGACTGTATGTCGTGTAAAACAAAAAATAAAATACAACATTAGTAATAAAGATTGTTCCAAGGAAGAACATCTTGTCTTTGTTCTTTTATTTAAAAGAAATTGTCTTACGCCATAAAAGCAAAATAAAAAATATCTTTCTTTCTGTGTTATCAAAGCGTGCGCTATAGCGCATAGCGCAAGCTCTGCGCTATGGAACCTAAAATAGCGCATTGTTCCCTATAGCGCATAAATAGCGCGCTATTTTATCGAAGCGCGATATAGCGCATTGCGCAAAATAGCGCGCTATTTGATCTTTTTTAATTTTGTATAGTAATTAAAGCCCATACCCATTGAGATGCAACCATATCTACAATGCTTTCTGATTCTACATGCATGCTTTTTCCTTTATGGTTTGCATATTGTTTTAGCTAGTGTTCCATCAAGTTTTTCAACGCATTTCACATTTTTTTTTTTTTTTTTTTTTTACCGAGAACTTGACTTAGTTGAACCGTTGTCCAGATACATCATTCTATATCTATGTTCTTTGGTTTAGGCTATTAGATACAATATCTAGAAACAATAGACTCTTTTGTTTGTTTGAGCATCATCATAAGGAAAAAAAATGCAATATCTAAAAGCAATTCCAATATGTCTAGTATGTTGGACAACAATTTTTTTGCTACCCTTATGGTATCAAAATATTTCCTTCTCTTCTAAGTGAGATCTCTAAACACAAAATAAGTTACTTATAATTATAGTTTTTGACTTTTTTTATTTTTACTTCGTTGCTTTTTGTTTTTTGTATTCTTACTTAATTCTTGTCATTAAAAAATATTTTACAGTTTATGCAAAATTGTGTTTTTCATGCATTTAGTTTGTATAATTTTATCATCATTACTCACAAAACAAAAATAAATTTTATCATAATTCACACATATAAGAGTAGATTTTAAATTCTATAAGACAAAATGACAAGTATATTATGAGGTATAAATTATTTTTAATGTATAATATAAACTTATTAAATTTTCTCTAATATAATTGCATTTTACATCAACAAATATTTACTACATGCATAAAGTATGATAGTTTTTGTGCTTGGAGTATTGAAGGGTTTGGATATGACATGAAATATGCAAAAACATAGAATTAACAATTAGATATAATATACTTGATCAGTTATTAAAAAATGCAAAAAAAAAAGGTGGACGAAATAGCGCAAGCCTTGTGCTATTTTGCGCTATTCGCTATTGACTACACTAGTTTCTTTTTATATTATAATTTCACTTTTCACAATTTTGTAAAAATTATGTTTTAAAATTTTTTCTTAATCATTAACAAATCTAATATTATTTTTATAATATTTCATGAGTGTCAAATATGAAGTCTATTTAAAATTTATTGTATGTTTACAAAAATAAATTTGCAATGTGCAAAAATAGTTGCTGGGCTAATATTTGTATTCCCAATATCTTTTGTTGACAAAATTAGTGCCATTTTTTGTGTTACACTGGAACTTTAAGGAATGTGCTTGCATTTGCAAAATATATGCATGATGTGCAACAACAGTTATATTTTCGTAAAAAAAGATAGCAGTGTAACTATCCACGAAGCAAATATTTGCATTGTCCGATGAACTTCAGACGTACTTCTACTTCCCTTTTTAAGATCACTAGTGGGCAATGAAAGGTATTGATATATGGGGCTCAAAAAAAGGATAATCACATGCTGTAAAACACTTGTAGTGTTGAAGTAATCGGTTTCAAGTTTCAACCAAAAACGGTCAAAATTTAATTAACTGGAAATGATGATAAGAGAAGCTTGGATGGAAGCTTCTGGTGCAGATTTGGATGATGAACCGATCAGATTAGCAGTCTGAGTTCAACTAGTATTTAATGTGGTAGAACTTGGGTTGTACAACACTAGCAGTGATAAAGAAGATAGTTTCAAAAAAGTTGTGTAATTGGTTATTTATGACTATTGAAATCCACCTCCCCCCCCCCCCCCCCTTCTTAGTGTGCAGATCGTTCTACTTTCTTTCCCTTTTTTTCTTTTTAAAAAAAAAGAAGAATCTTTGAAGACGGTGATTTCGGTGTTCTACGAAGTATCAGTTATGGATCATGATTATTCGGTTTTTGGATTCTCGAGTTGGTTTTGGGGCAAACATCCAAATTCGCAGCCTCTGCGACCTGATGAATTGAATTTGGTTTGAGATCTGAAGTGGTGGTTGGTGAAGTATTTTTGCTGGTGACGATCGTAATGTTTGCTTCTGACCCTTTATTCCCGGTTGCATTCATTTATTACTGCCAGTGAAAAGACTGGATTCCACTGTTCTGAATAGGCTTGATTACGCTTTTAAGGGTAATGGTTCAGGTACGTGCCTTATTTTCTCATGCTTATGATTGCTAATTTGCTTCTTTTTCTAGGTTGTGTTTGCTAGGATGAACTGGCAATGAGCCTGCGATGAGTTTACCCCACTGTTGGTTGTAATGGAAAAACAGTTTTAGGAGACCTCAAGATGGCTTGGGTTGATTGATTGCATATTTGGGCATGATTTTGTTTTATTTTAACTGGGTTTATATGGACTGTTTGTGTTTTTCTGTTTTTTTAGTCTGCTTTATAACTTTCACTGTGCTTTATTGCATAAATTAAGCTTTATCAAATTTACACACATAAACATAGAAATGTTAGATCAATTACACCCCCTAAGTTACCCTTTCGCACCACACCTCGATAATTTTTTATTTTAGGCAATTCAAAATGATATCAAACTTTGAGGACATATTTTTGTATAATCAAACATCATTTTTGGCCAAAAAATTAGATTTGCAAGAACAATCTCAACATTTTCCACAAATAATATGCAAAACTTGGGATAAATTTATTATTAATATTTAATCTAACATTGTGGGCATACAAGAAATTTTGAAGCGGTCTCAAATTTTATATGGTATTTGTAATGTGGATTTTGTAAACCCTAAAGTTTGGTTCCGTTTCAAATTGGAGAAATCGATTAAATATTAAGGTGTAGCTAGGGGTGTAGGATGCGGGAAATGGGGATATTGAGGAAGCGTGTAGCCAATCCTTTCAATTTAATCATATCATATTAAATTGAATCTGGAACCTTGGCGCAACGGTGAGGTCACCTGACTAGTGGCCTGGGCGTCCAGGTTTGAATCCGGAAAAAGCCTCATCGCAGTGCGAGCGAAAAGCTGCGTATTATCGACCTCCATAGAGCCCGTTTGTGTACAGAAGCCTCATGCACTGGGTTCCACCTTCATATTATTATAGGCAATGTTACAGACATTTCAAATTTGAATTTAGTGAGGAAAATAATGACCCCTCACCCCCCGGGGGGGGGGGGGGTCTGTTAGGTGTCAAAGTCGACAAAGGAGAGCCTAAAATGGTTAAATAATAAACAATGGAGGTATACTAAATTTTTGTATTTTGAGGTATCGCCGCTTATTCCTTTTTGGGGTGTCAGTAACGGTGCGGTGTATTATAGGCAATTCTTTCTCAATACTAAATAATTGAGGACAATTACAATTGTAGCTCATTTATGGCATCAAGTTTTCACTTCATGCTCTTATTGGTACTGCTTACCCTCCTGGGGGTTCATTTCTGGCTATCGGTTTGGATAAGAATGTGTCATATTTTACTTTACCCCATGCTCATTTTGCCCTTTTCGCATTCATCAAAATCACCCGTTCAAATGGTTTTATTTAGCATGTGAAGCAAAATGGAGCAGTCTGACATCAACTTTTAAATGAGAAATAACTTACGTTATGCAAAACAGTAATCTCACGATATTTCCCTATGTTCTCTCAAAAGTATCCCCGTTGCTTGTTACAAGAGTAATCAACTGTTAGGCTAATGGTATTATTTTGCAGACTATCGCCACTGCTTGCATGTTTCTTGCTTCGAAGGTTGAAGACACTCCCTGCCATCTGACCAAGGTTATCAAAATAGCCTATGAAACAATGTATCAGAGAGATTATGTTGCGGCCCAAAGGATAAACAAGGGGGTAGTTACCCTACAACCTTCATTGTTATTTTCACCAATGTGAAGTATTTATCACATGTGTAATTCCTCACTTTAAATGCACAGGAGGTCTTTGAGAAACAAAAGTCACTAATCCTTCTCGCTGAAAGACTAGTCCTTTGTACCATTAGATATGATTTCAGTGTTCAACATCCTTACAAGCCTCTGATTGAAGGGCTTAGGAAACTTAAGATTGATAAAAAGAATGTCAGACAAACTGCATGGAATTTCGTGAATGATTGGTATGTATACTCTTTTTATTTTATTCTATTACTATTACTAATTGTCAGTGAGAAGATTTTGGCAACAAAATAAGATGTGTGCTTTTATTCTTGTTATATGTTGGGTTCAAGCATATGATTTGCAGGAGTGTAATATATTGCCTGTTGCAATACAGGCTTCGAACAACTATCTGCCTGCAGTTCGAACCCAACTACGTGGCAGCTGGATCTATTTTTCTATCTGCTAAGCATCATAATGTGAAACTTTCACCAGGGGATAATGGATGTACTTGGTGGGAAGTGCTCAATGTTATGCCTTACAAATTTGATGGTCAGTTCATATTTTACAGTATATTTAATAATATCTTTGTCATTCTTACAAATTGTTATTTGCCTGACTGCAGCGGTACTGAGACAAATGAAGGAGGTACTCATTTCTAAGCAGAAGCTAGTACCGAAGCTCCCACCTAAACAGCCTAAGCAAACAGAAACTCCTGCTGTTGCAGTAGTAAAGCAAGAGACTGTATTAAGTTCAGATTCTTGTGTTTCGACTGAAGACGTGACTTTAGCTCCAAAATCCACAACTTCTAGTACTAAGTTTAGTGCAAAATTGAGAAATTCTGAAGACCTAGATGGTACTCGCAAAAACTTAATGGAAGATGTTACTTCAGTTCCAGAACCGACAACTTCTAATGTTGAACTTAGTCCAAAAGATCATTTTGAAGCAGTAAATTCTCTAGATATCGGAAAAAACCAGTGCGATGGAGGAAATTCCAGAGGCCTAAACGTTACTGTCAAAAATCATATAGACCATGTTTCTTCAGATCCAGTATTCACAACATCCAATGCTAAACTTAATGGAAAAGATCAATGCAAAACTGAAAATCCTGAAGGCCTAAATGGCGATGTTAAAAACTGTATTGGAGATGTCCTTTTAAATCCAGACAACACAACTTCAATTGCTGGACATAGCCAAAAAAATCAACGTGAAATCGAAAATTCTGAATGCTTCAGTGGTATGGTCAAAAACTGTGTGAATGATGTGCCTTCTATTCCAGAATCCACTACTTCTGATGCTGAAGCTAGTACAAAGATTCAACATGAAACTCGAAACTCTGTAGGCCTAAGCGGTAACTATATGGACCATGATATGCCTTCAATTCCAGAACCCATGATTTCTACACCTAAAGTCAGTACCGAAAATCAGTGTGGAACAGAGGGGACAAATAGAGTAGATGGTACTGTTAAATGTGGCTTGGAAAACGATTCCCAAAATGCTCTGAGGAGTCGTCTTGATATAGACAAAATAAGATCACTGATGAAAAGAAGAAAACGAGATAGAAGCATCAGCGATCGAGTAACGAGTTTGGAATGTCTGAACGAGGATGAGTTGATCGAAAGGAAACTGGAAAGTGGAGTAGTACTGGCAAAGAGGCCAAAGCCCTGCAAGAATCTTGTATCTTCATAGTCTGTTTTTCCGTTTCTTAGGATATCATACATCTGATACAATGAACTCTTTTCATAGGTTTTTGTTGCCTCCTCGTTACACTTGAATATTTTATGAGCATTGCGGTATAACTCCGTTACTGTTGATGCTATTTCCAATGAATAGTAATTTACTTTCGAGCATTGCGGTAAGAACTTATCACCGTTGATGCTATAGTTGAATGATAATTTAGGGCAAATTTGTAAAGGTTGGCCATGTATGAAATTTGTATTTGCTGGTATTGGGGGTTAGATTCTTGAGGAACTAGGTGATAGAGTAGGGTTCCAACTGATCATTAGATGTATGCATGGAAAAAAAAATGTATTAACATTTATTTTCCTTGGTAGAAGCTTTTCATATAATGAAATAAAAGAGTGTACAAATTGGACCGTGTTCTTTTCCTTGTTACGGCATGGTGGCGGCATGGTGGTTGTTTTAAATACCGTTGCCCTATTTTACAGTTTTAAGAAAACCGACCGTTAAATTGATATGTAATTCTTTATAAAATCACTGTTTAGTGTTATTCTTAGTTGAATACATAATGATAGCATGCTTGGTAAGAGTTATTGAAATATTAAAATAATAATAAAAAAAAAAAAAAAACATGTATCTTATAACGGAGAACAACTAATTATATATTGAAATTGATATGTAGGGACAAACATATTGTAATAGTATTACATTAACCAATGTTTATTTTCTTAAAGTTTATATATACTTATAGGCAACAATTTAGTAATATTACAACTTATATCCACCCGATCTCACATCTGATAAAAAAGGGTGAAGTAATAAGACAGTTAATACACATACATTCTTGAAAATGTGAGTTTACATTTAGGTCCACACACCCTACACACCCTACATATTATAAAGTCCACATGTCTTTTTTTATGTAAATATTGGGCACAACTATCAGTTGCTTGCGCCCGCCCTTTTTTTGTTTTTTGTTTTTGGGCACAACTATGAGTTGCACCCACGGAGTTCGGTTACAAAATTGCTGATTGGACTAACCAGTCCTGTTTGGTAATAAATTTTCAAACTAGTCTCAAATGCAAAATTGTTTCGAAAACAAGCTCCGAACAAAAATTTGTCCTATTATAAATAAACAGAGATAGAATGCTCAAGACCCTACGGAAAAAAAAAAGTTATGTTAGTTTGTTTCAAATCTTTAAAAAAAGGAACAAAGGCTTATACGTCATGTATACTGTGAAATGCAAAAGGAAATCCAGATGACTCTTCAATAACATGAAATTACAATCAATATATTAAGGAAAAGGTAGACCAAAGAGACATGTAATGTGAAAAGCAAACGGGTTTGTGTCCATAAACTTATAATTTTGATCCTACTTTTATGCTCATCTTAGAATATTTCTTTCCAGATTATAACAAATATTAGATATATTTGCTATGAGGTCAGACTTGCTTTCTTTTTGTATATGGTTGTACAATCATTTGGAAATAAATCAGACTTAGGTAAAATGTAATAGAACCAACTATTCTGTGTATCAAAATATTGATTTAGCATTCATCAGGGTAATGTATATTATGAAATAAATTAATTTGGGATCGATTAACATATTTATTTCCATCAAATTTTTGTAAGTAAATCCCAAATTGATCAGCTTATAAAATGAAAACAATTTTTGTCATGCATTCATTGTCCATTTTTATTATACCGATAAATGCTAACAGTAAATATTTGATTTGTTGTTGCTTAATAAATGCTTAACTCAACATTATAGAAATCTAAAAGAGGATTGTTAATCCAACTCGTTTTAAAGCGATTGAAATGCATACTTGCTCCTTCATTGGCTATCAGGCTTCTTGTAATCAGTAATTAGTGGGACCCACATATTTAATAAAATTATCCTGTCCAATCAAGTAGCGATTATCCATTTCACTCGCTTTAAAGCGAGTGAGATTAGTACTCCCTCCTGTTCTAATTAAATGACGTTTTGGTCTATTACACACAAATTAAGAATTGTGGAAAAATGACACTCTTAGCCTTTAATTAATGATTGTCCATGCAGCTTTAACATCCCTTTTCATTAAAAAATGAGCTGTAACCAGTCCATGGAGCTTCCCAAAGCAATTATAACCAATAAAAGTAAATGAATGCATTGGAAAAGTTCAATATTTACGGTTGCATACGCACATCAATGAAGGATAAAAAAGAAAATGAAATGGCTTTTTATCTAAAACGTCATATATTAAGCAAAAAGTTCTTTGATACAAAACGTCATATAATATGGACAGGAGGGAGTATTTCTCAATCTAAAAAGAATAACTGAATCTGATCACATATAGAATGATGCAAAAATCATTCTGATCAAATGAAGGCTATTAATGCTCACATATTCTTTTACAAATTCATAGGTTTATTTTGGTTTAGAGGAAAATCTGTGAAACAAATTCATACTTAATGTGTTTTAAACTTAGTGTGTGATTATAATCGACCATGTTCATAAGAAATTTATGTTTATTTATAGAAAAAAAGTTCTCATTGACCTTTCAGAATGGGCAAAAATATTATCGATTAAAACGCATTTGTACAATGAGATTTAATGACTTACGAAACAGTTTTTTTCAATAAAAAAATAATCTAGTGCATCACTTGGACTATTCAAAAAATACTATATGACGCTAATTAAATAGATATATTAACATTAATTATTACAAAAAAGGTCAAATTGGAACAATTCGTAGTTTTGTTCAATTTATTGGGTTTGCACTCTGTTTATTTTAGTTCATGGATAGAATGAAGGTGTTCATTATATGAAAGTTATGTACCCTATAATTGATAAAATCATGATGCTTTCGAATTTCCTTTCCTTTTCTACAAAAAAATAAAATATATTTCCTTCACTTCTATTTTTTAATTTATTTCTTCTTTTTTACTCTTTGCCTCTCATACTAAACAATATATGTAGTATTTTTGTTGTATAAAATGAATTTGGCTCTTCAAGTTCAAACTGAATTGGTTAACTTGGTTATTCTACTTCATTATTTCAGCTTATCCTAAAATATTTAGTTAATAAAGGAAGTGTTACACAAGGATCAGGTTCCTCGTCCAAAACATCATATTTAGAAACGCCACAAATGTTGTAGTTTACATTTGTTATGATATATTAGAAAACAACAGAAGTAAAACAAGGTCATGCAAGAAGTAGAGTTTATATGAGCAATGAATTCCAAAGGTACCATCTACCAATAGTTATGGCTAGACAAACTAAGAGCATCACCAACAGTGGAGCATTAAGCTCCTGAATCATGAATTGAGGACCATTTTTGTGCCCCAACAACGAGTTTTCCCCTAAATATTAAGGAGAAAATTCAGAGATCAATCCTAAATTTGGAATTGTCCCCGCGCGTCGATATTATCAGCGCACTTTGAAGAGCGCCGATTTTTCGATGCGCTCCGAAAATATCGGCGTTCTTCGAAGCTTACCTATAATATCGGTGCTTTACCAATTCCTTCTGTTAACTTAGAGAAATATTCTCCAACGGCTGTAAACGGTCATAATTTCGTTACACAAAAAAACGATCACTTTTTTCCAATGGCTCTAAAATGGTCATATTTTCTTCCAACGGCTATAAAACAGCTATATTTTCAGTTATAAATTGCTTTTTTTTTTGCATTCTACATCACAACATATTTTCACTTCCTTTCTATCTCCTAAAATTGAAGAAACTTAAACTCTATAATGTCTTCACTATTTGAAGAATTTTCACATCCGACGATGGACGAAAACCAGTTTTCTCAAGACAATACTGACTACAGTCTAGATACTCCTCCAAGCAAACAATCAACTATTCCGTTGACAAATGAGAAGGACATCGATCTATGCAACATCTACTGCCATTTCTCCTAGGATTCGGCTACGGGGAACGACCAATCAGCAGCTACGTTTTGTAAAAAAATTACTTCTGTTGAGAAACATCCAAGAGGCTTACGGATGTTGTCGGCGATTCAGGGTCGATTCGACGAAATAAGTCGTCAAACAACTTTTTATGAATCACAAGTTCATAAATAAAGAGATCCAATCCTAGTGGCATGGGAGGCGAGGATAATCTGGTAAGTTTTCGTACAATGTATGTAAGTGGTTGAATAAATGTTACTTATGAAACTTATTCTCTTTATTTTATTAGAAACGAATGACAAACGAGGAGCTTAAGAAGCTTTTCGTTAGAGAAAATGTGGCGAAAAGACCAATTATTTTCATTTTTTGCATTTATGATCTGTTCACCAGCCAACCAAAATGGAACTCTAAACTTGCTAAGAGCTTGCGCGATGTTCAAATTGCTTCAAAGGGCAAGAGAAAAGCTTCAAAATATGGGTATTCGTCTAGTCCTAGCAAGTCATCGACGAAAAATTCTCCATGTCAAGGTGAAAACCTACTTGACGAGTTCAATAACACAATTGATTATGATTTTAGACCTCAAGGAGTAAAAGCTGTGAAAAGAAAGGGCAAAGTTGATATTGCCGCCGCAGCAGTAGTCTAACAGTTAAGGACTTTGCGCCATGGTAATAATGGCATGAGTTCAAAACCCGGAATGGCATGCTAAGAGCTTACCATGTGCACACGCTAAGATTAGCCACTTATGTGGTGCTCGTGGACCAGGCTAGGTGCACTAGGGAGGGTTTTACGACCCCGGTCGGTTTTCCTCCTGAACAAATTAAAAAAAAAATCAACACACGCTACAAAGTATAGATCGTAGACATGTAGAAAGAAGTGAAAATGCGAAGAAAAAAAATAGAGGTTATGAGCAGGTTTGCTGATTTGGAAGAGAAGAGGCTACAAATTCTAGCGAATAAGTTAACATATAAACAACAACAAGAAGAGAATGATATCATGGCCAAAGATTTGATTGGAATGAATGAATGCGAGAAGGAATGTTGGATGGGAATGAAACAACGTATTCTAATGTCAAAATTTCCTCAGTTGTAGGTAGATTGTTCATCACTATCCTTATTAGTAGCTGCTTGTATTGTGTTGATGTAGTAATGTTATATTTCCTATTGTAGTAACTATTTACTTATCAATGCAATGCGTGCTTTATTTACATTTCTACTTTTACAATAAGCTGATAGTTTTAGACGTTGTCCAAAAGTATAAAATCATGATTAGTCCATATTTTTCATAGAATCATAAAATAAAACATAAGTTCAACCAATAAAATAAAATAGACATATACCATTAGCCTATTCAGCCCCATATCGGGCTAGTCAACTATAGTGAAGTTTATATGCTTTGTGGCCAACAAAATTAGTACTGTACTCTGCAAGATAACGAGAATCAAAAGTTAATTTAGTTGTTTTAAATATGTCTTCATCTTCAACTGTCTCGATAATCTTATGGTATCAATCACAAGCTTCTGTGAAACGACGATGAGCCATATGGATTTCAACTAAAGATCGTCTAGTAGTGCAGGTATGATGGTTGTTATGTAATCTTGTTACCATCGCCCAATACTCTTCATAGGTTAGACCCCCTCCGTTTTGCAACAATAACTCATTTCTTCGATCTACTTCAATCTAGGCTTTCACGAGGATAAGTAAATCCTGAGGAGAAAATTTAGTTGTAGTAGTACTAGAGCTTGTAGTACTTCTGTTTTGACGAGCTAGATTACCCATTTGCCTCGCTATGTTTGATCGTGGACATGGTTGTGGATTCCGTACTTCAATAATTCCTTGGATAACACAAATTATTTCATTCTGGACCAGTTCTTTCACCTCTTATATTTGTGTATCTGGAACGAATCCACCCTCTTTCTCGTCCTCCTTGCTCCGTTCATACTTATCAAACATTTTACCCATAGTTTCATCACTGATTTCCCATTCGTCCATTTAAACTATACGAAATCAATAGAATGCGTTATGTTTATAAAAAAGGTAACTTTGAAGTAAAAAGTATAATGATTTCTCACCTTAATGTCTTGGATGATCAAGTATGCACAAATTATAATTTATGGTTAGAACGAAGTATAAACTATTTACAAGAATGGAGTTATTTGCTGAGGTCGTCCCAAACCACATGGCTATAGTTAAAGGTTCTTTTGACTAGGCTTGACTGATTTTGTGTACATGTGTCAAAGCTATACCAAGACTTGTCGTATGTAATAAAGCTCTTCCATTAAAAGGTGCGAAAGTAGGGTATTTTTAACTAGTTGGATGTATAGTATTGGTATTCGTATTGATTAAACAAAATTTAAAAGTATAATTTATAATATAATTTAAAACGAGCTCGTAATGTCATGGTAGTTCGTAGTTTTACGTTTTAAACTTCAAGTATACATGATTCAATATATGTCGGAATTCTTTGAAACAAGAATCTTTCGGATCGATTGGATTATAGTTTTCTAATGAAAGAGAAAAAAAAATATTTCATCTTGTATATTATGAGTTATGTCCAAATAAACATTTTTAGAAAGTCACTATGGAATCGTTTATAAACATTAACGATTTAATTAAACTAGATTTTAATATAACTTGATCGTCATATTAAATTGAAAATCAGAGTACGAAACTTATGACATGACAACACTCTGCCATCAAATAGTTGAGTTGCCTTCACTCTACTATACAAATGTTGATGTTACTACACTCTGCAAAACTTGTGCAATGTGATTAAGATTGTCCAACGAAAAGAAAAAAGCTGACTTGACAAGTCTTAGTAAGTGGACCTACGTTTAATGCTGCTATAAAGCAGAGTACGAAATTAGTGGACCTATGTTATTAAAGAGAAGCCAACCTCTCTTCCTCTCCTCATTATTTTTGAACTATACGGTTTGTCAATATTACTCAATTTTTTCTAGTTTCCACTTTTCATCTAGGTCAAAATGTCTAATTGGGAATTCGATGATGAAACCATGGTTCAAATGTATGATGACTGTATCCTTTATCCTATATTTTCTTATATTGAACAAGGTTTGCACACAAGTTAAAGGTTGTGTGTGCATTTATGAACGTAAAGGAGTTAAAAACTATGGTCATCCCCATTTATAGTAAAGATTTCAAAATAGTTAAAAATTAGGGTTGTACTCAACCACATGGATATTATGCTTGTGACTTCTTAGCACATTATCCAAGGTCGCTGCAGTAAACAGTGCATTGTGGGCATATCAATTGCCAGTACCAACATTATAGCTTTGGCACAGCTTGTACTAACCGTGTACAGTCACTGCAGTGTATAGTGTACAGTTGTATCTTCATGCTTCGTCAAAGTGGAGTCATGTCATCTATTTTATGGCACTATGTAGTCATTTCTTAGTGTTTGGAACAACTTTGGCACAACTTTAAGTGTGGCTAGTTTGAATTGTTTGTACTATTGGGCATAGCTTTTGAGCAACTTTAATCAATGGGATCAATTCGTACTATTTCAATCTCCTATAATAAGCGAACGGTCATTTCATATTTCAATCATACATCTTCCAAGTTCTACGATGATACAGACACACAAACACTAATTCAAACTAATATTAGAAATACTACTACGACAAAAGATAATAAGAACACTACTGGTTACGGTTAAATTGAAAGTTTTCTAGCATTTAGTTGAGACATCTAATTTCTTGTTCCAGCTCATTCGCATATGCTATGCACCATGGATATAGCGGTTCGTCAATCCATTCTAAAAAATTGCAAGCGTCGGGAAATTGAAACAAAGAAGTATGCGACGACCAATGTTTTCGCCATCATCTCTTACAACAACTTCAGCCATATATCCACAATGGAAGCAAACTGGGTAAGAATTAACCTCTTCTTCAGATGCGGATTGATTTATTGGTACATGCTCAACCTCTTGTTCTTGATGGGGTTGATAAACAGGATGTTCATTCACTCGTGGGACATACGCATGTTCCAGTTGAAGTGTAAGTACGTCAAGATCTGGGTGTTACAAATCAAGGTCCGCGTAATTTTGCTCTTGATAGTTTATATTCCAGTCAATATCCGTGTGATCATTAGACGTTGGAACGGAGTGGTGGGGGACGCCAAAATTAGAGCCAAGAGATGATGGCCATGAAGGCATTGTTAAAAAAAATAGAGTAATGAAGATTAAGTTGAGTAAGAGAAGAGAGTAATGAATGAAGAAGCTTTGAAGAAGTAGGTGGGTATTTATAGAGGTGGAAAATGCAAATCAGACTAAATTGGTTCATTATCCAAAAATAAAACTAATAAACCGATTTAACAGGTAAACAAATTTAAGTGGTTAATAAATTTTTGAA
Source organism: Allium sativum (assembly GCA_030737875.1). NCBI lineage: Eukaryota > Viridiplantae > Streptophyta > Magnoliopsida > Asparagales > Amaryllidaceae > Allium > Allium sativum. The sequence continues at coordinate 82,401,271 of CM060914.1, forward strand.
CCTAAACTAATAAATAAACCTAAAATAAAAACAATATCTTTTAAAAAATCTTCCGCACCGAATTTATCGGTGCCTTACGTTAAGGCGCTGATAATATCGACGCATTTTCAATTACTCAGAGCACACTGATAAAAATTGGCGCGTGTCTATTAGGAGATTTCAATAAATCCCCCCTGAATCTTACGAGTCATAATATTACGACTCGTAAAACCGTTGGAGATGCTCTAATAAAATGATAGGTCCCATCATTTCTCGCATTGCTGGCAATATATAGATAACAAATAAAAAGCATACTTTCTAAACAAACGACTACATAAAAACAATACTAATAATGATTAAATTGAATAGGATTTTGAATAATTTGTTTATTTTAAGTTTATAATAAATTAGATGTTACGTACTTAATCAAGCAAATTTACGTATGCTGATTTGAAATTCCAATGATTCATTAGATCATCAATGCTTGCAAATTCAAAAGAAGCCAACATTACTTTTTATGTTACATATACCATGTCAGGTGATACACTTATGAAGTGTATCATTCTCAATTTTCTAAAATCGAGAAAACCCAATCTGATTTGGAGATCGTCCACATAGAAAATGCATCGCTAAAAATAAAAATATTTTACATTAATTGTCAATTTTAGATTATATTTATTTCAAGGAAATAGTGGATGACATACCTCTCATTTTAACTTGGAACTTATTTTTCCAATTTCTTGGAAAAGTTCTAAAAAAATAAAAAACTTGATAAGCATCATAATTACCTTAATATGAATTTGTCCAAAATTAGCTAAGCTTCTTACCAAAACCTGGTAGAATACTTGTTTGTACAAAATTTTCAAGTTGCCACCACTTCTGCTAATTTCATATGAAAAACTAACCCACAGATTACCGATATAGGATATTTGAATCAATAACTGGAAGATATTTGTAACGACCCGCATTTTACATATTGGAGGATCGTAATTTTTTTTGTTTTATTCCCTAAGGTTTGGATCATTCTCATATTTTGATATGTTGTTTATGGGATGTGAGACATGTCCATAATTTTTACCAATTTTATTTATGACCATTTTGCCCCTGTCAGTTTTGTACAGGGAATAACTTTTGACTGGGATCAAATCAGTTGATGAAATCGATTTCATTAGAAAGGAAATGGTGTTGCAAATTCCGTAGAGTGGTCACATTAAAGATTTTGTTCAATGGTTTGAGAGGAATCGCTGTTTTAGTGTTATACAATTTCTAGACATGCTAAGTAGTCATTTGTGGGCTGATTTGGTGTGGCCCATTAGTCGGCTGGTTAGATGGCTATAAATTAGGTGGTAGAGGCAAGGAGAATTATCCGATTTCTTTATTTCTCTATTTGGTTGGGGTTTGAGATTCTCCCTACTCCAATCAAATACATCTCCACTTCATTTAATTCTTAGATCTACATTCGAAGATTGAAGATCAACATCAAGAGTGAGTAGATCGTATCAAGTTGGGTGATTTGAAGATCATTCTTCACTGTCCGGATTAGAGATAGTTGATTTCAAGCTATTTTGAAGAATTGGTGAGTAATAACATCTCTCATATGGATTCAATCAAGTATATGAGTTGTCTGATCTTATTATCAACATTTAAAGTTGTTTTCACCTAGATCTAAGTATATTTTAATTTTGAATCACCATAGCATCTAATCTAGCAACTTAAATCGGTAAATTCCTATGTTAATCCTACGTTTATGTAAGTTTAGATCCATTTATTGATTTATCCATTGTTTTATCAAGATTTGGCGAATTCATATGGTTATATGATGATTTATTATAGTGCTAATGTGTGTTAATGATTGCTATTGATTGTTGGTTGAAAATTGATCGATTTTGGATGAGTTGCATGTATGGATGCTCATTATTGAAGCGTTGATGGATGGATCAGTCGGAAACGTGGCACAAATCTAGGGTCGCCATGTCTTGTTGCACAAGAAAAGCTAGGTGAGTCGGGTCATTCGAGAGGCCTTGGGTCGATCGGCTTGCTTGGGGAAGTCAGGTCGTTCTAGCTGGGTCGTGGATCCTTCGGGTCAATGTATGAGCAAGTATAGCTTGTGAGTAAGGTCGTGAGATGCCGGGTCGGGTGTGAATCTGGTGATGGATCGGCACTCAATGGATTGGGTCGGTTACTTGTTTTGAATGCAATAGATCAAGTCAAGCTTGGGTCGGTTTGATGTAAGGGTCGGTGCCAGGTAGATTGGAGGATTTGCATGGATCGGGTCGGTCGGGGATGGATCAGTATAGAAGCTATGTGGTGGATCAGCATAGATGATGGGTTGGTTGGAATGAATGGATTGGGCGAACGATCCATAAAGGGTGCAACCCATCGAATCAGTGAACTAAATGACATTATTTTTGTTCAAGAATGGATGTGGCTTCGATGTGAGTTCAAGGTGGAACATATGAAGTGCCGTGAAGTGTTCGTTGATCGATGAAATGCAACGAATATGGAAACAACTCAAGATGATTTGAGCTCGTGGATAATGGCTGCTCAAGACGATTTGAGCTTATGAATTGGTCGCCGATGACAACTAGAGATATTGATGGCCAAGGTGTTATCATTGTCCTAGGTTCTAGCGGACTCAAAGCAGGGGTATAATAGGGTCGCCTAAAAGATTAGATGATTAGTCGAGTACCCTGGTATCGATGAAAGGCCTAGATACGTATCAATGAAAGGCATATGGAGTTTTGCTAGAACCGGGTTTACTATTAGCGCTTGATGGATGGCATGATGATGTGGCTAGTCATACGATTAACGATGGTTTCAAGGTAGGATAGGCAGTGATAGCCAAAGTCATGGATGTTGATTGTTTCGCTTGTATCGTCTTTGCGTAGATTTTTCGACATTGAAGGAGATATCTCTTGGGTGCTTGTCTGATATTGGTTTAGGCCTTCGGGACTTGTGTTTAGGGGATGTTGATCTCAATTAGGATGGTCTACGCAGGATAATTAGTTGTTATGTCTGATACTGTTGCTTTATGATTTTGTAAAGGCTATCACTATCATATGTGGGGGAGACAAGTTTGGGTTTCTTCTTTGATGATGTTGGTCGGTTAGATGATTGATCAACCTATTCTCATATACTTTATTGATGATGTTAGATAGCCGTTTTATCGTTCATTAAGACTATTTTTCTGACTCAAGGTTTTGTGTTCCCTCTTATTACCTTGGGCTGTTCATCCGGTTTTGGATGGGCAGACTAAGTAGTAGGTAACAGGTAGTAGAACTTGATGAGGACGAAGCTGCTGAGGGACGATGAGTAGGAGGCTAACGTATTATTTTCTATTACCTATTTGCTATTTTTCGCTATTGTGTTTGATGTATTCTCTGAGTGATCTATAGTGAGGCAATTTTTATAGAATTTGGTGTTGTATCCAATTTGATGTTTGGATAATTCATGATGATATGAAAGTTTGAAATTCTGCTGAATTCTACTTCACTATTATCACCTATTGTATATGTTCTGTTATATTTTATCTTTGCACTGTGAGTTATACGACATGTTCTGCATTGTTATCCTACCCTGATGATCGTCCATGGCTGCTTGGCACGTCTTTCAACACAATATTCCTCTTGTTAAGTGCGGGAGTTATGGGCAGTCATCACATTTGGTATCATAGCTCTGGTTAATCGATTTTATCCAAAGTTCAAAGATGTAATAACGTATGAGAGATGTATTGGTAGATTTCTGATGGATGTATACTATATATTAGTGTATAGTATAATAACGCTTGAACTCCATTTGAAGTTTTTCTCAAATGTGGACTAATCATTCTATTCTTTCAGATTTAGAACGAGTCGAACGAGTCGTCGAACATCAAGACATACTGCTAGGGAGGAGACTGTTCTTAGAGGGGGAGATGGTGGTATACCAGATTACCAGCTATGTTCGAGGCCATGGTGGCAGGATCATGAGGCGGTGACCCACTTTAGAGATAGGCGCGGTAGATGTTGGAGTTAAAGTACAGGTGCCCAGGGTTGTGGATTTCGCGAAACTATACAGAGACTTCACTACTTTAGGAGGGAAACCTTTTAAAGGGACAGAGCCGACTGTAGAGGTTCATGGGCAGCTCGATACCTGTATACGGATTTTTAGAGACTTAGGTATTGAAGATGCGGTTAAGAGGAAGCTTACATCGAGACAACAGAAGGGTAGAGCTATGGATTGGTTGAACTCTATCACTTTGAGACTCTAGAGGATGAGATCACGTGGGATCAGTTCCAAGTCAAGTTTGAGACGAAGTTCATTTCTACTGTTCATAAGTTTATTCTGCTCAAGAGGTTGTTGAGCTGAAGCAGAATGGTCGACCAATGTTGGATTATGTTTCTGACTTTGAAGCTTTGTCCAAGTATGAACGTTCGTATATTGAGACTTCCTACCAGAATAACGATAAGTTTGTCATAGGCTTGGACAAATATCTTGAGAATCAGCTAGTTGATCACTTGGACGACACTTATGAGAAGATCGTGGAAAAATCTTTGAGGCACGAGAGTTTGTTTCCCAAGGAAGTGACTGTTGTTGCAGCTAAAGAGGAACCGAAACCACAACAAGGTGGTAATAACAAAAGGAGGAAGCAATAACAACAGAAAGGAAAAGAAAGTCATAATAAGCAAAAAAGCGAGGTGACATGCTTCAACTACCAGTAAAAGGGCCATTATTCCAGAGATTGCAAGAATATGAAAGATGAGAAGAAATGCTATAATTGTGGCAAGTCTGGGCATAACAAGAAGGATTGTACAAAATCAGATAAGGGTAAATAGATTGTGAAGGTGTATGCTTTGGAAGTTGTTCCATCTTCTTCGAGGGCTACAGCGGTGGAGGAGAAAGGGAAGAGTGTCATCGTTCAAGGTATTCTTTCCATTAGAGATGTTTTAGTTCGAATGTTGTTTGTTACTGGAGCATCGCATTCTTTCATTTGTAATGAGCTTGTGTGTCGCTTGGATTTGGAGCTTGAGATTTGTGATATACCAATGATCGTGACTAATCCAGTAGGGTGTTCATCCAGTTTGTTTATGGTTTACCATGGTCTAGTGTTGTCGAGTCATGGTTTCTCTTTTATGTGCGATTGCATTGTTTTGAACTTCGCTGGGTTTGGGATCATGTTGGGTATGGACTGGCTCAAGAGGTACGCGACTAAAGTGGATTGCGAGAAGCTCGAGGTGACAGTCGGGAATGTGGAAGGGTGAATGGTTGTGATTCGATGTAAGCCAGAAGACGGGGTCTTCATAAGCTATTTATATTCGCTTGTGATTCCACGGGAATACTTGTCATTTGTGTCGATCGCCTGTGAGTTTGATGATGTCTTTGACAAGATCAAAGGGTTTCAGCCGCATCGCGAGATTGAGTTCAGGATCGATTTTGGTCGAAGGTGCTATACCTATCGTTATCCCTCTTAGGCGGATGGCGCCTAAGGAATAGCGAGAGTTAGAGGTGCATGTTCGTGACCTTTTGGAAAAAGGATTCATTCGGAGAAGCATGTCCGAATGGGGTGCACCAGTTGTGCTTGCAACCAAGGTTGATGGATCTCTGAGGCTGTGTGTGGATTATCGTGAGCTGAACAAGGTGACCAAGAAGAACAAGTATCCGTTGCCGAGGATAAATGACTTGTTTGATCAGCTTCATGAAGCCAAGGTGTTTGCTCAGACGGATTTGGCAACGGGATTTCACCAATTGAGAGTGGCGAAGGATAGCGTGCCGAAGATAACTTTAAGGACACCATCCGGTTTCTTTGAGTGGCTGGTGATGCCATTTGGATTTACTAACGCACCAGCATATTTCGTGGATCTTATGAATAGGGTATTCAGAGATTAGTTGAACAAGTTCGTGCTTGTGTTCATGCACGATATTATGGTTTTCTCCTGGAATGAGGAAGAGCATAAGACACACTTGAGAGTTGTTTTGGAAATCTTGCGAAAGCATCAACCGAGAGCTAAGTTTTCAAAGTGTCACTTCTAGAAGAGTGAAGTAAGATTCTTAGGCCGTGTTGTTTCTGGAAATGGAGTAGTGGTTATCCCCGCTAAGGTGGCAGCAATCCAAGACTGGGATATGCCTAAGAATGCAATGGATGTTAGGAGTTTCCTTGGGTTGGAGGGATATTATTGTCATTTTATAAAGGATTTCTCCAAGATAGCTGCACCATTAACATGATTAACGAAGAAGAATCAAGTGTTCACATGGGACGCGAAGTGTGAGCAAGCTTTTAGAATCTTGAAGAAGAGATTGACGAGTGCTCCTGTTTTTTACAATTCCAAGCCGGAATGAGGATATGGTAGTATATACCAATGCATGTGGTACTGGACTTGGAGCAGTGATGATGCATAAAGATAGAGTTGTAGCCTACGCGAGTCGACAGCTGAAGCCGCACGAGAGGAATTATCCAACTCATGATTTGGAATTGACAACGATCGTGTTTGCTCTGAAGATGTGGAGACATTACCTGTTGGGAGTTCGACTTGGGCTGTTTACGGATTACAAGTCGTTGAAGTATATTTTCTCCCAAAATAATTTGAATTTTCGGTAGCAAGGATTGTTAGAATTTCTGGCACCATATGATTTTGGTATAGCCTATACTCTTAGTAAGGGTAAAGCAGTGGCTGATGTGTTAAGTCGAAGACACGCAAGTTTAGAAGCGATGTTTCAGAATGGAAGTATCTCGAGTATTTGGTAGGATTTGATTTCATGCCTCGGTGTGAGTTAAAGCCTGAAACATTAGCAAGCTTATCGATAAGACCTACTCTCATCGAAAGGATTGGTAAGAGACAAAAGCGTGATGCAAAGCTTGTCGAGATTATCCAGAAGTTGGAACCAGAAAATAAGAAATTTAAGTCGATCGAGAGGGTTGGCTTCGAAAGAAAGGACGATTGGTTATTCATGATATTGATGGACTGAGGTATGAGGTTCTGAGGGAATGTCATCACCCAAAGTTAACGATTCATTCTGGTGGTAACAAGGTGTATAAGGACATAGTGCGAGCTTACTATTGGGAAGGGATGAAGAGGGATGTTGGAAAATTCATTTCCACATGCATGAACTGTTAGTTAGTGAAAGATAAACAAAAGAAGCTGAGTGGATTTCTTCAGCCATTGGAAGTTCCTACGTGGAAGTGAGAATAGATATCGATGGATTTTATCGATGAACTACCTAAAACCAGGGCAGGAAATGAACTGATTTGGGTCATATGGATCGCTTGACCAAAAGCGCAAGGTTTATTCCTGTCTGATCGACTAGGACATCATCGAAGTTGGTTGAGCTTTATATTAGATGGATAGTTCGATTCCATGATATCCCCAAGAGCATAGTGAGTGATCAAGATCCATTATTCACAAGTGGATTTTGGAAGAGTTTGCAAGAGACTTTGGGAACCAAATTGTGTTTGAATACGACTTATCATCCCCAGACTGATGGTCAAACTGAGAGAGTTAACCAAGTTTTGGAAGATCTCCTTAAAGCTTGTGTATTGGACTTTGGAGGATCGTGGGAAGACCATCTACATTTAGTTGAGTTTACGTATAACAACAACTACCAATCGAGCATTGGGATGGCACCATACGAGGCATTGTATGATAGACCATGTACTGGAGATAAGTTTATGCTTGGGCCAGAAATGATTAGAGAAACCTCGTATTATATCGAATCATTCAGCAACGAATGAAGGCAGCCCAGGATCGTCAGAAGAGTTATGCCGATAGACGTCGAAAAGATTTGGAGTTCGACGTGGGCGATATGGTTTTGTGAAGATTTCGCCGTTGAAGAATGTTGTTCAGTTCAGAAGTAAAGGAATGTAGCTCCAAGGTTTGTTGGACCGTTTCCGATAGTCGAGCGGATTGGAAAGTTCGCATATAGATTGAATTTACTCGAGAAGATGTCGAGTGTGCACAATATTTTTCATGTGTCATTTCTACGGAAGTGTATGCACGATTCGAATGTGGTGGTATCTCCAGATCAGTACGATGACCTAGAAGTCGAGTTTGTAGTTTCGAAACCTCGTAAGCCGCTTCGCGTTGTAGAGAATGACACAAAACAGCTTAGGAGGAAGGTGATTAAGATAGTCAAGGTACAATGGGGTGAAAATGATAATGATTATACGTGGGAAACAGAAGAGAGAATGAAGACGATCCATCCTGAATTCTTCGCTGGTATGACCTATTAATGTATTGTCACTCTTGCACCATTTTAACTTATGCTATTATTAAAATTTCCGCATGCTAGGATAAGGCTACGGATGCATGACTTGATGGATGCTTGTTTGGATGGTAAATTGACTGCTCGTGGATGATAGGCATGCAAAATTGTTTTGCTTGCTTGTTCTATTTGGGATTTCAGGGGAGAAATTCCTAAAAGGGGGGCGGGGGGAGGGGAGAATGTAATGATCCGTATTTTACGTATCGGAGGATCATAAAATATTTTTATTTTATTCCCTGAGGGTCGGATCATTCTCATATTTTGATATGTTGTTTATGGGGAGTGAGACATGTCCATAATTTTTACTAAATTTATTTTTGATCATTTTGCACCTATCAGTTTTGTATAGGGCATAACTTTTGACTGGGATCGAATCAGATGCTGAAACTGATTTCATTGGAAAAGAAATGGTGTTGCAAATTCCGTAGATTAGTCACATTAAAGATTTGATTCAGCGGTTTGGGAGGAATCACTGTTTTAATGTTACACAATTTCTGGACAGGCTAACTAGTCATTAGTGGGCTGATTTGGTGTAGCCGATTAGCGGGCTGGTTAGATAGCTATAAATAGGGGGTAGAGGCAAAGAGAATTGTTTGGTTTCTTTATTTCTCTATTTGGTTAGGGTTTGAGATTATCCGTACTCCAATCAAATACATCTCCACTTCATTTTATTCTTAGATCTACATTAGAAGATTGAAGATCAACATCAAGAGAGAGTTGGTCACATCAAATTAGGTGATTTGAAGATCGCACTTCACTGTCCGGATTAGAGAGTAGTTGATTTCTAGCTATTTTGAAGATTTGTAAGTGATAAGTATCTCTTACACGGATTCTATCGAGTATATGAGTTGTTTGATCTTATTTTCATCATTTTAAGTTGTTTTCACCTAGATCTACATCATGTAAGTATATTTTCATTTTGAATCACCATTGGATTTAATCTAGCAACTTGCATCGGTAAATTCCTATGTTAATTCTACGCTTATGCAAGTTTAGATCCATTTATTGATTCACCCATTGTTTTATGATGATTTGGTGAATTCAAATGGTTATATGATGATTCTTTGTGATGCTAATGTGTATTGATGACCACTATTGATTGTTGGTTGAAAATTGATCAATTTTGGATGAGTTGCGTGTATGGACGTTCATTGTCAAAGCGTGGCTGGATGGATCAGTCGGAAACGTGGCATGAAGCTTTGGTCGCCATGTCTTGTTGCGTAAGAAAAGCTAGGTGAAATCGGGTTATTTGACAGGCATCAGGTCATTCAAGAGGCATTGTTTCAGTCAGATTACTTAGGAAAGTCGGATCATTCTGGCTTGGGTCATGGATCCATTGGGTTGGTGTGTGTGTGCAAGTATAGCTAGTGAGTCGGGTCATGGGATGCCGGGTCCAATGTAGATTTGGTGATGGATCGGCGCTCAATGGGTTGGGTTAGTTACTTGTTTTGAATGACATAGATCAAGGCAATGCTTGGATCGGTCTGATGTATGGGTCGGTGCCAGGTGGATCGAAGAATTTGCATGGATCGGGCCGGCCGGAGATGGATCGGTATAAATGCTATGTGGTGATCGGCATAGATGATTAATTAGTTGGTCGAAATGAAGGATCGGGCGAATGATCCGTAAAGCATATAACCCATTGATTGAGTGAACTAAATGGTGTTATTTTGGTTTGATAATGGATGTTGCTTCAATGTGAGTTCAGGGTGGAATATTCGAAGCGTGGTGAAGTGTTCGTTGATCGATGAATTGCAACGAATGTGGAAACGACTCAAGATGATTTGAGATCATGGGTAATGGCTGCTCAAGATGATTTGAGCTTATGAATGGCCACCGATGATGACGACTAGAGATATTGAAGGCCGAGGAGTTATCATTGTTGTAGGTTCTAGTGGACACAAAGCATATGTATAATAGTGGCGCCTAAAAGACAAGATGATTAGTCGAGTACGCTAGGTATTGATGAAAGATCAAGATATGTATCGATGAAAGGTGTATGGATTTTTGCTATAATCGGGGTCACCATCAGCCCTTGATGGATGACATGATGACGAAGCCAGTCATACGATTAATGATGGTTTCAAGGAAAGATAGGTAGTGATAGCCAGAGTCATGGAAGTTGATTGTTTCGCTTGTATCATCTTGCGTAAAGTGTTTGACATTGAAGGATACATCTCTTGGGTGCTTGTCTGATGTTGGTTTAGGCCTACAGGGCTTGTGTTTGGGGGATGTTAATCTCAATTAGGATGGTCTACGTTGGATAATTAGTTTCCATGTCTGCTACTATTTGCTTTATGATTTTGTAAAGGCTATCACTGTTAGATGTAGAGGAGACAGGTTTGGGTTTCTTCTTTGTTGATGTTAGTGGATTAGATGATTGATCTACCTATTCTCATATACTTTATTGATGATGTTAGATAGCTGTTTTATCGCTCAATAAGACTATTGTCTGACTCAAGGTTTTATGTTCCCTCTTATTAACTTGGGCTGTTCATCCAGTTTTGGATGGGCGAACTGAGTAGCAGGTAACATGTAGTAGATCTTGATAAGGATGAAGCTGCTGAGCGGCGACGCGAAGGAGGCTAGCGTATTATTTTTAGTTGTCTATTTGCCGTTTTCCGCTGTTATGTTTAATGTATTCTCTGAGTGACCTATAGTGAGGCAATTTGTACATAATTTGGTGCTGTAACCAGTTTGATGTTTGGATAATTCATGATGATATGAAAGTTTTAAATTCTGCTCAATTCTGCTTTACTATTATCACCTGCTGTATATGTTCTATTATATTTTATCCTTGCGCGGTGAGTTATACGATAGGTTCTGCGTATGTCATCCTACCCTGATGATCGTTCATGGCTGTCTGGCGCATCTTTCAGTGCATTATTCCTCTTGTTAAGTGCATGATTAATGGTCGGTCGTCACAATATTGAAACAATAGTGTATAAAAAAGCAATTTAAAGTTTCTATGGCCAATTAGAGGAGTTGTATAATAGGTTTGTATTGCTTTATCTTTTTAAATCCAATGGTTCTCATTTACTTGAAAGATAAAGATTGAAAAATCTTGTAAAAAGGGATAATAATTCAATATACCTGAATGAGCAGATTCTATTGCCTACCTAAACAGTGATTCTCTCTACATAAAGGGAAAGAAAAAAATGTTATGACTATGAATCTATGTAAAACTGGACTCAGGAAACCTAATTAAAATTGAATATGATGAATATATATATATATATATATATATATAAGTTCTAATACCTGTGAATACGAGATTTGAGACAAAAGCGGCCTAACATTGAAGAAGAGCAATGATTGATTTGGAACAGTGCAACCCTTATTTAGAGAGGTGATTGAAGCAGGCTTTGGATTTTAAGAATTAAAATACCACAAAATAAGTCAATGGCGATTTCAGATAAAATGAAAGAAAAGAAAGTTCACGGAAGGATTAGGATTTTGGATGTTGCGCTGAGTGATTTGAATCCAAAAGTCAGATCCATAAATTTGGATTGATAAACGGAAGAATATAAAATAGGAATCTAAAAATTTTGAGAATGGCTTGGGAGAGACAGAACAGAATAGCATGAAATGGCGAACACGCGAAGAGAATGCAAAAAGCTCATAAACCTCTAACGGTTGGTTTGATTATGCTTTGGCTGTAATATAATCATCTAATTGCATTTAGTAAACACATGTGAGGCATACAATTCGGTACACTATTCTGCAACAGTTTTGCTGCAAGGCCCGAAATTAAAAGGGGCCGAAAGGTGCGAAAATAATCTGAAGTACACAAATACTTTCCCCCTGAATTACAGGCATGAGATTCTTTTTTGGTACGTTCCCGCACATAATTTTCCGGGTCCTGTAGCAGTGCCCATTCTGCAAAGGGATTTGCTATGGCAACCAGAAATCAATCAACTGAAAAATCGGATCAAAAATTGTGCGGTGGAAGGAATTCAGGGGTGCATGGTTCTGTGGTGGGGATTTATCCTGCTTGAAGCCAGTTGAATTTTAGTCAGTTGAAGTAACATTGCTGTTCTTTAAATGATATTAGTATGCAAATATGAAGACATCTTGTGCAACAAAACCGCCAACCTAACCACCTCTACATGCATCATGCATGCACAGACAAACCAACACCAACCACCCTCCATGACGTAACCCCCACTCCTTCATCCTAACCAACACAATGAAACCGAGCCTAACCACCATTTGTGTAAATATTTTGAATGCACTATTTACTTTTGTCTGCAACTCGCACATCGAAGTCTGAAAATAGTAAAAGCACCGTTGATGATGTAACACACTGTAATTTTATCAATAATTAATAAAAGAATTAATGATAAATGGTATCGTTATTTTTTTTTTTACAAATGACAGTCTGTGAAAACCTATAATATTGAATTGTGACTATTTTTAAATCAATTTTCAAGTATTAAGTTTTACGATAGGAGTTTAAATAGGGAAAACATTAACGTTTATATTTCAGATCGTAAATAATTATATATGTAATTATGAAAACAAAGTGTAGTTATGGAAATAAATTAACGTTAATGATGACTTAGGATGTAAGTAAGTTTAAAGCATAAAAAAATTAAGTAGAAAACACTACAAATGGCGATTTCAAGCAATTACAAGCTTTTCTCGTTCTTCAACTGGTAGACACGACCTTATTTGCGTTTCGGCATTTGTCTGTGATGGTACTTTTCGATAGTTCGGAAATTCAATGTAAGCCTTGTATCATCTTTTTGGTAGTTCGTTCTTGTCCGTTGTGGTATTCTAGTTGTTTTGTGAGTTTCTTAGGTGTTTGGATTTTTTTTGGTTCCTTAGAGCTCAAATCATTGATATGTAATGTTCCTGCATGCTGAGTTATAACTGCATCTGGTGTCCGTTCGACTAGGTCATCACCTTGTTTATCGGCAACACATGAGATGCTTGCGCACTGGATTTTGTTGGTATTCAAGGTGGTGTTCATCCGTCAGTGATGTTGTTGCATGGTTTTGCTTAGCGGGGCAGATTATGTCGGTGCAATATTGGGTTTTTCAAGAGTATGGTGTTTAGGTTTATTTGGGTTCATGGTTGCGACAACAAAACTGGTGATGCTACTACACTCGACTTGCCTATTTTCACCGTGATTATCTCTTCCCTCATATTCTGGAAAATTGCCAGTATTCGGCCTTTTGATAGGACTTTCTTCGAAATCCATACATGGTCAGTCACATGCTTCTGCAAAAGGTGTGGAGCTCTAGACAATTGCTACTGCATTTTTGCGTTTTCCTTGAACCATGTTTTTTCCTTGTAGCAGCATGTTTTAGAGCATGTAATTCTTACCCTTGTAACTGTACCAATGTAATTGTTTGGCATGCACTGTTGTTTTGTTATGCAGATGTAATTCACTGCCCTGTGTAGTATGTAAAGTATCAGGTCATATCCTCCCTGCATTGAGCGTTATTTTTGTAGTTTAGATAATTAGCTAGATCCAGTGCTGTAAGAATGTCTAGGTAGAGCGGACGGAACACTATAAACTCTGTAGGTGTTGGACGGTCCATCTTAAAAACCAAATAGCTAATTGTCTACTAACAATCACCTATACTATACTGATTTTTTATTATTAGTTATAATAAAAAGTGTTTGCGACCACCTTAAAAACCGGATGGCTTTGCCAAAAAAATATTAAGTAAGTTTAAAACATAAATAATTTACTTGAATTGAATAAATATAATAATAAATAGAATAATCAATAATATGTCGAGCTTAACTTGGGTTGATCGATCACTATCCGACTGATAAAAGGGCGATAATCGATCATTGTGATGTTGATTATGAAATTTGATCTGGTCAAACGTTTAGTTTTAAATAGCTTAATAAAATGACCAAAATTTATCTAAACCTCTAAAAGGAATTGGAAATGACGCGGTAGTCTGAAATTTCGATTTCGAATTTCAAATGAAATAAACCAGATTTTAGCGAAACCAAAAATATTCGAATCTATTTGAAAATATCTTTCCAACGAATCTGAAAAATCAAAATTTCATAGTGAGAATCAAAAGTTATGTCCAGTTGAAAATTCAGAATAGTCGCTATAGAATTATGGCCCTTAAAAATGGAAATTTTGCAAACGACCTATGTTTTCGACGAAACCTCTTTTGTTGGAACCAGAATGTCAAATTAGTGCTAGATTCCAAAATTCATAGTTTTCTGAATCAATATGTGAGCGTGGCAAAGGAAAACGCATTTTGACAGTTTCAGTCAATTTCGATCGACCAGAAAATGGCCATTTTTCAAACGGTCTCAGAATTTGATGAAATTAGTTTTGTTAGAACCGTATCGTCAATATGAAACTAGAAAATATTTTTTGGGATTTTTTAGAGTCCGTATGTGGCCCCGGTAAATTGAAAATGTGTGTTCAAATTCAATATATAGATTTATAATTTGATTTTGATGGAAACTGATCGAAACGATCGAATCAGCCTATGATACGTATCCCATTGTGTTCGGAATGGGGGGAATTAGCTAGGGACGATAGTCGGTGGGTCTCTTTTGGAGGTCGAAAATGAAAGTTGCTTTTTGGGGAAAATAAAATAATTAAATAACTATATATAAAACTCCTCCAACCCCTTTCCATCCTCAAACCCATTGACCAAAAAAAAAAAAAAGAAATCAACGACGGGGGGGGGGGGGGGGGGGGGGGGAGGGGATAGGAAACCGCGCCTCCGTCGCCGCCGCTGGTGGCTGGCGCACCACCGGCCCATAGCCTCCACCGCCTCTCAGCTCCTCCTTCCTCCATTTTCTTCTTCAAATCACCAAACCGCGAGAACCCTAGCCCCTGAAGCCAAATTGCCGGCGCCGCCCCCCTCCTTGTGCCGCCACAGCCATGCTCCGGCCACCCCTCCTCCTCCCTCTTCTAAAAACCGCACCATCATCCCCTTCACGCCCAAAACAGCCACGCTCCGGCCACCCACATCCTCCCCAGCCACTTGCGCCGCTGCTCTGAATCCGCCTCCGACCAGTGGGACTCCCAATTCAGCGGTTGAGTGTTTAATTTCATTTTTATATAAGTAGGATAATAAAAATAGGATTTTTATGCATATACATTAATAAAAATGTGATCTTTTTATATATATGTAGTAGTGAAAGGAAAATTCGATTTTTACATATTCATATAGCGAAGAGAAAATATAATTTATATATATATGGTTTGAGGATAAAGATGTGATTTTTTATGAAGTAAAGATGTGATTTTTAAATAAACAAAGGTCGGATTTTTTATTTATAATGAAAGACGATATTTTTATATTATGAAGGTGAGATTTTTAACCATAGAAAGGCGAGATTTTTATATATGTAGTAGCAATAAAAATTCGATTTTTATATATATGAAGTAGCAATAAAAAAAATTCGATCTTTATATAATTAGTAGAGGTATAAAAATATATTTTTTATATAGAAAGAAGCGTTGTAAAAATATAAGAAGTAGAAATAAAAATATGATTTTTATATATAAAAATGAATAATAAAAAAATGTGATTTTTACTATGAACAGAGTAAAGTAGATTGTGATGGAACCGACGGTAATCAAAACAAAATCCAAGCCATTTAGACATTCAGAAATGAAACGGCGGAGTGGAACCCTCGATGAGAAATTCTCAATTTAATCCTTGTTTTCTAGTTAAAATTATATACTAGGATGCAGACGGTGCTTAGCAGCACCTGAGACCCATCGTCCACAGACCATTGATGACTTGTTTGATTTTGTTATGTTGTGTAAATTGATTGTGATGTGTAATGAACGGAAATATACTCATGTGTTGAAATAAAATATTATATAGTTAAAAATATAATTTTTAACATGAATGTGAATAAATAAATATTCATTTACAAATCGAATGATTTGTTTATGTACACCCATTTGTAGGATATTGATTGGGACGATAAATTTTACACGTCACCCAACTGCACAAATAATATTCAGTGTTTGTGAATTGAAACCCCACACGGGTGTTGGGATGATATTTGGCGTACACTAATCCCAATTATTTAGTTGTATGTTGATCGATTGGTTGATAGACTGTGTAAGCGTTAATTATTTATATTTAATGCTTATGCAGTTGTGTGGTGCACTCTGGATGATGGTTGATTATTTGTCGTTGCTATTATATACATGTGTTGTATGGAATCCTTATAATTAACATTATATGGTAATTGAGTGGGTCTCATTCCAATTTAGAAAATAAATTATATTCATGTGTTGAATAAACAAAATAGTCATGTGTTGACAATACTCATGTGTTGGGAATATTCATATGTTGAAACCATTCATGTGTTGAAAATATTTATGTGTTGAATAAAATATTTATACAATAAAATTCACATTTTTATTGTAAGTAGGAATTAATAAATATTCTTGTGTTGAATAAAATATATTCATGTGTTGAAGAAAATATTCATTTGTTGAATAGAATAACGAAGTTATTGAAATAAATAAAGCCGTGTTGATTAGATATGCGCCATTTTGACGCGAACGATATTTATATCGATTATATTCGTTTTTATAATGAATATAGAAAGGAAGTGATTTCAAAATATAACGTTTTGAAAATATTATCATTTATATATTAATGATATGAAATATTCAATTTTGATTTGAAATTGAATATGAAGTTGAAATTGTTTTGAAAACGAATTTAAAACGATTTATAAAATACGTTTTGAATTAAAATCGATGAAATATATAATATACATATATATATATTATATATATTAATGGCCTGAATAGAACGCGCCGCGCCGCGACCGTTCGCGAATTTCGACCATTGACTTCGAATTGACGTTACGGGAGATCCGACCATCGGATTCTCCTGAAACCGGAACCGTTGGGTTTGTATCAAAAAGAGATTTCCAATGAATATTAGAAATTTGAAATCTAACCATTGGATTTGGAATTAGGTCCAAATCAAATTTGGAAAAGGTCGCTGTAAGTGCAGTTCGACGACCGTTATTGGAAATCGACTGTACGGGCCTTGATAAAATTATTAAAAAGATCAATAATTTGTGTAAAATCATAATAAATGATTTAAAAAGAATTGGGATGAAACATCCCATTTTTGATAAAGGATAAAAATATATTTTTATCGAAATGAACTAGTTATGAACTAGAATTATAATCCAATGTTTCTGAATAAATAAATTGGATTTGAAGTGGTTTTAAAATTAATCAGAATTTCCAATATACGAATTGGAATGTATTTGAATCGAAATTATCTTCGGAATATTTCGATGTTGGATTTCGTGGTTATACAGATATGGTTGTGGAAATTTGAAAGATATATTTATATCGTTATTTCCAATAAGATATTTGTTGGTTTCAGAATTTGATATTGAATATAAGCTGATATATTTTCTATTCAGAGCCTTGTATTTAATATCAAATGGGATTTTGGGTTCGTCGTGAATGGTGTCTTAAATAACATTGTTCTTGGACCCAGTTTAGAAAAGAATAAATCTTTTAATTAAGATTTAGTGAAATTGTCCAGTTGATTAGTATTTAATTGGAATTGAATTTAAATTGGGTTTTGGGTTTATTGTGAGTGGTGTTTAAAATAACACCTGTTCTTTAACCCGATTAACAATGGAATGGGATTTTGGGTTTGTCATGAACCGTGTTTTTAAATGACATTGGTTCTTTAACCCAGTTAAGATAAGATTAACTTCTTAGCTTTGAATAACCATTAATATTGATTTGTGGGAAGATTAAAACTAAGTGGAGTTTTAATGAATCTTTAATTAGATTGAAGTGATCGAGAATGAAGTATCACCAGTTTTGCTCCAAGCAATAGTTAAATCTTTAATTAGATTTGAACGTGAAATGGTAATTAATATTTACCGATAATACGGTGGTGTTAGATATGGAGTATTACTAGTTTTGCTCCATGGGATGAATAGGTTGGGATTGGGAAATAAAATAAATAATTATTTCGGTGTGGTTCGCTAATCCCGACTAGTTTGGAAAACCTTAACATGGTTTGAAATGATATCCAAAGGAAGATTAAAGAATAAATTTAGAAGAATTTATCTTTGATAAAATTAATGGGAACCTTTCCATAAGAATGTGAAAATTTGAATAAAAGAATACTCTGAATTGGAATGAGGCGTATGTTGTGTTTGTGTAACACTTGTTTATTATATACGCGGGTTATTCGGAAAGGCCGGGTTTATACCCATTCTGAATAACCGATTCGATGATAAGTTGAAGATGAAGATGATGGTTGAAGACCGGAGGTCTTCACATCGTTTGGATGATTACTGATGATCTTGATTGGGCTGTACACCCAAGAGGAGGGAATTAGTTGGTGATCGTCTAGACGTACTTGGAGATCGATGGATATGCGAGGAATAAGGTTCCTCCGGTTTCGTTCAGACCCAGAACGAACTTGTAAATGGACTGTGTGTCTGACATTGGATATTATTCTGTGTGATTGATTTCTATTAAATATGTATATGTTTGGCGGCGGAGAATTTATTCTCTTGCTTAACGCCCTTCTCTGAGACGTACGAGCTCAGAGGTTATATATTGATGGATATCAATCGCATGGCATGAATTGCCTGTGTGGCATGCCTTAGTGGCAATTGATCAAGGCTTTTGTTGAAAAGCAAAGTCTTGTGGTTGATGATCAAAGCACGGCCTATGTGGCACAGCTTTGTGTATGGCGTTAATTCGCGAGCCTCGCACCTTGGTATGAGTCAAAAACGGGATAGTGACTACAGGGAGAGCACGACGTTTCTTCCTAGCTATGGGTGATGTCAGTGACCTACCAGCCCTGACATTTATATACTTTTTACCTGTGTGGTTGTTGGAATGCGAGGCACCTCGAATATAGGTCTGATAGGACCGGGAAACGTGTATTCAGGAATAACTAATCGTCAAAAGTAAGAGAGGACCGGCCCTGAAGATCCAGGATCACTGTGTGTGGTCCTGAGACATTTGCTAGAATGTCTCGAATGGAGAGGAGCTTGCCCCTTGCCTCGACTCATGATGGAATCCAATTTCCAATACGTGACATTTCGGTTTTATTTGTAGAGCCTAGTATGGCGACATAGTGGTATGGGGCACTTATGCCGTCTATGATTTATACATTATGATTGAAGTTGTTTCCTTCACTTATAGTAATAATAAAAGATGGAATTTAGCGTATCAAGCATTCTTTGGCTATTATAAGGTAAAACCTTATCTCCGGCTTGTGTTGCGTTGTGTGATGGGACCTGGGTCTTATAATAGCTTCATTTTTCTTTATTTAGCATTGCGCTGTTGTTTTATGCACTGGTATTCTTGAGGTTAAAACCCATTCCGTGTTATACGGCGTGGTCCCTTGATTTGCCTAACTTTAAAACCAAATTAATAACTGTTTTAAGTTCTCACACCAGTCACATGACTGACCTGGAGTTTATTGTTTTAACCTAAACTCTGGGTGCCCCTATTTTCCACACGGGCAGCTAGTAGTTTTGGTTTTGCAGATTTATATTCATAGGATCCTGGTTTATAGCTGAAGTGATATTCAGAAAGCTCTGTATCCGCGTATTTCTTTCAGTTGTTTTTTGTATTGTTTTTCCGCTGCTATGTAATGTAATTTAAATCTTTGATATTTGTCGAATGTATATTTATTCATACTCTGTATATTCTTGTTGTAATGACCCGCATTTTCAGCTGTATAATAATTAATTTATTTAATTATTTAGAAGGTGATTAAAAGGATTTCATGGTCGTTGAATTAAATAATGGTGAATATTTAATTAGAATAATAAATTAAATAATATATTTAATTTTGAAATAATCAGAATTGGCTGAAATGGCGATACGGTGTGAACTAGATCATCTGTGATATTTAACTCAGTTTGGAATTTAATTAGAATAACGTATATATTTAAATAACGTCAGTTTGAACGTATAATTATATTATAATTATAATCGAGCTCGAAATGGCCCTGCAGTTCGTTATTTGGCGATTCGAACTTCAACTGGATATACAGAAGCCGTTTAAATTTGGATTTCTATGAAACAAGAAATGTGTGGAGCTGGTGAAGTATATTTTTCTAGTGGAAGAGAAAAATCGGGATTTCGTCGTGTAGATTTTGATTTATGGCCAAATCAAATTTTAAAATAGTCGTTGTGGAATCGTTTATAAACCATAACGATATTTTTAATTTTAAATTAAATATTGGCTTCAAATTTAGACAAGCCCTTTGAGATGTGGTGATAATTTAATTTTTAGAATTTTACTGTAATTTTTAATTAATTAAATAAGCAACTTTTTATTTGGAGTATTTTGCACCCTTAATCAGCGATTTTGGGGTTTCACAGAATAAGTTAACGGACCTATATTATTATATTTATGTAATCGTGGAGCGTTGTCCATCACAACGGTATTTTTATATCTGTCCATAACAACTCTTATGAGAACGAAATATTGCGTAACGGGATACACTAAGTTGTATAGCTTAAAACTAAAGTATCCCAAGTATTTCTAAGGCCTAGATAGGGGCCACGTCTTCATTCAATTCAGCCAAGAAGAAAACATGGGAAACATTCCTCCTCTAAATCAAAAAGGAACCTATATAAATACCCTTCCATTCATTAAACCCTTTTTTTCATTTCTCCAATCTGATTTTTTCCAGCCGTCACGAGAGAAACCGCCCAGGAAGAAAATCAAACAATTAAATCCCAAACAAATCAAAGGAGAATTGTAAAAATAAAAAACAAGTATCCTCATAATCCTTGCAATCTCCTCTTCATTTCTGTATAAGTTTTATTATACTCAAAGTCCTTTTCGGTCATGCGTTCGAAGACCGTAGAAGCTAGGGCTGAGATTTCTAGTCCATTGAAACAACGATTGGTGATTTCAAGTTCTATTTTGGTGTAGGAGGTCGATTCGAGTAATTGGTGATTTCCAGTTTCGATTTGTGGCAGTTTTTGGTGAGTTCGGTTTCGAGCTGTGTGGTGAAGACAGGATTTTCTGGAGAAAGGAACTCAAACTGGAATAGGAGGAGTAGGGTGAGTGAATGTCGGCTATGGTGAGGATACAGAAAGCCACGGCTTTGTAGTAGCAGAAAAAGGGGAGGGTCGACGCAAAACATAAACAGGAGATTTCGGTTATTCTATATTCAAGAAGGAGAAGGACTAAAACGTTATCTTTGTAAGAAGTATAAATCAAATTAATGATTTAAAGGTTGGGTTTGTGTATCACGGTGAAGTTTGGAAATCAGTTTTCTGGAATGAGCATACATTTGGGGGAAGGGAAGAAGGGCTTGAAACGGGTTGATGGATGTAAAAGGGGAGATATTCGAACTGTGCGAAGAGAGCTCGAGGGGTATGAGAGAAAATAGTGTAACATGGATTGGAGGTGAAGGAGTAATCGGTAGTGCTGGCATCTATTTGGACCATAGTTTCTAAGAGGAAGAAAGGGTGCGGGTACAATAGACGTGGGTTTGATATTGGATGGTGGGCCGAAATGGATGGGTAAGCCCAAATAAAAAAAAGAGAATTAAAGATTTATTTTAATTTACATTGTATACGATCTTTTAAAGTGTATAACTTCGTGATACGATATCAGAATTTGAGCGAAACAAGATCCGATGGGATCGTATGGACGAGAGCCACCCAATGGAACTGACTAGGAGAGAATTCGACCTCGTTACAATTTATAGCAAAATAAGTTGTCCGTCTAAATCAAGAGATGGTTATCGTTATTAACGATGATCGTCCAATGTGAGTAAAACTCACTAACTCTGTTCAGTTTATATTTTTATAAACTGTACTTTATTTTTGTCAATGCTGATTGATTGCTGTGTATTGATTGATTGGACTGTTAAATAGATTTGATTGAAAACGTAGATATAGTTATATATAAAAGTCGACAATCAAATATTGATTCAGTTCATCAGTATATTTCATGTTGGAATGAAATTGATGTATATTATATTGTGTAACATCTGTGGATGCAGGGAAACGGGTTGGAGGAATCTGACTGGATTCCTCAACAGTTATTTTATTGTTTTTCATATATTGTGATATATGATTTAGTTTATAATCTGTGGTTGATTATATGTGTTTGGATGATATTGGTCATCGTGATTTGATGTGTTAAGTACAAAAAACTATCGGAATGGGAAAAGGAGATTTTCAAAGTGATATTGAAAACAGAATATTTATAAACTGGAATATTTATAAATAATAAATGTTTATAAATTGGAATATTTATAAATAGGAGATTTTTAGAAAAGGGAATAAATGTTAAAATCAAAGGATTTTATGAAAGAGAAAATATTTATAAAATCAACAAAGATGTTATAAATGGAGATATTTATAAAATGGAGATATTTATAAATGGAACTTATTTGTAAATGGAATATTTATAAATAGGGAATATTGTAAGTGGAATTATAACTGAAGGGTAATCTTTATAAATGGAATATTTATAAAGTGAATTATTTATAATGAGATAAGATAATGAGATATTTATTTATTGAATAAGTAGAATAAGATAAACATGAGATATTTATTTGTTAAATAAATAGGAGGTATTAAATGAGATATTTATTTATATAAATAGGACATGTTAAGTGAATTTTTATTTATTTAGAAAATAAGATAATAAAGGGGTTATTTATTTAGGGCAAATAAATAAGATATTTTATAGGAAATATTTGCAAACCATTTGCAAATAGAATTGAAAGGGAGATATTTGCAAACCATTTGCAAATAGAATATAGAAGGAAAATATTTGTAAACCACTTACAAATAGAATTGAAAGGGATACTTATTTGGAAAACAAATAAGATATGATTAAAGGAAATATTTATCTTTTGATAAATAAAGAGATATATAAGTCTGAACTTATATGAAGAAGTAAACAGGAAAGTGGGGCATATTTATTTATAAATATATTTATAAATTAAGTAAATATTTATCATTGGATAAATAGAATATATAAGTCAGGACTTATATAGAGGAATAAGAATCAATTTCAACATCGACATCTGAAACTGAATAAGGACGAAGAGTAACCAGTTAGAGTTAACCAGTTAGAGCTAATCAGTTAGAGTTATTCAGTTAGAGTTAAATCGAATATTAGTTTATTCGAAGAAAGAATTTATCGAATATTAGTTTATTCGAAGAAAGGAGTTAAACGAATATAGTAGATATTTGAAGTGAGTTAATCGAATTAGAGATATTCGAAGGGAGTTAATTGAATCTAGTTATTCGACAGGAGTTAAATCAAATATAGTTTATTCAAAGAAGAGAGATTATCAAATATAAGTTATTCGAATGTAAGTTATTCGAATAAGAGTTAATCCAGTAAGAGTTAAATAGAGTTTGGGTAAATCGAATAAGAGTTAACCAAATAGGAGTTGATAAATTAGTTGTTCGTTATTTATTCGAGTTAGGAAATAAGAGTTAGATTAAAGTTATTATATTTCAGAAGCAGGAGATTATAACACCATTGTTATAATCAAATGATTCTATAAAGGAGTTGGACTCGTAAATTATATCCATAAGTTACGTAAGGAAGTGTTAAAGAGTTAAAAGATGAAATTACCCTATTTCGAGATTTGAAATGTTGTTCAGTTAAGGTCTGAAAGGTAGTTATACCCCAACTTGATTGGCTTTGTTTTTAATTTAGAAATGGTTAAGATTCGAGAGTGAAAGTGGTTAAGTGATTTTAGTAAATAAGTATAGTGGTTTGAGTTGTCGTCGCGATGTTGATTTAAACATCTGTTTAAATCCAAGTAAAGAAGATTTGGAAATGTTTTCCAAATAGAATCAGAAACAAAATCAAATATTGAAATTTGAAATATGAATTAGAAAAGGAAATGTTCATGTAGAAGGAGTTAAGAAATGGAGTTAAGCTAAATCAGAAATTGACTGGAGACTGGTTAAGTTGAATGGTTTCCTAAGTGTCTATCTGATGTTGGTTTCGACCTCCGGGATTGGTACTTAGGCAATTGTTCTTATACTAGTTTACAATCGGATACCGGTAGTTGTAGAATAATAGTGATACGTAAATAAGTTATGGAAATGTTTTCCAGTGTTAACACATATTTTCTAAACATAGAAAATATGAATATATATATATATATATATATGATTGATGATTGATTGATAGAATTTGCATCTGGAAATAATATCGTTGTTTGCACACGTGTTTTTCTTTGATAGTCAACTCACCGACTATCGAAGTTTTTGACCATTTTAACGTTGTTAATATGGAGAGACCTGTTGGATTATTATCCAAAGAACCACTCTGTATTGGCATAAGCGTTGCGAATCATATATGCCAAAGATAATTGAAGACGGAGTAAAGTGCAAGGGCTATTGTATAAGTCTTAGATAACAGTGCCTAAGATGGATGTACTGAATAGTGCCTTGGGTTCATCCTGTTCCTGGATGACTTGTATGGATGAATGTCTGACAGAGTATTTCCCGAAATGTCACGTACATTGATTTCTTCAACCGTACCAAGAGTGGAAGCGGAGAAGGAAACTTCTTTAGCTAACACGTAATGTACTGTTGTAGACGTCAATTAGTGTTTTTCAATGGATCTGACAATGTGGGATTCGAAGTGAATCTGATGTGATGATAAGGCGTAACCTCAAGCCTCATCAACTGGTAAATGATAGAAATCGGGCAGGTAGCATGGCTATGTAGGTCGCACCCATTAGGGTGTATAATCACCTGATCTAGAGTTTCATTTACCTCAAAAAAATCTATTGTTGATGTTGTCCCATTCAGGAAACGGTTGCTGATCCCAACCGTGGGTGATATACATTCGATACACTCAAGCGAAATGAGTGGTCGGTCATGTGTGGCCGGGTTGCAAGATGTTCTTGTTGAACCCAGTGTATTCCTCTCTAGAGGTACACTAGCAAAAGGTGGTTCCATACCTTGTCATAGTTGGAAATCCATTACCCAATACGTGCTTACGGTTTTGATTATATACTATATATGGAGAACGTGAGATGAAAGCGTTTCTGCTAGATGATTATTATACTGTGGTTAATAGACATTATTATAATATCAAAAGGTTTTTGATATAAAGATAATTTGGATTCTCATAAGGGAAAAACCCGTTCCGTTATATGGCGTGGTCTTATGAGATATCGTTGCATTGCTCAAACTGTTTTAAACTGTTTTACTCACACCAGTCCCATGACTGACCCGGAGTTTATTTTGTTTTGTTTTCCCTAAACTCTTGGGTGCCCAAATTTGTACGGACAGTCAAGTAGTCGGGATTTACAAATACTCGAAGAGCTGGAGCAGGAGGCTTCAGGATCATATAGCTATTGTTTATTTCTGATGTGTTGTAAGTGTTGTACTTTGATAATGATGTATATTCAAGTACAGATTTATATTTCAAAGTTATGTTATGCATATTATATGTTATTCGTTCCGCTGTGAGGTTCGTGTTACTCTGATGTTGTGTTCATCTTCTTGTTCTTCTTCTATTCTAAGTTTCTATCTTATCTATTCTCACCCTCTTAATTTCTTTCATTAATTATTCGGTTATTTTCGATCCTTGGATGTTCGATATGTGTTGTATATCGGATAACCAAGATCGCCCAAAAATCTGGGTCGTTACACTTGTATTCTGATGGAATTGTTGTAACAAACAATGAAATGTTCTTCTGTTTGAGTTCTGATTCTTCTTGTCCTCAAAGTAATTCGTTCTTTCTCTTCTCTTCGGAGACCGAGGAAGTTCGAGTCGCTTCAAACAGTAACCAAGTGGGACATCACGCAGATAAATTTTAAACTTTGCAAAATACCTAAGTACAAGTGCCACATAAGGGATGCATGCATTTCATCCATGGTACAGAGTGTAACATACCCAATACTGGGTGTTTCAGTTCCAAAGCAAGGTAGTAATACGATAACACATCTCTATATATTTTTATGGAAATTTAAATGCGCATGATGTGCAGGTTAAAATTGATATATATATATTCAAGTTAACAAAGGGTATGCTAAACACATATGCAGGGTACAATTGCTATATACATACTGATTTCAGGTTACGTTGAATAACCTAGCATATATATAAAACCAAGTTCTTTCCTAGCATGATGGGTGATGACAGATTTCAAGTAACATAAGTTAAGTCAGTATTTCAAAAATGTCCACCAGTAAGCATATTGGGTGTAACTTATATGTAAGACTAAGGGTATTATACTCTGAATATATATCCAAAACATATCACAGCAATATTTATTATAGCTTTCAGAACAGAGCAACACTATTCAATAGTCAAGTTTGAGTATGAAAATCCAAAATGGAAAGGGGATCGGTAAGGCGAATACATGCTCAAGTTCAGATTTTCATGCCAGACAAAAGAATGCTCAAGTTTCCCTTTTTTATTAAAAATAAAAACAAAATCCTATTTCATATTCTACCTATTAATGTAGATATTAACTCTTGACCACCATAGGTGTTTAAATCAAATACTGTAGGAATATATCAGCACAACTATGTTTTACTGCACTGAATTTAAGTATGGAACCATAGAAATTTTTAAGTTGTCCTCCCACTATATTATTGTATTTATATTTGTTTCTCGAGTTGTTCCAAACTTTCAAACCACTAGTTTCAGAGTTTAACTTTCTAAATAACATCAAAATGTGAATTCAGCATAATGGTAATATATTAACAATTTGTCTACAGTTTGAATGCAACCACGGCAATTATCAAATACCCAATATGACATTGGTCAGGATGGAGTATGCCAAAACACAGTTCAATATCATAAAAACCCAACATATAAACTCAATATATATATATATATATATAAGTCAGTTTCAGCATTTGGCATAGTAAACAACCAGGCATGGTGTACATTCAGTTTGACAACAGCACAAGTAAAGCAAGAACAAGGCGATAGTTCAATATCAAGGGTTTTGACTATCATATTTCTAATTTAACTGAAATCAACTACTTGAAAAAGGTGTAAATCATGAGTAAATACTCACCATACGGTTGTGTGATGGGAAAGAACGGTGGATGTGGAGATCTTCGCCAGCGAACAGTGATAGACTGATGGCGTGGTGCTCACGGTGGACTGCCCCTTCGACGCTGGAGGCTTCAGTCGCGGTGGCACGAGCTCCAGTGGATGACGCAGTGGTGACGGCAACCAAGAGGAAATGAGAAGGAGCGATGGAAGTTAGGGTTTACAGGAGGAAAGAGTGCGATTTAGATTTTGAGTGGAGTGGTAGATTTTTAGAGGAGGCCATGGCCTTTGATCGAAGGCAATGGAGTGACGGTCGATTGTGGAGGAAGCCATCAAATTGAAAAGGGGATTAGGGTTATCGGCTACCATAAAATGGAAAAGGGGATTAATTTTTACTTCATCGAGATGAATGAGAACGACTGATTTTTAACTGAATGAAATTGGGGGAAAGTAAATTCGAGGAAGAACTGATTTTGCTGAAGGAATTTGGGGAGAGTAGTTAGATTTATAGTAGCGAAGTTAGGGATAAAAATAACGTAATATCATAGGTTATAGGGCAGCGGCGAAATCAGCAGATAGGTCTACGCGAATTATTTAGGGTAGGTAGTAACGATATTAAATTTTAAATATTAAGCTTTACCATGAACTACCGTTGATCGCTCAATATTCGTACCGTCAACAAAACTTCCAAATGCGACAAAAATCATATGCACCTCTTTATCTTCGCGTTCTAAATCCGATAAAATTAATTTTATTGTAATCGAACTTCGTTTGTGTACCACAATATTTTATTTTTAAATTATTTATCGGTTCACTGATTTTATTCTGCTAGTTAATCGACAACTCCGTTCATTACAAAATTTGAAATATTAAATTAATTTTTATATATATATATATATATATATACACACATATCTAAACCAATTTCCATATATCTCAAATAAAATCTACAATTCGTCTTAACGTTAATAACGTTTATTTAAATTAAATCGTATATTTTTAAATTCAACCATGGATATTTTCTCACGAAATTTCAAATCCAATTCAAATATCCCACCAAATTAAATTCAGATATTTCACAATAAACATCTGATTCCTATCCACCATTCTAAATTAAATATTAGATTCAATTCATACACAACAATATATTTAATTTTAAATTTCTAACTCCAATATCAATATAAAAATTGATTGTCTGAAATCAAATCTTTAATTAATTTCTCGTTCCAGTTGTCAAAATTTCTGAGACGTTACAGATATGGCTACCTATCCTACGGAAAGTAGTAAGCGACTAAGGATATTTTTCAATAAGGTCAGCTAGATGGTACAGCGAGCGATAAAGCACCATCTCTCACCTTACACGGGGTATGGGTTAATGCGTGAATGACAGAAGCCTTAACTTCCCTCTAGTATATGTTAACGTTGAATATATTATCGAGGAATAATAAGTGACCAATAGGTCCGCCTATGGTCTTAAGTGATCAGGGAGAATCCACCTATCTATCATTCATAGTGAGGCATTAAATATTAAAGGATGAGCGAATGATATACATATATAGAAACTCCGTAATTAGGGGTCCACCCTCGATTAAATAACCCGCCATATTCTGGTATAAAGGCTTAATAAATATATGTGTAAACATTCTATCTCGGTATTATACTTTAGGAAGAATACTAGACTCATGCATAAACCTTTATAAGGTTAGGCTAGAATCACTAACCTTAGTAGGCATACATCTTGGGTTGAACCAAACGGGATACATCTGTGTATTATAATATGTGTTGTACATTTCCTGTTCACTAGAATCTTGTTGTTTTGACCCCCTCCTCATTTCAACCACCCAGGCTTTCTAGAGAAGGTCGGGCTCTCACAGGTGTTTAGGTTTGGCTTTCAGTTCTCGTTCTCTCTCATGCTCGGTATTGGCAAAGTGACTTACTTCGAAAAAGGTGGTTACGTTAGTTAATACTAATCTATCTTATTTTGTTTCCGCTGTGAGTTATCTTATTGCACTCTTATTATGCTCATGCTCATTTATTTTCATGTACCAGATTTACACGCTCCATGCTTGGATGTGTTTGAGTTTCGACTTTTATTGAAATTTGGGCACAGAAAAGTGTGGGGTGTTACATATTCAGAAGCAAGAATTAAATAAGTTATCCAATGAAAGTGTCTAGTAGACACTCTAAGATTATAGCCGAAGTTTAATATTCTAGAAAAGGAGATAAGTCAGAAGAATGGAAAGAAAGAGAGAAGTCTGGAAAAGGGATAAGTTAAAAGTATTATATGCCCGACCCCATATGAATATTTTTAATCTAGTAGTAGTATTAGAAATGGTATTCAATGGACCTATTTGGAAGCAGAGAAACTACAATTTGAAAAGTAAGTAAATATTAATTTTCATATATATATATATATGTATGTATTTGCAAATCGCAAATTCTTTTTTGTTTTCTAACTGAAAATGACGGACACCACTTCAATCTCTAATCCACGTTCTCCACCCGTTCAAACAACTAACCCACTACCACAACAAACCGCTACACCACCAACCTCATATCACCGACCACCACCTACCTACGCCGATGTAGTCTGTAACAACCCGCCCAGAATGATCCTAGTTTCGATCTAGAAAAGGCCCATCGAAACTTAGAGACACTCTAAACGATCATTGGTTCCGGTAAGAAATTACATTTGCATAGAATAATTGATAGACATCTGCATTATGGAAATCTCACACAACGGAATGAGAGAGTATAATACTAAAATATGATTTACCATTTCATAAAAACCACAAAATTCAAACATAAATTTTCAAGATACAATCATTCCATAGATACATCAATTAACTCATCATTAAAAGTTTCCATAAGCAATACATCAATGGTAACTAATAATAGCATAATATCTCTATTGCCGCATTCAGTCTCCATCATTGCTTCATCCATTGAATCCACCCCTCCCACTAACCTATTGGATATGTTAAGGAGAGGGTTCAGAACGTAAAGTTCTGTGTGACTGAAAATAGTATTTGCTTAAAGACCATATCCTAGATTTAGCAGGTTGTATATATCAAGATATGTCTACGAAACACACAAGCATTCACATGAACATAAGGTATTTAACCAAAGAGGTGGATATCCGAGTCGATCGCTTAAGACCTCCATTAGTGCATTTAGGGTAAAGACCCAACGAGGTGGGCACTCTCGGTCACTTAAGGCCCATATTGACTTATTTAATAAAGGTGGATTCTCGTGATCTCTTATAAGCCTGAGGCGGACCCTAGTACCTTAAGACCCCATCCTAAAACATCATTGTTTTTAAGTATATATTTTCACAAGTAATATGAGAAGTAGCATCTCACCGCTTAATGCTGGTTTTAAGTTAGGCCCTCATATAGCCATTTAAGACCCCTCCGGCGGATGTCACATGCTATTATTTAACGGATGTTACGTTAGAACACCTATGCTGCTTAAGACTTCCCTTAGATAGTTGGTGAATTAAATAGCATGCTATGTATCATGTAGACCAAATATGTCCCTAGGTTGGCCCTTACAAGCTCCTAGAGGAAGTAGGCATCCCATGTGATCTACCTTTCTCCTTTACCGCTATGCCTAACCACTTTCAAATAAGAAGGACCCATAAACTTACTTCAAATCTAATAAGGGTAGGTCCCATGAATTTGGTACCTATCCAAGGAATAAACCTTCGAAAAGATCCTAGTCCTAACCACTAAAGACCCAATTGATAAGAAGAGAGTCAGCCACTTAAGATCTTCCCAAGGCATAGTAAACCTTCCTATTTTCACACATAATTGGTTATATAAACATACATACATATATATATATACATACATATATATACATACATACATACATACATACATACATACATACATATATATATATATATATATATATATATACGGTAGACCTCTCACATTAAACCGTCTACTTGTAGATGTTGGATATGTCGACGGTTCCGGGCAGACTTCTACTATAAGTGGGTTTAACCTCGAGTCATAGTGTACTAAACCTGAATGGCCCATAACACCCAGACCTCTCACATTAGTCGGACCCACTTGTGGTAACTGGATTTGCCAGTTTGTTTCGGGTAGACTTCTACCACAAGACGACTAACTTCATGTCTATGTGTCATTATTTGATATATGGATAATCCATTCTATACGCATACACAAGCAAACAATATATGGGGACATTTCAAATTCTAACCATATTCTAATCGCGTTTATTACATCATTATTACGTTGAATTACATTAATTACGTTACATAAATTGAATATTTAATATGCATTATAAACGCTAGTTTTCGTATGGGCGAAGAAACGTTTCAATAGTGTAAATTGTCAAATACATTCAAGGCATAAAAGTTAAATTTTTCCACATCAGACTACTAAACACATGGCATAATGACATAAGGCATAATTAATGATAGGAGTAATGAAAAAATACCACATAAAAATCAGAACTTGCATCCCTAGGGTAATTGGAATAGTTCAAGTAATGAATCAAGAACGAGGTGTAATTCTCGTGCATCATATATACACATATATATATATATAGACCTTTATTTATCTAATTACCCCTTTCTCTTGTTGTACATAAAACATTGACATTTGATTTGCTCCAAATCTGAATACGTTCGGATTATCTATTTAGAATAGAAATCTAAACCTATTCAAATAATGGAACTAATCAAATCTAAACCTTTTTATGTGACGGCCCGCCCCGAACCAGCCGACATTTCCCCGAAATATGTTGTGCCAATGCTTGACTAGTACGAGAAGGTCTCAAAGAAAAAGGGTTTTGAAACGATGAATCACCAAAGAACCTGTAGTATATCTCATAACGCATGGAATAAAATATAATAATAACATGTTTGGCATAAAACAAGCGAGACAGTGCATAAGCTCAAAACTAAACCATCATAGTAGCGGAATCCAAAATACAGCTTATGATCCAAACCATTATTACAACTTCAAAATACTATCTCTAAAGAAAAATAGAAAAGGTACAATACTAATGCCCAAAGTAGTGACCAACAACAACACAGGGAGAATATATGTATATAGTATGTGGAAGCCTCCTGCTTGTCTTCGGACAGCTACTCGTGCATAACCACCTAACCTGCCTCTAGTCTACTCGTTTAGGAGCACCCATAGTAATAAGAAGAGACATAAAACTCTGGGTCAGACAAAAGTCTGGTATGAGTGATAGCAACAACATAAAGCAATAACAAGTATAAATAAATCATACCTGAACCTGGACCTGCAACCAAAGAGTTAGCACAACAAGATGTACAATACTCTAAGGTAACACTAACATACAGTGTGAAAATGGGAGTGTGCATGTCATGGTGATAACAAGCATCAAACAAAGCAATCATCCTCGCATCTCTCCCTCAGTGCGTAAAGCATACGATATCCACCCCTTTTGGTCACCCAATCCTTTGTTATGACTACGACCACTTTGCCCTTTGGGTCTTGATAACCCCACTGCACTGTTCTATAGTAAATAACCCTTTGCTACGATCACTTTTCCCTTTGGAGTAATGACGACTCCATTGCACTGGTCTATAGCCACTAATCTGTCTCTCAGTAGTGAACCAAAGTTATAGATATCGATAACCCCTTTGTACATGTCCCGCAGTAAAGTCCAAACAATAAAGTTAACTCGTTGGTTCCCATCTGGATCTCAAGCATTTACTTCTCATTTGCATCTCGGGTTTTTGGTCTCCTCCAGTTCACATTTCAGTTTTCATTCGGTTTGCGATACAAAAGTGGCTCGTGGAGTTTCCATCTGGTCGGGTCGTGACCGACGGCTCGTGATGCCCCGATTCGTGGTGCTCCTGTTCGTGGTTCACTCCCTAACATCGGCTCGTGAGTCCCATTCCTAGATCGGTTCGTGGTGATACTTCCCTGGCGGCTCGTGGTAATGGTCCACGTATGGAGCAGTGGCGGGTCGGTTCGTGGATCTTGGGCGGTCGGCTCGTGGTGGAGCCTTCAAGCATTGTTCGAGTCGTGACATGCATTGCGGGGCAGGCGGCTCGTGGAGGGGGTTTCACGACCGGGTTGGGACGTGAAGGAGGTGTCACAATCAGGGGTCCTGTACCATTTCCTACAACTTTCCAGCAAGCTATTTATGCCATATGATGGCGTTTTCGACCATTCTAACTTTACTATGCAATCGCACAACATACCAAACAGTAGTAGCTACATATAGAATCAACCATAAACATCAAAACAATGAATTAACATATAATTGTGGATCAAACATACCCAAAACCATGATTTTATCCTTAATTCCCTTAACCATGTTTAACTATAGGATCAACAAATCTAGTCCAAATTAATCCAAATTTTTATCAGAGCCATAAAATAATATTTAAGAATTTTTACATATTTTTCCAAATTTTTGTGATGCATAATTTCACTAATTATCACTAATCACCCCTAATTAGCCGTAATTAGTGAAAAAACATGCTAATCACTCACCTTAGCCACAAATAATTCTCAGATTTGAAACTTCCACTGTTTTGGCATGGATCTCACTGTATTCCAGTAGTTCTATCTCGATTTTGATGCTAATCCGCCTTAATTTGATGTAGATTTGACTAATATGTGATTAGAAGGTGATTTGGAGGTAGTTTAGAAAGTGGAGGTCATTAGGTTTGAAGAAATGAAAGTGGCGGCTAAGAAAATGAATAAAACTGATTTCCCAAACCCTATCAGCCTTCCCATAACCCTAATCCCAAAATGGGTTATCGGCTTAGCTGCTAATCACCCGGTTAAGCCCAATTATGCTGTTTTTCATCCTCCAAACCTTATCTCAGCCATATCTCCCAAACGGTAAGTCCGTTTGATTAATGTGACCACTCTAAGGTAAACCATCATCCGAGTCCAATGGAAGTGGTTTCAGGTCAAAATTCCCTATCAATCAAAAGTTATGGGCGAAACAAGATTCACTAGGAGCAAAACATTCATTTAAAATTTGGCAAAAATCATGAACATGGGGAATGACCCCAATAGTTGTTCCCCAAAGTTACACGACCATTAGACTTTGTATGAGAATGAAATAAATATTCTACGATCCTCCGATGCGTAGAATGCGAGTTGTTACACTCTCCCCCCTTAGGAAATTTCGCCCTCGAAATTCCTTAACTAAGAAAACAACAAAGGTTTCTGCATGCCTATCAACCATTTGTAACAATCAAACATACATAATAAACACAACAGGCCTATCCTAGCATGCGGAATAACTATATTGCTAATAAAACCTTACCAGGCAAAGAGTTCTGGATACGACTTCATTATGCTCTCCTCTGTTTCCCAAGTACAGTCATTCTCATCGTCACCCCACTGGACTTTTACTAGTTTCACCGTCTTCTTCCGAAGTTGCTTCGTATCGTACTCGACAATACGAACCGGTCTGTGGTTCCCAACCACCTCGTGTTCCACCTCGATATCATCCAACTGATCTGGTGAAATAGTCATATCAGAATCGGGCACAAACTTCCTTAACTAGGAAACATGAAATACGCTGTGAACTCCCGCCATTTTGTCAGGTAATCCAACTTTATATGCCAAACTCCCAATATACAAGCTCTTAAGTGATCCTCTAATACACAATTGACCCTCTCTGTTTGACCATCGGTTTGGGGATGGTATGCGGTACTAAGATGTAATTCTGACCCTAACGCCTCTTGTAAGCTCTTCCAAAACCCACTAGTAAATAACGGATATTGGTCACTTACAATACCTTTGGGTACTCCATGAAATCTCACTACCCACTTCATATACAGTTCTGCTAACTTAGCTATCGTTCTATTCGACTTGACTGGTATAAACCTTGCACTCTTGGTTAATCGATCCGTAATCACCCAAGTGCTATCATGACCCGATCTAGTCCTTGGTAAACTATCAATGAAATCCATTGAGACTTGTTCCCATTTCCACTTAGGAATTTCCAACGGTTGTAACAAACCACTAGACTTATTTTGCTCGGCTTTGATTAGCTGGCAGTTCATGCACTTGGATATAAGCTTCTCAACGTCTCGCCTCATGCCTTCCCAATAGTAAGTCTGCTTCATGTATCAATACATTTTGATACCACCAGGATGTATAGTCAACTTCGAGTGATAACACACCCTAAGCACTTCATCTCTCAATCTATTAACATTGGGTACGACTAGTCTTAGTGAGCGATAAAATAACTAACTAACATCATCAATAAAGTATATGAAAATAGGTAGATTAACCATCAATCTACCAATCACATTACTAGAGAAGAACTCGAAGCCTAACTCCCCACATTCGAAAGTGATAGCCTTTATAACAAAACCTTTCAACCATACATCAGGACGAAACCAGAATGACCCGTTCAATCCTAGCAATCAAAAGCAACCACGAAATAGCACTCATAACATCCAGTTTATACATCTCACATGAACCATCCTAACCGAATTCAGCATCCCTCAAGTACAAGCCCCAAAGGCTAAACCAATATCAGACAAGCACCCAAGAAATGTCTCCTTCGACATTGGACAATCTACATAAGACAGTTCAACAAAGCAACACTCATAACCGACTTTGGCTATCACTTCTAATCCTGCTTTGAAACCATTGTTAATCGTATGACTGGCCATGTCACCATGCCAACCATTAGGGGCTAATGATAACCCCAGTTCTAATCAAGCTACTGCACGTTCAACGTACATTTGCCTCCCAGAGACAACTAGGCCCATCCAATAGGTCCAGGGTATTTGACCAGTCCAACTAGCCTTTTTGGTGCCCCTATTATACCCTTGTTTTGAGCCCGTTAGAACTTACGATAATGATAATCCCTTCATAACTCTAGTCGGTATCACCGGCGACTATCCACAAACTCAGATCCAGTCTCGAGTATCCATTACCGACAATCTCAAGTCCAACATGAGTCGTCTCCCTACTCATTGCCTCTCCAAGATCAACGAACAACCATCTTCCTTTTACGAGTTCAAGTCCAACTTGAATCGTCCTAACCTTGGTTGCATCTCCACGATCAATGAACACTTCTTATTACTTTGAAGTTTTTACCATTCTTGAACCAAAGAGAACATCAACATAGGGTCCTAAACAATCCATAGCATTCACCGAACAAGTCCTACCTGTCACCTGCTAAAGCCATGAATACATCGATACCCGTATGACTGGTCCAACCAATATCAAGGGCCAATAGAAGCCCCGACTCCAAACGGACTACCGCATGTCCAACATACATTTATCCTCCAAGGATAACTAGACCACGTCCAACAGATCCAAGGTAAATGGGCATCCCCAGATACCCCTACTTCGAGTCCGCTTAGAACACTCCGAACTATCGACGATGCCTTGACATCCTCATCAAAAAAGCAATCCACAACTCCATCTTCAACTCGAGTCCACACATAAGCGAAGGGAACCATCAGCCTTGGTAGCAAAACACAACTGGTGCTCCCTACTCGGAAACACTTCTTCAGATAAATACCTTCTTCAAAAGATCGCTTACTTCCTTGGCGCCATACGACGAAGTGGTATCACTATAGGTCTGGCATCTTTCACTAAATCAATCTGAAACACAATCTCCCGGTGTGGTGGAAGTTCGGTCACTTTCCGAAGATGCCCGGATACTCGCAAGCAATAGGCACATCTGACAACTCATCATATGGGATGTTGAGGGAATTTAGAAAACTAGCCATCACCCCATCACTATGTAGGCTACCAAATAGTACCCTCTGCCCATCATCCACTCTAATGGTCGCCGAAGACCCCTCACAGTCTACCACCACCCCCTATCTTCAGAGCCAATCGACTCCCAAAATAATGCCAAACCCAGTAAAGCCCAAAATAAAGCAATCACTAGCAAACATACATCCATGACTCGATAAGACAAAATTACGACAAATCATACTAAGGCTAGTCAAACCACTGATCGGGTTCGTCACAACTAAAGGTCTATCGACAACCTCGGTTTCCAATTCCAACCGATCTTCTAGGTCACTAGATACAAAGGAATGGGAAGCCCCGGTATCAAATAACACTCGAACAAGAACATCATAATAGAAAGCATACCTTGAATAACAACACTCTTTCCTTTCTCCACCGCAGTTGGGGCATTTGACGAAGAAGGAATGGCATTGGTAGCATATGCTTTCATGATCTGCTTCTCTTTAGGGGTTGTGGACATTTATCCTTGTGATGTCCCACTTGGCCGCAATTGAAGCACTTCCTTTCCCCAAGCTTTTCCCGACAATCCCTGGCATAGTGGCCCTTCTTGCCACAGCTAAAGCACTCGGAATCTTTCTTATTCTTCTTTTTCTGACTATCCTTGGTCTGATTTTGCTTTCTCTTATTCTGGGAATTATTCTTGCCTCCACCGCTTGCCTATGGCTTTGGCTCCTCTGCAGATGTAATAGCAATCTCGGTCTTCGACTTAGGGTAAAGGCTCTCAGATCTCAATGCTTTTCCCACTATAGATTCGAAAGTCTCATCGATATGGTTTATGAGTATTTCCCCCAAGTACTCATCTAGGCCAGTTATGAACCTCTCGTTATTCTTCTTGGCAGTATCGATAAGGGATAGTACATATTTCGATAAAGTATTGTATTCAGCAATATATTCCGAGACTGCCCTACCATTTTGCTTAAGCTCCAAAAATTTCCTAAACAATTCTGGTTTCTGAGCAGCTGGAATAAATTTTCCACTGAAGCAAGTCTTAAACTGATTCCAAGTAACTTGATCCTCGGGAGTAGCCGCTTTAATGACATTCCACCAATTCATAGCCCGTCCTTGAAGCTGACACAATGCTAACTTTCTCTTTATTGCATCATCGATCCCCAAATCCTCAAAGATATGCTCACAACTATCAAGCCAATCCTGAACATCCATAGCTGATTCTGTTCCATGAAATGGCTTCCCACCAAGACTAGTATAATCCTTGTTAAGGTTGGCGAAATCGGCCCTAGGCACCTGCACTGCTGCACCACCACCATTAGCAGTATTAGGAACTGCTCCCCGAGCATCCCTGAGCATCTCTCTCATGAAGGTAGTGAACATCGTCCTTATATCAGGGATGTTCTCATTGTTGACCCCTGAACCTATACTCCTCGTATATCGGTTCATCGTTCAATCTGTAACGAGAAAACGGTTGACCATCTCCATAGTGGTGCCAGTGTAGTGCGATTTCATCCTTAGATATACTAATAGTATATATAGCTTTTGAAAACCAAATTATCACAAGTATGAGCTCTCATATACGTATACTATATCTCCTTGATGTCTTCCCCTAGTTAACTACGCAACCAAGGTGTAACGGTCGGGAAAATTTAGACGCTCGAATTTTCAACAATAATACCTAACCTCATATTACTTGCCAAAAATACAAGTATAGAAAATCCAGACTGTTAATAGAAAGAAGTTAGGGGATGAGAAAGATAAGATAGAACTAATAGAATATAAGAGTAAGAAGAACATCAGAATCTCACAGCTGTACGAGTAAAACATAATATCAAATCTCTTTACATAAAAAGCAACTGTATATATACATACCAACCATCAGAGTACATCATATATCAGACACAACGGAATAAACTCTAGATAACTAATGGTGAAGCCTCCTGCTTCCATCTTTTGGACTCCAAGCGGAACCGAACCTGTAAATATACTCGGTCTGACCCGAGTACATTTGATTTAAAACAAAATTCACCCGGATCAGTCTGGAATACTTTCAGTGATAAATTCACAATAAACACTTGCTTAACTTTATAAATCCTTGTTGAAAGAAAAGGATAATAGTAAGACCAGTCCATGCATAAACACAGACGGTTTTTACCTTACTATAACCCAAACCATTTTTGATATATAAAAAACCAGTGATATTATGATAGTGTCTATCAAACCACAAATAAATAATCATCTAGTAGAACGCTTGCATCTGATGCTCTACATATTTATTATAAAATCAAAAACCGCATGGCGCTTATTGGAGATTGGATTCCAACTATGACAAGGTATGGGAGCACCTTCCGAACAGTGTACTCTAGAGGGGATACACCAGGGTTCAACAAGAACGTCTTGCAACCCGACCACACATGACCGACCACTCATTTAGCTTGAGTGTATCGAATATATTGTCACCCGACAGATTTAAGGGCCCACTGTCCATCCGCGGAGATACAGAAATGAAAAGAAGTAACAAATATGAATATCTCTAGATGGCGACAACACACCTTGCTTTGGAATGACCCAACTAGCCATGCTGCCTTGCCCAACTTTTGTCACTTCCTGATTGATGAGGCTTGCGGTCATACGTATCTTTTGGAACACCTGTCAACCATTCACTTTGAATGCCATATCATCATATCCGCTAGAAATCAATTTCCACAAAATTATCGGGTTGTTAATATAAGAGGTGTCTTCTCTGCCGCCACAGAATTATGTTTGAGGAAATCAACGTACGTAACCCCTTTGGAAGTACTCTGTTAGACTTCCGTCCATACAAGTTGTCCTGGGACTAGACAAACCAAAGGTACTCTCCTACCGCATCCTAGGTATCACCCTATAGATCAATAGCGAGTAGTCCTTGCAATCCATAGATTCCAACCACGACAGAACCACAGTTTATCTTAGGGCGTGAACCCGAGATTATAAGTAGTTCTTCCGTTTCATGAAGATCTATGGTCTTCAATGCTCCATCTTCATTTCCGGCAAGTTAGTTTCATATACTCAACGTTGATTCATAGTGGTTATGGGTCTGGTTTCCATCCCGGACTCTTCGAAACAACACATCAAAAAGGTCCAATATATTTCATTGATAGTTTGGTGTTTTAACTATCGATGTCATAACAGTACGGTTAAGTATATTGGCAGCTCAGACCCTATTATTTAAACCATTCATTTAACTTCTTTGTCAAATCATTTGAAAACATTAGAATTCGATTCCATTTGTTTATCTCGACAAACATTTTACTTTCATTATTCAGAATCGACAACTATATTCACGAACTCCGCTTTACTAATATCGCCATAATTATATAAAACCCTTTTTATTTCCCCTTTTTGGAAATGTTACGTCATACTTCAAATATTCCTTTAACCTTTCTTTACTTCTGAAGTAACGATTTATATATATTCTATTTAGTATCCAATTACCATTTCTTATATGGCCCAAAACAATGTCGAACGACATGTTATCATTATGTAAACTCAAATGTAAAATTTGAAGATTTCCATTCACTACGGGTAGTATATACGATTAAATCTCAATTATTTATTTCTTCTCCCAACTTGGTATAACTCATTTACATTTCTATGGGAAAACATCGTAATTAAATTCCCACTTAAAATAAGTGAATTTCAAACCACTACTACCATTGTCTACGGAATAGTGCTATGTAAACCATGCTTAATCTTAGCCGACAATGTTATTTCATTCTTAAAGCTAAATAGCTTAATTATAGTTCAAACTTGCGATATTTCCTTTTATAGCTAATCTCGATATCCCTTTCCGTTACAAACTAGTATTATCCCTCGATAATAGTGAAGTCGTTCAAGTTGGGGTATTTATTTACCTCTCAGACCTTGATCGACAACGCTCTTATCTTAGAATAGATATAAGTCTGTAACTCAAAACCCATATTACTTCTAATATCAATCAAACCGTATTTCTTGTTTCATTTGAAGTATGGTTTTATAACGTCATATTCTTACTTTGAAACTTCGGTTGTTTATAACTACTTATATCAAATATTAACTCTTTACTTCAACTTCATTATACAATTCCACTTATAACTTGTTTAACAAAATCCATTAACGTTTTGCGTCTTTTGATGTTTACTTCTATTCGAATTATTATTCAAATAACATCTCATTATAATCTCAATTACTCTCTTAAGTGAATTCTATTTAAGAAGTAATTACAATATTAATTAACTTTACCATTAACGAAGTAAAATTGTTTACTTCATTATTAATTCAAATAGAAAGCTTGCTTACTTTAACAACATTAACTAATTATATTAGTTCAATAATCCTTTAAACCTTATTAAAAAGGTAATTAATGATTAAGAAATCTTATTAACTTTAAACAATTAATTTGTAACTATTATCATTTGATTAATTGGAGATCAAAAAAAAAGATTCAACTTTAACAAACAGTTGGTTTAGTTAACTTCAAACCGCCAGTTAAATTCGTTAACTGATCTTAATCGTTAGATTAATATAATTAATCTAAAAGTATTTCTTAACCGTTTATCTTAAAATAATTATCCAAAATGTTAACTAGTAGGATAATTACAGCTTTACTTACCTGAACTGATCTAATGTCAGACCATCGTCTATATTTACTTTATAAAAACTAATTATAGAATATTAGTCTATAATAGAAATTCTATTATTATTTAAAACTTCGCTTAAATTATAAAAATATAATTTTTATAATTTAACTTTGCTGATTCGCCTTACGGCAAAACGTCCTAACAAAAAGATGGATTTAAGATCATCTGCTGCCAATTCCTTAATCAATACCGTTTGTTGATTAAAATCACAATAACAGTGAATTTCTATTCAACATCAATATCTAACCAGGTTTCAATGTCAATTTGGGTGGAAACAGAGCTTATAAGAGTGATGTGAAAATAAGCAGCACATATAATTAACGGCAACCAATATCAAACAGATAACATGCATGACATCCATATCAACCAATTTGTCCTATCAACGATAGATTTTAATTATATGAATTTAATCACATCATGTAATTTCAGAAGGTGTGAGAATGACGGTTCAGATTGCTTCGTTTAATTTTAAACATATGTTTAAAATTTAATGAAATTCCGGTTCCGAATTAGCTCAGCAGTACTGTACTTTCCATCGTGATTCCAATATTTCTTATCCTGTCCCATTCCTTTCTTATACTCCATCGTTCCTTCTTGCTTGCGATACTCGACTTCACGCAATGCTCAGATCGACCAATATTACCACCTGTCGCATCCAGTATAAGTTTTACGGATTTTATTTAATAATTCACTAATTAAAATTAATTATACTAATTACTCTTGCTAATCTCGGTTAGCAGGCCGATCCATACTGTTCAAGCTCCTCCCACGTATAGAGCATCATGCTCCGTTAAAACTTCCCATCCCGAGCTCCATCACAGATCTGCTGGGCGTTGGTGTATCACGTCAGCTCGCCCTCCTTCCTGCTTATTACAAACATCTACCCCATCCCACCACTTCTCATCTCGAGCTTCCAACCCGCAACTCCTCTCTGGAATCCGTCCTCCTCTCTACTGAAATAATCCCGCTGTCCTGAAACTCAAGTACCTACCATGAACATCATCCATTGAACTCCACCTAACATCATTACAACGCCCCCTCAAGTACTCCCATGAAATTGAATGTGTCCTCGTTGTCACACAAACCAGCCTCTCCACGCAGTACCTCAATCAGCACACTCCTACTGCTGCAACTTTCTAACATCCGCCGTCATGCACCATTTCAACTTTCGTATACTCAACTAGGCCAATGTTGAACCCACGCCACCATCACAAAGCCCACTCACCACCTGGCAGTGACCGCAACTCCAAATCCGCCTTAGCCGACGACCGTAGTCCTCTACATCAACTCCAGTAGCCAGGAAATCTGATACCCTATCGTTTGTCGTCTTGCTTCTAAGGATCGAGTTCATGTAATTGTGCGAGTTTATGAAGTACTGACTTTTTAGACAGGAGACCATCTTTTATTCTGAGAACAACAGGCTTCCCTTTTTGTTCTTTGTTCAGACCAAATGATTTCTGAGATAAATGGGATGAAAGGCAACACGGCTTTATAATGGGAAAGGATTTGAGGATAAGGGAAACGTCAGTATCAAATATAGGGTATGGTTGTTTCTAAGTAGCTTTGTTGTTTTCAGTGCGATAGAGTATGGAAGAAATTAAATGAAGCATGGCGTAAATTCTTGCTGAAATGTAGGGATAGGTGACGCTGTCCATCCCCCTACGAAGATTTAGGTTTAGATTTTTTTTTATATAATTTTACCCGGTTAAATCTACCATTATTTTACGTCAAACGTTTAATATTCATACCTCCAAACACCGAGTCAAAATCAACGAAAATAAACACATTGCTCTGACGTTTTTGGCCTAACCGTTATATTGATTATGTTGGAACTAGCTTGAAGATTTAACTCGGTCGCAGGAACAACGTATAAAATTATAATCAATGCTTTATAATAATTATAATCAAATTATTTCAACTGTTAATTTATATGCGTGTACACCGCGCTCGTTCACTAAATAATTTCAAATAAATATTTAAATAAATAAAATAATTTAAATATCAGACTACAGAAAATACGGGACGTTACATTCCTTCCACCTTAAAAGAATTTCGTCCCCGAAATTACTAAGGTAGAAAGAATGATATAACCCATTATCTTTATAAAATTTCAGTTTCATTTCTGAAACTCATATTTTTGGTTTTAAAACCAATTTATTTTTGCTAACAAATTTTACAAAAATCTTCAGAAATTTCTAACACCTTAAATTTTGAAAAAATTTAGCAGAGTCTCTCCTGTACGGAGGACTTCTGCAATGTTGCAGGTTCAACCAATATATATACATTGACTCATACGGTCGGAAAAATTCAAAATCCATTCTCAAAACCCAAATAAAAACCAAAATTTTGCGTAGGCGTACCTTTTTCGAGCGTTAATAAACGATTAGCAATAGATTATACTGGGGTCTGCTCAATTATCTGGCAGCTCTAACCAAACTGGATTTAATCAGCTTCAGGACTCAGCCAATATTTGTTCTTGCACCTGTTCTTGACTCAGATGAATTTCATTAGTTCCATAATATAGGTTCAATCATTCACATCATCCACTTCAACTACTCAATTCATATGAGATTTACTAATAACTAACATCAATTCATTTTGAATACCTCAGTCGATTTCTTATACTTAACTTAAATTCATTCATGGGTTCTTAACCAATTTTGTTCACCTAAAAAGTCAACCACTCAATCTAATTAATTCTCAAATATTCTGCTTGAATTCATTATCTGCATTTATTTCAATTTTCAAACCCGTCGAACTTCTACCGTTGAGCTTCTGCCTTCGATCTCCTGGCTATTGTCTTTCTTCCACTTGCCTACGATATTTAAATAAAAATCCTCTTTTTATCTATTTATTAATTTCTTCTTTATTTTTTTATTTTGAACTTGG
The DNA here is from genome assembly GCA_030737875.1 of Allium sativum. Taxonomy (NCBI): domain Eukaryota; kingdom Viridiplantae; phylum Streptophyta; class Magnoliopsida; order Asparagales; family Amaryllidaceae; genus Allium; species Allium sativum. Next base: position 82,445,731 of record CM060914.1, read on the forward strand.
TTTAATTTAAAACTTAATTCAAAATCTCCTTCGTTTGTGTGTTTTCCAAAATACCAGTTTCGCAAGTGCCACATTTCAAAATAGCGTGTTGCGCACGCTGATCCGCCCCCAAAATGCCATGCACCAGCTAAAGTACCAAGTGCCACCTGGTAGTGCCACTTTGCCAAAGTACCAAGTCCGAAACCCCATGTTTCCACTTGCCAAATCACCCCAGTCCTCATGCGTTCAGCAAATGTCAAAGTGCCAGATCCTAAAGTACCACTTTACCAATTTCTAAAGTGCCAGTTTACCAAATGCCAAAGTACCACTTTCAACGCCCGTGTTTTCTTCCCTGAAACTGATGCCACACGCATGTATTTTTGTTTAGCCAAAGTACCTCCTGGTACTGCCAAAGTATCAAGTACCACCCCTCAAAAATCTCATGCCACAACCAATTGTTTACTATCAAATCACCATGCCAAACCCTGTACCTCCACTGATGTACACACACATACCCGTGCATGTGCACAACCACTCGAGACGCCACTGCCTGCCCGCGACCATCCCGACACACCACCCATCACCTCCGGACCACATCGCCACCCTCAGGTCCGACCATCTGAACGTGAACAGTGATTTCACTGTTTTGTTTTCCCCTCTCGTATGGGTTTCATCGGAGAAAACTCTGACTGCTCCTTCCACCGTCGACAGAACTCCGTCCAGCTCGAGCTACACCAAACTATCTTCCTCCAGCGTCGTTTCCCCTGGACCGCAGCCTTCGTTCATCACCGTGGTGGTGAAATTTCCGACGAGATGCAACAATATTTTAAAAATGAACCCAAAACCTAAATCTGCCTCTCTCACGAAAGCTATACCATAGAAAAATCATTTTATATCTTTCCTAAAATCCTTTATCCTAGATGTTGCTCCCTTACTCATGCCATGGGCCCTGATCGCTTCAGTCGCCGGAAATTGATCAAACACCACTTTTCGTTCATCTCCTTGTTTCTCGATAATCAAGACTTTAAAAATCATGATATGATCATTAAAAATCATGGTTTTTCCACACGATTCTATTTATATACTTCAATCGTGATTCTGCGATGTTTGAAATTCTGTGATATTATGTTGATTACAGAGAACAAATGCAGTTTTTTGTTTTCTTGTGTGTATGTACATTTTCAATGTTTTTCTTGCATTCAGACTGATTTGGTTGTTATACGATGGTTTAAACTCAACATGGTGATACACTGAAACATCTAACATGAGCATTACTGATAAATGGATCATCAGTTTTTGGTAAAACAGAGAGTATATATTGACAACAAGGTATACCTAAGCTACTGTCTTTATAGCATGGTTTCTACAGAGCATAACAGGTGTTAATGTAGGTGTTTACATGTAGTATACATTCAAGCCGATGTACTTTAACAGTTTATAACAAGCAATTAAAAAGATTTAAACTAGAAGATGATTTACTCACGTTTCATATATAGTATATAATCCAACTTTTTATTATGGGTTCATTAACTGGAACCCATTTTCCTTCTCAAAATATCCATCAACTTTTGTTTTCAATTCCAATTCATTAATTCTAGATGGGTTTCAATCAAGTTTAAATTTATATTCATGTAATTAATTTCAACCACTCCACTTGGATTTTACCAATTTCTATTGACTTGAGTCCAATTTTATTTCAACATTCGAATTTAAACTTATGAAATTCATTTTAACTTAATATAAGTTAAATTCATATTTGGAATTCCTTCTTGGTTAAATATTTTCAATTTCACAATCAAATCTATTTAGATCAAACGATCAAACCAATACAAGTTCAAACAACCAACCAATAAATTGAGAAATTTATTTCTCTTTTTCTATACCAAAGTAAGTTTGGGTAAAATTATTTTATTTACCCTTTTTAAAATAATTTTATATTCAAATTACAAATACACGCACTCATATATATATTCTCAACTCAATCTAGGCTAATTCTAACCCCATCTCTATTGAGTTACGCCATAGAGCCAAGGTTATTCCTAAACCATTGCTCTGATACCACTTGTAACGGCCGGGAAAATTTAGACGCTCGAATTTTCAACAATAATACCTAACCTCGTATTACTTGCCAAAAATCCAAGTATAGAAAATCCAGACTGTTAATAGAAAGAAGTTAGGGGATGAGAAAGATAAGATAGAACTAATAGAATAGAAGAGTAAGAAGAACATCAGAATCTCACAGCGGAACGAGTAAAACATAATATCAAATCTCTTTACATAAAAAGCAACTGTATATATACATACCAACCATCAGAGTACATCATATATCAGACACAGCGGAATAAACTCTAGATAACTAATGGTGAAGCCTCCTGCTTCCAGCTTTTGGACTCCAAGCGAAACCGAACATGTAAATGTACTCGGTCTGACCCGAGTACATTTGATTTAAAACAAAATTCACCCAGATCAGTCTAGAATACTTTCAGTGATAAATTCACAATAAACACTTGCTTAACTTTATAAATCCTTGTTGAAAGAAAAGGATAATAGTAAGACCAGTCCATACATAAACAAAGACGGTTTTTACCTTACTATAACCGAAACCATTTTTGATATATAAAAAACCAGTGATATTATGATAGTGTCTATCTAACCACAAATAAATAATCATCTAGTAGAACGCTTGCATATGACGCTCTACATATTTATTATAAAATCAAAAACCGCATGGCGCTTATTGGAGATTGGATTCCAACTATGACAAGGTATGGGAGCACCTTCCGAACAGTGTACTCTAGAGGGGATACACCAGGGTTCAACAAGAACGTCTTCCACCTGGCCACACATGACCGACCACTCATTTAGCTTGAGTGTATCGAATATATTGTCACCCGACAGATTTAAGGGCCCACTGTCCATCCGCGGAGATACAGAAATGAAAAGAAGTAACAAATATAAATATTCTTTAGATGGTGACAACACACCCTATTTGGGAATGACACAACTAGCCATGCTGCCTTGCCCAACTTTTGTCACTTCTTGGTTGATGAGGCTTGAGGTCATACGTATCTTTTGGAACACCTGTCCACCATTCACTTTGAATGCCACGTCATCATATCCGCCAGAAATAACTAGTTGATTTCCACAAAAATATCGGGTTGTTAATATAAGAGGTGTCTTCTCTGCCGCCACAGAATTACGTTTGAGGAAATCAACATACGTAACCCCTTTGGAAATACTCTGTTAGACATCCGTCCATACAAGTTGTCCTGGGACTGGACAAACCAAAGGTACTCTCCTACCGCATCCTTGGTATCACCCTATAGATCAATAGCGAGTAGTCCTTGCAATCCATAGATTCCAACCACGATGGAACCACAGTTTATCTTGGGGCGCGAACCAGAGATTATAAGTAGTTCTTCCGTTTCATGAAGATCTATGGTCTTCAATGCCCCATCTTCATTTCCGGCAAGTTAGTTTCGTATACTCAATGTTGATTCAAAGTGGTTATGGGTCCGGTTTCCATCCCGGACTCTTCGAAACAACACGTCAAAAAGGTCCAATATATTTCATTGATAGTTTGGTGTTTTACTATCAATGTCATAACAGTACGGTTAAGTATATTGGCAGCTCAGACCCTATTATTTAAACCATTCATTTAACTTCTTTATCAAATCATTGGAAAACATTAGAATTCGATTCCATTTGTTTATCTCGACAAACATTTTACTTTCATTATTCAGAATCAACAACTATATTCACGAACTCCGCTTTACTAATATCGCCATAATTATATAAAACCCTTTTTATTTCGCCTTTTTGGAAATGTTACGTCATACTTCAAATATTCCTTTAACCTTTCTTTACTTCTGAAGTAACGATTTTTATATATTCTATTTAGTATCCAATTATCATTTCTTATATGGCCCAAAATAATGTCGAATGACATGTTATCATTATATAAACTCAAATGTAAAATTTGCAGATTTCCATTCACTACGGGTGGTATATACAATTAAATCTCTATTATTTATTTCTTCTCCCAACTTGGTATAACTCATTTACATTTCTATGGGAAAACATCGTAATTAAATTCCCACTTAAAATAAGTGAATTTCAAACCACTACTACCATTGTCTACGGAATAGTGCTATGTAAACCATGCTTAATCTTAGCCGACAATGTTATTTCATTCTTAAAGCTAAATAGCTTAATTATAGTTCAAACTTGCGATATTTCCTTTTATAGCTAATCTCGATATACCTTTCCGTTACAAACTAGTATTATCCCTCGATAATAGTGAAGTCGTTCAAGTTGGGGTATTTATTTACCTCTCAGACCTTGATCGACAACGCTCTTATCTTAGAACAGATATAAGTCTGTAACTCAAAACCCATATTACTTCTAATATCAATCAAACCGTATTTCTTGTTTCATTTGAAGTATGGTTTTATAATGTAATATTCTTACTTTGAAACTTCGGTTGTTTATAACTACTTATATCAAATATTAACTCTTTGCTTCAACTTCATTATACAATTCCACTTATAACTTGTTTAACAAAATCCATTAACGTTCTGCATGTTGTATATAACGGTGTTGTATACACAATTATATGATTTTTGTTTGATGATAACAACCAAATATATATTTTATAAATGTGTTTGTTACTGTACTGTTCTACATTTACATCACAGACAGGAATGTAATATTTATATTTAAATAAAATACATTTGTACAGAAATTCGAATATTTACTGTATTTTATTTAAAATATAAATATTATATTTCTAACATTCAAACAGTACATCTATTTTAACTTCACTATTTAATCACTTCACATATTTGTACTTATAAATAAATAGAATAGAATAGACAAGTCTGTTTGACAACAATGAAATGATATTTTACTTCAAACAGATTTTGTTTATTACAAATATATACATTTCTCTCTGCAACACGCATACAGTCACTCTGTCTATACAAATCATATATACATTCTTTATCACTTTTATATACAGATTCATACATTCATTGACACTACACACTGTTTTCTTATCTTCAGTCTTCTGTCTTCACATTAGCTCAGCCAGTCCAGTCAGCGCAGTCAGTTCAGTCTTTATACCTGTCATTCACAGAAACACACACAGAGTATCCAGAACAGAAAGAATTTTCTAAATACACAAAAATATTTTTATTTTGAAAATTTTATTTGCCTTAGTTTTCTGGTGTGTTTTCTCATCATTTTTCATGACTCAATCTGATTTGTATTCATCTAGTCCCACTGATCAGCCTCGACATAATCACACTGGTTTGCTGATTTTTTATCAGCCTCAACACAATGTAATCAGTCTGCTGATTAATGTTTCACATATAAACAATGGTCAGAATTGACACAAGACAGGTCAAAGCATTAAAAAAAAGGAAAATCAGCTCAGAAAAGCCGCAAACACATTACAGTGGTGAAAATGCAAGTGCCAAGGGGATGAAACTCAGTACAGCAAGAAACAAAGCAGCTAAATGGTCGAGCAACACAAATTTGGTGCAACTCAAAAGTGGAGCAGCACCAACATTAACATGGAACAAGTTCATAACAAAGTGGTCGAGCACATGTCAAAAGGGTATGCAGCAACAATATATGAAAAGTTTCATGTACATGTCAATGCAACAATGTGAATGACAAAAACAAAACAGTCAGCCCAAATAAGCCACAAGCGAGAAAAACAGAGAAAGGGGCTCAAGACTTGTCACGGCTATTACATGCATGTATGGTGATGTACACATGGTATCACATCAATGGTGTACAGGAAGTTTCATTTAATGATACAGGAGCAATGTCAACATACACAAGAAATGGAGTGGTGGAACAAAGCATGGATTTACAAACTGCATGTGCATGGATGCATAAAGCATGGAGCATAAGCATGTACAGTGGTGATTTTTGTTTCTCTCAAACTCAAGCTCGACATGATCAAGCCAGTTTTCAACATTGCATGGCTGAAGTGCACAAAACAATAAAGATGTTCAAAGTAAAAGCATGAACCAGACAAGAACAAGACAATATACAAAGCAAGATTATAATTGAAGTAGCATAGATGATTTCAGTTGCATACAAATCTGCTCAGGTGACATACATGCAGATCAATACTGAATGCACAGTTTCAGATTGGAGCAACATGTAAGAAATGACAGTTCATATGAAAGCTTATTCAAACTTAAACGCTCATACACTATTAAAGGGAAAGTATTCAATGGTCAAGAGTGAAGTCTCGACAATTCAAGTGAACAATGGTATACATGAAAACCAGGTCATGAACAATGTTCCAAATACAGGGCTGAGTATTGTCTTGGGAACAATTTGAGTGTAGTCGTAATCAACAAAGGCATGCATGCAAATATCTGGCAAGAAATCTTTTATTATTTTCATAACCCTCGGTGAAAACAAAATTGGCAATCAGCTAAATATTTTCAGATTTGGCCACAAATCAATTAATTTGATTTACCAGAAATAAATGAGCAAATCATTTTCGAAATTATTTTCAGAAATGCAGAAACCTCTTTGAGCAATAATCATGTCAAGATTATTCAGCAAATATATTTTGGGCAAGAACAAAATCAATCAACCATGAGGCAAGCAAAGTTTTGGAAAGTGTTAAATTCGAAATTATTTTTTTTCAGAGTTAAACAATTCAAATCTCACAAGGGACAAAGAAGATTCCATTCAATTTTTTGTTTCCTGATATGATTTTTTTAAGGGACAAAATCAATTCTTTCCTGTTTTGATAAATATGCTTTCAGAAAAAAATTCAAGGTGTTAAATCGGGCAACAAACATTTTTCGAAGGAACAAATCATTTTCCAGATATTTTGAAGGACAAAATCAAGTCCAGGTTCATCGAGGATTTCACGCAATATTCAAAACCATTCAAAATTCAATCAAGGAATCATTTTTAATCGGGAACCGAAAAGAGGCAACGCAAGAAAATCAAGCACGGAATCAGATCGAATCATTTATTGAAATCAGAGGCTAGGGTATTCTATACCCTATATTATTCACACCAATTCATCATCAGCAATTAAGTGGATCGAAACCGAAAACAATTCAATCGAAAATTGAAATCAAGCATCATAGACTCAATAACAAAAGGAGATAAAATACTCACAAATTTCTACAGAGCGTTTCGATCATAAAATCGACGTCGAGGAATCAAATCCCAAATCGATCGAGCAAGATAAAGAAGCCATCAATACATTCGAGCCTCCAGAGAAGTTATTCCATCAATTCCAGAAATCCATCGAAGTCAAAATCGATTTAGGGAGAGAAACCCTAGATTTCTTTATCACCAGACCCGCCATTTTTTCTCAGAGACAAAGGGATTGGGCAAATAATTAAAGGGGCCGGCCTATTTGGAGTTGGACTAAACCTAGTTCAATATAAAAGGGGATAACCCTTTATTCTTTAACTCCTAGGGTTTTCTATTTATTTTGTATTGTTTTTTTTAATTCTGTTTTTTTTTGTAATCTTGTAAAACAATCACACAGTTTCTAGAGTCTGTAAAATTCTAGGAAACTCAGTCAATGTGTTGACTGACAGTTGCTAGAGTCTGTAAAATCTAGGTTACGGATTACGGGTTTGTAATTCGGGAAATCTGGTCTAGGGTATACATATCAGTCTACGGTTTTGAGCGTAGGGTTAGAATAGAAGCAGGGTTTGCGAGTGTACATGGTCTTGTATGCGGGAACTGTTCTATCACCTAGTAGAAACCTTAGAAATGCAGCAGTAGGCAGGGTTTTGCCGAAGCTGGGTATATCTGTGTGTGATTTATTTTCTACATTTCTGTTTTTGCTATATTCTGTGATCTGTTTATTATTATATATCTCGTTAGATTTTTAATTCAGTTAAAAACTGTGATAAACCCTATTCACCCCCCTCTAGGGTTAATCTAGATCCAACAAGTGGTATCAGAGCAGGTATTTTCGGTTAACTCTAGAGAAATGGTGTTCACTAGTTGTCAGTCTTCTAAGGATCAGTCCAGTCGTATTCCATTTGTTTTCAATGGTACCGATTTTTTAAATTGGAAATTAGAAATGGAATTATATTTAAAATCTATTGATATTAAATGTTGGGATACTGTTATTAATGGTTATGATATGGTCAATAGGAACGATATTAGATTTAATTCTCGTGCTATTCACACTTTGTATTCTTATATTGATGATGTCCAATATAACCTCATTTCTCATTGCTTGACTGCGCAGGAAATATGGAATTTTCTCGATACGAAGTATGGAAAGATTGACAACTGCAGCTCAAAATCCAAAATGGACAACTCAGATTCAGATCTTTGCTCAGGAGAAGAAACAAATGAAAATTCAAGTAGATCAGATGATGGAGACTCAACAGACAATGAGACTGAAAGCTTCTCATATGAAGAGTTGGTTTATATGTGTACTGATTTAACAAAAATCATTGATAAACTCCATCGTAAAAACAAATCTTTAAAATCTAAAAATCACGAGTTGAATGACAAAATTAACTGTTTGAAATCAGAATTTACAAACGTCATAAAATTAGATAATTCTGATTGTGAGAATTGTTTGAAATTGAAAACTGATCTCGTTTATCTCAACAAAAACATTCAAAAGCTTGAAGAAGAAATTCTTATTTTAAAAGATAACGAGATTGAGTTAAAAAGTACAAACAATTGTTTACAAAAGGAATTTATAAATTTCAAGGCTATTAAAAATTCCGAACATGAAATTGCTGAAAACAATAGTTTGTTGAAGACGGATCAGATTTTGAGTGAGCTTGAAAAAGAGATTGAAAATCTCAAGAAACTTGAATTTGAAAAACAAATTAAATTTGAATCTGAAATCCTTGAGTCCAACACCAAAATCAAACTACTGAAAATGAAAATTTGTTTTTAAAACAAAATGATACTAAGAGAAGGAAAATCAGCATTAATCGTTGCTCTAATCTGATGAAAGAAAATTCCGATCTTAAGTCCAAAATCAACAATCTTGAGTTGAGACTAAAACGTTTTTCTAACGGTGAAAAATCTTTGAATATGTTGTTGAAAAACCAAATTTCTGTTGGAAATAAACTTGGTCTTGGTTTTGGGAAAACAAATGTTTTTGAAAATTTAAATTCTTGTGATTTTAAAAATCCTTCAAATTGCTTCAAGAAGAGTTGTTCTGAAAATTTGAATTTTGAAAATTCGAAAAGGTTTTTAAGTCACAACAGAAATGAGAACTTGTTTTATAATAAACCATTTATATATTCTTCGATCCCAAAAGGAAATAAAACGGGTTTCGTTAAGTTCAAACAGAGTTGGGTTCCTAAGGGTACAAAGGTAAATTCAGATGGTTTGTTATACAAACAGGTTTGGGTACCAAAAGTGGTAAACATATTTCAGAGTGGTTTTACAAATTTTGTTAGACCACTTAATTCACTCAACTGTTAGGTACCAGTGAAGGTTGAGGAACTGCTATGCTGAAAAGAGATTGATTTCAAGATGTTCTATACTTCTGTATTCTTTATAGTTCCTTGACCAAGATTTGTTGATTTAGAGATTCTGATTTTCATTGGATTCTGGTATGATCTCTAAACTCACCTTTGTAAATATTCTTTGTTTTTATTTTCTTTGTTTATTTCTCCTTCTATCCCTTCTGTTTTTTTTCTTTTGTTTTGATTTGTCACTGTCATATCTTTGTAACTTCTTAGGCTTCATTAACTTCATATTGCAGAATTCATATTCTTTCTGGAAATTTGCTTCATTTCTATAAAACTCTGATGTGTTTAATCATGTCCAGATCTTGAATTTATTTTTGTAAATATCTTCAATTGATTTGAAGTTTGTTTTCTGATTCTCTGAATTCATAACAGTGTTGATGTATTCGTGCCATATCATGAACACTGTTAATTTGAATTCTAAATGTTTGAAGATCTGAATAATTAATGAAATTTCACACTCTTATGCTGTTTTGAGTTTTCTTCCAATTAATTTTAGAAACGCTTAAAATGTTATACTCATTACAGCACACTGCTATTTATCAGTTGTGAAAATTTCATTGATTTTCGGATTGGCTTGGAATTTAATTTGTCTTAAATCTCAGTGATACATCTTGAAAACCATCATTACTCATGATCGTTATGGCTAGAATTTGTTTGTTTGAAATCATCTGAAATTATTGATATTTTGAATAATCACACACCTCCTAAATTTGAAATTATCAACCATGTGTGAGTGATTCATTATATTCTAAAACTTGACATCGATTCAAGTGATTTCAAATAAATTATTCTATTTTTCTGGATCATGAATACCTTTCAAAATTAATATAGGTGATCTGAAATTTCTTTTAGGCTTGTCTGAATTTTTGTGAAAATTTGATTTGAAAATCAAGTCTTAAAAATCACTGTTATTTCATGATAATTTGATTTGAATATCTGTTTGTTTAAAATCATTTGAAATTATTGATTTATTGAATCTCACACATATCTTGAAGCTGAAATTAATAATCTGGTGTGATCGACTCATTGAATCCTGAAATCTGCATATTCCTTAAATGATTTCAAAGAAACGGTATTTTTTAATCATTGGTTCATGAATAATCTTGTGTGACCAACATCTTGTCAAGTCTGATTTGAAACTGTTTCTGTTATGCTGATCTGATACTGTTTTTCAAAGAACTGTCTGTTTTAACCTGTCTGCTGCTTGGCTAATTTGTTATACTATCTGCTTGGTCTTTAAATTTTGGCTGACTGTGTTATCTTGGGTTGTCCCCGGTATCTTTATGATTAAAATTTATTAATAGAGACACCAAGTGGTATCAGAAGTGCCTTATATTTGTCTCACGCATCTGATATTGTTTTGAAAATATTCTGTAATTGCTTGTTTATGATCTGTTTGCTGCTCTGACACTGTTCTTCAAATAATTACTTGTTCTTGTCTGCAGCTCTGATAAATGTGCCAAATTTGTTAGTTTTGTCTACTTGGGCTTTGTGTTTGAAATTTCTTTAATCTGAGATATCTAGGGTGTGAATAAATTCCTCGATAAGGGAGACTACAATTGGTATAAGCTTTTTCATCCATATGTCTTGAATTTTCACTTTGTATAGACACTATACACATTTTTTTCCCTTGTATAAATCTGTATAAATTCCTCTTGTAATTTGATTTTCAATTTTAAAATTATTTATTGATTATTTATTCAGAAATTGAAATCTATATCCAAATTGAATTGTATCTATAATTCATCAAAATTATAATTAGAGTTTGAAATCGTGATGAGTTATGACTGCAATATATTTCACAACAAAAGGTGCTTTTATTTAGATCTTCATGATGGTTAAACATTTATTATAATATCTTTGAATTGGCAATTATTTCACGACCATTTTCTTTATCTATCATTATTCTATCATCCATCATGTTGTTTATTTTAATGTGGAGAGTTTAATATTTTTTTAAAATCTTCTTGAATAAACAGTGAAAATATTTGTGATAGAAATTGGACTATGTTATTATTCAGAATTAGTGATAATTAAAAAATTTCAATGATCCCGGTATAGTCGAGCATATTTCATAATATAATTAATTTAGAAATTTATTTCACAGTCCATATCTGTACCTACCCCATTTTCTATCATCCAAATATTGGTTTGTATACCGAGGAGTTTTCCTTTTAAAGCTGAAATAATAAATATATATAATTAATACATAAGTGTGTCTCTAACCTCATTTAAAGATCCAAGCTCTGGTCATGCATGGTTATGAGACAACTAATAATTTAAGCTGCGACTGACCTCATTTAAAAATCCAAGCTCTGGTTATGCGTGGTCAGTGTGCTCTTAAATAAAATAAAATGAAAAAGGGAATAATGTGCTATAAATTAAGATTAATATGAAATTCTCCTTGGTGTTTAAAAACCAGCCTATCAATCTATCTTTCTAATTTGTGAAATGTGTTAATATTTTATGAAGTATTATGATTTGTTGATTGATAGCTATTGGGATTTGAGATTATTTGATTTTGTCACTTAAGTTGAAATTATATTTGTAGTCCAAATCCATCACTGTTTTTGTGCTTTATTTTTATAAAAAACCATTTGAAAATAATTGGAAATGATTTGTTTTTAAAACTCTCTCCATTTATATAAATTTCATCGTAAATCCATCATTCTACAATGTGAAATATGCCACTAGTTCTCAGAATATTATGATTTTTGTTTGACTAATTGAGATTTATGATGACTGTTCTTCCTCTTAAGCTGAAATTATATTTTTAGTCATTTTTCATCTATATTTTAAATTCTATATCCTTTTGATGATAACAAAAGGGGGAGAATGGATTAGATTTTGATTTATGAGTGAATATTTTATAAATATTTTTACTTCTGAAAATTCATTATCATTCAGTTCAATTCACTCATGCACAGTTATAGGGGGAGTTTTCTATTGTAGGGGGAGCTAATAAATGGGGGGAGTTCAATTTTCACTGTAAAACACATTTGCTGGATTCAAAATCTTTTATTTGTTTGTCATCATCAAAAGGGGGAGATTGTTGTATATAACGGTGTTGTATACATAATTATATGATTTTTGTTTGATGATAACAACCAAATATATATTTTATAAATGTGTTTGTTACTGTATTGTTCTACATTTACATCACAGACAGGAATGTAATATTTATATTTAAATAAAATACATTTGTACAGAAATTCGAATAATTACTGTATTTTATTTAAAATATAAATATTATATTTCTAACATTCAAACAGTACATCTATTTTAACTCCACTATTTAATCACTTCACATATTTGTACTTATAAATAAACAGAATAGAATAGACAAGTCTGTTTGACAACAATGAAATGATATTTTACTTCAAACAGATTTTGTTTATTACAAATATCTACATTTCTTTCTGCAACACGCATACAGTCACTCTGTCTATACAAATCATATATACATTCCTTTTCACTTTTATATACAGATTCATACATTCATTGACACTACACACTGTTTTCTTATCTTCAGTCTTCTGTCTTCACATCAGTTCAGCCAGTCCAGTCAGCACAGTCAGTTCAGTCTTCATACCTGTCATTCACAGAAACACACACAGAGTATCCAGAACAGAATGAATTTTCTAAATACACACGAATATTTTTATTTTGAAAATTTTATTTGCCTCAGTTTTCTGGTGTGTTTTCTCATCATTTTTCATGACTCAATCTAATTTGTATTCATCTAGTCCTACTTATCAGCCTCGACATAATCACACTGGTTTGCTGATTTTTTTTATCAGCCTCAACACAATGTAATCAGTCTGCTGATTAATGTTTCACATATATACAATGGTCAGAATTGACACAAGACAGGTCAAAGCATTAAAAAAAAGGAAAATCAGCTCAGAAAAGCCGCAAACACATTACAGTGGTGAAAATGCAAGTGCCAAGGGGATGAAACTCAGTACAGCAAGAAACAAAGCAGCTAAATGGTCGAGCAACACAAATTTGGTGCAACTCAAAAGTGGAGCAGCACCAACATTAATATGGAACAAGTTCATAACAAAGTGGTCGAGCACATGTCAAAAGGGTATGCAGCAACAATATATGAAAAGTTTCATGTACATGTCAATGCAACAATGTGAATGACAAAAACAAAACAGTCAGCCCAAATAAGCCACAAGCGAGAAAAACAGAGAAAGGGGCTCAAGACATGTCACGGCTATTACATGCATGTATGGTGATGTACACATGGTATCACATCAATGGTGTACAGGAAGTTTCATTTAATGATACATGAGCAATGTCAACATACACAAGAAATGGAGTGGTGGAACAAAGCATGGATTTACAAACTGCATGTGCATGGATGCATAAAGCATGGAGCATAAGCATGTACAGTGGTGATTTTTGTTTCTCTCAAACTCATGCTCGACATGATCAAGCCAGTTTTCAACATTGCATGGCTGAAGTGCACAAAACAGTAAAGATGTTCAAAGTAAAAGCATGAACCAGACAAGAACAAGACAATATACAAAGCAAGATTATAATTGAAGTAGCATGGATGATTTCAGTTGCATACAAATCAGCTCAGGTGACATACATGCAGATCAATACTGAATGCACAGTTTCAGATTGGAGCAACATGTAAGAAATGACAGTTCATATGAAAGCTTATTCAAACTGAAACGCTCATACACTGTTAAAGGGAAAGTATTCAATGGTCAAGAGTGAAGTCTCGACAATTCAAGTGAACAATGGTATACATGAAAACCAGGTCATGAACAATGTTCCAAATACAGGGCTGAGTATTGTCTTGGGAACAATTTGAGTGTAGTCGTAATCAACAAAGGCATGCATGCAAATATCTGGCAAGAAATCTTTTATTATTTTCATAACCATCGGTGAAAACAAAATTGGCAATCAGCTAAATATTTTCAGATTTGGCCACAAATCAATTAATTTGATTTACCAGAAATAAATGAGAAAATCATTTTCGAAATTATTTTCAGAAATGCAGAAACCTCTTTGAGCAATAATCATGTCAAGATTATTCAGCAAATATATTTTGGCCAAGAACAAAATCAATCAACCATGAGGCAAGCAAAGTTTCGGAAAGTGTTAAATTCGAAATTAATTTTTTCCAGAGTTAAACAATTCAAATCTCACAAGGGACAAAGAAGATTCCATTCAATTTTTTGTTTCCTGATATGATTTTTTTTAAGGGACAAAATCAATTCTTTCCTGTTTTGATAAATATGCTTTCAGAAAAACATTCAAGGTGTTAAATCGGGCAACAAACGTTTTTCAAAGGAACAAATCATTTTCCAGATATTTTGAAGGACAAAATCAAGTCCAGGTTCATCGAGGATTTCACGCAATATTCAAAACCATTCAAAATTCAATCAAGGAATCATTTTTAATCGGGAACCGAAAAGAGGTAACGCAAGAAAATCAAGCACGCAATCAGATCGAATCATTTATTGAAATCAGAGGCTAGGGTATTCTATACCCTATATTATTCACACCAATTCATCATCAGCAATTAAGTGGATCGAAACCGAAAACAATTCAATCGAAAATTGAAATCAAGCATCACAGACACAAGAACAAAAGGAGATAAAATACTCACAAATTTCTACAGAGCGTTTCGATCATAAAATCGACGATGAGGAATCAAATCCCAAATCGATCGAGCAAGATAAAGAAGCCATCAATATATTCGAGCCTCCAGAGAAGCTATTCCATCAATTCCAGAAAGCCATCGAAGTCAAAATCGATTTGGGGAGAGAAACCCTAGATTTCTTTATCACCAGACCCGCCATTTTTTCTCAGAGACAAAGGGATTGGGCAAATAAATAAAGGGGCTGGCCTATTTGGTGTTGGACTAAACCTAGTTCAATATAAAAGGGGATAACCCTTTATTCTTTAACTCCTAGGGTTTTCTATTTATTTTGTATTGTTTTTTTTAATTCTATTTTTTTGTAATCTTGTAAAACAATCACACAGTTTCTAGAGTCTGTAAAATTCTAGGAAATTCAGTCAATGTGTTGACTGACAGTTGCTAGAGTCTGTAAAATCTAGGTTACGGGTTACGAGTTTGTAATTCGGGAAATCTGGTCTAGGGTATACAGATCAGTCTACGGTTTTGAGCGTAGGGTTAGAATAGAAGCAGGGTTTGCGAGTGTACATGGTCTTGTATGCGGGAATTGTTCTATCACCTAGTAGAAACCTTAGAAATGCAGCAGTAGGCAGAGTTTTGCCGAAGCTGGGTATATCTGTGTGTGATTTATTTTCTACATTTCTGTTTCTGCTATATTCTGTGATCTGTTTATTATTATATATCTCGTTAGATTTTTAATTCAGTTAAAAACTATGATAAACCCTATTCACCCCCCCTCTAGGGTTAATCTAGATCCAACACTGCATCTTTTGATGTTTACTTCTATTCGAATTATTATTCAAATAACATCTCATTACAATCTCAATTACTCTCTTAAGTGAATTCTATTTAAGAACTAATTACAATATTAATTAACTTTATCATTAACGAATTAAAAAGGTTTACTTCATTATTAATTCAAATAGAAAGCTTGCTTACTTTAACAACATTAACTAATTATATTAGTTCAATAATCCTTTAAACCTTATTAAAAAGGTAATTAATGATTAAGAAATCTTATTAACTTTAAACAATTAATTTGTAACTATTATCATTTGATTAATTGGAGATCAAAAAAAAGAATCAACTTTAACAAATAGTTGGTTTAGTTAACTTCAAACCGCCAGTTAAATTCGTTAACTGATCTTAATCGTTAGATTAATATAATTAATCTAAAAATATTGCTTAACCGTTTGTCTTAAAATAATTATCCAAAATGCTAACTAGCAAGATAATTACAACTTTACTTACCTGAACTGATCTAATGTCAGACCATCGTCTATATTTACTTTATAAAAACTAATTATAGAATATTAGTCTATAATAGAAATTCTATTATAATTTAAAACTTCGCTTAAATATAAAAATATAATTTTTATAATTTAACTTTGCTGATTCGCCTTACGGCAAAACAACGTCCTAACAAAAAGATGGATTTAAGATCATCTGCTGCCAATTCCTTAATCAATACCGTTTGTTGATTAAAATCGCAATAACAGTGAATTTCTATTCAACATCAATATCTAAACAGGTTTCAATGTCAATTTGGGTGGAAACAGAGCTTATAAGAGTGATGTGAAAATAAGCAGCACATATAATTAACGGCAACCAATATCAAACAGATAACATGCATGACATCCATATCAACCAATTTGTCCTATCAACGATAGATTTTAATTATATGAATTTAATCACATCATGTAATTTCAGAAGGTGTGAGAATTAACTCATATTGTTTCGATTGACGGTTCAGATTGCTTCATTTAATTTTAAACATACGTTTAAAATTTAATGAAATTCCAGTTCCGAATTAGCTCAGCAGTACTGTACTTTCCATCGCGATTCCAATATTTCTTATCCTGTCCCATTCCTTTCTTATACTCCATCGTTCCTTCTTGCTTGCGATACTCGACTTCACGCAATACTCAGATCGACCAATATTACCACCTGTCGCATCCAGTATAAGTTTTACGGATTTTATTTAATAATTCACTAATTAAAATTAATTATACTAATTACTCTTGCTAATCTCGGTTAGCAGGCCGATCCATACTGTTCAAGCTCCTCCCACGTATAGAGCATCATGCTCCGTTAAAACTTCCCATCGCGAGCTCCATCACAGATCTGCTGGGCGTTGGTGTATCACGTCAGCTTGCCCTCCTTCCTGCTTATTACAAACATCCACCCCATCCCACCACTTCTCATCTCGAGCTTCCAACCCGCAACTCCCCTCTGGAATCCGTCCTCCTCTCTACTGAAATAATCCCGCTATCCTGAAACTCAAGTACCTACCATGAACATCATCCATCGAACTCCTCCTAACATCATTACAACGCCCCCTCAAGTACTCCCATGAAATTGAATGTGTCCTCATTGTCACACAAACCAGCCTCTCCACACAATACCTCAATCAGCACACTCCTACTGCTGCAACTTTCTAACATCCGCCGTCATGCACCATTTCAACTTTCGTATACTCAACCAGGCCAGTGTTGAACCCACGCCACCATCACAAAGCCCACTCACCACCTGGCAGTGACCGCAACTCCAAATCCGCCTTAGCCGACGACCGTAGTCCTCTACATCAACTCCAGTAGCCAGGAAATCCGATACCCTATCGTTTGTCGTCTTGCTTCTAAGGATCGAGTTCATGTAATTGTGCGAGTTTATGAAGTACCGACTATTTAGACAAGAGACTGTCTTTTATTCTGAGAACAACAGGCTTCCCTTTTTGTTCTTTGTTCAGATCGAATGATTTCTGAGATAATTGGGATGAAAGGCAACACAGCTTTATAATGGGAAAGGATTTGAGGATAAGGGAAACGTCAGTATCAAATATAGGGTATGGTTGTTTCTAAGTAGTTGTGTTGTTTTCAGTGCGATAGAGTATGGAAGAAATTAAATGAAGCATGGCGTAAATTCTTGCTGAAATGTAGGGATAGGTGACGCTGTCCATCCCCCTACGAAGATTTAGGTTTAGATTTTTTTTTAATATAATTTTACCCGGTTAAATCTACCATTATTTTACGTCAAACGTTTAATATTCATACCTCCAAACACCGAGTCAAAATCAACGAAAATAAACACATTGCTCTGACGTTTTTGGCCTAACCGTTATATTGATTATGTTGGAACTCGCTTGAAGATTTAACTCGGTCGCAGGAACAACGTATAAAATTATAATCAATGTTTTATAATAATTATAATCAAATTATTTCAACTGTTAATTTATATGCGTGTACACCGCGTTCGTTCACTAAATAACTTCAAATAAATATTTAAATAAATAAAATAATTTAAATATCAGACTACAGAAAACGTTACACTAGGCTCTGATACCAAGTGAGACGGCCTCCCCGAACCAGCCAACATTTCCCCGAAATGCGCTGTGCCAATTCCCGACTAGTACCGGACGGTCGTTAAAGAAAAACGGTTTTGAAACGATGAATCACCAAAGAACCTATAGTATATCTCACAGCGCATGGAATAAAATATAATAATAACATACTTGATATAAAATAGGCGAGACAGTGGATAAGATGAAAACTAAACCATCATAGCAGCGGAATCCAAAATACATCTTATGATCCAAACCATTATTACAACTTCAAAATACTGTCTCTAAAGCAAAATAGAAAAGGTACACTACTAATGCCCAAAGCAGTGACCGACAACAACACAGGGAGAATATATGTATATAGTACGTGGAAACCTCCTACTTGTCTCTGGATAGCTACTCATGCATAACCACCTAACCTGTCTCTAGTCTGCTCGTTTAGGAGCACCCAGAGTAATAAGAAGAGACATAAAACTATGGGTCAGACAAAAGTTTGGTATGAGCGATAGCAACAACATAAAGCAATAACAGGTATAAATAAATCATATATGAACCGGGACCTGCCACTAAAGAGTTAAGAACAACAAGATGTACAGTACTCTAAGGTAACACTAACATATAGTGTGAAAATGGGAGTGTGCGTGTCATGGAGAAAACAAACATCAAACAAAACAATCATCCTCACATCTCTCACTCAGTGCGCTTACGATATCCACCCCTTTTGGTCACCCAATCCTTTGTTATTACTATGACCACTTTTCCCTTTGGGTTCTTGATAACCCCACTGCACTGGTCCATAGTCAATAACCCTTTGCTACGATCACTTTGCCCTCTGAAGTCATGATGACTCCACTGCACTGGTCCATAGCCACTAATCTGTCTCTCATTAGTGAACCAAAGTTATAAATATCAATAACCCCTTTGTACACGTCCTGCAGCAAAATCCAAACAATGAAGTTAACCCGTCGGTTCCCATCTTGTTCCTGAGCATTAACTTCTCATTTGGACTTCCTTTGCATCTCGGGTTTTTGGTCTCCTCCAGTTCGCATTTCAGTTTCCATTTGGTTCGCGATACACAAGTGGCTCGTGGAGTTTCCATCTGGTCGGGTCATGACCGGTGGCTCGTGGTGCCCCGATCGTGGTGCTCCGGTTTCTGTTCGCTCCCTAGGATCGGCTCGTGAGCCCCATTCCTGGATCGGTTCGTAGTGATACTTCCCTGGCGGCTCGTGGTAATGATCCACGTGTGGAGCAGTGGCTGGTCGGTTCGTGGATCTTGGACGATCGGCTCGTGGTGGAGCCTTCAAGCATGGTTCGAGTCGTGACATGCATTCTAGCCGGTTAGGCAGCTCATGGAGGGGGTTTCACGACCGGGTCGAGTCATGAAGGTGGTGTCACGATCGGGGGTCTTGTACCATTTCCTACAACTTTCCAGCAAGCTATTTAGGCCACATAACGGCGTTTTTGACCATTCTAACTTTACTATGCAATCATACATCATACCAAGTAGTAGTAGATCCATATAGAATCAACCATAAACATCAAAACAATGAATTAACAAATAATTGTGGATCAAACATACCCAAAACCATGATTTTCCCCCTTAATCCCCTTAACCATATTTAACAATAGGATTAGCAAACCTAGTTCAAATTAACCCAAATTTTTATCTAAGCCATAAAATAATATTTAAGAATTTTTACATATTTTTCCAGATTTTTATGATGCATAATTTCGCTAATTATTACTAATCACCGCTAATTAGCCGTAATTAGTGAACAAACTTGCTAATCACTCACCTTAGCCACAAATAAATCACAAATTTGAAACTTTCACTGTTTTGGCATGGATCCCACTGTATTCCAGCAGCTCTATCTCAATTTTGATGCTAATCTACCTTAATTTGATGTAGATTTGACTAATATGTGATTAGAAGGTGATTTGGAGGTAGTTAAGGAAGTGGAAGCTATGACTAGGTTTGAAGAAATGAAAGTGGTAGCTAAGAAAATGAATAAAACTGATTTCCCAAACCCTATCATCCTTCCCATAACCCTAATCCTGAAATGGGCTTAGCTGCTAATCACCTGGTTAAGCCCAATTATGCTGTATTTCATCCTCCAAACCTTATTTTAGCCATATCTCACAAACGGTAAGTCCGATTGATTAATGTGACCACTCTACGGAAAGGTAAACCATCATCTGAATCCAATGGAAGTTATTTCTGGTCAAACTTATTACCAATCAAAAGTTATAGGCAAAACAAGATTTACCAGGGGCAAAACGATCATTTAAAATTCAGCAAAAATCGTGAATATGGGAAATGACCCCAATAGTCATTCCCCAAAGTTAACGACCATACGACTTCGTATGAGAATGAAATAAATATTCTACGATCCTCCGATACATAGAATGCAGGTCGTTACATTTTACGTTGCATACAAAGATTTAGATAAAAAGGATAAATAAAATAAAATAAAAGTATATCACCCAAAGTTCTTCATATTCTACCAAAATAAGTCCACGAACACAATATAAATTGACAATTCTTGCGAATACATAAAAATAAGAGACTTGGGGTTTTACAGTTTCATATTTTCATTATACCATATCCCCTTAGGCGAACTAATCCATATAATATCTAAAAATGTAGAATATGTCTAAGCAAATAATAATTCCACTCACAGTGATTGGGAATGTCGTAGATCTGACGTTGTTTGTGCCTATTTGACGCGAACTCCAATCCCTAGAGATCTATATACATATGAATTAAATAATTAAAATTTTATATACATAAATCATGTGATTCCAGATCTATATTCTAATCCTATAAGAAAAGGAGATTAGAGAAAGAAGAATAGATTTTTAGAAGAAGAAAATCTATTTTGAATTCCTCTGGAATCAATGGCAGTAGAGTGGAGGCATAATTAGAGAGAGCGACTAGGTATGGGTATGGAGTCTAGGAGGTTATTTATATGTGTTTATGTAAATAAGAACCGTCAGTTATTAAGATTTATCTTGGTTGTTCATTCTTATAAATTAGCAGCAAAACCTAACCCAAACCTAGCCTTATTGGGCATCTGCAGCACCAAGCGGTCGAACTCGTCCTTAAAGGGACGTTAACCGGTGATCGACACCCCTCTAGGGCAGCAGTCGACCTCCCCCTAGAAAGGCGGTCTACCGACGGTCGATGCCACTCTAGGGGAGGCGGTCGACCCTTTAGTCGCTGGTTTGCTCAATAAGCTCTACGAAGGGCTGAAAATATTTATTATATATAACATTAATTAGCTAGTTTATTTCTTATCTTACAAAGATTATTATTGTCCCCTTATCTTTATCTCTTCTACTGAAATCCAAATCTACGTAAGGGAATATTATATTTATCCAAATTTATCCCTTAGATATATATTATTAATTTAACCACTTATATATACACGTTTACCGTTTGATTTCTTTTAATTGTAATTTCTTCATACGAAGACCGTTTTCAACATATTATATATGAAAAAAGGATCAAAATTTCACCACAACCCAAATAAAAGATTTTTGTTGCCAAATTCTTAATGCTGCAAAATTTCACTTTTCATCCTGTTTATATTTTATTATTTAATTGCTTATTTCCATTAATTATTATTATTTATATATTTAGGTATATTTTATAGGGTGTTACATTCTCCCTCCCTTAAAATAGATTTCATCCCAAAATCTATTTGAATGGAGAAAAACACAACTCGCTCTAAACATCCATGTTGTACACCCATGTTAATTTTAATTCATCCATGACTCGCAGTGATTATGTATTGCAGACTTACCAAAGTGAGCTCAATCGTAGCATGTATGTGAAATAAGTGTATGCAAAACATCCTAATATGCATATATTTCTCCATAAGTGCGTTGTGTAACTGTATTGCATCCATTTCCTAACATCCAATCTAGCAACCATAATGCATCCATAAACATAATTTAATGGAAAAATTACCCAAGAAAAGCCCTGAGCGAGTCTGTCTCATCTTATCCACGGTATCCCATGTGCTTTCTGCAGGATCATTTCCCCATTGAACTCGGACGAGGCGGACAGTTTTATTGTAGAGTCTCATGATTCCATGCTCTATAATATTTGCAGTGGCACGGGGTACCTAGGCTTCAACTAGAGTTTTTCTATGTCCCTAATTTCATCAAGCTCGAGTCTGACAGCAGAATCAAGAAGGCATTTCCTCAAATGAGATACATGAGAAACGTTATGCTTTCCGGATGCACATTCTGGGAGATCCACTCGATAGGCCAAAGACCCTATCTTCTCGATGATGCGAAAAGGCCCGATAAATCTGGGAGCTAATTTCCCAGTCTTTCCAAACCGAACAGTCTTCTTAAGAGGGGATACCTTTACGAATACCAATCCTCCAATATTGAACTCAAGTTACCTCCTTCTCTTATCAGCATATGATTTCTGACGGTTTGGGCTACCTTCATCCTTTGCTTAATCAAGGAAATCTTCTCCGTGGAATCACATACGAAGTCTTGTTCGAGTAGAACCTTATTGGTAATTTCCCACCAACAAGTTGGCGATTTGCATGGCCTTCCGTAAAGCGCTTCAAAATGGGCCATACCAATCGTTGCTTGAAAACTATTGTTATATGTAAACTCCATAAGCGGTAGGTGTTGCTCCCAAACTCCTCTAAAGTCGATGATGCAAGCTCTGAGCAAGTCTTCTACGATCCAATTCACTCTTTCTGTCTGGCCATAGGTTTGCAGGTGGTAAGCTATAATTATGTTGAGGGTCATTCCCAAGGCTGCTTGGAAACTTTTCCAACATTCACTTGTGAATACAGGGTCTCTATCACTAACTATACTGGATAGGATACCATGTAATCTATCTATTTCTTTGACATATAATGGGGTAGTGAGACTGCAGTCCTAGCCTTTTTGATTGGTATAAAATGGGCACTCTTAGTAAAAAGGTCTACCACAACTTAAATAGCCTCATTTCCCTTTTAGCTCTTTGGAAGTCCATCAACAAAATCCATGGAAATAAGTTCCCACTTCCATATGAGAATCTCTAAAGGTAATAGCAATCCTCCGGGTTTTCCTTGTTCTTCTTTTACTTTTTGGCATGTTAAAAATTTACCTATGAACTCGACTATATCCCTTTTCATCCCTTCCCAATGGAGATTCCTCTTCATATCTTTATACATTTTTATCTTCATCGAGGTGTATGGTCATCTTTGACCTATGGCAATCCTCTAGAATTTCATTCCTCAATCCTTCATCTTTAGGGACGTAAAGTCGTCCATCCCTAAGTAAACTTCCATTGTCACCTAATGAATATCTAATCGAATGGGGAAAGGTCTCCTTCTTACCAACTTACTCCTTTAAGTTCCTTATTTCCTCGTCAAGGTCTTGCATATTCTGAATCCTCTCTTTTAGAGCGGGTCTAACAATGATAGCTCCAAGAAAACCATTAGAAGTTACGGGCGGGGGCTGCAAGTTAAACTTAGTGAGAAACTCTAACTGTTTCCATTCGGAGATTGCACTCAAGAATGCATGATTTCTATTTAATTCATTTGCAACGACGATAATCTTTCCTGGGGTATACTGGATCATGAAATCAAAAGAGGCAATATATTCCATCCACCATTGTTGTCTTAAATTCAGGTCACGTTGAGGGAATAAATACTTTAGGGATTTATGGTTGGTAAAAAGTTCAAACTCTCCCCTAAAAGATAATGCCTTCACAATTTCAGGATGAACACTGCTGCAGCTAACTCAAGGTCATGAACTGGGTACCTCTTCTCGAGGTCTTTGAGTTGTCTACTAGCTTAAACAACAACCTTTCCTTCTCGCATAAGAACCGCTCATAAACTAGTTCCGCATGCATAAGTGTAAACTGTAAACAATTTCTAACTGTCAGGTATAATAAAAATGGACGCACTAGTTAATACTTTATTCAATTTCTTGAAGACCATGTCACATACATTACTCCAAAAAAATACCAAATTCTTCTTTGTCAATTGAGTTAAAGGAGTAGCAATCTTTGCAAAGTCTTTACTGAATTTTCGATAATATCCGGCCAATCCGAAGTAGCTTCTTACTTCCATAGAATTTCGAGGTATCCTCCATTCCTCAATTTCCTCGATCCTCGTCGGGTCTACTGCCAAGCCTTTGCTTGACACAATATGTCCCAAAAGTTTAACTTCTTCCATCCATAAATGGCACTTCGTGAATTTTTCTTTTAATTGGTTCTTTCTTAAAATCCGTAGAACCAATCTTAAGTTCCTTTCATGCTCTTTATAATTCTTTGAAAGTATAAGAATATCATCTACGAAGATTACCACAATTTTATTAAAAATTCCCCTAAACATTCTACTCATGAGATCAACAAAGAAGGCGAGTGCATTCGTTAGTCCGAAGGGCCCCAATCCATCCGGCGTCCTAAACGCGGTTTTATCCTTACTTTCCTCCAAAATCCTCAATTGGTGAAATCTAGTTGCAAGGTCTAATTGGGAAAATACTCGGGCTCCTCCCCAAGTGGTCAAATAGATCATTAATTCTAGGTAAGGGGTACCTATTCTTCTTGGTCAGCTTATTGAGTTCCCTATAATCCACACAAAGTCTTAGAGATCCATCCGCTTTGGTGGCAAACACAACAGGTGCACCCCATCCAGAGGTACTTCGCTAAATGGATCCTTTCTGTAGTAACTCTGAAATCTTCTTATCCATTTCCCTTCTTTCTTTAGGTACCATATGCCTTAAAGGTAAAACTACTGGTCTAGCATCCTTCTCCAGGTCAATACAAAAAGATATTTCTCTATAGGGTGGAAGTCTCGTGACTTCCTCAAAGACATCCTAGAACTCACATACTATAGGGACCGAAGATGGTCCTTCTAAACTAGGAGATAAGGAATATAATACAGCTTTATCCTTGTTCTTAATATTACAAGGAATACTCAGACTACGTCCACCTCGGCTCCTAAAATGAATAATTCTCTTGTTGCAATCTAGGACGACCCCATAAAATGTAGCCAATCCATAATTAGGATAAGGTTATATCCCATAGAATCCAATGCATACGCATCGTAGAGGAATTTCACATCGTCAATATCTAATATTAGGTCTTTGCACATAAACTCAAGATACTTAGCTCCTTTAGTAGGGCTGGCTACCTTTATCGGATTACTAGAGATAGATAAAGGAAGGCTCAACAAATTAACTTGCCTCTTAGAAGATAAAAGAATGGGTCTCTCCTGAATCGAACAAGGTGTATACAAAAATTCCTAAAACAGAAGTTATACCTTCAAGTGCGGGTTAACCTTGGTCTCTTAGGGGTCATCTTTGTATTGGTGTTACCCCCAATGCATAATTATGACCGCTTCCTTTAAATTCTTTCTTTGCCAAAAAAGTTCTATAATCCTTGGCCTTATGGCCCTTGCGGTTGCACCTCATACAAGTCTTGGCTTCCTTTTTGAATTTGCCCACTTTCTTCTTGTTCTTCCACTATTCCTTTTTCTTATTCTTATTATAACTTCCTTCTCCCTTCTCTCCATTCTTATCCTCCTTAGAGCCTTCAGCTGTGCATAGAATAACCATCTCCACAAAGCTTTTGAAGGTTGCTTCGAATGTTACTTGTGCTACTAAAGTGTCCTTCAACGGAGAGTCAACCCCTTAACAAATTTAAGGCTTTTTTCATTGCGGCATCCACTATACTAATACCAAACTTACTCAATTCGATGAACTTGGCCATATAATCTTGTAGACTTAAACTTCCTCGCTTGAGATGGATAAATTTCTCTGATTGGATCGTCATCTCAGATTTTAGCAGAAACATTGCTTCGAACCAGACTTTGAATTCGGCCCATGTAAATATTCGGCCCTCGTTCTCCCAAGATACTAAGTTCCACCATTCAAGGAATTCCTCCTTGAAGTGCCTGGTCGAATTTCTCCTTTTTACTTCATGTGGCCATCCAACAGCTTCGAAAATTCTTTCGCAGTCCACTATCCAAGTTTGGGTGCTAGTAAGACCCTCCGTTCCTGAGAATGATTTTCCAACAAGGTTTGCAAAGCTTTTGCAAAATAGAGAAAAATTAAAGGCTACCTAATCGGTAGGAGCTGTAGGCACCTTTGGGGGCAAGATTAACAACAGGGACTTGTTCCACAGTACGGAGACACTATTGGAACATTTCTGGCAAGTACCGAGGTTTTGCCTGGTTTCCCAGTTTGGAAGGATGATCAGCCATTCAACTATCTGAAAAGAAAAGGAAGAATTCTTCAGTGGATAATCCTGAGATAGTATTTAGGCAGAAAAAGGGAAGAAAACAATAAGGTTGCATAGTATAGATGCGTATGCTTATTGGGGTAAGTATATATCTTATATATAAAGAGAGTTTGAAAACCTTTTACAAAATACAAATACGTCTCTTATACGTGTAATTCCCCTATAATAGGATAACCTATGCTCTGATACCAAATGTAACAACCTGCCCGAAATGTGCCTAAATTTCATCCCAGAAATGGTCCATCGAAACTTAGAGCCACTCTAAACGGGTCATTGGTTCGTGTAAGGAATTACATTTACACAAATTAACAGATATACATTTGCATTATGGAAATCTCACACAGTGGAACAAGAAAGTATAATACTAAAATACGATGTACCATTTCATAAAAACCACAGAAGTCAAACACAAGTTGTCAAGATATAATTATTCCATAGGTACACCAATAAACTCATCATTTAAAGTTTCCATAAGAAATACAACAATGATAACTAATAATAGCATAATATCTCCATTGTCGTCTTTAGTCTCCACCATTGCTTCATCCATTGAATCTACCCCACATACTAACCTGTTGGATATGTGAAGAAGAGGGGTCAGAACATAAAGTCCTGTGTGACTGAAAATAATATTTACTTAAAGGCCATACCCTAGATTTAGTAGGTTATATATCAAGGCATGTCTACAAAACACACAAGCATTCACATGAACATAAGGTATCTAACCAATGAGGTAGATATCTGAGTAAACCAGTTAAGACCTCCATTAGTGAGTTTAGGGTAAAGACCCAACAAGGTGGGCATTCTCAGTCACTTAAGGCCCATATTGATTTATTTAATAAAGGTGGATTCTCGTGATCTCTTATAACTCTGAGGCGGACCCTAGACCTTTAAGACCCCATCCTAAAAAGTCACCATTCACAAGTAATATGAGAAGTGGTATCTCGCCGCTTAATACCGGTTTTGAGGTAAGCCCGGATATAGCCATTTAAACCTCCTCTGGTGGATGTCACATGCTGTTACTTATCTAATATTACGGTAGAACATCTATGCCGCTTAAGACTTCTCTTAGACAGCTGGTGAATTAAATAGCATGCTACATATCACGTAAACCAAATCTATCCCTAGGTCGGTCCTTATAAGCTCATAGAGGAAGTGGCATCCCTCGTGAACTACCCTACTCCGTTACCGCTATGCCTAACCACTTTCAGAGAAGGAGGACCCATAAACTTACTTCGAATCTAATAATGGTGGGTCCTATGACTTTGGTACTTACCCAAGGAATAAACCTTCAGAAAGGATCATAGTCCTAACCACTTAACACCCAAACTAGATAGGATGAGAGTCAGCCACTTAAGACCTTCCCAAGGCGTAGTAAACCTTCCTATTTTCACCCACATAAGGTTTATACATATATATACAGTAGACCTCTCACATAAAACCATTTACCTGCAGATGCTGGATATGTCATGCGGTTCCGGACAGACTTCTACTATAAGTGGGTTTAACCTCATGTCATCTTGTACTAAAATTGAATAGCCCATGGCACCCAGACCTCCCACATTAGTCGGAACCACTGTGGTTGCTGGATTTGCTAGTTGGTTCTGGGCAGACTTCTACCACAAATGATGGCTAACGTTGTATCTATGTGTCATTATTTAATATATAAATAAACCATTCTATACGCACACACAAGCAACCAATATATAGGGACAATTCAATTTCTAACTATATTATAATCATGTTTATTACGTCATTATTACGTTGAATTAGGTTAATTACGTTACATAAACTAAATATTTAATACGCATTATAAACGCTAGTTTTTGTATGGGCGAAGAAACGTTTCAACGGTGTAACTTGTCAACTTAATCAACATTCAAGGCATATGAGTTTAAATTTTCCACATCAAATTGCTAAACACATGACATAATGACATTAGGGCATAATTAATGATAGTAGTAATGGAAAAATACCACATAAAAATCAGAACTTGCATCCCTAGGCTTATTGGGATAATTCAAGTAATGAATCAAGAACTAGGTGTAATTCTCTTGCATCATATATACATACACACACACACACACACACACACACATATATATATATATATATATATTTGAAAATTGATTACCTTTATTAACAACTAAAACATCGTACAAGAGAAGGTTAGCATACTAACCATTACATAAGCAAAACAAAAACAAAAACATGAAAATACAAGTAACTATAATCTTAAACTAACATATATCGGCCCATGATGAGGCCATCATCCCACTAGCGTGCATCTCTCTACACTTCACCCGAGCCCAAGGCTCTTCTTTAACTGCCAAATGTCTCCCATAAATGATCAACTTCAGTTCCATTAACAAATCTCTCTACAGTTCTCCATATTTCAACCAGAACCAAATACCAAGGAACATCTTCACCTGATCAAATTCGTGGAGGCCATAAACGAGATGGTTTCAAAGAAACTAACCAGTGAATACACAACTCTTAAATAAATATAATTGTACCTAAATCCCAAAAGATTCGATTTAAGCACTAAGTCTGGTTGATGATTCATAACATTGTGAATCAGTCTTAGTCCCAAAATCGATAAAATAGACTACCAAGTGCCAAAATAATAAGGGCTGAACCAAGCAGTGGATTCCATATGACCATAATTAGCATTAAAATCCAAACAAAATTCACAACACCATATGAAAGCATGTCGAGAATCCGAAATGTACAAATCTGCTTATACCGATCAAGAATACGAAAAATGAACATTCAGGCTCTAGTTGTTCCAACTTCATCTTCTCATAAATAAAAACCAGACCAATTTGGACAATCTAACCAACTAAACCCAAAATTGTTACATACTATAACTCCAACCACACACTCGCATATAGAAACCCAAATCACCAAAAGACAGAACAAGAAAGTAAAAATCAACAAATCGGTTATGAAAGTCGAAAGTGAAACTTCACTTACACTGGCAAGGCCAAAACCCAACTGACCAAAGGCTTGATCTCTTAATTTCCAACAAGCTCACATCTGTACTCGTTAGTATAATGGGTCGGCAATTAAGTTTAGGAAGCCGATGTGGTGCATAGTGAATCCGGAAGTAGATTTAGTTGTCGGGGAAATTGATCTGCTGTAGAACACTGAAGTTGGAGATGGATTTGTCGAGGAACACGGATCTGATATCGGTGCTTCTGATTCTTCGCAATACGTAGATGGATTTGCTGTTGAAAGTAGATCTGAGATCTGGAATGAAACTTTGGTTGTGATAAAAAAAAACGAAAAATAGCAGATTTGGAAATCTATGTTGGTTAGGGTTAAACACAAGGCAAAATAAATTTTTGGATTTGAAAGTAATTGTGAAAACCTGATGAAAACCAAAGTATTAACAACGAAAAAAATCCATTGAATATAAAAGGTGAAAGGCTTATCAACGGGAAAACTCATTGAAGATTGTAGATAGAAAAAAGGTGAAAAACGGTAGAATTTGGGAATCGCTCACGCATGGTGAAATCAGGAGAGAAAATCTCCTGTCGCCGTTAACGAGTGACCCCAACATATATATATATATATATATATATATATATACACACACACACACCCATAAATAATAGACCTTTATTTATTTAATTTACCCTTTTATCATGTTGTACATAAAAAAGTTGACTTTTGTTCTTCTTTAAATCTGAATACGTTCAGATTATCTATTTAGAATAAAAACCCAAATCAATTCAAATAATGGAATTAATAAAATCTAAACCTTTTTACGTTGCAAACAAAGATTTAGATAAAAAGGATAAATCAAATAAAATAAAAGTTTATCACATAAATGTTCTTCATCCGTTACCAAAATAAGTCCACAAACCTAATGTAAATTGAAATTTTTTGCAAAATACATAAAAACATGAGATTTTGGGGTTTTACAGTTTGATATTGTCGTTATACCAAATCCCCTTAGGCATACTGATCCATACAATAATCTACAAATGTAGAATATGCCTAAGAAAATACTAATTCCACTCACAGTGATTGGAAATGTCGTAGATCTGACGTTATTTGTGCCTATTTGACGCGATCTCCAATCCCTAGAGCTCTATATACTTTTTTTTCTGATCTCCTTTCCTTATAGGATTAGAATATAGATCTGGAATCACATGCTTTATGTATATAAGAATTTTAATTATTTGATTCTTTTGTTTCAAAAGAATCAAATAATTAAAATTCTTATATACATAAAGCATGTGATTCCAGATCTATATTCTAATCCTATAAGGAAAGGAGATCAGAAAAAGAAGTATATATTTTTAGAAGAAGAAAACTTATTTTGAATTCCTCTGGAATCAATGGCCGTAGAGTGGAGGCACAAATAGAGAGAGTGGCTAGGTTTAGGTGTTGTATCGGGGGAGGGGGGTATTTATAGGTGTTTATGTAAACAAGAACCGTCAGATTATTAAGATTTAATCTTGGTTGTTCATTCTTATAAATTAGCCCCAAAATCTAACCCAAACCTAGCCTTATTGGGCATCTATAGCGCCAGTCGGTCGAGCTCCTCCGATAAGGGTGGTCGACTGGCGGTTGACACCCCTCTAAGGGGCGATCGAGCCCTTGGTCACTGTTTTGCAAAATAAGCGCTATGAAGGGCTGAAAATATTTATTATGTATAACATAAATCAATTAGTTTATTTCTTACCTTATAAAGATTATTCTTGTCCCCTGATCTTTATCTCTTCGTTTAAAACTCAAATCTATCTACGGGAACACTATATTTATCCAAATTATTTATCACTTAGATATATATTATTAATCTAACCACTTATGTATACACTTTTACAGTCTGATTTTTTTTTAATTTTAATTTCTTTATGCGAAGACCATTTTTAACATATTATATATGAAAACGTATCAGAATTTCGCTACGAACCCTAAATAAAAGATTTTCGTAGCTAAGTTCTTAATACTGCAAAATTTCACTTTTCAGCCTATTTATATACTATTATTTAATTTCTTATTTCCATTAATTATTATTATTTATATATTTAGGTATATTTTACAGAGTGTTACATTCTCCCTCTCTTAAAACAGATTTCATCCCAAAATCTGTTTGAAGGGGCGAAAAACACAATTATCTCTAAACATCGATGTTGTACGCCCATTTTATTTTTAATTCATCCATAAACATCCATGACACACAGTGATTATGTACTGCAGACTTACTAAAGTGAGCTCAGCCCTATCATGTATGTGAAATAAGTGATGCAGTATGTATGCAAAACATCATAATACACATATATTTCTATATGAGTGTGTTGTGCAATTGTGTTGCATCCATTTCCTAACATCCAATCTGGCAACCACAACGCATCCGTAAACGTAATTTAGAGTAAAAATTACCCGACAAAAGCTCCGCGTGAGTCTGTCTCATCTTATTGTCGGTCTCGCATGTGCTTTCCGCATGATCATTTCCCCATTATACTCGGACGAGGAAAACGGTTTTATTGTGGAGTCTTATGATTGTGTGATCTACAATCTTTCTAGTGGCACGAGGAACCATGGATAACTCGAGTTTTCCTATGTCCCCAATTTCATCAAGCTTGAGTCTGATAGCAGAATCATGAAGGCATTTCCTCAAATGAGATACATGAAAAACGATATGGATTTCCGATAGGAATTCTGGGAGATCCACTCAATAGGCCAAAGATCCTATCTTCTCGAGGATGCAAAAAGGCCCAATAAATCTTAGAGCCAATTTCCCAGTCTTTCCAAATCGAACAGCCTTCTTGAGAGGGGTTACCTTTACGAATACCAAATCTCCAATATTGAACTCATGTTCCCTCCTTCTCTTGTCGGCATACGATTTCTGATAGCCTAGGGCTGCCTCGATCCTCTGCTTAATCAAGGAAATCTTCTCCGTGGAATGACGAACGAAGTCTGGTCTGAGTAGAACCTTGTCTTTAGTTTCCCACCAGCAAGTTGGCTATTTGCATGGACTTCCTTAAAGTGTTTTAAAAGGAGACATACCAATTGCCACTTGAAAACTATTGTTATATGTAAACTCCACATGCAGTAGGTGTTGCTCCTAAACTCCTATAAAGTCGACGATGCAAGCTCTAAGAAGGTTTTTTAGGAACCGATTCACTCTTTTTGTTTTTCCATCGGTTTGCGGGTGGTAAGCTATACTTAAATTGAGGGTCGTTCCTAAGGCTGCTTGTGAACTTTTCCAAAGTTCACTTGTGAATAAGGGGTCTCTATCACTCACTATATTGGATGGGACACCATGTAATCTGACTATTTCTTTGACATATAATTGGGAAAATGAGGCTGCCGTCCTAGTCTGTTTGATTGGTATAAAATGAGCACTCTTCGTCAAACGGTCTACAATAACCCAAATAGCCTCATGTCCCTTTTGTCTCTTTGGAAGTCCATCAACAGTGTCCCTAGAAATATGTTCACATTTCCATATGGGAATCTCTAAAGGTAATAGCAATCCTCTGAGTTTTCCATGTTTTTCTTCTACTTTCTGGCATGTTAAACATTTAGCCATGAACTCGGCTACATCGCTTTTTATCCCTTCCCAATGGAGATTCCTCTTCATATCTTTATACATTTTATCTCCAGCAGGGTATATGGTCATCTTTGACCTATGCCACTCCTCCAGAATTTTTTTCTCAATCCTTTATCTTTAAGGATGTAAACTCGTCCATCCCTAAGTAAACTTCCATCATCACCTAACGAATATCTAACTGAATGGGGAAAGGTCTCCTTCTTCCCCACTTTCTCCTTCAAGTTCATTATTTCCTCGTTAAGGTATTGCATATTCTGAATCCTCTCTTTTAGACTGGGTTTTACAATCGTAGCTCCAAGAAAACGATTAGATGTTATGGGCGGGGGCTGCAAGTTAAAATTAGTGCGAAACGCTAACTGTTTCCATTCCGAGATTGCATTCAATCATAACCACCAACATATTTGTTTAGAGGGACTTCAATCTACTAGCAATAAGAACCCACATCATCTTATTTCCGCTTCTAGTCCTTTCTCTATTGGGTCACTTATTTTCTGCTTTGGCATGCATGTCCATTCCCCATTATGATGGGGCTCCAAACAATAATCTAATCGTTCTCTCAGCTCTGCTCCATCGACTAAGTATTAAACTATAGGCCACTTATATTTGGCTCTGGCATGCGTGTCTTTATCGTTCAGACGGGCCCCCAACTACGCTAGGTATAACTATAGGTTACCATTTTCCTGGTTTGACAAACATATGGTTCATTGTTAGGACAGTGCCCAACTATTTTGAATCTTTACTACTGTGGGTAACTTATTTCCTTACCAACAAATATCTAGTTTGGTCATGTAAGACCCCTGTAATGATCCGTTTTTTGATCGCTTCAAGTCGGTAATTGAACCAACTCGAAACGTTCACAAAGACAGATTGTTATCACTTATGAGGTTTAAACAGAATCAATCACACAAGATCCCAATATAGAATAATGGACAATACCTAACAACGTAACTTCTATTACAAAATATCAGATTTTACAAAATTTATTATATAATGGAAGATTTAACACATACATAAATTTTAAATAAAATAAATTACAGAAGAATGAACAAACGCGAGTAGCGGTGTAAATCGGTTGGACCGGACCGGACAGAGGTGTGTTCAATTTCTATCCTAAAAAAATTGGACCGAACATGGACCAAACGAAAATTTTTCTAGACAAATTTCATTGTCCTAGTTCGTGTCCTAAACAAAATCGGTCGGACATGGACATATGTTTTTCGGACATAGACGCGGACATGATCAGACACGGTTATTTATATCACATTTTATACATTTTAATAGATTTTCTCTTAACTATATACCTAATTATAAGTAACTCGGAAAAATTCGAACGAACACGGACCGAACGTGATTTTTTCCGTACAAATTTTGTTGTCCAAACTCGTGTCCTAAGTGAGAATCGGACGGACTTGGATGAACGTATTACGGTCATGGACAAGAATGAACATCAGACATTTGTACAAAATTTACAACCTTAGGCGTGAGCGTTTACACCACTCTCTAACTTCTATAGCTGGGATCTTTAAATCTGCAACACTCGGGTCTGATCCGAGCGTTCCATGCAAAATACAAACACTCGAGACAGGATTAACTTTATTCAAGTAAAACAACACAAATAAAATACTAAAATGCAATAGCTAGTCCTAGCATAGATTTTAAATTTTCTGAATGAATTAATGCCAAATATCAATGAGAAATTTGCCAAATAGATTTTGATAGACTTGAAGTAACCTAGGATAGACAAAACAAGGCAACCTGTATACATGCTTTATCAAAGCTCTTGTGTATAAATAATTAAAGCGTGGCTCAAATTCTTAACAGGAAAAATCATGTAGTCACTATTTCTAGTATAGGACGTAGCCACTATTCATGAAAAAGCAAATAATATCAGATAAACCTAAAGCGCGCATCCAAATTATTTCATAAAATGTTTGGCAAATTTTCAAAACTTGTGAAATATGGAAAATGTCCACAAATACATGTTTCGATTTAACATTAAGGTAGCGGTCAACGTCAAAGGTGAGGTTTAGTGTGTCACAAAAATATAAACCAAATATATGTTTCTTCCTTTTCACTACCTAACTACATACACCAGGTTTTATAGTTTATGAAATAGGATAGAATAAACATATGTACAGAAAATGTAACTTAACTAAGTTACATTCAAATTCATCCCATGTACAAGGGCTATCAAATGTTGACCACCCAGGTTGAGAATATCAAATATAAACTAAATGATCAAATGATTATTTATAGTTACCTAATCATTGAATATGTGTTCACATATCCAATGTTCATAGTCAGAATATCAAAGCAATTTTCGTTCAAGTTTTTTGTTTAAATAAGGTAGAGCACGTGTTGAGGTGCTACAACAAAGAAAAACAAACATATGACCACGTTATGTGTGAACATCTCATAAAAGTTTACATAACGCACAACAGGGACTTCGCTACAGGTCATTCCACTGTATGGAAAAACATCTCAAAACTATATATATTATCTTAATTTTCAATAAAATACATGTATACACATGCTTACATATGTATGTACATGTAAATCCAAGTATGCAGGTTGTAGGCGGCATAGTCATAAGGATATATAACAAGCATGAAAGGGAACCACACATGCAAACGAACAAGAGTGGCAACAAAAGGATTGAACAAGCGATATAACAACAAGGTGAACACAAGACAGTGCACCAAGCACACAACAAACTAGCAAGTAACTAGTTTAAGGAGTATGTATGCATGGCAGTGACATATAGTGCAAAATAACCTAAGCTAAATGAAAATGAACATGCCTCAGGGGGACACAACAACATCATGAAGACAAAACTGGTGCACAACATGTACAAATGAACCAACAAAGTAAAAATGGATCTAGGATGTGTACAGCAACAAAGAAGCAAGTGTTTTGGCATAAAATGACTTGAACAGGGATTCAAAGCTTCTTAATTATATATATGTAAACTCCCATGAACATCAAACTAAAAAGAATGGCAAAAGAAGGAATAACCTTCTCAGCAACCAAGGTCCAAGCAATGTAATGGTTCCGGTCGGGAAGAAGGGGATATATATGTTAGGTGGCACATATAAACTAAATTTCTATTTTCAATTTTTGCACCAATGCAAGTGTAAATGTAAGTGAGTATAAGGTTTATTGGGTACAACAGGCACAAATGGATCATGATAGTTCCTTTATGTACATACGTATGCCTACACCCTAATTTCATTTTCTCATTCTAAACCCGCCTTCAATCAAGATTCTGACTTCCATTCATTACATCCTCCAGATATGAGACAAAATCCACAACATGCAAATCAAAGAAAGACGTTGAATGCTAAAGCACCTTCGCCAGATGTGAATTCGAGGATTCAGTTTCCAGATATGATTTCAAACTCTCAGGAGACTGCTAATAAGGCGAGTTTAATCCAGTCAAAGGCATGGGTTGATGTTGTTACTAAAGAAAAGTCTCATATGCACTCAATTTAACTTATATACTACGAGTTGGTTATAGAAGGTAATCTTAAATTAGTAGTTACTGATGAAAATATAGTTGACAAGGCTAGAGAAAAGTGGGTAAACTCATAGTATTTTATGTGTATGGAAGTTGCCCCTACTATAAGTTCCTGAAAGAATACACTGATATTAGGGCATGCAAGGAAGTTATCAATTATATACACATGAAAATGGGTTTTATTATAATCAAGTGTGAAAATGTAGAGGATTGATATTCATGAGAAAATGAAAGCCAAGAATGAAGTTCACTCGTGAATTTCTACATTCGATTCCTATTTGGATTATTCCCGAATCTAGATCTTGATTTCTGGTCAGTTGAAGCTTTAAGTAGGATTGTTTCCCTATCAGGTCACCCTCTTAAATTGGATAATTTTACCGAGGACCTAATTAGAATTTCATATCCACGAATCTTAATAGAAGTTAGCAGTGACTTTTCTTTCCTTGAGGCAATCCCAATTAACTGTTATAATGGTGAGTTAATATGGCAGAAGTTAGAGTATGAATGGAAACCAACTGTGTGTTCATTTTGTAAAATATTTAGGCATAATGCTGCAGTGTATAAAGCTATTAAATTGTGGATTCCAAAAGAAAATTATGATGTAGAAAATAATATGGATTTAGAGACTAGTCTTAACAATCTGGAGATTATAAATGAGGGGGTTTTTGACAGCAGGGACGATGATATTAAAATAGATAAGAAAAGTGAAGGTAAAAATATGCATAATGTTGTTCTTTCCTTATCTCATGGTAAAAAGATAAACACAAATAACCCTTTTAAAGTGCTCGCTGGTAATAATATTTGCATGCAAGAGAATATGGAAAAAGTTGTGAGTTATCATAGTGTTGAGAATCATAATAAACATTTTGATCCAATCCCTAATGATTGCCAACGAAACTTCAAAGAAGCATCAAAGTCTTTTGTTTCTAATGATAAGTTGAGAGAAGATAAGAAGCAGCTGAAGAAAGGATTTGCTAATGGAAAGCCTGTTATTAATACTGAAGTTGTTGAGATGATCGATAGAGAAAATTATAATGCTCTTTAGGTTAATGAAGATATAAGAAGTGAGGATTTCTCTATATATGATTATGATAGATCTGTGTGTAGTTTCAGTAGTAGAAGATCAAAACTGAAGAAAAGCAAGTTTAAAAGGGGAAGCACGGTAATAAGTGGAGAACCTCTAGTGGAAATCAATCCAGAGTGGATGAAGTTAATGTCCCAAATTCAGAGTAGATCGAAATCGAAGAATGGTAAAGAGGATGGTAATTCAACTGGAGGGATCTTAAAGGGAGTTATTTCAAAATGGTAGGCCTCTTATGTTTTGATCCTTTATGGTTTTCCATTTTCTAACTATGGTGATGTCTTTGAGATATTATTGTTTATATGTTTTTCTTTGCTTTCATTTGTTGCGTTAGCCTGGAGTGTATTTGGGTGCCTTTGGTAGTAGACTTCGGTTCAGTGTTGTGTTGTTTGGAGGTAGTTGATATGAAGTTTTAAGTTTTCTTGTTGGATATGTCAGTTCCTTGTCTAGGTTTCTTGCTTGAATTTGGAATTATTTTGGCTTAGTCCATCTGAGTTCGGTAGATTATCTCATATATTTTTTAGTTGGCATGTTTAAAGGAGGTTTTAAGTGGTTGTTTGTTAGCTTCTTCGTGGAATATACTACTGATTTTTTGTGTGATTTTAGATTTTGGTTGATTGCCTTCTTGTGGTGATCTTCATATGTGGATTTTTTAATGGGTTCTTTGCGCTTCAGTTCTTATGCTATTTAGATTTGAATTGCTTGGGCCTTCTTTGTGCTTGTTGGGCTTTCTATTTTGATATTCTTTAAGCTTTGGCTCTGGAGCTTTTTCCCTGGTTGTACAGTTTGTAGTGTGGGGCTTTATAAGTCCACAATTTTTCTAAGTGTGTATTATCTGCGGTGTCTTGTTGTTTACTGTTCTGTTGTTTTGTTTCCGGGTCTTTGGGCATGAGCTGGTTAGTTTTTGTAGTGTATAGTATTAGTTTCTAGTGTGTATTGTATTCTGTACCAGCTTTATCCTTTATTTGTAACCTTTTAACCGTAATTTAAGTAATCTTTTGTTCAATATATATATATATATATATATATATATACATATATGTGTTGGCCTCCACGTACATACAAAAATCAAGTTTCCTAATATCCGACCGACGAAAGACAAAGGCACGACAAAGTTAAACAGCCAACAATGATGACAGAGGTAAACAAGGCGGAATGCAGCAAGTATTCAAGACAGTAAGCGAACATGGCACCATCAATTCAAACGAGTATATACCCAAGTGCATAGGTAACTAATCAATAAAAGTGGCAACAACAATCATAAGGTAGTAGGTGAAAAACAACTCAATACCAAATCATTCACTATTATATTTCAGTTTATATCGATGTTAAATAAACTTGAAAAAAATTGCTTATATGAAAAATCTCATCTTGAACAACGCAGTGATTT
Organism: Allium sativum; assembly: GCA_030737875.1. Classification (NCBI taxonomy): domain Eukaryota; kingdom Viridiplantae; phylum Streptophyta; class Magnoliopsida; order Asparagales; family Amaryllidaceae; genus Allium; species Allium sativum. The sequence continues at coordinate 82,485,040 of CM060914.1, forward strand.
AGGACTAACGGCGGTTGGGCTGGCTTCGGCGCGAATCTCGAGTGTTGATTGGAGAAAGCAACAATGGTGTGATGGTGGAGGCAACAAGGCCAGCAGCGGAGCTGATTTCAATTGGGGTGATGGCGATTGGAAGAAGAGGACATGATTTTTGAGAGGGTAATTAACGTGGAGGACTTTTTTCTCGATTTGGGATAAAGGGCTTTCGGTTGAAATAATGAAGAGGAGACGGTGAAAAAAATAAAAGGAAAAAGAATGGAGGAAAAAAGAGAACAGAGACGAATGTTAAAATTTACAACAAAATTAGTACAAGTGTCCAAGTATACAAGTGGCACAGTTACTTAAAGAAATATTTTTCTAATGCATATACTACTAATTATACCTTAAGTATAAAAAATACAAGTGTATTTTATACATGTTTTAATAAATTAAAACCAAGTTTCAAATTAAATTAAAATAAATTAGATTATAGTTATCAAGTTAAATTTAAAAATCAAAATTTACACATATTCAAACAATATATAATTGGATTTCAAGTTTATTTTAAACAAGTTCTAAATTATCTCAGTGTCAATATTTCAATTAATCACACAAACACATATATGATGATTTCATTCCAACCTAATTTCAAATATACAAATAAATTAAATTTTGAATTCTTAAATTAGATTTTTGATTTTATATTTCAAATTCAAGTTTAACTGGATATATTAGCTTTTTAAGTTCTTAAGTTATATTTCAAATTTAAATTTCGAAATCAGATTCAAATATTCCAACAAATTTGATTTCAATGAGTTATATTTGATTTTAACTAAACCGTTCATATTTGAATATCAACATTTATTCATACATAATATTTTATAAAAACCAAGTTCAAATAAACTAGATTTAAAAAATTTAAATGAAATCTAAAATATAAATGTTCATTTCAACATTAAATTCATATTTTAAATGTCAAAAATATTGGATCGTTACATCCCCTAGGTATAACTATAGTTTGCTTATTCCTTTGTTATGTACCTGGCCAGGTTTATGGCCAAGTACGACCCCATAGGTCGACCACTTCCCGAGGCGGTCGACCGCCATGGTCAATTGTCTATAGGAGCGGTCAACCAGTATAACTCTTTTTTAAATTAAAAATCTATTCTATGCTAATCTTCCATTTTAAGATGAAAAAACATGAATTTTCGATCTCCTGAAATCTTAGTTTCCTCCTAATTTTTTCGTTTTAGCTTGGACCATTATATGTTATATATGAAAATTGCCTAAAAACGGCCATAGTCTCAATGACCAAGTTTCTAGCCAAGTTCAGACGTATGTAAAATATTTCTTGTTAGTTCAATTTTCTTATTTAAGTTTATTTCTTCGTATTTAATTCATTTCTCTTTGTTAATCATATTATTATAAATCTCTAAGGTGTTACAGGTTCCATCGATCGTTACAGAAAAAGTAAGGGTAGAAATGCATTCTTCAATTAGCTTGACTGTGCTAATAAGAAACCCCATGCAAAAGAGTGTATGCATGATGAATTTACAGTTAACTTTGTCGTAGGCCTTATGGTGATTGACTTTGATATAGACTTTATAAGCATCGTTTGATTAGAAATTTTAACAGGCTCATAAGAAAATATGGAATTTCCATATATATGTTTGCCTTCAATATGCAATTTAGGTAGAATTTGAACAATCCTACTGGATATCATTTTGCTAAGGATCCCCTGTAACATGTTACAATAAGAAATAGGCTTGTTGTCATCAATTTTAGTTGGCTTGTTAATTTTTCGTATCAAGGTTAGAAAAATATGGTTGATTTCATGTATTATTTTTCCCATGTTGAAAAATTCCTGTATAGCTTCTAATATTTGCTTTACTGATCCAACCAATTCTGGCTAAAGAGCTATGAGTTCTAGAAATCAAGGCCAGGAGTAGAATAAATATGAATGTGGAAAAATGGATTCTTTAGTTTAATGCTCGGTTATGGTGGCTTGCAAAAAGGTTATACCATATTTGTTAATCAGATTCCTGCAATTTAAATGAGGTAAATTATCATTACTATCACCCTTTAATAGATTAAAAAAGTTTGAGCTAGCTTCATATTCAAGCTGATATATGCCACCGACCAATTCCTCATTGTTAGCAGTAGTGTTTAGTTGGTTGTCATAGTTTTTGTAATACCACATGTCCATTAATGTCACTCACTAAGGGAATGCATTAACTTTCATGGAGTATTATAAGAGTATAGAAAAGAATATCACAAGACAAATATATAAAATGGTACTTAAGAAAATTCAAAATTTATTCATTGCAGCGGAAAAGCAAAACATGTTTGGTTACAACATCAAAACCACATACTAGAGTCAAGTACACAAATATCCATTTTATACAAAATTATTATCAGAGTACATAAAAGTAAAACCATAATCCCACTCCAAATAGCCATAATGAAAAAGTGATAAAGCTGAGCATTACTTTCAACACTTCCAAGCACTTCAAGAAGAAAGGAATCCAAGTCAAGATTCACTATTCTCACCCTAAGGACCTGGGGGCGAAGAAAGAAAAGAGGCGAAACAAAGAGTGGTCAAACATACGTCTGGCGAGTCTAGTGACTTTAGCAATATAATCAGTAAAGTAATAGGATAAGAACATAAACTGGATATAAGAGATGACTGTAACATAAGCAGATATGATAAGGCAAACAAGATGAATAAGATGTAATGTTGATTGCGCTTCTAATCACTATAAGATAATTCCTACACCGCACCAATGCTAGTTCCACACTGAAAGTTGATCCCTCTTACTAAACATAGTAATAATAATGATGGTAGTTCCGTGTACTTCTAGCTTCTGTCATAGGTGCCGCCTACTCCTATCTCCACTAGTTGTACCCACTACCCTCCCCATTCGATCAGCTCCCTAACTCGTAGATACCCATGTTGGTCCCACAGTAGGGTGTATCACTCCCTAAAGTGGCAACTCGATACTACTAAAAAGGCAAGGCTTATACCTACACGATGCAACAATGTCTTACTTACCAGCCCGGACCCACGCACGCACATGACTCCATTGGACTTGCATTGCCACCTCTAACTCTTTTGACCCCCTACAATCAAACCCAGTAAGCGTGTCCCGTCCTCGACCTAGTTCGAGCTCACATAGATACATAATGGGTTATTGGTTGAAAAGGGTCCACACACTAGACACAAGCTTCCTTCCTAAGCTTGGTCCCCACTAGGAATTCCCACTTAATCCCTTCTTATTCTCATGTCTTCTTACATGTTTCACCAATGGTTAAGTGCTTCAAATTATATTTCACATGTCACCCACTTAACCACCATGTCTTACTACATGTCTTATCTTGGTTAAGTTTTTATTGATTCATTATAACCATAATCTTGCAAGACCTCCCACATTAGATTGTCGTTTTGCGGTTGCTGGATATGTCGGGCGGTTTAGGGCAGTCTTATACCGCAATCCGAATCTAACCTCGTGTCTTTTCATTATTACGTATCAAATTTCTGCCTTTGACCTCTCACATTAGATTACAAAATTGCGGTTGCTGGATGTGTCGGGCGGTTCCGGGTAGTCTTATACCGCAATTCGAATCTAACCTCGTGTCTTAGGCGTTCATTATCAGTTTCTCAATTCATGCCCCCAATTTCAAATCTTGGATTATAATATATACCCATAATTTCCAATCTAAATTATGTTCATCATTTTAATCCAAATTTATGTCCATAATCTCATGTAAACAAATTGTACCAATTCATGCTCCAAATCAATTACATGATTTCAAGTCTTTTTATGCCCAACTACATATTATTCAATAATTTCCCAAATTTTTCCCACAACGTTCCTACGTCATTCGTACGTATAATAATATGTTAGGCTTGCATTTAGCCTAATCTCATAAAAAGGAAAAGAAGAGAAGAGGGGAAGAGAACCATGACATCAAAACTGGCATAAAAATAAGCATAAGAAGTATGAACTGGCATAGAACAATAAAATAAATCTAATTAGGCATATGAACTGGCATAGAGCAACAAAATAGATCTAATTAGCATATGGAACATAAACTGACATAGGAAAATAAGATAGATCCAATTAGAATTTGGAACATAAACTGGCATACAACAATAAGATAGATCCAATAAGCATATGGAACATGAACTTTAGGTATGAATCTAAAAGATAAGATTTCACCGAACATGATATGATTCATCTTACAGGCATGTTCATAAAGTCTAAATCAAAAACTTAACACAATTACTTTTAATTAATTATATGTGAAAGTAACTTAGACTCACAGTGGTAGAAGAGAAAATAGATCTGAATTCTGTATTCTGAATTTGATTAGCTAAACCGTTGTTGTAGAATTTGATTCTTATCTTCCAATATGAATATTTATTCCGATTTGCTTTAGTGTAGAAGAAAGACTAGTTTAGGTTGTGGTAGCATGGAAGTGTATGAATTAGTGTAATGAAATTAGGGTTAGGTCTAGGTGTGTTTTTATAGGTGTATTAGGAGAATTAGGCCCTTTAGATTAGATTAGAGATCATCAGAACCACATAGCTCAAAAGACAGATCATCTAGCCAATCCCAGCAAGACACGTCATCAACGAACTCTCAAGAATTCTGTGCAGATTCAGCCTCGGCATGGGCGCACTTCCCAAGTGCGCCAGCGCATTTTTGTTCTGGCACACTTCACAAGTGTGTCAGTTATCCCAGCCTGTTTTCTGATTTTTCTGCCGAACTTCTTTCGTCCATAACTTCTTTATATGATATCCGTTTTACGCAAACTCGGACTCTATCTCATGCAGAATTCCGAGAGGAACGCAATGGAGTAACCCGTTTCACCTAATTCTTCCTTTAAAATTAATTATTCTTTAATTATCTCTTATGTCGTGTTTTGAAATTACGTGGTGTTACATTCTCCCCTCCTTAAAGGATTTTGTCCCCGAAATCTTCTAGTTAAGAATAATGTATCCTACCATCCAATAATTCATCTACTCATCCATCATCCACAAGCATCCATTGTCCTCAAAATATTTCTAATGCTATATGAACATATGCAAAAGTGTGTGTATATGTTCCTTATCTAATGCAAAGATCAGGCGGTCTACGGATTCAGTTGACCTCCTTAATGCAAAACATGATAGTGCCATGCGTCCATTATGTATGCAAAAGAATCCTAATGATACATATCATTTCTATATGAGTGCACAACCATTCATTCAAATGCAACATCCATATGATAACACATTCAATATACATCCATTTATTTAAATATGCACACTCATTCATATGCAATATGAAAGTGATTGAGCCGATCTAGTGCCTAATGTGTGTGTAAGTGCATCCACGAGTAACCACTAGCAAACACTTACATCCACTTGCATCCACCAAACATAACATGTCTCAAACACATGTTAAACCCATATGATTTTCTACCTAAGGGTCGAAGATATAATCGAGAGGGTACACTAAATGATAGAACAAGTATAAACAAAGCAGTAGAAAAAGTAGAAGCTAAGAACATACCCTCAAAAAGGAAAGGGTACGACATGCGTATCTTGTCTTCAGTCTCCCAAGTCGCGTCTCCTTGATCATCTCCCCACTGGACTTTAACCAACTTGACCTCTCGGTTGCGTAATTTCTTGAACTCCGATCCAAGGATGCATGTAAGAGCTCATCTAATCGTGGCATCTCGCTCTACTTCCACTTCTCTAAGCATGCTCAGCTCTACTACTTCCACGGTATCATGTAAACACTTCCGCAAATGCGACACATGAAATACGTCATGTACACCACTAAGATTCTCGGGCAACTTCACTCCGTAGGCCATCTGTCCAATTCTCTCTGTAATGAGGAGTGACACTACGAACTTTGATGCCAATTTCCCTACAGACCAAAAACGAACTACATTCCTCAACAGTGATACTCTAATAAAGACCATGTCTCCAATACTGAACTCAAGATCAGTCCATCTCTTATAAGCATACGACTTTTGCTGGTCCTATGTCGTCTTCATGCGACTTCGAATCAAGTCTATCTTCTCTAAAGTTTCCTTAATCATCTCGGGCCCAAGTAAAATCTTATCCATAGACTCCCACCAACAAGTCGGTGATCGGCAAGGTTGTCCATATAGAGCCTCAAAAGGTGCCATGCCAATACTAGTCTGATAGCTGTTGTTGTAGGCGAACTCTACCAATGGAAGATGTTCCTCCCATGTCCCTCCAAAGTCCAAGATGCATAACCTCAAAAGTTCTTCTAGATACGATTCACTCTTTCTGTTTGGTCGTCCGTCTGAGGATGATAAGCGGTACTCAAACACAATTGCGTTCCTACCGCCTCTTGCAAGCTCTTCTAAAACTCACTAGTGAAAATGGGATCTCGATCGCTCACAATACTAGAAGGTATGCCATGTAGACGAACTATCTCTTGGAGATAAACAGATGCCAACCATGACGCTGTTCTTTTACTCTTAACGGGAATAAAATGGGCGCTCTTGGTCAGTCTATCCACTACTACCCAAATCCCCGTATTACCCTTCCTTGACCTCGGCAACCGTCAACGAAATCCATGGAAACAATTTCCCATTATCACTGTGGAACCTCTAAAGAGTGAAGAAAACCACCAGGCTTCTTTTGGTCAGCCTTGACTTGCTGGCACACTAAGCATCTAGAAACGAACTCAGCCACATCCTTCTTCATTCCGGCCCAAAAGAAAACTTGCTTCATGTCCCTATAAATCTTGTCACCATCGGGATGTATGGTCATCTTAGAACGATGTGCTTCTTCAAGGATTGTCTTTCTCAAACTCTTGTCTTGAGATACACAAAGTCTCCCATCCCTACGCCACCAACCTTTGTCATCAATAGTATACCTACTAGGATGGCTCAAAGACTCCCCTTTTATGAGCTTGTCTACTATCTCTATCAATTGTGGATCATCTCGCTATGTCGCACCTATTTGTCCCAAAAGCGTAGGTCGTATCTTTAACGATGCCAACAAACTGGGTACATAATCAATAGAGGGTCTAAAGTTAAAGGTAGAGATATACTCTAAACTCTGCCGCTCGACAAACAAAGGACTCAAAGTCAACTTATTTCTACACAAGGCGTCAGGTACAATGTTACCTTTGCCAGGGGTATATGCAATCTCAAAATCGTAGGATGCTAAGAACTCCATCCACTATTTTTGCCTTAAGTTTGAATCTTTTTGGGAGAACAAATACTTTAGTGACTTATGGTCTGTATACAACTCAAACCTCTCACTAAGCAAATAGTGACGCCAAGACTTAAGTGCAAAAACTATGGCAGCTAACTCTAAGTCGTGGGTAGGATAATTCTTCTCATGGACCTTTAACTGCCTTCCACCATAGCATATCACCCTTCCCTCTTGCATCAGAACTGCGCCAAGCCCTGTCCCGCAAGCATCGGTATACACTGTGAACGGTTTACTCCCATTCGGCAAAACTAAATCAAGAGTTGTCATCAATGCCCTCTTCAAACGTTGGAAATCATCGTCACAGTCAACATCCCAAGAAAAGGTCAAATCCTTTTTAGTCAACCGTGTGAGCGGAGCTGATATTTTGGCAAAGTCCTTGATAAACTTCCTGTAATAGCCCGCCAAACCAAGAAAACTTCTTACTTCTATTGCATTCTTAGGAACTTTCCAATCTTGTATTGCTACCACCTTCGTGGGATCCACAGCTATCCCTTCCTTGGAGACCACGTGTCCTAAGAACCTTACTTCCTTCCTCCAAAAATGACATTTGGAGAACGTAGCTTTGTATTAATGTGCTCGAAGAGTCTCTAAGACTTCCCTAAGATGTAGGGCATATTCTTCCTCACTTTTGGAAAATATTAAAATATCATCCACAAAGACCACCATGAACTTGTTTAGAAACTCCCTAAACACCGTACTCATCAAGTCTACGAAATATGCGGGTGCATTTGTCAAACCAAAAGGCATGACGAGCCATTCGAAGAAACCATCAGGAGTCCTAAAGGCAGTCTTATCTATACTATTCTCAGCTACCCTCAACTGATGAAATCCTTTAGCTAAGTCGAACTGCGAGAAAACCAAAGCTCCAACCAACTGATCGAACAAATCATCTATACTCGGCAATGGGTGTCTTTTTTTCTTTGTGAGCTTAATCAACTCCCTATAGTCCACGCACAATATAAGCGAACCATAAGACTTCGTGGCAAAAACAACAGGAGCACCCCACTCCGAGATATTTCTTCTTATGAATCCTTTCTCAAGCAACTCTTTCACTTGTTTACTAAGCTCCATCCTTTCTCTAGGATCCATGTGGTGCACAGGTAATGCAACTGGCTTTGCATTATCCACCAAGTATATACTGAAATCTATCTCGTGTTTTGGAGGTAAGCCCTAACCTCCTCAAAGACATCTGCATACTCATGGACTACTCGAACAGACTGTAATTCATCAATAGATGTGTCAAGAGATTCTAGGTTGCTAAACATAACAGAACCCTTAGTATCGCATGAGATATCAAGAGCATTCCCCAAACTAGTCAACAGTCTAACTACCCTCCTTTCACAGTCGAGAATGGCACCATACCTGACTAGCCAATCCATTCCTAGAATCAACCCATAGCCCGTGAAACCAAGCACATAAGCGTTGCATTCGAAATCAACGCCATACACATATATTCTCAAATCCCGACATAACATAGAAAGATGAGTTGTACCCCCAATAGGATTTGAGACAACTACGAGATCCGTAACTAGACTAGCATTTAGGTGCAGTATTTCAACTAACGAAGCAGATATAAACGAATGTGAAGCGCCAGAATCAAACAAAGTTCGAACAAGATGATCAAAAAGGAAAATCAAACTTTCAATAGAAATGTTTCTACCTCTCTCTCGCCTAGCTACCATGAGAGCATGAACCTGCCTTCCAGAAGTAGATCCTGTCAGTTGTCCTTGCCCTTGTCCTTGCCTCCTTGGGCAGTCTTTAATCATATGTCCTGCCTCACCACATTGGAAGAAACCCGTCTTCTTCTTCTTCCTACAGTCCTTGCTTAATTGGCCCGGTGTTCCACAATTAAAGCACGTTTTCTGCCCTTTGCCCTTGTTATCCTTACCGCTTTTTGTTGTTGTTGTGCTTTCTTTGGATCCCCTTTCTTATCTTGTGCCTTATCAACATTAGCACTTTTCTCCTCTTCATGCATCAACGCCATGTCAACAAGTTTCTCGAAAGTAGCCCCCATAGGAATGTGGGACATAACCAGCCCGTGTAATGGTTCATTCAGACCCTTGGCAAATCTCAAGGCCTTCTTATGAGGTGTATTAACTAATTCAATACCAAACCTTGCTACCTGGTTAAACTTGTTAACGTACTCCTTCACAAACAAATTCCCTTGTTTCAAAGCCAAGAACCTCTCTTTGTATAAACTCTCCTCTGCTTGTGAAAGAAATTTCAACTCGAACCTTCGTTTATAGTCTATCCATGTCTCCACTGCACGTCCTCCATTAGCTACTTCCCACCAAAAGGAAGCTACATCTTTCATCAACCAAGCAGCTAGCAGAACCTTCCTTCCATCGTCTATCTCAAAGATACCAAACAAGTCCTCCACTTCCTTGAGCCAATTCCGAGCCACATCGAATATCTTAGTCCCATAAAACGGTTTTCCGCCCATCGCACGGGAGTCTTTGCATATCTTAGAAAAAGCGTCTACATAGTGAGGAGGACAAGGAGCTGCAGCTGGGGGAGGAGGAACGTTGGCTGGGCCTGTGGCAGTAGCCCTAGCCTCTAGATATCTTCTGAAACAGCCTGGTATCGATACGCCCTCGGGTATATCGGGTTCCCCAGACATGCTGAAAGGAAAAAGGATTGATTCAAAACAGAGAATCGAAAGATAGATATACGACTTTTGGGGATTATGTTTTTCATATTAAACTTTTATCTTGAAAATACCCTCTTTAAAACATGTTTTTGAAAATACTTCTTTCTAAAAATGCTTTTGAAAATGGTTTTCAAAATCTTTTATCTGTTCTGGTAACCTTCAGCTCTGATACCACGTGTAACAACCCACGTCCATTAATGTCACTCACTAAGGGAATGCATTAACTTTCATGGAGTATTATAAGAGTATAGAACAAAATATCACAAGACAGATATATAAAATGGTATATAAGAAAATTGAAAATTTATTCATTGCAGCAGAAAAGCAAAACATGTTTGGTTACAATGTCAAAACCACATACTAAAGTCAAGTAAACAAATATCCATCTTATACAAAATTATTATCAGAGTACATAAAAGTAAAACCATAATCCCACTCCAAATAGCCATAATAAAAAAGAGATAAAACTGAGCATTACTTTCAACACTTCCAAGCACTTCAAGAAGGAAGGAATCCAAGTCAAGCTTCACTATTCCCACCCTAAGGACCGAGGGGGGGGGGATAAAGAAATGAGGCGAAACAGAAAGGGGTCCGACATACGTATGGTGAGTCTAGTGACTTTAACAATATAATCAGTAAAGTAACTGGATAAGAACATAAACTGGATATAAGATATGACTGTAACATAAGCAGATATGACAAGGCAAACAAGATGAATAAAATGTAACGTTGATTGCCCTATAAGATAATTCCTACACCGCACCAATGCTAGTTCCACACTGAAAGTTGATCCCTCTTACTAAACATCATAATAACAATAATGGTAGTTTAGTGTACTTCTAGCTTCTGTCATAGGTGCCGCCTGCTCCTATCTCCACTAGTTGTACCCACTACCCTCCTCATTCGATCGGCTCCCTAACTCGTAGATACCCGTGCTAGTCCCACAGTAGGGTGTATCACTCGATGCTACTAAAAAGGCATGGCTTATACCTACACGATGTAACAACGTCTCACCTACCAGCCCGGACCCACCCACGCACATGACTCCGTTGGACTTGCGTTGCCACCGCTAACTCTTTGACCTCTGACAATCAAACCCAGTAAGCGTGTCCCATCCTCAACCTTGTTCGAGCTCACATAGATACAGAATCGGTTACTGGTTGAAAAGGGTCCACACACTTGACACAAGCTTCCCTCCTAAGCTTGGTCCCCAGTAGGAATTCCCACTTAACCCCTTCTTATTCCCATATCTTGTTACATGTTTCACCATGGTCAAGTGCTTCAAATTATATTTCATATGTCACCCATGTCACCCACTTAACCCCCATGTCTTAATGCATGTCTTATCTTGGTTAAGTGTTTATTAATTTATTATAACCGTAATCTTGCAAGACCTCCTACATTAGATTGTCGTTTTGCGGTTGCTGGATATGCCGGGCGGTTCCGGGCAGTCTTATACCGCAATCCGAATCTAACCTCGTGTCTTTGCATTATTACATATCTAATTTTTGCCTTTGACCTCTCACATTAGATTACAAAATTGCGGTTGCTGGATGGGCTGGACAGTTCCGGGCAGTCTTATACTGCAATTTGTATCTAACCTCGTGCCTTAGGCATTCATTATCACTTTCTCAATTCATGTCCCCAATTTCAAATCTTGGATTATAATATATACCCATAATTTACAATCTAAATCATGTTCATCATTTTAATCCAAATTTATGTCCATAATCTCATGTAAACAAATTGTACCAATTCATGCCCCAAATCAATTACATGATTTAAAGTCTTTTTATGCCCAACTGCATATTATTCAATAATTTCCTAAACTTTTCCTACAACGCTGCTACGTCACTCGTACGTATAATAATATGTTAGGCTCGCAGTTAGCCTAGTCTCATAAAAAGGAAAAGAAGAGAAGAGGGGAAGAGAACCATGACATCAAAACTGGCATAATAATAAGCATAAGAAGTATGAACTGGCATAAAGCAATAAAATAGATCTAATTAGGCATATGAACTGGCATAGAGCAACAAAATAGATCTAATTGGCATATTGAACATAAACTGACATAGGACAACCAGATAGATCCAATTAGCATTTGGAACATAAACTGGCATACAACAATAAGATAGATCCAATAAGCATATGGAGCATGAACTTTAGGTATGAATCTAAAAGATAAGAATTCACCAAACATGATATGATTCATCTTATATGCATGTTCATAAAGTCCAATTCACAAACTTATCACAATTACTTTTAATTAATTATATGTGAAAGTAACTTAGACTCACAGTGGTAGAAGAGAACATAACTCTGAATTCTGTATTCTGAATTTGATTAGCTAAACCATTGTTGTAGAATTTGATTCTTATCTTCCAATATGAATACTCTATTCCGATTTGCTTTAGTGTAGAAGAAAGACTAGTTTAGGTTGTGGCAGCATGAAGGCGTATGAATTAGTGTAATGAAATTTGGGTTAGGTCTAGGTGTGTTTTTATAGGTGTATTAGGTGAATTAGGGCCCTTAGATTAGATTAGAGATCCTTAGAACCAACAGATCAAAAGACACATCATCCAGCCAATCCCAGCAAGACACGTCATCAAAGAACTCTCCAGAATTCTGTGCAGATTCAGCCTCGGCATGGACGCACTTCCCAAGTGCGCCGGTGCATTTTTGTTATGGCGCACTTCACAAGTGCGCCAGTTATCCTAGCCTGTTTTCTGATTTTTCTACCCAACTTCTTTCGTCCATAACTTCTTTATATGATATCCGTTTTACGCAAACTCGGACTCAAACAGAATTCCCAGACGAACGCAATGGTGTAACCCGTTTCACCTAATTCTTCTTTTAAAAATTAATTATTCTTTAGTCATCTCTTATGTCATATTTTGAAATTACGGGGTGTTATAGTTTTTCGTATAGGACATTTAGTATAAAATAATTATGTACATTTGACTCCCTCAATATGATACTATTCTTTCCTTTTAGTTTGATATCCACGACTTGAGTTGGCATAATCTGTTAGAGTTATTCCTTAGCGGTGCAACATTGAGCATTTAGGTTATCGTTCAGATAGTCATCGTCAACAGAGAAAAGGAGATTATCACACTCATTATATAGTTACTCCCAATGGTCGAAGCGTTTGAGTCTACATTTGTTTCATTTCTTCATTTTGTTCTTGAATTCTTCCATGAACATAATAAGACTGTACAAGTCTTTGCCTTCGCTAATTTTACAATTTTGATATCCGCTTCTTCTTCATAGTTGCCAATAACAAGTTATTAATTAGCATATCTAAAAGGCTTACATTTAGCCTACTGTGCCTAATCATTTAACTGAATATGTAATAAGGAATGGTCAATCGTAGAACAAAGAACACCATTGACATTAAGCTATTGTATGTTTTTTATTAAATCATCATTAACAAGAACCTTGCCTAATCCGCAAGCTATACTTTTTGCATTTCTACTACGCTATGTAAACTTTAGCTCGACATGGTTTGCATCGAGTAGCCTAGCTATAGTGACCCACTCGTTAAACTCTTAGTGTAGTACAACTTTAATGTAAGTCGTTTTTCCTTGCTAGTTATTAAACAACATTGAAATCACTAAGTACCACCCATTGCATGTTGATAGATTTAGATAGGATAATAAAAAGAAGATATCAATGAACTTCTATGAAATGATTTCATGGATTCAGCGAATTGTTTTGTCTTGGGATATCATTGAGAAATGGAATCCATGTTATCAAAGAATTTTCCGCAATTACTTCTAGTAAGGAATGAGTCAATCATCCACTTTGATATCTTTTCAGACAAAAATGGTAATATTGTTCTTTCATTGATAAATTTTGGTCTTTGGGAAGTATCACGATCATCCAATAAAAAGGGTTCCAATTTATTCAAATGAACGATTTAAACACCTATTGATTTTGACAACTGATTGTAGGCTTGATCATTCGGACTTTTCAATTCATAGATGTGGATCTCGAACCTATGAATGAGGGTACTCGCGATACCAATGTTTGGTTCTGATAGGAACCCAATTATGGGCATACACAAAAGAGACCATCATATGTAACCCCCCATGACACCCCACCTTTGTACTCGTATTGGACAAAGACATGATGAAGTAATGTTGTCAACTAACACGAAGAATAAGGCTATAGAGGAGCGACCATGTATATAATAACTTAAAAGCGACAACATAGTGGCTAGAAATATCTTCGGAAACAAATACAAAATATATAACACAATTAGTCATATATATTCACATCACATAGATAGAAACATATATGAATATAACACATAAGTGTGTACATAAAGATAGCGGTCGTACTCAATCTTCTAGACTACAAAAGAATAGGTACAAGTGCTAGATAAAAGAATATGTATACATACAGAGCCTCTATCTCATATAAATATAACCAAAACTACAACACTATTGTAGTTAGCAAAAAGTAAAGAAATGGTCCCCCTTAGAAGTCATATGGAAGCACCTATAACACCTCGACCTGACCCGAGTACTATTTATAAGCAAATAAACAATAAACGGATCCATCTATCTACACTTATCACATAAACAGAAATTGAACAAGAGATATAAACAAATATAGACATATACGGAATAACATCATTGTTCACATATAAGTGCGAAGCTCTAAAAATGTCCATAAAATATCTCAAAAAAACCTTAATGCTATAAAAGAATATCACATTCTAAATTAAATAGCTACTCACAAAAAAATGATATCACATATCAAATCAACACAAAATTGATAACACATTATCAAAACAACTCAAATTGATATCCTATATCAAAACATATAATTCCATAAATCAATGATTGGAAATCCTGAAAATCACAAAAAGGGTGGAAGAGGCCTATCAGAAGATGGGAGCTTGAAAACTCATAAACATTGGTATCACAAATGAGATGCGATATCTAGGTAGATAACAAACAGTTTTGAGTTGAAGCTCCTCAAGATGGTCCGAAGATCACAGATCACGACCCTTCCAAATTTGAACCTAAATTCAACAAGACGATCTGAGGGCCATAGAAAGCATAAATCCACAAAATGAACCGAAGTTCCTCAAAGTGATATGAAGATCATATAATGATAAAATTTCCAAAACGAACTGAAGTTTCCCAAAGTGATCACTCTTCCAAAACCTGATTTGTAAAATATCCACGCCTGAATACTCCTCCCATTTCTTTACACCGAAACTATTCCAGTTTCACCACCACGCACACATCAGTCTCCTCCATCGAAAAGAAACATGCTACAACATTCTTCAACACCTATGGTCGAACCTCTCTCCTCCTTCTAACTCACAGTTGAACAAGCCAACGTCGATCCTCAGATATGGACAGCGAGCAGTGCTCCACCAAACACCGCTACCTCAAACACTTCCCCAAAAGTGTGCTTGTTCTTTCCCTTCACATGATCATGAGTCTATACAGCTAGCGTTCATCTTCTTACTTAAATTTTTTGATAGCCCACCACCTTTAGATTTCCTGAATATCACTGCAGTCCCCTCTCCGGCCCACACTTGCTCCAAACTTGCAGACTTCCAAACCCGATTGTCTCTCGGTAGCATGGTAATGTTTAGGTGTGAGAGTATGTATATAAATATTATTATTATCTATATTTTTGTTTTGAATGGAAGATAATGGTTAGTGTTTACTAGAGAAAAGAAAATGTCTTAATCTTGTAAGGGAAGATTGCAGGAGTGGATCGTATTTATAGAAGAGAAAAAGGGAGATAACAAGCAAGTCATTATCCGTGGTACACGCTAGGATGGTGAGTCTTAACCCTGGTCTATAGAGGCACAGCGTGTTTTCACTTTGATAGGTTGTTTCTGAGTTTTCACTTGTAATGTTCTTACCATGACAGAGCAGCTTTTCGGTTTCCATATAGCATGGACATAGCTATTAAAGAATGCATGTGCATGTCCTTCGCATGTCCTTCGCGTGTGAATAAGAGGGAAGGCAGCAATACAAAATTGTCTGTGTTGCATGTGTGTTTCATTTACACAGTAAGGGATGGTTGTATATTACATTCAATAGGGTAGCTGAAGCTTAGTGCACACTTTCACTTCATGAGGCCAAAGACTTCTTTGAGCTTGCAGATGGGAGGCATGTGCTTGTAGCTGCACATTTAAAATAAACAAATGCGTGTAGAGATAGGTAGGATGTATCGATGGAAAGAATTAGATCAACATGCAAATTTCATTTCATTAGATGAAACAAGGCATGAAGATCTAGAGAGTAGGGAATAGATCTACGGGTGTACTTCACTGGGTATGTAGATTAGGAGCTGGAAATATTCGAAGACAGTGTACTCCGATTCAAAAGGTAGACTGCTATGCTATTTCTATGTACATTTCTTGTTTGGATTTTATTTCTCAAATATGTATCAGTTTTCCGCATTTTCTTTGTGCTACTGACTCAGTTATCTTACTTCATGAATTAATTTATGCACCCAGTGGTAGTATCAGCTTTCATTTATTACTAATATTACAATTATAATAGTGGTGCTCGTTATTTTGAATGTCTTGATTTAATATACCATTATTAACAAAAGGAAGTTCATTTTCCATCACTTATGTT
Source organism: Allium sativum (assembly GCA_030737875.1). Lineage (NCBI taxonomy): Eukaryota > Viridiplantae > Streptophyta > Magnoliopsida > Asparagales > Amaryllidaceae > Allium > Allium sativum. The sequence goes on from CM060914.1 coordinate 82,501,529, forward strand.
ATATTATTCAACGGAAGGTAATTTTCGTTAAAGTGGGCCGGATAGTAGTATGTTCAACATGGGGGATTTCCAGGCCAAAGTTTCCACCTGCGCCTTTAGCGTCCATTCTATCCCATAGTTCATGGTTTGACATGATGAAAATGTGAAGAGAATTTGTGAGAAGTAAAGTGGTGATAAACAAAATGAGAGCTTTTAAAGGAGGTTCAACTCTCTTTTTCTATATGTCAAAATGGCCCGAAAAGTAAATGGATAAACTATAAAGTCTAATAACCTCAATGTCAACATCATTAGATGAACAAAAAATGCCAGTTGAAATGGCAAATTCTACGCAAAGCTAATTCATTTGGCAATCACGACCAATTACTGTTGTGTATTTATCATGTCGGTTAACGTTTGTTAGCAAGTTGATACAAGTTTGTTTGTTGCTACCATCTTGAATATTTATCAAATTGTTGACTTAATTCTAAATTATCGATTGGAGGCCCTAGGAAAATAACACGTCGAACTTCCTTATTATATTTACTAAATAAATGTTATCATTTATATATGACTTCCATAGCGACAATTTCAATTTTTGATTTGGACATAACTTATTATTTACAAGACGAAATCTCCATTTTCCTCTTCTATTAGAAAATTATAATCAGATAGATTCTAACATTTCTTGTTTCACAGAATTCCAAATTAAATCAAATTTTGTATATTTTATTGAAGTTTAAAACTCAATATTAGAACTACCGCGCAGTTTCAAGTTCGTTTTATAATAAATATAAATATAAATATAAACATTTATTCTCCATTTAATTAACGAACTCAATATATAAATCCATTAATATCTCAATTGAAATATTAAAATTAGATTTAAATATTCAAAATTAAATAGCCGAAAAATCCGGGTCGTTATATTTCTCTCCCCTTAAAAGAATTTCTTCCCCGAAATTATTAAGATAAGAAGAATGATCCAAACAAAATTATTATCAAAACAATTATATTAAAAATATTATAAAAAATATCTAACTCTTAAAATTTTATGAAAAAATGCCAGCACTTCCTCTGTACCGTTCGATCCAAACAACTACAACTCGCCACCCTGGACTCTCATCGATCAAAAAAAAAATCAGACCAAACGACAACCCAACTCAGGGGTATAAAACCAATCACCCATATCAATATATTAAGGTTTACCTATTTGTCGGGCCATCAATATTCTAGTCACGAGGCAAATCAACTAACAACTCTTCCTATTTCCAATCCTGCACTTAACTCAATATAATACAAATAAACATTATATGTTTAAATCCTCCAATTTTATTTCATGTTGATTCTCTCAAACCATCTCAAATTTACCTTATTTTAAAATTAAATTCTGATAATCTCATTTTAAAGTTTTCATCTATAATTTCCATAATTTTAATTCTCTTCTGGTTTTATTAACCAATTCAAATTATAATCCAATTTGAATTCTCGTCCAAATCAATCAAGCATCAATAATTTTAAGAAAAAATATTTCTTTTCTAAATAAAAATATAGTTTGGGTAAAATTGTTTCATTTACCTGCTTTACAAAACAATATTTTATCAATTCATCAGTTCAACTTGAACCGATCAATCAACACAATACAAAATCGTTTTTGTATAAAATTTACAAATACGCTCTCGTATATACACACACTCATTCTCGATCTAGGGTATTACTAACCCAATCTCTATCAAGTTACACCACAGAGCCAGGATTATTCCTAAACCTCGCTCTAATACCACTGTAACGAACAGGAATTTTCAACTCCTAAAATCAACACAAAAATGCCATGTCGAACATTCAAGGATCGAAATCACTGGAACATTATTAGAAAGAAATTAAAGGGTGAGATAAGAAAGGAAGAAAGTTAGAATAGAAGAATAAGGAGAAGAATCAACCCAACATAGAGTCTCACATCGCAGCGGAACAAAATATAATATACAAATAACTTTATTGAGCTTGAAATAAAACTTACAATCATCAGAGTACATCAATACATCTGGACAGTTATAATAATCTATCTTCATATACATCACAAAGCGGAATAACACTAGATAATATCATATGTTTGAACACCTTCGGCTCGTCATTTGACTTCACAGCATCCGATAACCTAAACCTGTACAACCCGGTCTAACCCGAGCATTACAACACCGGGTTAGTCTGGTGAACCAGAGTGAGAAAAACTCGCAAAATTTAAGGGGGAATCATCCAACTTGATTTTTTCAAAGTTCTAATTCTTTTTGAAAGAAAAGGATAATCGTAAGACCAAATCCGCGCATAAATACGGACGGTTTTTACCTTACGATAAACCAAAACCTTTTTGAAATCATATCATAATCTGATATTATGATAGTGTCTAAATACAAATAGATAACAATCTAGTGGAACGCTTGCATCTCACGCTCCACATATATAGTATACGAACAAAACCGGGGGCGCTTATTGGAGATTGGATACCAACTATGACAAGGTATGGAACCACCTGCCGATAGTGTATCTCTAGAGGCGAATACTCTGGGTTCAACAAGAATGTCTTGCAACCCGACCCACACATGACCGACCACTCATTTCTCTTGAGTGTATCGAATGTATATACCCAACGGTTGGGATCAACAACCGTTTCCCTAAAGGGACAACATTGAAATAGATTAAAGAAGGAAATGAAATTTCTCTAGATAGATGATTATACACCCTAATGGGAGCGACCTACATAGCCATGCTGCCTACCCGATTTTTGTCATTTCCCGGTTGTGAGGCTTAAGGTTATAATCGACTTTTGGAACATCTGGCCACCATTCACTTTAGAATCCCACATCGTCCAAACAAGTCATCCAGGAATAGGATGATCGGAAGGCACCCTCCTACCACATCCTAGGAATCAACATATAGATCAGTAGCGAGTAGTCCTTGCAACCCGTAGATTTCAACCACGACAGAATCACAGTATATCTCGAGGGATCAGCTAGAGATTGTAAGTAACTCTTCCGTTTTATGAAGATCTACGGTCTTCAATTGCTCCATCTTGATCATCATCTTTGACGTATTCGTACTTATTGGTCGGAATGGTTTTCGAATATAAATTTGATCCCGGTCTTTCCGTACCAACAATCGTATGGGTAAAATTTGATAGTCGGTTATTTAGCTATCAAATAAACAAACATAAAAACAAAAATAAAAATGGATCTATTGGTTGAGTACACAACAGCACTTGGCCTTTAAATAATATATTAGTTCATGTTAATATTGTCAAATCATTTTATTTATATACTTGGAAAAATATCTTAAAATCATATGCAATTATCCTGTTAACTACTATTTCAAAACTTTTTCGACGACATTATTTATTTTCTTTAATTGGGAAATTGATTCAACTTATAATTGTAACCAATCGTTACATAATCTCCTTTTGTTTTCGTTATTGGAAACAAAGTCGTCACTTATCTTTTTAGAATAAATTCATTCTAATCTCATGTCCTTATTTTGAAAATGTCATTATATTTTCAAAAATCTCATTTCATTTCTTTTATTATGGAAATATCATCATATTCTCAAGCCCCCTTTTTAATTTCCTCTTTAATTTGAAATTCCAAATTCTTATTATTTCCCATGATAAATTACTGTTAACATCTCGACCATTACAACTAATATCATCCTTTGATAATCCTGATGTCGTTCAAGTTTGGGTATTTTAATTACCTCTCAGACCTTGATCAACAACGTTCTTATCTTAGGATAAATATCAGTTATAATACCAAAACCGATATTCATTCCTAATATCAAAACAAATCCCATTTTAGTTATATCTTGATAAAACCTCATCTCGAATTTATATCACCCCATTATAACTCAATTCGTCTAACCACTTTAATGTAAACTTGGATTTTCATTTTCGTTTCCATTCATCTGTCATTTACAATAATATTCAATAAATCTTGGGTTTTATAACTTCGTTCAAAATAAAACGTCAGTAAGGATTTAGTTTAAACTTAATTTATATTATTATTTATATAAACTTGCTTAAAAACATCATTTTACTATAAACAATGGTTTAAAATTTCATAACCCTTTATTTATACATTTTAAATCCTAAGATATCACTTTGATCATCATTCAACAAATATCAACATTTAAAATTGGTTTATTTATCCATTAACTATTTCCATTAAATTAATAACTAATTAAACAATTCAATTTCGAGTAACACAATTAACTTGGTCAACTCTACACATGATCAATTCATTAATCAAATCTAATTTCGTCTTTCCATTCGAACTAATTTCAAATTAAATTAATTTAAATAATTCTATTTGATTATTATTAAATAAACAATAATCAAATCAATATAATTTCATTTTAAATTGTTTCTTAAAAACAATTTACCTCGGTTATTAAACATCACATTACTATCTGCTCCCTTGCTTATCAGTCTTTTAAATATAAGAATCATCTTTATAAGATCATTTAATAATTGAGATAAGGCACGTGCTTCGCACACGAATATATTTTGGTACCAAAAACGGTGATTGGTGGTTAAAATAATCAATGTATATAAGCCCAATTAAAATAATATATTTAAAAATCTGTTTTCGGTTATAAAATAAATTTCATAGCCTCATTTTTATGATTTACCTAATGGTAAATCTGTCTTTTATAAAACAATGTATATTTAGGCCATCAACTGCCAATTTCTCAACCAATATTGTCCATTGGTTAATAAAAAACAAACGTTGAATTTAGATTCAACAATTAGTAACCAAATCAATAATCCAATCATAACAATTATACAGTTCATATAACGATCATATGGAAATAAACAATAATCAATTCAACTGACAGTGGTCAATCAATAATAATTCAAGTGTCCAATTTAATTCAAATACGTTTATACCATTATAAACTTAACCAACAAGGTAAATTACCTCTATTGGAAATCATCGTTAAAAATAACGATGTCATTTTATTTAAACTAAACAATGTTTAATTTAAATAATCGATATAAAAATATTTAATAGCATCCAACAATCAGATCAACCAAAAATTAGTAGACATGGCAAACAAATAATAAACCCAACTTATAATAATTATAAGTGGGAGAACTGATTGAGTTTAACTCACCTTGATTCTGTTGTTCCTTACTAGCTCCGAAATGTTGTGTTCATCATCGCGATTCCATTGCATCGGATTCTGATTCTATAACAAAAATTTATATACGTTTTTAGCATACGATTTTTTATATTAATAAGCTATCTAAATTATACAATTATTAAATTAAATTACTTTGGTTTAATAATTAATTAGGCCGACATATTTTATTGTAAACACAAATTATTTCTAATCACGGTCAGACAAGCCAAACGGTTTCATCTTTCTGTCGCATTATAATTTTTTTTATGCGGTTTAAATAAATAGGCACGTAAATAACTTTTCGTTTGGCATGCAAAATAAAGTACGATCGTTGTTACCATTCCTTTTCGTTTGCCAGTTACGTTTCATGTACACTGGCTTGCCTTGATTCCTCCCATTTGAAAATCAATACCACGTTGTTCTTCACTTTTGCGTTACATTCTGCATGTCTCAAGCATTTCTTTATTTTTCTAACATTCCCTGCTCGACTTTTGAACAGTGCGCAAGGCTTCAACCCACAAGTACCTCCTTTCCAAAGCATGACTGCGCTTTCCCATTACCTTCTCTGTCAGTTTTACTTTATTCCTGAAATGCATCATTATATTTCCTTTTTTCCTGCTGCATTTAAAAGAAAACACCCGCAACTCTCTATTTTCTTTTTCTAAGGCCCAACGTCAATTCTTTTTTTGAATGAAAGCCCAACTACCCTAAAGGCCCATGTCACCCAAATGATACACCAACCCGCAACTTACAGTATTCTTCTTCCTGCATAGCTCCGAAAACTCCTGCTCCCATCATACGTTATCCTCACAAACACACTGTTGCCACATCCATTCTTCTCCCCAGTCCCCATCCTCAACTTTATCATCCCATACTCCTCACCATGCACTCGCGCGCTCTTCCAAAACCTGACCTGTCCAGTACCCATGCTGAATACTCATCCCATTTCATTACATCGAAACTATTCCGGTTTCACCACCACACACATATCAGTCTCCTCCACCAAAAAGAAACATACTACAACATTCTTCAACACCTATGGCCGAACCTCTCTCCTCCTTTTAACTCACGGTTCCATAAGCCAACGTCGATCCTCAGATATGAACAGCGAGCAGCTCTCCACCAAACACCGTTGCCTCAAACACTTCCCCAAACCTGCGCCTGTTCTTTCCCTTCACGCGATCATGAGTCTATACAGCTAGCATTCATCTTCTTCCTTAAATTTTCTGATAGCACACCACCTTCAGATTTCCTGAATATCACCGCAGTCCCCTCCCCGACCCGCACTTGCTCCAAACTTGCAGACTTCCAAACCCGATTGTCTCGTACTAGCGTGATAACGTTTAGGTGTGAGAATATGTATATGAATATTACTATTATCTATATTTTTGTTTCGAATGGAAGATAACAGTTAGTGTTTGCTGGAGAAAAGAAAATGGCTTAATCTTGTAAGGGAAGAATGCGGGAGTGGATCGTATTTATAGAAAAGAAAAAGGGAGATAAGAAGCAAGTCATTATCAGTGGTACATGCTAAGATGGTGAGTCTTAACCATAGTCTGTAAAGGCACAACTTGTTTTCACTTTGATAGGTTGTTTTTGAGTTTTCACTTGCAATGTTCCCACCATGACAGAGTAGCTGCGCGGTTTCCATATAGCATGTACATAGCTATTGAAGAATGCATGTGTATGTCCTTCGCATGCCCTTTGCGTTTGAATAAGAGGGAAGGAAGCTGTACAAAATTGTCTATGGCTCCTTTTTGCATGTGTGTTTCATTTACACAGTAAGGGGTGGCTGTATATTACTTTCAATAGGGTAGCTGAAGCTTAGTGCATGCTTTCACTTCATTAGGCCAAAGACTTCTTTGAGCTTGCAGATGGGAGGCATGTGCTTGTAGCTGCACATTTAAAATAAATAAATGCGTGTAGAGATAGGTAGGTTGTATCGACGGAAAGAATTAGCTCAGCATGCAAATTTCATTTCATTAGATGGAACAAGGCATGAAGATGTAGAGAGTAGGGAATAGATATACGGGCGTACTTCGTTGGGTACGTAGGTGAGGAGATGGAAAGATTCGAAGACAGCGTGTTCCGATTCAAAAGGTAGACTGCATGTGCTATTTCTCTGTACGTTTCTTGTTTGGGATTTTAATTCTCAAATATGTATCAGTTTTCCGCATTTTCTTTGTGCTATTGACTCAGTTATCTTACTTCATGAATTAATTTATGCACCCAGTGGTAGTATCAGTTTTCATTTATTACTAATATTACAATTATAATAGTGGTGCTCGTTATTTGAATGTCTTGATTTAATATACCATTATTAACAAAAGGAAGTTCATTTTCTGTCACTTACGTTATATTATTCAACGGAAGGTGATTTTCGTTAAAGTGGGCTGGATAGTGGTATGTTCCACATGGGGGATTTCCAGGCCAAAGATTCCACCTACGCCTTTAGTGTCCATTCTGTCCCATATTTCATGGTTTGACATGATGAAAGTGTGAAGAGAATTTGTGAGAAGTAAAGTGGTGATAAACAAAATGAGAGCTTTCAAAGGAGGTTCAACTCTTTTTTACTTTCTGTCAAAATAGCCCGAAAAGTAAATGGATGAACTATAAAGTCTAATAACCTCAATATCAACATCATTAGATGAACAAAAAATGCTAGTTGAAATGGCAAATTCTACGCAAAGCTAATTCATTTGGCAATCACGACCGATTACTGTTGTGTATTTCTCGTGTCAGTTAACGTTTGTTAGTAAGTTGATACAAGTTTGCTTGTTGCTACCATCTTGAATATTAATCAAATTGTTGACTTAATTTTAAATTATCGATTGGAGGCCCCAGGAAAATAACATGTCGAACTTCCTTATTAAATTTACTACGTAAATGTTATCGTTTATAAACAACTTCCATAACGACTATTTCAATTTTTGATTTGGACATAACTTACTATTTATAAGACGAAATCTCGATTTTCCTCTTCTATTAGAAAATTATAATTAAATAGATTCTAACGTTTCTTGTTTCGTATAATTCTGACTTAAAACAAATTTTGTATATTCTAGTAAAATTCAAAACTCAATATTATGGACTACCACGCAGATTCGAGTTCGTTTTAAATTAATATAAATTTAAACATTTATTCTCCGTTTAATTAACGAATTCAATATATAAATCCATTAATATCTCAATTAAAATATTAAAAATAGATTTACATATTCGAAATTAAATAGTCGAAAAATCCGGGTCGTTATAATAACTTTCCGCTGTAGCTTTGTGAACCCACTTTTTGTTGTTACCGCATTTACCATATGCAGTAATGGTGCATTTCAGCAATAGTCTAGTTGAGTCACTGGTCTAATGGTGCTTTGGTTGTCTGTTTGACATTGTTTTGAGAGAGGGTAGAGAGAGTTTGGTGTGGAAGAAGAAATGGGAGGAGGAGAATATAAACAGGGAAGAGGGGAAAGAGTCATTTTGGCCCAACAGCTCGAAATGGAGCCGTTGTGCTCTGACGCTTCGGAGCCCAACGGCTCCATTTTGAGCTATTGGGCTAGCGGTCCAAAATGAACCATTGGCTAATAGACGCGTTTATTAACCAGACGGTCTGTTTTGGACCGTCGAACGCTACCTTAATTTTAATTGTATCAGCGAATGTGGGCCACATCTTCTTATGTTCTGAGCCCTTTATTATATTATTTCGTATTTCATTTTATCCCATTGTAGGCATATCATTTTGGTAAATTAACCAATGAATTGTCAAGGTTAGTTGTGATTTTTTTGATGATAATAGGCACACATCTACACATATAGTGTCTTTTTATATTACTATTGGAAAAATCATAGAATGAGAAGTGTTAGACCGAAAATTGGTACTAACACCCAGTGCGGTGTGAGATCCTCATAAACATAGATCACATATAATAAATGCAGTAAATAACAGTGGACACACAATTTTTTTTTAGTGGTTCAGCAAATCCTTGCCTACACTTTATAGCTTTTTAAATCCTAAGAAGTTACAAGAGCAAGCCTTACAATCCGTAAGAACTCATTATACAAATACAATGCACTCAAGATTTTATACGAAATCCTTGTGTTCACAATGAAAATAAAGATGAAATAGATGGTGTTTACACATGAGATCCTCGTGTAATTTGTGTGATGTAGGCCTTCAAGTGGTACGCAATAATCTTGTGAGCCAAAAGATCCTTGCAAATGTCTCTAATTCATGTATTTATAGCCATTGAGGTGGCTCAGGTCGAATGACACGTGCCAACCATCCAGCATGTCTCGGAGAGGCAGTGGGCGAGTGGAGAACTTGTCATGCATAGCCAGGTGGAACCCAATCCGAGTAAGTAGGAGAGAGACGTATTTAAAGAATAGGGCCATGTTATATGTTGGAGCTGTTCTAGGCGGGTTGGGTTGGTTTTATTCGACCCGAAGGGTTCACATGCTAGAGTCCTTCGACACGTGTGTTCGTGGTGTGTGGCGGGTCTGGTTCGACCCGTATCATTCGAACCGAACGATTCGACCCGATAGGTTTACGAAATCCAAAGCTTCGCCAAATGCAAATTACTATATCATTTCACCCAAGTGATGCCTAATCAATGCTAGTTTATACTCAAGTCCTGAGTAGTTGTCTTGATAGAATTCGAGTTGTGAGGGCCTTGCCAAAAGGCATGTCAACATTTTCCACTCCAGAACATATCTTTCTTGAAGAAGGAAGATGTGCTCTGGATAATCCAATAAATCTATGATCCATAGAAATTTAGGATGTCGCGATCATGCCGGATCGTATTAAAAGAAGGCTAGAAAACCAACGATCACTCGGGATTGTACTAAAGCAGGAAGAAATCTAAGAAAACCAAGGCCATATTGGGCCCATCAGCTGCAAGTATAATCCGTACGTGTAAAGAAAAGGAGGCAAACATATGTGACAAATCCGAACTGTACCGCTTAACCTTTACGAGAATAAACCATGCTTAGGCGTCAATTTCGAGTATAAACAATGACGTTCAAATCATCCTGCCAAATCCTGATAAGGGGACCCAACCTCCCAGGAATAATCCATACATGGGAGTTCAAACTAAGCATAATCCATACTCGAGTTTTGTTGAGTTCATCTGTCAGATCCTGACGAGACAATTCAACGTTCCCGTGTATAGTCCATATAAAGGAATGCAATTGAGTACAAACCATACTCATTCCAAGATAGAGCTATACTTGCCGCATCCTTACAAGATAGTTCGTCCCTTGGCATAATCCATACCGAGGGCTCTGAGATAAGTATAATCCTACTTAGGTTGGGATTGAGAATCTTTCCACATCCTGATAAGACATTTAAGGTTGCCAAACATGATCCATGCTTGAAAAGTTCATGTTATTCAATTAAAAAACGATTACAAAGCCAAAACAAATCCTGTTTGGTTTATCATTAAATCCAGAGCATGCCTAGGGATCACATTCTGATCTCGTACGTGTGTACTTTAACTTAGCCATTTAGAAAGACTAAAAGTGACAGAAACATATCTTAATTCCTAAAAATATAGAAAATGCAGGGTGATCTAATCCAGATCAGTTGATAACAATCTCGCAAGTACTCGATCCAGGATCATTCCCTCTTAGGGGAGTAGTAGGTGGTAATGCAAGTGCAGGCATTATTGGTTTCTTGACATACTTGGGTAGCTCTCCGCATCTAATTTGTTCCTTAATCAAGTCTCGCAAATGCCCACAGTTATTGATGTTGTGACCGTCCATCTCATGAAATATGAAATGTTTTCCAGAATCACATTCTCTAAGCGTTAGCTCAATCCTGGGAGGCTTTGGGTAGAGGATAACATTCCTTGTATCTATGTAGATGTCAATTAGTGAAGCACTAAGTTCAGTGTATTTTTCATATCTGAGCCCTCTTCGGGGTTGAGCGTTACGATCATTCTTAGCAATGACTTTTCCTTTGCCTTCGTCGCCACCTTTTCCAAAGTTGAGTGGTCCTCCATCCCCGACCATGTTAACATCGAGAATATCCTTCTCGGAATTTGCATCTTCTTCCCGCAAAAATCTATCTACTTCGAACAGAATTCGCCAAGATCTCTTGGTGGATCCCGGTGCAAGGAAGCTTTGAAGTCCGACTTATCCATGATGCTGGATACAACTGCCATCAACCCCATGGATGGTTCAGGTCGATCTACTGACGCTACTGCGGTGTTGAATCTTGCTAGGAGTAAATGCAGGGTCTCGTCGGACCTTGTTTGATTGAAGTAAGTGACATGACGTTCTTGGGTTGAGATATGTAGACCCAAAACTGTTCAATAAAGCAGACGACCAACATGTTACAGCTATTGATCCTTTTAGATTCCAACTGCCAAAATCACATAGCAGCTATATTAGTCAAGTAAAGGGCGAAGCATTTGGCCATGACGTTGTACGACGCCAATAAGACTTCCATGTAGCTCATGCAGCGCATCAGATGCACGATAGGATTCGTCCTGCCATTGTAAGATTCCAAAGCTGGAAGCTTGAAGTATGGAGGGTTGCAATAATTCCTAATTTCCTGTGAGAATGGATTGCGATTGACATTGTCATGTCATCCTGAGAAGTGTCTCCTCTCGAGAAGCATCGAATCACATTAGCGATGTGATTTCCATCTGCTAGCAACCATTGCCTGCTATCCAATCCTGTGTTGTTGCCCCTAGCGTTGAGATCAAGAGGGTGTAAAACTCATGTCGAGTGGTCTGAGTCGGGTCGAAGTATGGTTTGGTCCGTGGTTCGGTCTGTTCTAGCCGAGCGGGTCCGAAATTTTCGAAACAATTGCCTGTGTTCTGAATACATGTTGATTCAGACACCCTTGCTTTGGGTCGAGTTGGAGCAGAGTGGGGTCAAGCCAGGCCTGGGACTGTAATTATTCTTGCATTCTCATCCAGAATGTTGTAAATTATTGTTGTGCATTGCACAGGTTTAGAAGGAGGTATATTTCCTTCCATTTGTCTTGGGCTTCCATTCGACCCGACCCGAGGAGGTAGACCCGTTCGAGCAAAATTTGTTGCCATCTGCACTCCAATGGCATTATTTCAAGCGAATAAAGTGTTGTTGCTCGGCTTTCCATCCATCCAATTAAGAAGTTATCCATCATTTCCTGCTGCTTCCGGAGGAGTTCATCTTGCTGAGCCATCTGGGTTCTCACTTCAGCAAGAACTCCATCCGTCTCGTCTCTAGTCAAGTATGCTGATAGATCTCCAGGAGTGAAAGCCTCCTGACATCCCTCGTTCCTAGCGCCTTCTATGCCAACATCCTCAGCACAAGAGATTGTTCTGTTTTTCTTCCTTTTGACCATTATCCAAAATTCCAAGCAATTTGCTTCCTTTCAAGTCAAAGGTCGAAGGATAGCTTGACCCCTTCCCGGTGCACCAAAATTTTAGACCAAAAATTGATGCTAACACCGAATGCGGCATGAAATCCTCACAAACATAGATCGGAGATAATAAATGTAGTAAATAACAGGGGAAAAACAATATTTTTATAGTGGTTTGGAAAAATCCTTGCCTACGCCCACTTTATAACTTCTTAAATCCTAAGAAGTTACAAGAGAAAGCTTTACAATCTGTAAGAACTCGTTATAAAAGTATAATGCACTCAAGATTATACAATAAATCTTCATGTTCACAATGAAAAGAAGGAAGAAATAGATGGTGTTTATACACGAACTCCTCGTGTAATTTATGTGATGCCGGCCTTCAAGCGGTGCACGATAACCTTGTGTTTAGTGGAGTTAAGAGAGAGCCGAAAGATCCTTTCAAATGTCTTCAATTCATGTATTAATATCCATTGAGGTAGCTCGGGTCGAATGACACATGTCAACCATCTAGCGTGTCTTGGAGAGGTAGTGGGTGAGTGGAGAACGTATTTGCGTGGCCAGGTGGAACCCGATCCAAGTGAGCAGGAGAGAGACGTGCCTAAATAATAGGGCCATGTTATATGTTGGAGCCGTTTCAGGCGGGTCGGGTTGGTGTTGTTCAACCCGAAGGGTTCGCATGCAAGAGTCCATCGACACATGTGTTCGTGGTGTGCGGTGGGTTGGGTTCGACCCGTATCATTCAAACTGAACGATTTGACCCGATGGGTCTGCGAAATCCAAAGCTTCGTCAAATGCAAAATACTATATCACTTCACCCAATGAATGCCTGATTAATGCCAGTTTATACTCAAGTCCCGAGTAGTTGTCTTGATAGAATTCGAGTTATGACAGCCTTGCAAAACGCATGTCAACAATTAGATAAATAAAATTTTATTGCAATGAAATTTTTATCTCATTACAATTTAAAAATCAGTTCCTCTCATTAAAGTATTTGTTGATGAGGACTATGCAAACTTTCTCATTATTCTTCGTATTGTTGGATGCAGCAAAGCATTCACATTACAACACAAAAAAGCTTATAGCAAAAGCCACAAAAGGCAGACTGATTTGCTTAAAGAGGATCCATTACGCAACTTTCATGTTAACAGCCTTAGATGAATTTACACTGAATTGTGTGATTCTGTGTATTTTTTTTTGGGACAAAATAGTTGCATCGTGTTTATGTAAAAGATGGTCAACCACACAATATAACAAAAAAGAGCAAACTTGCACAACTTCGTACCAAACACAAGAACACAACAATTTGGAGATTTTGGAAGGGGGAGTGGGGGAGCGGGGATGGTATAAATAGTTTATGCTTTGATGATATTACAAGGCATAGTAGGATAAAAGCATGAGATTAATTATCTCTTGGAGCTTTCTTTACAGCCTCGGAAACAGCTTTCTCTGCTTCAATTAATGCGACAATGGCATCAATTTCAGCCTCTTCCAGTTGCTATAGCCCTTCCACTTTTGTCATAATTGCTATTTCTATGTTCTTTCCCCCACTTTCCACAGCTTCGAGCAAGGCACGAACACTACAAGAGAATACGGCTATTCCAACGGCTCAGAGCCTTTGGCGGCCGTTTGAACCAGTTGGAATAGTGTTAATGACGTCTACCGGTCTCCAATGGATGTGATGGACCATTTCCAACGGCTATTCCAATGGCTTCAAAAGATGTGGAGAAGTTGGAAATCATTTCAAACAAATAACCTATAAACCGTATGTAGCCGTTTGAAAAACTAGATGTTTTTTTTATAATAGCAAGCTTATACCTTCCAACAACCCCATTTCCAATTCATTCCAATTTCAATCAATTCCACACACACAAACACACACACACACACACAAATATATATATATATATATATATATATATATATATAACACATATATACAAATAACAATGTAAACAACTAACATAAATCAAATATACATCAACCTAAACAACAGAAATCATCCAAATATCTCAAAAACCAACATATCAACGTTACATGTCTACAAACCAAATACAGACCATCAAAATATATCCACAGTATCATCCTCACTCACTCCGTACCAATATATACAACATCAAAACAAAACCCTCACCATCTCTAAGTCTATATATAAATCGTGCAATGACAAACATAAAAAATACATACCTCAAGCGTCATTCTTCGTTTCTGGAAGCACCGGACGACAAGGAAAAACAAGAAACGATTTCATTCCGTAAATCATATCATTTTAAACGATTTCACAAAATTTCGGCAGCATTTCCACCATGTTCCTTGTATTGTACACAAATGCTTGTACACAAGGAATGTAAAGGAAAGGCCGTCGAAATTTTGTGAAACGTTTAAAGTGACATAAGTAGCGAAATATAACTACTTTATAGTTTTTGTAACTTGTCCAATACAGGGACAAATCCAACAAATGGTGTATCATATGAATAGAGATGTCTGCTTTATAGAAAAACAAATATCAATATAACGATCATATACAACGCTTGTCAGATGGGACCAAACAATATCTAAGGATTTAAATATTTGTTTATATTAATTCAAATAAAATACAATTTCTTTAAATATTTGTTTATATTTTATCGTTATACTACATATGCACTAAATTATATATTTTTACAATTTATTTAATCCTAACTACGATGATTCCTATCAAAATCATTTATACACCAAATAAATTCGCGTGTTCGCAACTTAAGCACAAAACTCGTGTTCGCACAAATTATCCAGAACTAAGATCACTCCTAACATAATTTAAACTTCGTGTTTGAATAAATTATACTATTTGCAGGCTCTATCACACACGTACGTTCAATACTAACCAAATCAACATAAACTAACGCAAAATACTAAATTAGAAAACGTTCAATCGGTAATATTTTGATCATTATGGTGGTAATAACAGCAATTAAGGGGTAACATGATGCAATATGCATATGCTAACAACTAAGAATCAATCATAATTTAAATTAAACCCTAAATTAAAAAAACCCTAAAAATTAGGTGTAGGAAAATTATTACCAGTTTGGGTAGCTAGGAGGATGAAGAGGGGCTAGAGATGCTTATAGATGGAGTTGGAGGTGCTTGGGATGGTTGTTGGGGGTGGTGGCAGTGAAATCGGAGTTGATAAAATAGTGGAATTGGGGGGAAACGAATTAGCGATGATGAAGAATGAGCAGCAGGTCACAGTTTCTGGAAAATATGCAAGAAATTTCCATCGGCCGCAAACGATCTTTATTTATCGATTTCCAATTGCTTCCAACGACTTGTTTAAGATTCAATGAGCCATTGGCGGCCGTTGGAAACAAGGCATTGGAATACACTGCAGTTCTAGTAGTGAAATAACAAGCTTCATAATCTCTAATCCAACCACTTCTTTAAAGTTTCTGTTGTTTCTGCAATTTCAATTTGATTGCTTACTTTATGCAGAGTTAATT